>OX422140.1:197568067-198768067 GCA_949129095.1 Volucella bombylans | reverse complement strand
ACACACACCTTGAGTTTAGGACACGAACTGACTTTATTGTACTCGTATATACATAGAGTAAGTATTAGATCTGCTAACTCTGAGATATATTTTAACAGATGGCCACGATAAATAGTTACCGTATAATAATTCACAATCACATGGAGGAAGCGAAAACGCACGATGTTCAAGATCTTTAACTTCCAAAGAAGAAGTTTGCCCTTGATTAGATACTTGAGAAGGACTGGTTTCCTTAATTTCTGAACGTTTGACTTCGTTTTTAGGCGAACTAAATTTATCCGAAAAACTCATTATTAACTCTAGACATGCTGTATACGTCTCTGTTGAGAAGTTGTATTTCGATTTTACTGCAATCAAATCTTCCTGTGATAAAGGCTCGTTTTTGTCACAATTTGAGTACGAATTCTTTACTTCCGACCATAGTTCTTTTAATTCAATCTTCCGCGCTTGCAGGGAGTTTAACGAAAGGATAATGATTGGTACTTCTTTGAAATTCGCAACGTACTCAACCAAACATTAAAAATGAAATGATTCATGTTGAACACTGTTGTTTTTGTAAACTTAAACTATACGAGAATATCAAGCTTCACTACTACTTTATATCGCGTACGCGTATCCGGTTTTAAAACACCTTATTAAAATTGTATTGACACCTAATACAAATTGCATTAAATAAGCTAATGTACACGTATGTACCTTTTGGTAATTTGATTTGTTTCGACTGTTCTCTTCAATGACCACGTGTTTGGTGGTTTAATGATGGATCGTTTGACTGTAACTGCAATATGCTGCTCAACATATATTACTGCTTGGTGATAACTGATGATAATGATGATTATAAAAGATGATGTTGTTGGCTGGGATTGACATGACCAGAGTTAGGGGTGGCACTGGCAAGATTTTTATTTTTATACTCCATTGCTGGTTTCCTCACTCTTGTGTGGAAAACTTTTGAATTTCCGGTGCTACGCTTGACATTATCTTTATTATCTCTATTAAAATTTTGCTGTACTCCCATTCGTCCACGATTTCCTTTTTCATCGCGATAGCTTCGAGACTTACCTTGCCTTTCTACTAAAATAGAAAAATCTTCTGGCTTAGGTGGTTTTCGTTGAGAATTGCCGGCTGTAATATACGCCGTTTCGTTTTCCAAATTTCGGAAGTACTTAATAGGACCACGTGTATAACGCCGACGACTGCCAGCTTTTGGCGGTCCGCATTCATCCTCATGTCATATCCATAAGCGAACACAAGCTCTACCTTTGATTTTTGTGCTTGCTCTTTAACATCAAAACGATCATGGAACCACCGATCAACGCCTGTAGCTGGCTGCCATTTCTTCATTGTCTTAGAATATTGAGAGATTGCTGTTGGTGACATTGCTTTGGTTTAACCTAAATCAGTATTTTCAACTGCTGATTGTGGCTGTGCGCCCTCCGGGTCATCAGCTGCTCGATCATCGTCTTCATAAAAAGTTCTTTTTTCCGGAATATACGGTGGATTGCTTCGGTATTCATCCACTTTCTTGGTGTAATCTGCTTGCTCTTATCCATCTTCACGTTGCTTTTCAACATCAAATTTCACGCTATTGGTATCAGTATTTTCCACATCCTCTAGGCTGTTATCATCTTCTTCTTCGTCGACATCATCTTCATCATCATAATCGTCATGGACGCCACGCTTTAGATCGCTTGCTGTGTCATATTCCGAGTTGTGATGGACGATGGTAAGAATATGGTAAGAACCACATTATCAAGATTTAATTAAATTGTCGATATTTTTTATTAGTAAATCAAATCAAAAATTTTTCTTACTACAAGTCAACTGATTGCAAACTCAAGTCTTAGGGATAATGATGAAAGAACAGCGACGCCTGGAAAGAGCTGCGTATCGTCTTCATTGACTTGAAAAAAGTCTACGACAGTGTTCCCATAGATCTTATTTGGACGGTGCTAAGATTCCAAAATGTACCTCAATCGCATTTAAGAATGATACAAGATATGCACGCTCAAGTTCAAATAAGTGTGAGGTATGTGTTTGAGTGCAATTTGTATTACATGAACGATTGCCATGCAAAGCTCCTATCCGAATAAGATCAATCTCGCATTGTGGACAATTGTCAAATGCCTCCATCTATCAAATACACTGAATATCTTATTAGGACCAACAAGAATGTCAACATAACCTTGCACAAACCATTCAGGATCTGCTAATGTATAATAACATATATGATTGGAAGATTTTTTTAGATACTGAGGTTATATTGTGACAAGCAGCTATTAGGGAAGTGAGTTTTAAGACATCACATAGAGCCGAATCATAATCGACAGTTTACTGCTAGATTAAAAGAAAATAAGAGTTACAAAACCGTTTGTAAAACCAGCATCTGTACGAAAATTCGAAAACTCTTACGAGTAGGTATGACATAGATTTTTCTTTAATTGGGGGCCTAAGGTCGACATTTTGTCTGGGTGTCCTTGTGGTGTTTTGGGTTCCATAAATTAATGAATATGTAATTTTATTGTGTTCGACACATTCACGTTCACTTCGCATCCGTTTGAGATGTCTAAGACACAGCTTCTAAAACTTTAGCTTATTTCAAAGATGCATCTTATAAAACAAAATATAATAAATACCTTTTTTTCTAAATTAGAATTTAAAGTGAAATTTCCGTTACAAAATATTTGTGCTCAGGTTTAATTTATGAAACAACTGTACCCGATATGGAGAAAGTATTTCAAAAAGCAATTGACGACGCCAATGAGGCTAATAATGACATAAACCTATCCGCTGTGACAGCTACCGTAAGCCCTGGAAATGCATTTGCAACCTCAAAAAGGCTATGCAAAATGCTCCGGGTACGTGCTTTATTTGCAAAAAAAAATAGAAATCCTTTCCCATTCTAACCAGCATTCAATAGTCTAGCGTTATAGCGGTTTTTGGCCCATCGTCGCCTGTGCCTGCCGCTCATGCCATGAGCATATGTGATGCCAAGGAAATGCCTTTTATGGACACCCGTTGGGATTTCTCTACACAATTGCCAACCATAAATCTACACCCCCACCCAACGCAGCTAGCTGTCGTTTTGAAAGACCTAGTCACAGTCCTGGGATGGCGTGGATTTACGATTCTCTATGAAACTGGTATGCAGATAGTTTTCGCATTCCAAAGGTACTCACATTGATATTGATGTTTTGTTGTTTTTTTTTTCAGGTGAATATCTCTCAATAGTGAACGAATTGCTTCAGTTGTATGGTACTAATGGCCCAACTGTAACTGTGCGACGTTATGAGCTTGATATTAACGGCAACTACCGGAATGTGTTACGGAGGGTAAAGAAGTCAGACGACAATTCACTTGTAATTGCAGGATCAATTGAAACCCTCCCAGAGCTGCTCAAACAGGTGCGATTTATTGAGTTACTAAGTGGTCAGACAATGGTTAGGTATTACAAATATTACTACACTTTCAGTTGCAACAAGTGGGCCTAATGACTGGCGAATATAGATACATTATTGGAAATCTGGATTTTCAAACCATTGACTTGGAACCATATCAGCATGCGGATGCCAATATTACTGGAGTTCGATTAGTATCACCAGAAAACAAAAGGGTTGTTGACATTTTAAAATCTCTGGATGAGAATGTTAAAGACCCCTTTCAGAATGGTATTAATGATTACGAGTAAAAACTCGTACTCCCATGTCGAAGTCATTTAATTTTCACAGTTGACGTGTTGTCCTTGCAGTGTCATGTCCGATGAGTGTAAATATGGCCTTGGTCTACGATGGTGTGCAGTTGTTGGCTGAAACTTCTAAACATGTTATGTTTCAGCCAGTTCAACTGAATTGCAATGACGATAGCAGTTGGGATAAGGGTTATACTCTAGTCAATTATATGAAAGCGGTAAGTAAATATTTATTAAAATTATTTTTTTCAATTTGTTACTTTTTGGAATGGATGCTTTAACCGCCAGCTGGTATATGTAACGAATAGTAACGCAGAATGTGGATCGGAATGAGACAGTTTTGTAAAGGCTCTCATGCAATATAGTATTCCATAAGCATTTCGCTGTCATTTAAGATTGCGTGACTATGGGTTGCAATTTGTGAACATATAGATTGGAAGATGGTTATTGTAAATAACTCAAACGTCGATATCTGTATGGTATTGCATCAAAAATACTCTATCTTCGTAACATAATTCCTCTAAAGTTGATTCTGAAGTACTAGTTACTATGAAACCAAATCAGATTATATCAACCTAAGAGTACTCAGACAAAGAACCGGTCCATTGTACTCACTGAATTTTTTTTTTTACTGAAATTTATCAGTGTTTCGAAGATGTGCCTACAGCACAAGCACTTTTGAGTACCTGCAGCCTGATCCGAGCGTAGGTCGGACATTCACAAAGGTTGTGCGTCATAGTGTCATCATCGCTTCCATAACAAGCGTCGAAGGATGTTTGGTCTATCGCTAGAGAGTCATACCATTTCCCGTTATGCTCATATGAGACCTAATTGAAGATATAACCGAGGATACGGGCTGACCTAATGTAGGTTCGGGTACTGAATAACCCCCGTAGCGCTTTCATTTCCTGTTATCGCATTCTAACCTGGGACCCAGAAAATAAGTCTTGCATTCTCAAACTAACTTGGAAGTGGTGAGAGGGCATAGAAAGGCTTTAAGCGCGGATGCTTCGCATCCACCTGGTTACAGAAAAAGTCGATTTCGTACTCTTTTCCGTAACAGGAGCTCTAATGTAATTGCATCCATATGACATATCCAGTGGTGACAGGATACCGCCTTTTGGGCAAACTCTGTTTAGCCCCTCCATCACATATTGGCCACAATCGGCATCGGTAGTCAGTTTCTACTTATCAGCACGACAGTCGATAAAAATGCCCAGTGTGTGTTACTTCACATGGAGTGTGCCTTAAATTCTGCCTGCCTGGATCTTCCAACTCGAAACTTTTGCACCTTAGATTGAAGATTCTCTTCATAGTAATTAGCTGGTCTATACCTTATTGTAATATAACTGGGCACACGGTACAAGGCGGCTTGAATCCATCAAAGGAAGCATGTTTAATGGCTTCATCCGTCACTGCAACCGATGACATATAACATATAATACCAGCTATCGGGTATAGTTTTATTCAGCTCACGTGCAGCTTCGTTAATAAGAGCTGCATGTGAGCTGGTTCTGATTAGGTTACCTGGGAAGTGAGTCTCAAATGTGAGATTTGATGAGTGATTTTAGTCTGGTTGAGGACTTTGACTTGCCTATTATTTTTTCGCAAAAATCTTTATACTCGTATGGATATAAGTCCTTCTTTTATTCCTCTAGCTCGATCTCGAACGATTTCAGTCTTTCTCCAAATTAGTCTTGAATGACTTGTTTAAAAGTTTCTTGGTTTCTGTACATAGTTGCTGTGTAGATCTACGTTCTACCCAGGAAGGGGCGATCTGCGGGATTATTATCCGGCTGGACATATCAGTTAAAACTACTTGATGAGGGTACGTTTTTAGCGCTGACATTACGAAAAATCTTTAACTAACAAGTGGTCATTGATTAAGCTGATCGAAATTTTCAATTGATTTTGAGGAGACAATCGAAGGAAGAAAGCGTTAAAACATTTCGGTTGTATACAGTTAGGTATGGCACAGCTTCTGCCTCCTAGTAACTTTCCTCTCACACCTTAAATCAGCTAGAAAATGACGAAGCAGTCAGCTTTCCTCTGGTGTCGAAATCCCTACTCACATTTTTTCGGGATGAAATACCTTAAAAGAAGTTATTCAACTACAGAACGAGTTAAAACAGATTTTGTATTGAGGAGGATTTGAGCTAAAGAAGACATGCACCAACTATCTACAATACAAGTGAAACTATTGGCAAATATTCCGAAATTTCCGATATCTCTGGAAAACTGAGGTTGATTGGGATAAAGCTCTTCCAAGCGAATACTACCAACGTTGACTTTGCGCCGTCAGGATGGCAGTCAGGGTGCGTAGTGGCACATAAACGAAACCGCTTTATGTTTTATAAAAAAAAAATATTTTGGTCAATTTCTTTGTGATATTTCAAATTTAGTTCGAACTTGTCTGTTGCGATAAATATAGTAGTTCCGAGTCAACTTATCTTTCGGAACGCTCAATTCAAGTTTTCTTGGGTGGTTTCAAGTCTGATATTCACAGACTCCAGACACCAGGGCTCCGTTCTGTAATGATCTCTTGCCAGCTACTTATATTTTTATATTCAGTTGAATGCTACAGTGTACACCTCCTATGTATGTATTTGAATCGGCTTTAAGGGCACAGACGATTTGGATGACTTTGAAAAAGAGCGAAGAATTGGTTCACCACTAAGAGGGATATTTGAAAGTGTCAAGCATGCGGTCAAAAACGGAAATGCCGAGTGAAAATATAATAAGAAAACAATAAAAAAAATAAAATGCAAATGTAAATGCATTGTGTAGAGAGTAGTTGTAGATTAGCTGATAAAGAGATAAGCTTCAGTTCGAACCAATTGGTGAGATTAGAGTTTTAATAGCAATATTTTCAGAGATTTCTCTTGTCTAAGTGGTAGGCATTAGAATGTGTTAAGCTTTGCGCTGCTGAACGCCATTCACCGCTTGACATAAGTCGTACAACCTTAGAAACCAAGTTTAATATTACAAACCAATTTGTCTAATACTACAAATTGAAATAAACTAAGAGTGATTGATTGGTGATTTAACTACATATTAGTCCCCTTAACTTATGGTTAAACTTATCAGTTACACACTGCCCGATGACTATGAGGTCATGTTTCATTTAAGAACTAATGTCAATACAGTAATTTAGAAGCTATTACGTCCTGCATCTGGTGGGATGTACGAAGTATTGTTAAATGTTTATCAAAAGAGGATGGATAATCCGCGTTTTCTTTTTGCGCTTTACTGTACATAAGAGTTTACGAATAGATTGCAAAGATGTAAGATATGTATATTTTAATGTGCAGTAAAATTTAGTATCATCTTTTGCCTTTTCTCAGAAGTGTTAAAAATGCCATTCATGAGAGCTATTTTATACGCCACTACTTCCTTTTCGGTCGACATATGTATACTCCTTATTCTCCCTCACCCTTTGGATCTAGCTTCTATTGTAAAGTTATCCACATGCAGGTACCTATCACTGATTTATTTAATATTTATTTTTTCATGAAAGAGCTTCGATTTCGATACCACGGGACGGACTAGCCTACTACGATGGTATTCACCAAAATCTTGTATAAGCAGTTCTATTTCTATTTTACCAATTGTGATTATTTGTGTAATGTTTGTTTTTTTTTTGTTTTTTACTTATTCCTCAATTAATTTTAGTTTGCACTTTAAATTCAAACTTACAGTTTAGTATGAATAAATAATTTAAGTGCATGCGCTGTTAATATTACATTATGTAAGTGATACATATGCCGGTTATTTATAATATAATTCGGTTTTGTTCGAATGAAATTAAAATAAAAACAATTACTTCTAATCCAATATATTTCTTTGCTAATGACAGTACACTCTGCTTTTCATATTCGTTCCCAGACTCACGTCCCTGCTCTTCGGTGTTCTACAACCGGCATCGAATGTTAAGCTTATTACATTTCGCTGAAGCCGAACTCTTTATTTCTGGTCTTTATAACTTGCAAATATTTAAGACCATGTACATTGGTACCTCCTTTTTGTTGTTCCATAATTTTCATTCGCCCGCTCTTTTTACAAACCTTTTAAGGGTATACAAATCCCTTGAGCTCGCTCGATAATTATAAAAAAAACTCAAAGTTTTTCACGTGTGTCAGTGACCACGTTAATAGGTAAGAAATTTTTTGTAATGCCCACTACAGCATTATTTATATTTATTTATCTTTTTATAATGTTCGTGAGGTATTATTATGAAGAAAGGCAGTTAAATCCGGCAGTACTAGATATTTTTGGAAAGACTTTCATACAGGCATCTACGATGGCAGCAGCTACAAACGGTTTCAAGAAATGTGGTATCTAGCCATTCGATTCAGCAGTCTTCTCTGAAAGTGACTTTGCTCCTTCATTAACAACAAATATTCCCCCAACTGAGAGTTTGGCCACTGCAAGAAAATCTACTGCAATCTTGACACCAAGCCAAGCTGGGCAGCGTGGTCTGCTTGAGGCAAATGGATTCATTGCGGCTGTCCCGGTCTAAAGAATGAAGATATTGAGGCCACATTCGAGTGCAAGTTTCGTACAGAATAATAGGCTCAGGTTAATTGAAATTGGTGAGAATCGTTTTACTTTTTGTGTTTTGAAAACTTTATTAAATTACGCATGTGCTCAAAATGACTGTAATTCCAATGACTGATTGCTAACAATGATTATCGTAATAAAAAAGATTTGCAAAAGTATATAAAGGGTCCGCCATCTAACGTTTTTTTTTTCAACTAGTGTTTATTTCGTGAATGGTAACACATAGCTCTTGTCTGATTTGACACATAATTAGTTTTGTCCTTCCGGTTAATAATGGAAAATAATTTCACTCAAATGGCTGCCTCGGCTGGCCATGCAGTAGCCTACACGATCGGTCCAATTTTTGAGCACGTTATCGATTGTGTGCAGCTGTATTTCACCAATGGCTTCACGAATATTGTCCTTTAAATTGTCTCTGGCTTGTCGGCGTAACACTTATCGTTTACGGCACCACAAATAATAGTCCTACTGTGTCAAATCGCAGCTCCGAGGTGGCCAAACGACATCAGCTCTGCGGCTGATAATGCGATCTTCAAAAACAGGGCGCAAAACATCGAGTGTAGCTTCGGCTGTGTGGCACGTAGCGCCGTCCTGTTGAAACCAAATGTTGCCAATATCCTCCTCTTCAATTTTTGTGAACAAAAATTCGTTCAACATGGCCCGATAACGATCGCCATTGACTGTAACGGCCACTCCTTGCTCATTTTCGAATAAAAATGGCCCAATTATGCCTCTGGACCAAAATCCGCACCAAACAGTGACTCGTTTTGGGTGTATCGGCTTTTCACTGTATGCGTGCGGGTTTTCTGTGCCTCAAATGCGACAATTTTGCTTGTTTACATACCCGCCAAGATCAAAATGAGCTTCATCTGAAAAGATGATTTTTTTGGCAAAATCGGCATCTTCTCTAAGTCGATCGCAGGCCCACTTAGCGAAGCGAAAACGCATTGGATGGTCAGTTGGCTTCAACTCCTGAACCAATTGGACTTTGTATGGCGTCATACCAAGGTCTTTATGCAAAATTCGTCTCAATGATGTCTCCGAAATGTTCAATTGTTGAGAACGACGGTGAATTTATGTTGATGGCGCTTTACGCATACTTTCTGCCACAGCAGCAATATTCTCGGGTGTACGCAATGTTTTTGGCTTTTCACGCTTTGGTTTATCGATGAGGATGCCAGTTTCTTTCACTTTTTTCACAAGATAACAAACATACGGAGTTGACGGTGCTTCTCTTCTTCCAAAATCCGTACGCAATTTTAGTTGAAAAAAAAAACGTTAGATGGCCGACCCTTTAGAATTGTTTAATTTTTGTTACGCTCTAAATCTTAAGTACTCCGTCATACCCTCCCCTCCTCTATCAAGGTTGGTAATTTTCCATCTGAAGGAAAATGCACAGATTCGCGCACTGGTTCAGCGGCATCATATTGAATCTAAGTCTAATCAAGCCGATATTGTTTCCCGCTGTGCTCGTCTATCTACGAGTGTTGAAATTTCTGAAAATTCATTCCAGCTATTCATCGAAAACGTAGAACTGCACTCACGTGAATGGTTTCAGGGTCAGCCATTCTTTAAGCGTAATGAAAACCGGCGGCAATTTCTTCAATCATCTAGGTCAATCTACGTTAATCGACGAACTACTTCTTGAAAAGCTAAAGGTTAATTTGGTTCTTCTAGAAGCGCTCGATTCCAATTTTATCACTAGAATAAAATAACGCTCTTCTTGAAAAACGCAAAACAGACAAAAGAATTGGAAGTCATAGTCGAAATCATTCAACAGCAATCATTTGATTGCGGATTTCTTCCATAAAGTTGCCATAAAGTTGCCATTGAATATCAGTGCCTCCTTTTTTAAATGGTAGTGTAAGACTACTGTGAGAATAGAAGTAAAACGAGGAGGCCTACCGGTTACGAAGGAAAAACAGAATTAGGCAAAGGACAGAGTCAAAAATAGTCAATGATCAAGATAACTTACAAACGCGAAGAGGTGTCTATCACTGTTCAATGGTGCCGTGACATAACGACAAATTTTAAATTTCTGACATAAGACCAGTTTTTTCAGTTTTTTTTTTTCAGTTTATATGCATTTTTATTTATATACTTAATTTAGTCTTACATGCAGGACCAAAAACGCTTAAAAATTTGCTTAAAAAACTTAAAATTACCTTAAACTAACTTACTGGCCCCATGCGGGCACTCTAAGTTAAACATAATACTTAAAAATTATGTCTTTCGACGTTTATGACGGATTTTATTCTTATTCTACAGTGACTTAACTATAGCTTAAAATAAGAAAACATGTTTAAAAACTTAGTACATGGACTATTAATTTTATTATAAAACTTAAAACTAAAAGCCTACATATTACCTCAAACTAAATCTTAATCTACTTGACCTACTTTAATCTACATGCATATATATATATATACTTAATGTATAGATATATGCGTGTATATATATATATATTTTTGTTTTTTCATTTTATATTTTTTTTTTCGTAAAAACTCACTTAAACCTACCTAAAATAATGTAAGCCAGTAAGTCATGGCTAAAAAAAAATTAGGCTGACCCACCTTGCTTCACAAGAAGCTAACTATAACTGGGGAGTTCGACGATGAAGCATCCTCCCCTTCAACAAGCCACCAAAAGTGTTGGTGCTGCCGAGCAACATCCCTCATGTCGCGACTCGATACTGCCCTACTGAACCGCAGCTGTTCGAGCGACGTGGAAGATTAGCGGCACCGCCAAACTGTCCTGGATCAGACCTTTGCTATCTAAATAGAGGAATGCTTCTGGAGGAATAAAGCCGTCAAAGCGAACTCTCTCGTGATACATATAATTGGGGTAGTACGCCCCGGAGATCAGGTTATTCGATGAGGTCATTGCTCTTGCAACGTGCATTCGAGTCAACTTAATGACGAAATTGTCCACTCTTATTAGGTTCGCCCTATTGTATAAGACCTCATTAGGATAGAATTTTATGTACTTAGATTCTGGTGTTCTGTACAAGCGAAGACAAGCCCTCTCAAATACCCGAATCTTCTCCAATAAACTTGCTCTCACGTTGAACCACACGGGACATCCAAATACAAGCATGGGCCTGATAAGGGCCATGTAGCAGATTACCTTCACCCTCGCATCGAGTTGGCTGTTATAAAACAGTCTCTTTGTAAGGCCAAAAGCACCTTTGGCTCTGGCCAGAGCAACATCTATATGTTTGTTAAAATACAGAAATTGATCTAGCCAGATCCCAAGGTATCTGACTACATTTCGACAAACAAGTGGCGGTCCGTGCTGCCCCACGATCGAGAACTTTCGCCAATTCTTTCTGGTATCCCTAGAGGCCCCAGACAAAGGCATCCTAAACACAATGGTTTCCGACTTCTGAAAGTTGATTTTCAATTTCCAGTCATCGCAATATCGCTTAATTTTGTCAAAGTCACGCTGCAAACGTGTATTAATGACCTCAATTTATGGACCTGATCTGTACGCGATTATGTCGTCTGTGTACGCTATGGCATGGTTAAGTGAACCTATCAGATCACTCGTGTAAATGTTGAATAGGATCGGCGAATTTACCGCACCTTGTTGCACCTTGTTGCACCGTTTTTAATGTTAAATGCTCCAGCAGAAGTCACACCGCCATTCTTCACGATGAACTGTCTACTGGAGAGCATATCAAAAAGAATATACAGCAGTGGTTTACTAATGCCCAACCTGTAAAGCTTGAAAAAGAGTCCTTCTAACCATAAGACATAAGACCAATTACGTTTCAATGTACTATTAAGACATATTTCGTTCGACGCTAAAATTGAGATAAGAATAACACTGTTACGTGAGAAGCGAGCGAAGTGAGCCCCCACCCTAGAGACTCGCTTATAGGTGCCAGCCTGACAGTTGTTGACATACCCTTAGTGGAGCGACGAAGTCGCGTGAGCCGCTAAACCCTTCGGAGAAAGGGTGAAATCCTGTTAGCGAGCGAAGTTAGACACCCACCCCAAACAGTGGAAAGTGACATAAAGCCAAATTGGTTTGTGAAAGTGACATAAGGCCAAATGAAAATTTTAAAATTTGGTCTCATGTCGTTTGGCGTTATGTCACGGCACCTTGTTCAATAAAGTATAAGTCATTTAGTCTTTAGTACGAAGTGCTGTGTTTTATTTTTTTATACGTTTAATCGTATAATCCTTACAAATTCAGAAGTGGGATAACATACATACATCCATACGAGTACACACATCGTTTAAAATTAAGAGTGTAAATCCAATATGTCGGAAATTAAAAAAATTAGAAAGTTTAATTCAAAGCTTGGTTGGGGAAGAAAACAACGGGCAACAAGAGCGAACTGGTGTTGCGGCTGCTTTCCTCCATCACCGAGAAAGAGCGAGGCAATTGTCAAGAGTCATCGGATGAAGAAGAATCCGATGACAGCATTGCCCAAGCAGAGGAGAATAGTACATATGGGGATGATGACGGCGAGATCGAAAATGAGCGAAATGACAACGAGTGATTATGACAAAGACTGCACATAATCCGAATGGGCCAGCGCACACTGGATCAATTTTATCCCGGGGTTTCAATCGCGCACTGAATGAATAATGCCGGGCAAAATTGTGTAGATATGAACAGATTTTGATTGGAGAGGTATTTCTGATATTTTTCTTACCCCTTAAAATTGACATCTTATGTATGTATTGGTTTGCACCCGATGTTCAACCGCATCAACACTGGTTGAAGATTTTACCCCGATTCTTACTTTACACTTACTTTATCTCCCTCTTCCATAAAACCAGTTTTACCCCGTTGTAATTAGTCCAGTGTGCGCTGTAGCAATGCGTGGGAATTGATGCAGAGGGATATACAAGATGGCGCAAAATTAATCATCCAATTTTGTTTTTGAATTACTTTTTTACTAAATAAAAAAAAATTATATTGAGTGATGGAAATCTTTATTCGAACCTTTACAATTGTTTTTGTTAAGTGGGAAAGATGATATCCGTCAATTGACTGCCGCCCGTGTTGATACACATTTTTGGGATGGTTAAATCGTGCGATTTTGCTGGCCATACTACTCGTAAATCGCAAAAACGAGGGACTCTTCCTTCACAATATCCATTGTGGCTCATGCTGTGTGTGCGTTTCCACCGTCTTGATGAAGCCACATGTTCATCAAGCCCCGCTCATCCAATTACGACAGTAAGAAGTCGTTTATCATGTCCCTGTAGCGTTCGCCAGTAACAGTGACCGTATTTCCGATGGCGTCCTCAAAAAAATACGGCCCAATCACTCCTCCCGCGTGAACGCCGCACCACACAGTGGCTTTAAGTGTATGTAATGGCTCTTCGTGCATCACACGCGGATTTTCAGTGCCCCAGAAACGAAGATTTTGCTTATTGCTGTAACAGCTTAAGCGCCTCGTCGCTCATGATGATTTTCGACACAACATCGTCCTCTTCGTTGCTGAGATTGAGGATGGTTTTACAGTAATCCACACGCGACTGACGATTAGGAGGCATTAACTGATGCACTGTTTGAACTTTGTACGGGAACATGTGTAAGTGTTTCACTAAAATTCGCTGTAGGGTCCGTCTGGTTATGCCCAATTGCGTGGCCCGTCGTCTGGTTGATGTTTCTTCGTTCTCAGCGACATCAGCGAACTACCAGTCCGGTGACGGCCACTCCTTGCATGGTCTCCTGTGGTTCCACTCTGCTCGAGTCGAGTAGCTAAGTGCCAGAATGTGAAAAAAAAAACCTAGGAAAATTGCAAAAGTGTATAGAATTTGTATTTGAGTTGATAAATCAAGGGTTGCTATTTACAATCGTTTTAAAGATTATTTCATGTAAATGTTGACCAGCACTACGTTTTAAGAAGTCCATATTGAGAGTCCAATTTAGAATCACTTTTTCGAGCGTATTGGCTGGTATCTCGCTAATAACACGTATAATAAAGAAGATACATCTGGTACACCACATTGGACAGCAGCAAGGTGAAGACGATTATGTAAGAAATTTATTTAATTTATTAACAAGTAGACGTTATAATTATAGTTTATGTTAGCAACATTAATTGGCAGGGTAGTCCTATTAGTTTAATCCGGATGCAATTTGCCACCGCCATTATATAACATAACTTAACAACCTAAACTTAAGACTATGACTTATAACTACTAGTATTACTTAAACTAAGGTCTAATGACGGGAAAAATGGTTGTTCAGGGAATTTCGAAGGGCTAAACTATTGCGGTGGAAATCGAACACTTGACATATCCGATTTGTTTCACGTAGCATTCAACACAGCAGCTCGTTGAGATCATAAGTTGTTCTATGGTTTATTGAGACAAAAAAGGTGGACAGATCTTAAATGACACGGGTTGGTGTTGAATGGGATTTGGGAGAGTATTGTGGGACAGTGGATGATGTTGGTTAAGAGTTTATGGATGAAGAGAATATCGGCGGACATGAGATCGAGTATTTTGAGTTAATTAACATAAGGAGGTAGAATATTGTGGTCAACCCATGGTAGCCCATGTAATGCAGAAATGTCCTTTGGACAGCTTCAATGCGCAGAATATGTTAATCGTAGAAAGGGGACCATATCTCTTTGGCGTAATCGAGAAGTGGACGAACAAAGGTTATGTACAGGGATTTGGTGACATAGGGGTCGGAGAATTCTTTCGACCGTTGTTTGACAAATCAAAGAGAGGAGTTAGCTTTGCTAATTACGGAGTCAATGTGGGTGCGAAAATTGAGCTGTGTTATACAAATGACACTCAAGTCCCGCATTGAAGTAACTGCAGCTACACTTTGATTTGATAAATAGTAGGTGCTGGTTGGGAGCGTCAAACGAGAGTAAGAAATGGCTTTTCATTTTTCTATGTTGAGCTCAAGAAAGTTTCTATGGCACCTTGTGACCTTATGGAGAATCTATTAAGATCATCTTGTAAAGGTTGAGAGTCAGAGAGACTTGAAAGCTGTCTATAGATTTTCATGTCATCGGCATATATAGATATGTGGGAGTGCTGTATGACGTTAACAACATCGTTAGTGGTCAAAATAAAAATTAATGGACCGAGATGACTGCTTTGTGGAACACCCGAAATGGCGAGAATTGAGTCAGAAAAAAGGGAACGAAAATGGACAAGATAGTAGCGTTTTGTAATGTAGGAATTAATTCAAGAGGTCAGTCTAGGATCGAAACCAAAACCTTTGAGTTTGAATAGAATTAACTTGTGCGAGATTTTATCAAAGGCCTTACTGAAATCCGTGGCGATTACATCAATTTCTTTTGCTTGCTCTAGGGCGCACACTGTACTAGAAACAAACTCAATGAGCCATAACCTCTTACTCTTATTACGAAGTGCACGAAGTTCTTTGTTCCTCCTTTGGAGGAGATGATGAAGGATTTCTGCGTCGAATAAAAGGAGTAGTTTGCCTTATACAGTGAAAGACCTTATCGTAAAAGATAACCTTAGCAGAATCTGGGTTTACGTTACTGTTTTGTAGAAAATTAAAGTCAACTTTTTTTAGAAGATTGTTGAGCTTAGTGTAATTGCTTTTACGGAAATCGAAGTTAAAGGAAGTTTCTGAAAGCCTCATGGAATTATAATTATCATTTGAATAAATAACGAGGAGAAGTGGGTGGTGACGGTCTAATTTCGAGCGAAGAAGTTCACGCTCGAGAGCCGTTCATGGTGTCAGATGTCAAGAGCAGATCTAGTTTCTGACTCATGAAGTTAGAAATTGGGTTTATTTAAAAAAGGCCAGAGTTTATGAGACAATCTGTGAAGAGGATTTCTTTGTCAGAAGCTGCATTTGTGGCAACAAGATATGATTCTTCATCCGAGTGAGTCCAATGGAGATGAGGGAGATTAAAATCACCGAGAACAATGATTTCATCACAGATATCTGTAATTTCAAAGAGAGAATCGACCACATTAGTCGCCAGCTGCACACTATATATTGGTTGGGAGGGGCGAACGTAGCAACAGAGGATATAAAGTTTGTGTTTGGAAGGAGTAACTTTAACACTGATGAATTCGAAATCGGCAGTAAATGACTTTTTGGCGAGCTCAGGGTTCAAACGATCTTTGGTTGCCAGGAAGACACCTCGCCCTATAGAATTATAATTGTTTTCACGTCTATCATCGCGAAATAAACGGAATTCCGGTGTGAATAGTTGCGAATTCTTGATATTAGATATTAGATTAGTTTCGGTTAAAGCAAAAATATCATACGACAGCTTTGGAGAGTTGAAATAAATAGAACATTTTTTTGCACGGGCGGAGAGTGAGGGAGATTATAACGTGAGCTTTGGATTTTTGTAGGAGATGGATTGGTTGTAATATTAAAAGAGACACGTTTGGGTGGGAGTGATTTTGTGGGGAGGGAGACATCTTTATGTTGTTTTGGGTGGGTAACATGAAGAGGGGAAAGCAAATGGGGTCTCGATGGGAGGACTTGGATTGTATATTGCTCTTAGGGTTATCTGTAGGGTTGCAGTTTTCAGCTGGTTTGAGTTGGTTGGGAGACTTAAGGGTTTGAGCGGAGTTAACTCCGGACTTAAGGGTCCTTTTGCGCCAGGTCTAGTTGTCTTTAAAAATTTGCATCTTCATTACATCAAGTTGGAAGATCTCTGAGGATTTTGTACAAAAAAGCCAGGCGCTTAAAAAGTTCACAAGCCAGATTGAGTCTGTGGTTACAGATACACAGTCGGGAATGAGTGTTACACCTTCAGACTTGTCCTTGTTGCCGAATTTTTGAAGACGCTGTTTCCATTCCGAGGATGTCCAGGAAACACCGAATCGAGAAATTGTCGCCTCGGTTTTTGTTGATGCTTGAGTTGGAGATGGAGAGTGAGGTATTGGTAAGGATATGTCAGAAGGTATGATGACAGTGTTCTCAAGCATTTCAGTTAGTAAGGACGTAGTATACATTGCGTTAGATTGGGGTTGGAGTTGTACAGGAAGATCGTCAATTTTGATCGGTATCAGCAAGAAGTAGATGGGATGCTGCAGTGTCGTTAAATACTTTATTCATTTTAGTTATGACGTGAGCTAATGATGGATCTAGTGGGGGAGCATTTGAGGTTAATGAACATTGGAAATGGATATCAAGGTCGGATCTTAAGGCACTACGGTGTCAGCAATAGACGGAAAATAGAAATAACGTTTTTAATTGTATTAATATTACTGTTGTCTGTGGGTTTTGGAAGTTCGAGGGTATTTGTCAATTGTTTTTCGAGAGACTTGCACTTTGTTTTGAAGAGATTGGTTGATTGTTCTACGACACTTGAAAGATCTCCAACACTTTTCATAACATCATCGAGTTTGGAGAACTAGTTTCGTAGTCTCTTGAAGCAGAGCCGCTTAGGCATTTTATGGCGAGCATAATGTGCGATGTCGAGATGTCTTTCCACTCATCAATAAAAAAGAGAAAATTGCATCCGTAGTCTTTCAGATATTCAATTGATCTTTTACTTAATCCAACACAAAGGGCGTGATAAGATTTGCAGAGGCCACTGCAATTCACCGAGTCGGCATTTGTTTCACTGGTAATTACACAATTGGGGTTACTGCAGAATTTAGACATTGTAGGTCGGTAAAAGTATATGGGTCGAACAAAATAGACGGAAGAAAAATAATATGTTGGGTCAGTAAAAAAAAAATGCATTTATCTTAGAGTGCGAATACGAACACGAGCACTGAAAAATTGAATTGGGAGAAATAAAAAATAATTCGAAAGAGCGAAAGTAAGAAACTAAGAAATAGAGTAGTGCACGTCCGTACTATTGGAAAGGCAAAACTAAAATAACTACGTATTAAACCGGATGTGAAAGGTTTAGAATCCGTAATCAGTTTTCAGTTATAGAGCAACCATTGTACGGATTTCCTAAAAAGATATTGTATTAAAATTTGATGAAAAAGAATTGCTGCATTTCGAGTTCTTAAAACAGAAGTTAATGAAAGCACCCATTGTTTGGAAATTAAAAATTAAAATTAATTAAAAGGACCAGTGCCCAGAAGAAAAACCGTATAAAGTCGAAGGACGAAAAAAATAGGCCAAAATGTAGAAGAATTTACAATGTGTATTTAGTGATACTTACCTCCTTCCGAGTTCTAATCCAAAACTTATTTGTTTTGTTGTTACACAAATCATAAGTTTGTTTATCATTTGCAAATTTATCATGTGCAAATTGTTGTTACGATGCAACTGCATACGTCCGATAATTTTATGTGCAGTGACTCACAGAAACTTTTAACGAAATTAATTAAACAATAAAACAAGACTAATATTTTAAAGTATTAGTATTATCAAACAACCGTATCTCTTATAAAATGCGGTAGTCTCCGAAACTATGGCTTTAAAGCCATTTTATTAAAAAATGCTTGGCGTCGCTTATTTCCGTGGCTTGAAGTATTTCTGCTGTTGCATGTGACTGCGTTCAACACTTAGAGATAGACCGGAAAATGAAAGCTGTAATTCGAATCAAACGATGCCACCGATATACGCAAGATGATAAGGAATCAAAGATTTGATCGATATTGAAGGCTGGAAACGAATGGTGATAATGCTTTTTCTTCTCGTCCTTACAATCTGGATGTTCTTCAATCTTTTTGATGATCGGCCAGTCATTTTCATTTTTTCATAACCAAAGAGGTCCACCAATATGCAAAGCGCAGTCTGCAGGATTTTGATTGGAATTGTATTTAGGATATCAACTGTTCGATATCCCACAGAAAAATCCCAACGACGAGAAGGAGACGAGAGCTAGGAAATAACAACCTGCGAGTCACACCAAGCGAATACATTCGAACAGGTCATATTTAGCAATTTTTGTACTTCGATGAGCAATCGTGTGAGCAAGAGTGATCCACACAATTCCAAGCGTGGGATTTTAAGTTGTTTTATGGGAGCAACTCTTAGCTGCAGCAATATTGGTTTCTAAAGTGTCCGCCATCTAACGTTTTTTTTTTCAACTAGTGCTTATTTCGTGAATGTTAACACTTAGTTCATGTCTGATTTGACAGATAATGGCTGCCTCGGCTGGCCATGCAGTAGCCTACACGATCGGTCCAATTTTTAAGCACATTATCGATTGTGTGCAGCTGTATCACCAATGGCTTCACGAATATTGTCCTTTAAAGCATCAATTGTCTCTGGCTTGTCGGCGTGATACTTATCTTTTACTGCACCCCACAAATAATAGTCCAAAGGTGTCAAATCGCAGCTCCGAGGTGGCCAAACGACATCAGCTCTGCGGCTGATAATGCGATCTTCAAAAACAGGGCGCAAAACAGGGTGTAGCTTCGGCTGTGTGGCACGTAGCGCCGTCCTGTTGAAACCAAATCTTGCCAATATCCTCCTCTTCAATTTTTGTGAACAAAAATTCGTTCAACATGGCCCGATAACGATCGCCATTGACTGTAACGGCCACTCCTTGCTCATTTTCGAAGAAAAATGGCCCAATTATGCCTCTGGACCAAAATCCGCACCAAACAGTGACTCGTTTTGGGTGTATCGGCTTTTCAATGTATGCGTGCGGGTTTTCTGTGCCCCAAATGCGACAATTTTGTTGTTTACATACCCGCCAAGATCAAAATGAGCTTCATCTGAAAAGATGACTTCTTTGGCAAAATCGGCATCTTCTCTAAGTCGATCGCAGGCCATATTTCCCAGCGTTGTTCAAGCGTATACACAACCATATTCGTTTAGCGGAAGGATAAAACTAATTATCTTTCAAATCAGATATGAGCTAAGTGTTACCATTCACGAAATAGGCACTAGTTGAAAAACGTTAGATGGCGGACCCTTTATATGTCATTTGGAAGCACATTTTTTTTTAACAAGTTAACACTCAAGTGGGTATGAATACACTTAAAGTGCCTGAGCACGTGTTAAGTTTTTTGGAAAATGGGATAGAAAGAGAAAGAAAGACGTTTGGGCTCAGTGGTTATTTCGCCCCATGGATGGCATCCAACATTTAATGGGGAGACTAAATTCTTAGTGGAAGTTGGCTTGTTGTTGATTTTTAGTCAACTATTCATTTTACTTGATTTTCGTTAACTGAAAAAAATGAATGTTTTTCGGACGAGGCTGGGATTTGAACACCGAGCCTTCCGATTTGGAAGCCAGTCCACTACCACTTGAGCCACAGCCACCCACGTGAATATGTAACCGCAGCATACGCGGATGCCGAAGCGTCAGAGAAACCGTGTGGTTGAAACGATTCATTTGAATGGTGGAAGCCGATAGATCGAGGTATGTTAATTTGAGGCATCATATAGAGCTGCTGACGACTGTTACACCATTGTGCAGCGATGGAATCTGGGAGCAGATAGTTCCAGGTAAGTTTCTGATACCAAAGCCCTTGGAGAATTATTTTAAGTTGAACTACCGACTGTGCGAGAAACCCGAGAGGATCGAAATGACAGATAGTATACATTTGGCTTCGATATCTCTAAGGAAGGAACTCGGTCCATGTGACCTAACGCCAAATATTCGTCCAGAAATTTGGAATACGATCTATGGAGCATTCCATCCTTTGAAAATATACTTTCCTAACGAATGTGCACCTTTTAGAGTGTCACCGAAATGTGCTTTGATTTTAAAGGGAAGTCTGACGATGTATTTACAAAGAGTGTCTCGTCGATTGGTTTCTATAAAATGCTTCTCGATATCCCTATCCTCTTTCAAAACAAGTAATGTGGGGTCCACCTCCTCAGTTGCCCAAAATGCTTGCAAACTTAAGTCAATCTCAACGATTGAATGATGAGAATGTATATTGTAGTCGGTGCCCAAAAGCAATTTTCCCGCCAGCAACCAACCAAAAATCGGCTTTTGGGCAATTGGGTGTCCGCGTGAACCACGAACAACGTCGCCTTTCTAGATATCCCAAACCTTGTCAGCACCAAGCAAAAGACTGTATCTACTGGACTAGTTTGATTAAAGAACGGATCAGCCAAATTGAGGTTATAAATGTTATTCCAATCCTTAACATCTAATGAAACTGTATTCAACGCGGACGTAAGACTTGACTGATACTGCCCGTTTCCATCCAAAACTTTACCAACGGTAGTCGTCAATAAAGTTTGTTCTCGAAAATGGGGAAAGTTAACTGCATGGGTTTAAACAATTGTATTCGATTGTTTAGAGGTTGAGGTTTGAAGTGAGTTTCATTGAAAAAGATGGAACACTTGCGGATACTGCTGAACTATCATTTGAAGTATTACATTTTTGGCAATGTCCTGTTGATCAAACATGCATGCTTCTCACAGCTACAGTTTTTCACTTGGCTGCTTCACGAAAAGCTCCTTTGCAGAACTCAAGTGTTAAATAATCTCCAATAATTGGATAATCCATCCCAAGACTGTCAACTGACCAGGTGTTGAATACTTAAAATAATAATCTGTATTATTTTGCATTGACAACACTAGTATACTCGTATATTATTATCGATATATAAAGAATGTTATCGATGTTTGACATTTGTCAGACACCACATTATTAATCACTCGTAGAGTAAAATTTTTCTGTTAATTTTTATTTTTGAAGCCAACCACCATGCGAGACAGTCGCTAATAGAAATAAAGTATTTTAATAATAGTGCATTTTATTTATTCTCTTCGAAAATCATAATACCAGGCCTGCCGAGTATCTGGATCTACTTTGCCTATAAGAGTAAAAATTATGCACGGATCGTTTTCAAATGAGTTTAATGCAGTGAGACCACGTATTACCTAATCAGCGTTATCCGATATCTTCCGTAGAACTCTAACGTTCGAAGAATGCATAGATGGAAGCTGCGCAAGGGTTTCCAAAAAACTGTTGATTATATACCGTGGCCTATTAAGATACTCTATCTAACCTTTCACATGCCTGCTCATAAGTTGCATCCGACATAGGAATGTGGGTAAGCAGATTTGAGGCTCAACTTTCGAATTGGAGATATATTTAGTTTATTGTGTACTGAGCTTTCAAACATGTTTTGAATTTTGGGAAGGCAATCGCTGGCTTGAGATCAACTTTTTTTTTTCTAAAAAAGAACTTAACGCTCAAGTGGGTATAAATACGCTTATAATGCCTCAGCATGTGTTAAGGTCTTTGAAAAATGGGATAGAGAGAAAAAGAAAGATGTTTGGGCTCAGTGGTTTTTTCGCTCAACTACTCATCTTACTTGATTTTCGTTAACTGAAAAAATGATTGTCTTTCGTGTGAGGCTGGGATTCGAACACCGAACCTTCCGATTTGGAGGGAAAACTTGCGTTAACAAGTTGTTCAATGATATTTTATGGAGCTACCGCAGGATTTGTTTGAGTTACGTCGCTTGCACACTCATACCTTTCACGCACCGCAGAAAGAAGAGCTGATTTGACCAGAAGGCAATTGACTCGAATTCTGGTTCGGGATCAACATAACCGTCCTGGTCCATGAACTCAAATACTTTTTCTTGGGAAGCTTTAAGCCTATTCCATTGTTCATCAAATTTTTTAAACGCGTAATTGAATAACGTCAAGCGACATGTCCTCTGTAATGGTTTCAGTGAATGTGGCTAATCTTGTTAATGAACCATTAAGGCTGCCCGGGTTACACGAAAAACTGAAAGTCTGACTTTCGAAGTCATTTTTACATGAACAATTATCAAATTTGTCCCTAGACGAGGGGTTAGATAAACGCGAAAATATAAGTTTGCCTATATCCACCTTATTGTCAATTATCATATGAACATGCAAATTCGACTTGCTATTATAAACAGTCAAGGCTAACGAATGGTTTTTATGAGTTTATTCCATGTGCACTTGTTAACCTAAAACTGGTCACACCAAACTGTCTCGTAATTACCACTAAGATTACCGAATTAATGTCCAACTTAAGTCGATTGTAGAGATAGCTGTACCGAGGTGAAACGAGCTGAGAAATGTGATTAAAGGCAATTCCGTTAATTTCCAACGATGAATGTACAGCTAGACTTTAATCAATCTAAATTAGTTTTCTGTAGGTAATTTGTGAAAAATTTGCGAACTGTATATTCCGAAGAGCGACGATTCATCAAATAATGTAATCCGGCTCGATGTGGACCGAAAACTTAGTTTGGGAATTAAAATGCAAAATTAATTAAAAGGACCAGCACCCAGAAGAGAAACAGCAGAAAGTCGAACGACGAAAAACATAGACCAAAATGTATGAACATTTAAAATGTGTATTTAATAGTACTTATCTCCTTGCGAGATTTGAGTGCAATAATTATTGGCGAAAGCAAGAACAGTAATACTGCAGATGTTTAACACGAAAAAGCAAAATTTGATAAATGAGTGATGTTTGTTAGGTTATAACTTTTAGGTCAATTTCAATAGGAATTAAATACGTTTCTATGTAATAATGTACATAGAAACGTATTTCCCAACATCCATATTGGACTTATATAATCCCAAGGGTAAAACAGAGTTGAATTGCGATGCTAGCTCTTTATGATTTGGAGTCATGCTTATGCAGAGAAAGTCGGATGGTAAATTCTGTTCAGTGTTTTATTTCTCAAAATGCACTTCCAATCACTGTTTTAAGTCATTGGCAATAATTTGTGCGCTCAAAATATTTAGGTTTTCTTTTCACCGGCTTGGATTTAAAATAATCACCGACTGTAATTCTTTAACTAGGTATGACATTGAATAAAAAAGAGATTAATCCAAGGATTGTCTGCCCCCCTGACAAAACTACAAATATGTACTCGAGCATCGAGACAGAAATAGAATGCAATGCGTAAATGCAGGTAGACTTTATGATATGAGGAACGGATTGATATATATTAAAGTAGGGCAAAAGATTTTATTTTACATGATAAGGAGTATGGAGGGAAGTGTAACTCGCATGTATCACGACGAAATGGATCATATGGGTTGTGAAAAGAAGTAATAACGAAGACTAAATAAATGAAAATGTAAAGAGCACATTTCAAACTGCTTTATGTGTATTGTTTTTTTTTTCCCAAAATTCGGAAAGCACAAAGGCTTTTGCATAGCATCCCTAAAGGAGATTCACATTTGAGACGGTGCATGCAGATCATTTTGGTCCGGTTTTGTTAAAGAATTTGAAGAATAATTACGTGTATTTACTAACAGATGGTTTCACTAAAGCTGTAAGCTACAAAAGCTAAAAATACTAAAGATACTAAAGAGGATATAAGTTGTATGCATTCTTATTTTACATATTATAGTCTTCCGAAAACACTAACACCCAGGGTAGCGCATTTACATCTAAATGTTTTGAAGCATTCTTGGAAGTTGCAAAGGGATCTCACCATGCAAATGGCCAGATCAAAATAGTGAACAGATCTTTGAGCCATTGATAGCCAAGATGACGAATGCTGGCTCGACTTCTTCCTTAGATTAGGCTTTACCACAAATAGAGTTTGCGTTCAATAATACCGGTGTAACACCGAGTGAGTTGTTATTTGGAATTGGACAAGGAGGGGTAATCACTGACTTTATGAAAGAATATTTAGGTGAGTATAACGAAAAAAGAATATACAGAGATTTAAGGAAAATGAG
Source organism: Volucella bombylans (assembly GCA_949129095.1). NCBI lineage: Eukaryota > Metazoa > Arthropoda > Insecta > Diptera > Syrphidae > Volucella > Volucella bombylans. The sequence continues at coordinate 198,743,278 of OX422140.1, read as the reverse complement.
AGTTGATTCTGCGTAAAGGATAGTCAAGAATCAGAACGATAATAAAGTATCAAAGAATCAAAGTTTTGTATAAAGACAATAATAATGTCGTGTTTAACTTTCCTATACCCGCGCAAATAATTGTGACACGGTCTCGTAGACCGAAACTTCGGAACACTATTTCTTAGTTGTTTTACTAAAAAAAGCCTATAAAGATATTTTTAGATTTCCTAAAATTAAAGCATATAATGAAACAATAAATATCATTCAATAACTTCATTATTAATTATTTTACTGGCTATCAGTCGATTACAAAACAGCCTTCAAAATTGAGATTTTTATCTTAGATACTACAAAAGCAGAACTAAAACAATATTTTATTATAAAACAAAATTAAAATAAACTTCTGAATAACAAGTTTACTTAGATATGAGCCTCACTATAACAATCAGGGCATACCATGACAGCGTGTTCCAAACAGAATTATTTTTTGCTAGTGGCACAATTGTAACGTGTTTTGCGATTTTTTTTTGAGATATTGCTGAAGACTTCTAATTGACATATTTCGGCGAGCTTTAGTTTTGTGATTTTTGGAAAGTATGTGTTGAGAGGTTGTCGTCTGAGTTGAAAATTACGAGTAATTAGATCATAAGATAAGACTTCAAGAAAGATGCTGCGTCTAATTTTCTTGTTAAATTATTTTGCAGGTATAGTATATAAATATTTATACCTGCAACGTTCATCGTTGTGACTCGAGTACCTTTATATATCTCGCATATTTTATTTACAACACCAACACCGCCTTTGGTTATATGGAATTCCATTATGATTTCAGGTTTACCAGTCTTCTCGTTAGTTTCGGCATCATCATGCCTACTAGTCATAAAAAGAATATTTTTGCCTTTTTTAGGCACATAAGAAAGAAGACTGTAATTGTTTCGTTGCCCAAATAAACTGGAATTTTCCACTCAGCCTCGTATCTCCGTAAATTGTTTAATTGTAAATTACCTTTTACTTTGGCGAATTGTCCCTATCATTGTCACCTTGTGTTCTGACTCAAGTTTTTCCAATAATGGGATAAAGCTAGTGCCGTATCCAAATTGTCAACATTGTAGGGGACGTCAGGTTGCTTCCCTACGAAAACTTCCATATTTTGGGTATAAAACATTTTGGCGTCCGTCAATGCGTAAATGCGTATTCCATATTTATTAGGATTTGACGGAATGCACTGCTTAAAGCTACAACGACCTCCGAAAGCCTCCAATTTTTCATTAATTGTGACTAACTGAGACACACTATAATATTTTTGACCGCTGTCACAATTTTATCAAACAATTCTCTACTAGGTGCTAGTTTATCCACAGCAGCTCTTTCAGTTCTCGTATCTTTTTCGTTAAATCTGAGACAACGCATCAATAAATAGAATCTGTTCCAACTCATAGTCAATCGAAATATTTCTGGAGACGAGCCATCTGTTTTGAATAAATCATTTAGTCGATTATTTCTTCTGACTCCAGCTAAGAGTAATTTCTCTTGTGAGAAATTAGATTTTATTCGATTTATTTGTCCATTCGTGTACTTTAAAATCCTTCAAATTTCTGGAAGTTGAGTGATAGGTCGCCTTACTGGATTTAAGGCAGGAGTTTTATTCCATGCTCGGTATTGTATGTTTCTTCTTGTATCTCGACAAATCTTCCACCCAGCTGTCATTTTCGTCTTCATAGCTAGAGACTGAATTTTCTTCCTTCAACAGCAATCTGATTCGATCTTCATCCATCTTGATATGAAATATAACCTATAAAGTAAGAAATTGGGCAAAATATATATTCACACACAGCAAATTATGTAAAAAAATACTAGTACACAATCAATAAAATAAATTGTATACTTACACAAATAATTGCACCTATGCCCGTGCTAGTCTCACGGACGATTTGCGCCAAATTCGTGCGTATCACACGAATGCGCTGTGTGCAATAAATTGAAGCTAGCAACAAACCCAGAAGCTAGAAAAAAAACTCGATTTCCCATCATTTCTGAGAAATGAAATAAATACAAAAAGTGATCCGTCGGTCCAACAGACCAACGAGCGGGTATAGGAGAGTTAAGAATTTTTGAAAGCAAAGCCGGATGATGGGTACTTAGTTACGAGTAAGATGTAGAAAGTTTTCAACTTGAACAAAGTCCATATGAGAGTATTTGGCAGGTGGCGATATCAAATCATGGGTTGACTGTACAAAAATAAAACCAGACGAAATCGGGACGATTTTTGATCAGGAATGCTGAATTGTAAGATCACAGAGAGAAAAAGAGTTTAAAAGAGGACTACCGGTTAGGAAGGAAAAACAGAGTCAGGCAAAGGAGAAAGTCAGAAGTCAGTGATAGAGTGAACTTACAGATGTGAAGAATTTTCTATCACTGTTCAATAAACCAAAAGTAATTTAGTCTTTAATACAAAGAGTTGTGTTTTAATTTTGTATGTGTTTAATCGTACCATTCTTAAAATAGCGGTATTTTAAGAGTTGGAGGTGGAATTGGAAATACATACCTAGAATTCCGTGCCAAACATCCTACACTACTCCCAAAATCGCATGTGATTATTTCAAGCATTTGTCGTTATCTACATGAAAAACATGGTAACGCCGGTCCTCAGAATTTACTCGCCATCGTCTGGCAAAGATTCTGGCCCTGGGATTGAAAGGTCGCTTGCCGAAATTTGCTAATAGCTGCATACTTTGTTTTCGCTTCCAACCGATTTCATTGCGCATTTTATCTGCGTTTAAAGCAGCCTTGAAACAATTCGTCGGACACCGCGGGCTCTGCGACACAGTATGCACCGACAACGGACTGAACGAAATTCAATTGCATGATATACAGGGTGCCCCATAATTCGTCAACGATAATTAAGGAAATGATTCCTGGGGATATTCTATGAAAAAATCGTTCTACAGTAAGGGTATATCTCCAATGTTGACATATCTTATTTGAGTCTTTAGATATCCAGTTTCTAAGCCAGTTACATTTCCATTGCCCATGCTAATTTTTTACTTTGAGATAATTTTTCTCCAGAAAATGTCTAATTAATATAATGTTTTACAATTTTTTTCTTATGAAAGTAACAATAATAAAAAAAATTCGTCAACAAGTTTGCAGAAAAACCCACAAATTTTATGATACTTGGAAAAACAAAGGCTATGAATAAAAAATGATTTTGTATGATACTGGGTAATTTTTGTTTTATGTGTGTGCTAAAACAGCTATAACAGATGATAAAAGTATCCTCCTGGGTTTTGTATGCATGCTAGAGCCCGTTTTTGGATTTCACTGCAAATGTTTATTGATGCTAACTGCTGCTTCACATTTGATGACGCTTCGAGAATACGCTCGCATTGGATTTCTCTGCAGTTTTGATTAAGGTGATCATCTGAATATCTTCAAGGTCTACAAGGACACAATAAATGGACCGCTCAGTGAAAAAAGGTGAACATTGATAGTCTTGTTATATTGTTGAATTGCATCCAGGAAAGGACAATATCGTTCGATTTGTTAGCTTTAAGACATCTTCTTCTACTGTTAAACGGAAAATTACTATTGTTTGTATATTACCTATTAAGGAATCTTAATCCGTTTAAAGTGAGGAGCATGCTAACAAAACTAAACATTATGAATGCTTAAGTTTATTCATAGTAAAGTACAATATCATTGTTACTTACCTTTTTTTTTAGTTACACGCGTGTGTTTGAATGCCGAAAATAATTATCCATAAAAATCAAGTTAATCATCCTGAAAAACGTACAATTACACGCTTAATCCTTCGACAAAGGTAATAATCCGAGTCAATATGGTCAATCTGGTTGTGATTGATTGATCTGGCTACTAAAGAGTTACGAACGTTACAAATCCTAAAAACCTGAATCCATTGTCGGACGTGACGTTATAAAGGAGAATTCGTCATTGCTGTTGTCATCCTTATATTCTCCAGCGGCATGAAAGCAAATCAGGGAAACAATACTGATGGGGATTGCTTTGAGGCGTTCACTTGTATACCAAGAGCATACGACTTTTTGCTTGAGTCGCCCTCGAATAGTTAATTCACATCCAAATAAGTGTCATCTTCGTTCTTTTTAGAAGACGCCGTTGTAAGTGTCATTGCACCCGTATATTAGAAGTGAATTTGCTTTATAGCAGTCGTATAGCAGAGATTATGAGAACACACTCAAGTGGGTATGACTACACTTATGATGCCAAAGCACGTGTTAAGTTTTTCGGAAAATGGGACAGAAAGAGAAAGGAAGATGTACCTTAAAATGCTTGCACATAGCGTGGGCCAAGGAAAATCAGGGAGGATAGAAAAAGAGGTACCGGTGAACGTTGGTTTTAAATGTTTGAAGGTTATAATGGCTAGGAAATAAAGAGCTTGGCAGGGCATTCCATAAGTAGTTGTACGACTTAGGAACGAATCACGATATTTTGGAGTACGTCCGAACGTGAGCTTGAGGGTATACTGATGAACATTCATAGCCAGACGGGTGTTGCGGTTAAAAGTGTGAAGGAGCGGAATGCCACTTGCGATTTCTATGGAGCACTGGTGGTGGAAATAGCGATAAAACAGAGTGAGAACGGACATTACGTCGGTGTTCGAGGGTGTCCATTATTTGGGTGATATTAGTATCACCTATGAGTTTTATCGCACAGTTTTGAATCCTGTCTATCAGGTGCAGAGATATGTTGGGTGCACCCGAACAGATGTGGACATTATACTCGCCTTATATATTGTGGCCTGATCAGAGGGGGTGAAGTATTTCTTACATCGTTTGAGGAAACCTAGACATTTCGCAGCATTTTTGACGACACCGAATATGTTTTTGTCATTGACATACGAGTACATACCGAGAATGGAAAGTTTATCGGTTGCAAGTGCCATTCATGGATAACGGCTGGGTTTTAAATTTCGCTTAATGACAGCAGACAGCATTGTGCTTTGGAAGCATTAAATTCAACTCTGTTTGTGGCTCCCCAATTAGTTATGCTATTAATATCAGAATTTAATGAGCTTAACATACGTTGGCGTTCACGTTCTATAGTCGAAGAGCAAGGACGTGAGTCCGGGAGCGAATATGAAAAGCAGAGAGTACTGTCGTCAGCAAACGAATATATTGGATTAGAAGTAGCAGACAAGAGACCGTTGATGAAAATTAAAAAGAGTTTCGGAGGCAGAATGGAGCCCTGCGACACATCAGGCTTTATTTTGTGAATATCAGACTTGAAACCATCCAAGACAACTTGAATTGAACGTTCCGAAAGGTAATTTCCAATCCATTGAAGAAGAGAGTCATCGATTCCAAAATCACGCATTTTCGACAAAGGAGCCTCATGCCAAACTCTGTCAAATGCCTTAGAAATATCAAGTGCAACTATCTTGCTTTTGCCATATTGATATATGCTTTCGTTCCACTTTTCCGTGAGACATGCCATGAGAACACCAGTGGACCTGTTGCTATGAAAACCGTACTGCCGATCATTAAGAAGTTGCTGACGATTTATCAGCATTTCCATGACCTTGGAAAGAAAGAACGTAAGTGCAATGGATCTGTAGGAGGAGAGAGGGGAAGATTCGTCCTTTTTAGGGACGGGCTAGACAAATGCTGTTCTCCATTTGCTCGGAAAGAGTCCTAAAGAGTAGGATCGATGAAAAAGCTTACACATTGGTTTTACCAGCGGGAAAGGACACCTCTTCAGAAGGAGGGGAGATCTGCTGGACCAGCGGATTTGTGAATGTTAAGATCTTTAAGAATTCTTGCGAGTGCGAAAGTGGATTTGTCCCGTTAACGATTCGACACACTCAAATGTAGACGGAAACAAAGCACAATCTGGGAGTGCAAAGTATGCAGCAAGCAGATTGGCCTTGTCCAAAGAGCTAACAGCTGGAATGTCACATAAATGAGCGTTGTGATGGAGGATGAAGTAGAATTTCTAATATTTTTGACGAACGACCAATAATTTTTACTAACTTTGGAGCATTGTAGTACTTTATGCCTCAGTTTTTGGTCATATTGGAATTGTACACTCTTGCGACGTCGTAGTCATCCCTTTTTTAAACTTTTTTCGGTTTTCCTCTGTTGGACTTGTCTTGAAGGACCGAAAAAACATTTCTCTAACCCAGACAGCCTCTTTACAACTCTAGTCGTTCCATGCCTTTTCTTTTGGTTTGATGCTCTTCATCCGATGAGGCATAAAGGTTCTCATTCCAAATAGAATCGTGTCTGTTAAAATTCCTAAAATTCCTATAGAAGCTGTTAAGATCGCTCTGCCATATGGTTATTTGGGGAATCTTTTCTCTAACCGTGTCGTCGGTATACGAAAAAATAGTTGATATGACACAATGGTCCGACAAGCCTAGAGTTGGAGAACACATCAACGGTGTACTTATTAAGGTAAGAAGTTAAAAACAAGTCCAGGGTGTTGACGGTATGACTACCAAGGTCTCGTATTCACGTGGGCTCATTTACAAGCTGGGTTACGGTATTTTCCGCAACGAAGTTCTCAAGACACCGTCCTTCGGATGTTGTTTGTCCAGAATGTCGAAGCCACCCAGAATAGTGTACGAGTGTATTGAAATCGCCCGTAATAACGATTTCAGTATGACGATACAGGGATACAACTCTTTGAATGAAGTCAGACAGCGTATCAAACTCGTTAAGAATATATTGCTGTCCAGTATGGGGCTTCTGTAAATAAAGCAGTAGTGGATAATTTGCTTACGGAGATGAAATTTTAACCACATGAAATTGAAATCCGGATTGGAATAGGGACTACATTGTGGTGGAGTTTGGTAAGCAACATCATAATGAAAGAAGAATAATGGTACTAGTTTGTAGCCGGGTAGCTTCAGATCAGAGTGATCTGAGAGGTGTGGGCGGGGATCTAACTGTGTTTCACTAAGTGCTAAAAAGGCTGGTCTGTTTTTACAGACGTGGACGTACGCCGAAAAGTGATAACTTTTTAGCTGGCAATATCCACTCTAAGTTCCCGAGTCATTATAATAAAAAAAAAAAACACAAAAAAACACAAACACCGACGTTACTAAGTACAGGTGTGAAGTAAAAAACTTCAGAGTTGGTTTACCCAATCAAATTGTTGTAGGTGTTATGTTTGAGCTCAGTAGCTATTTTGCTCTATGGGTGGCATCCAACATTTAATGGGGAGACTAAATTATTGGTGTAAATTGACTTGCTGTTGTATATAGGTAACCATTCATCTCATAAGATTTTAGTTGAATTAGTTAGTTAGAAAAGTATTTCGGTCACGGCTGGTATTGAACCCCGAACAGTTCGATTGGGAAGCCAATACACTACCACTTGATCCACAGCCACCCATAAGTACATATATAAATTTCCTGCGCCGCCATCTCTACCCAATGGTGACAACACAGGCGGGATCTCCATTATTAGACCTTGGTTCGGAAAAGGTTGAAGTAACCGGCCTGAGTACGAACACTCTCCTACCATTTACTCGTCGCCAACCAGCGATTGGGTACCCTAAAATTTACTAACCTCCCCGGCGTTACCACATTGAGGTGAGAGTAGGGGTTCATTCTCTAAGCCTAAGTGTCGAGGCAAACGCAATTAACAGGGGAGTTTGAAATAACGTTGCTTTCTTATTGATATTCGGAAAAGGCTCTATTACCCGTGATGCCAGCAAAACCAAAACAGTCTTTTTGTATATCCAATCGTGTATATAATCTGCACTTAGGTTGGTTTGTATGTGCATTATTGATGTTAATGATTTGTCTACGAAAAAAGGTTAACATGTTGCGAGTTCATTGATAAATTTTATGCGTTTCATCATATTGTTCGCGATAATTTTACGGACTCGTAGCTGTGAATGTGGCGAAGCTTATTATAGTCTTATAGCTTCAGTTAGAGAAAAAGTTGATTAAATTAACAAACATACTACGAAAAATCATTTCTGTGAAATATGTTGCTCAAAAATATAAAGTCGGCGAACAAACAGTGTATGACCTGCTTTGAAATAAGCTTTTTACTGGAACTGATTACATATAAGGTTTGCGGAACCGTAAAATACTAAAAAAGCTAAGAACTCAAAAGTGAACAGCGCAACGTATGAATGGTTAAGTCAACAAAGATTCAGAGGCTTTGTACTTTCTGGCGAAATGATTGTGGAAAAGGGAGGAGCATCTGTCACTGGTAAAAAGTGAGGCAGATAACAACGAGCTAGAGTTCCACGATAGTTATTTGGGCACGATTGAAGATATGTTCCACGCTATCACGACGAGAATAAAAGAGCGTGTTAAAGTATTGGAACGGCAGAGCGCGGCCGATCCAGCGGTTGACAGTGCAACATCTCCGGCGACAAACGTGATTCAGGTGCGACATGAGCGACCCACCAAAATTATCACGTTCGACCATCGCGCCATCACGAAGTGGCGTGAGTTTCGAGACCCATTCATCACCGAGGTCCACTCCAACCCAGCAATGGCCAACGTGTACAAAATGCGAAAGCTGGTAGAGGCATAGAAAGAACAGCCCCAGATGGCGAATCACCGAGGATAATTATACAGATGCTTGGGCAAAGTTGAACGAGTTTTATGACAACGAGCAGAATATTGTAGATGGTCATTTAAATGCACTACACTCAATCAATCTACCGGTTAAAGCAGTTGTAGGTGACGCCAACTCATCGAAAAGCGATGGCAGCATTAAAGCAGTGAAGCAGAACAATACAGAGCGACCTAGTGCGTTATTGGCAACAGAACGAGAGAAAGTGAGAATCGGTGCAAAGCGAACCATGCAGGTGAGGGCCTTACTTGACAGCAGAAGTCAGGTAAACCTCATAACAGAGCAATGTATCAAGCGAATGGGCATCCCCAAACGTAAATGTGAGTGGAATCGCAGCTGAGACTAAAGTGCGATTAACTGGTGTCGTCCAAATCAACATACTGTCAGAAACAGACTCGACATTCTCGATGAGCTGTATGTTCATCATCAGAAGGATATCTTCGTGTCTACCGAGCGCAGATGTACCACAAGGGCAGACAATCGATCTGTGCAAGATGCGTTTTGCGGATCCAATGTACAACAAACCCGCTAGAGTCGAGCTACTACTTGGAGCTCAAGTATGAGCAGATGTGATCCAAGGTAAGGTAAAAACGCATCAGACCGAATTAACAGCTCAGGACACCCGTCTTGCAAAGATCATCTTGAGGCAGATAAGAAGAAGAGAGGAGCGAGTACCACCGAGCGATGATCACAGTAGAAGAATCATTAGATGTGCAATTGCATAAGCAGATCAAACAATTCTGAGAAATTGAAGAGCTGAGCCAACCGGAAACGATCTCGGCAGAAGACGAATGGGTTGAAGATAATTTCCAGAATACGCATTATTCAGACCCATCCGGTCGATATGTTGTTATGATTCCTATCAATCCGAGGCCCCAGAATTTAGGAAGTTCTAGAGCAACAACCATGAAGAGTTTTCTCCAACTTAAGCAGAGATTGTGCGCAAACCCGGAGCTGAAGGATAAGTACGCAAGCTTCATGAGTGAATACCAGTATCTGGACCACATGAGAACCGGGAGCTGACAACAGATGGAATAACCTACTACATTCCTCATCATTGCATCACGAAAAAGTTTCGTGTCGTCCTCGACGCGTTGTGCAGAGCAGACACCGGAATCTCACTAAACGATGTTCAATTAACAGGAGCAAAGATTCAGGACGACTTAGCAGCGAAATTACGCGCCTCAGGAGCTTCAAGATGGCGATAACGGCAGTCGTGCAGAAGATGTATAGGCTGGTTCGTGTCAATCCAAATCAATGGAACCTGCAGAGAATATTTTGGAGAGAGCATGTGGATGACGAGCTTCAAGAATTCTGGCAGACAGTGGTCACTTACGGAATGACCTCGAGCAGTTTTAACGCCGTCAGAGCAAAGAACCAATATGCAGCAGACAACAGAGATACATATCCGTTAGCTTATGAAGCAATAACAAACAACTTCTACGTGGACGACATGGTATCTTGAGCAGACGACGAAGAGCATGCCATTGTTTTGGGTACCGAGATAATTTCATCATTGCGTGCAGGCGGTTTTGAACTTACGAAATACATGTCCTCGAGTGAGAGAGTACTTTCAGAACTGTGCAGCACTGAGAGCAGTAATAGCGAGTGAACTATTGCGGAAGGTTTCGATTCTTTCATTACCTTCTAATGGATCAAGTGAGCAGCATGGGGAAATTACAACACATCATCAAGATATACGAGGCAAACATGGTCAGTGCTATACAGGAACTAATTGGAAGCCATCCCTTAAAGCAATGTGACAATCCAGCGGACCTAGCTTCAAGAGCAGTTTCAGCAGTGCCACAGGTGGGAAGGGCCGTATTGGCTCAAACATCCAGAGCGGGACTAGTCTAATGTCCAGCCACTTCTCAGCAAGACGCAAAGAGATGGAGCAAGTGCAGCTTTAAAACCAGTAACTGTTGGGAAGCTGACTACGCCTCGAACAATCGAGTTAGAGATCGATACGAGTCTTCTGGAAGGCAAATCCTCCTTGCAGACCATCCTCCGCATAACTGCAAGGTGAGAAAAGAGGAAAGGACCGTGCAGTTTGGGCCCGTGACAGCAGTCGAGCGAAAGAAGCGTTAACAAGAAGGGTACAGTGAGGAGTGTGTAGCTGTTGGAGAGACAGAAATCGGTCAGTAAAGCAACCACCTTGGCGACGCTTGTGGACTCCGAACGTGTTATAAGAGTAGGGGGTCGACTACGAGATTCAGAACTCCCCTGTTCCGGCATTAATCCAGTTGTCACACTATCAAGGGGCAATCTGAGCTAATTCTTATTCCGAAAAGCACATCTCAGGACTCTACACGGTGGAACCCAGCTGTGCATGCAGTACATCAGGCACCATTTCTGGATTCCGACGCTAAGACGTGCACTGAAAGAATCCATATCAAGATGTAAGGTGTGCTTTCGTCAAAAGCAACAAATAGCTGAGCAGCTGATGGGCAGCCTTCCCAGAGAATGATCCTGATCGGAGAACAGCGTGTGCAGCCGTCCAGGGCAGACGTCAGCGAGTTGCCACAGAGCCGACTTAAGCATTGGGCAACGATATATCAGATGCAGCAGCACTTCTGGAAAAGATGGAGCGAGGAATATATCCACACGCTACAGCAGCCATTCAAGTGGAAAGAGCAGTGCGACGATTTGCTGCTGGTCAAGCATGAGAACATGCCATTCATGGTATGGCCTCTCGGATGAGTCATCGCTGTTCATCAGGGCAGAGATGAAATTGTGCGAAGCGCAGATTTCAAAATGGAGCATACGACATTACTGCGTCCCGTGCAAAAATTGTGTATCCCAGCCAAAAAACGATCCAGCGACGGAGAATTGAAGACGGGCCTTCAATTGGGGGTGAAATGTCTAGAATCGACATAAAATAAACATTAACGTTCATACCAACGGCAATTGAGCAGCCTACAAGCTAGCAACAAAACAGCAGCGCGAGTTACGTTTCCTACCTGTCCCCACCTCGCCCCTTGAGTCATCAAACCTACACATGCCGCTACTTTGTCGCTACCTCCACCGGATGCAGTGTCAGCGGAATTACATTTATTGTATTTTTACCAAAATCGATGTGATTGCACAGGTGATCGCATGAACTGCAGACTTGCCGACTCAGCGTCTGGGAGCCTTCTGCTCCACATAAAGTTCATGCAATCACCTCTGCAAATGAGACGTATCATAAAATATTGTGTGATCGAATATTGTTAGTCTATTAAGTGCAGTCGCACAATAAAGTTGTAATTTTTTTTGAATTGAGTTTATTCAAGAACTTATTTCGCGCAAATCCCAAATAACAAAACGGCATCCAGGTGGCCGCAAGCCACATTTGCAGAGCAAACCCAATTGCAGGGAAAACCACTACCAAGGGCGACAGAAAGCCGAAGTAACCGCTTCACGAGGCGCAAAGAAGGACACCATAAAGAAGAGCACCCGATAAAATTCAACTGTCTACTCACTTTTTGTACACGTCTGACGAGATGATGCCAACGGGACTCGCGACCGACATCTGTGCTGTGTCATATTATATAACCTGGTGAGAGTCACAGTGTTTTTCATAAGTTTTTATCACACAGATCTGGATAGTTATACATGCAGTCCACAAATTAAGAGATATTTTATTTAATTTAGTACGTTTATTCTTATTCTTTTTTTTGTTGTTGTTGAGCTATCTGAACAAGCTGGAATGCAAAATTTATATCTTAAGAGTAATATTATTGACACCAGCTAGCATAATGCTGTAAGCCTGCTGACCACACAATGCGCCGAGATGACTCAATTTAATCGCTGAAAAACTATCAGGGTTCGAGAATCTGGGGATCCAAATGTGATTGCTAAAAGACCGTCGTATCCACCATGGATGAAAGTTGGGCGCGCTCTAAACCGGTTCCGTAACACGGTAACATCCTCCGACGATAGCACTTCACGTTGTAGCATAGTGGTTAAAAGTGGTTCCTATTTCATTGGTGCTGTCTTTATCTTGAAAGTAGTTATTTTCACATAAGTTGTGATTTAGGCTGCTATAGGTCATACTATATGTAGATCCCGAAACTCGCTCAACATAGGTTTCACGAGACATCATGTCCACTTTAGATATTAGATGAAAGAGTCGCGGTTTCCATTCTTCACCATCGCAGGGTTCGTTGTTAAGCTCACACTTTCTTGCAACTTTACAGGTATTTGTACTGGGTAACAACTCACCATCGGATTTCCAGTTTTCTCTACTGTTGCGTCTTCCCCTATCTTTCTTGAAAATATGGTCAATCTAGAACAACACAGAGAGTGCTTTCCATAAAATCGTCATTGCCATCTCCACTGAAAAAATATACAATGGACACCTCTTCCACGTCCATGGATTCTCTCTACACTCTGGTTTCGCATCTGTCAATACCGGCTTCTTATCTTTGCCACAATACATTATCCAATGCCATTCAAGCAGGTAATCAGTACGCGCTGAGACTCAGTTATAGATAAACTTACCTAGATGTCAAATTTTCCAGATATTGGAAAATCAAAACCGGTTTTCTACTGATCGTCCCTATCCGTGTGACCCTGTCTGTGAATACGCGTGAATTGTCACCAATGGCAATTTCCCTCTCATTTTACACAAAACCCGCCCATTTTAGCCAAAAAAAGTCATCATTCTAGCAATTTTACTTGTAAATTTCTCTCATTCTAGCTCATTCTCTCATTTTGACAAAGTTATAGAGATGTAAAAGTGTTAGAATTCACTTACAGTGCGTCTGGGCGAAAGTTAAGGGTTTGCAAAAGTATTAGTAGAGTTTGACATCTAGGTTAGTTTATCTATAGTCTGGAAAAAGTAAATAGACAATTTCTGCAATCTATCAAAGTTTTACAAGATTCCCAACTAAAATCTTGACATCTTGAAAGTACATTGATTAAACTGGCAACAGCAAAGTTCTCTGAGAAACTATTGAAATAATTAACTTATCGGATGTTGATGACTCCTATTCCCACAGTGCTGCACTGATGCATTAGATGTGGAGGTAAATCCTGATGAAATATACCAATGTTACTTAAAAAGAATACGAAGAGACAACAGTAAGGGAAATGATTGTTCAAACTCTCCGACAACCAAAACAGTAATTCTAATAACAATATGAACACTCAATGGAATTCGAAGCAGAAACAAAAAAAATACAATACGTAATACATCAATGACGCTCTCACCAAATAACCACAGGCATAGTTTATGCAGGTGAACTACGAAACAAAAAAGATAATAAAATCAGTACCATAAACTAAGTCCATATGAACTAATGCCATAACATTCGAATGTTAACTAATTCCATAAAATGTTTTTGAGCTCTGAAGCTCTGAAGTTTTGGTAAAACGTTATCAGTCCAATGTGAAGTTATTTCTCACCTATAAAGGTGGTGACGAACTTCAATTTCTTATGAGACCTTGGTACACACTCAAAAATATGAAGAAAGAAGTAAACTCCAATAACTAATAATGTACTCGTATGTTACTTAATATAGGGTTTTCCAATAAGGACTTGACAACGTTTTTTTAAATAAAACGCAAACCATTTGAGATACTTCAAGAACTTCATACAAACCGGCATACAAACCGCACCAAACAGTTATTTTTTGTGGATGAAGTGGTGATTCATGAAGCACATGTGGATTTTCACTCGACCAATAACGCATATTTTGCTTATTGACGAACCCATTGAGCCAAAAATGAGCTTCGTCACTGAAGACAATTTTGCGATGAAATTCATCATCTTGGCCCATCTTCTCCAGAACCCAATCGGAGAACGTACGTCGCTTCAAATGGTCCATCGGCATCAATTCTTGAGTGAGCTTGATCTTGTATGGGTGTAAACCAAGATCCTTATGCAAAATACGCCATAATGTGGTCTGAGCGATGCCCAAATCTTGAGAAAGTCGTGGAATTGACTGATTTGGATCGTTTGCTACGGACGCCTGAACGGGAGCGATATTTTCGACACTTCGACCAACCCGTTGTCTCACTGACAAGGCAACATCGCACAACGAATATGTAGACTCAAATTTTTGCACTAAACTTGTTATTGCCTGACTACTAGGACGAGAATTACGACCGAAAATAGGAGTTAGCACCCTTAAAGTTGCAGTCACCGACTCCGAATTGCGGTAGAAAATTTTTATAATTCGCAGACGTTGCTCGTTAGTGTACTTTGCCATGATGAAAATGTTGAGTTTACTGAATAAATTGACAGTGACAGTTTGATGATTAGTGAAAGAGTGCGTTCACAAATTAAATTCAAAATTGTCAAGTCCCTATTGGAAAACCCTTTACATTGTTACATATATTGACATAGATGCGTACATAAGTATGTAAAGTTTATGGGTATATGCAAATCCAATAGGGATCCCAAGCAGAGGGGTTGCAGGGGGGCAGCATGCCACCCAATACGTCGATCTTTATCTAATATCGCTCATCCTTATATCCACATACATCATTCAAATTATAGGGAATGCTGCGAATAATACACATTCAAATGAGAACAAAGGCCACTTTTTAAAACGAACTAACACCATATGATTTTAGTTCTCATTTGAAAACGAAATAAGGCCATAAGTGGATTATGGCGTTAATTCGGATATGAAAATTAATTAACGCCATGACGTATTAGTTCATATGGCCATAGTTCACGGCACCATAAAATCTTGTTGAGAAATGTTAAAGGCGGAATTGTAATCGTTATAAGATCGTTTAATGATCTTGCTAAAAAATAGTGCATCATTGCACTTGTTTTTAATTGTTTTTTATTTCTTCGTTAGACATAAACTTTGATGAAGATCTTCTAGATGACATTCCCATATTTCATTCTTCATATCTTAATAATTCTAATGGCGGAGTGTTTATTGTGTACAAATTTTGCTACGGTAAGCTTTTATTGTTCAGTTAAATTTTAGAAGCCTAAGGGAACAACTTTTTCATCTTGAATCCTTTGCTTGTATCCCTGATTTCATTTTTGTGTCGGGAATTCGGATATGTGACTTTGAAAAAACTGACTACTACTTGCCGGTGAATATTGACTTCCAATTAGTACAGCGTCTCTGGTTTATAGGCGTTGACTAGTGACTTTACATACCCCCAAAGAAAGTAATCTAAAGGTGTGAGATCACAGGATCATTGAGTGGCCTTAATGAACGTCCATTACGCGAAATTATGCGCTCAGCAAATGTTTCCCGCAATAAATTGATGGTGTCGAGCGTCGTGTGGCATGTAGCACCATCTTGTTGAAACCAAAGGTCTGTCACATCAATGCTGAGGAACGAAGAAGTCAGAAATCATATTTCTATAGTGCTCTCCATTCACGGTAACATTCTATACGGCATCGATCTTAAACAAATATGGGCCGATGATTCCACCAGCCCATAAAGCACACCAAACAGTGAGTTTTAATGGTTGTAAAGGCGTCGCGATAAATGCGTCTGGGTTTTGTCCACTCCAAATTCAGCAATTTTCTTTTTTACACATCCATTTAACCAAAAATGGGCCTCATCGAAGAACAAAATTTTGCGTTGAAATTGAGAGTCAAGCTGAATAATGTTTCCGGCCCATTCACCGAACCTACTACGCGTATAATGCTCACGCGATTTCAACTCTTGTACAAGCTGGATCTTATAAGTTTTTCTTTCTGTAAAATCTTCCACAAAGTGGATGGCCATAGCTCCAATTGCTGTGCACGATGGCGAATCGAGTCATCCGGGTTCTCCTCAACAATGCGCTCCACAACGGCAATAACTTCTTCTATTCACAATGTTTGTCGTCTTTGGGGATGCGTATTATCCACTAGTGACTAGAGTGTACGTGGTGCATGATTCATCGTGTTCCAAATAACTTGCTCAGATAGACGATTATATCAGTTCAGTTTTAGTTTCTATGCATTTTTATTTATGTCACTTAAATTACTCTTACTTGCTAGACAAAAAACCGCTTAAAGATTAACTTAAATAACTTAAAAATATCTTATTATAACTTACTGGCCCCATGCAGGCACTCTAAGTTAAAACTAACACTTAAACTATGTCTTTCAACGTACCTTACAGTCTTTTGGATTTTAACATTAATTAATACTAAAACTAAGAAAACATTTTTTAACAAAAAAAACTTAGTAACATGACCTTTTTTTTATTTTATTATAAAATTTAAAACTAAAAAAAAACAAAAAAAACCTATAGACTACCTAAAATTAATCTACTCAACCTACTTACGTCTAACAAATATGGACATACATAAATATATATATATACATAATATGTATATACATAATATATAAATACATGTATATATACATGTTTTAGTTTTTTTTCTATTTTTTTTTATTTGTTTATTTTATTTATTTTTTTTTTATTTTTTTTTTTTCTTAAAACTAACTTAATTCTATCTAAGGCTATGTAAGCCGGCCATGGCTAAACAAAAAAAAAAAAAACAATTAGGCTGGCCCACTTTGCTATACATGAAGCTACCTATCACTGGAGGAGTTCGACGACGAAGCATCCTACCCTTCCACAAGCCACCAAAATTGCTGGTGCTGCTGAGCAACATCCCTCTTGTCGCGATTCCCTACCGCCCTACTGAACCGGAGACACTCCGCACTGCCATGTGCGCCGTCTCTGTCGTAGTTGAGTCGCCTGTCCGCAGCTGTTCGAGCGACGTGGAAGATTAGCGGCACCGCCAATCTGTCCTAGATCAAACCTTTGCCACCTAAATAGAGGAACGCTTCTTGAGGAATAAAGCCGTCAAAGCGAACTCTCTCGTGATACATATAATTGGGGTAGAAAGCCCCGGAGATCAGGTTGTTCGATGAGGTCATTGCTCTTGCAATGTGCCTTCGAGTCAACTTAATGACGAAATTGTCCACTCTTATTAGGTTCGCCCTATTGTACAAGACCTCATTGGGATAGAATTTGATGTACTGAGACTCTGGTGTTCTGTATAAGCGAAGACAAGTCCTAAGACAAGCGCTCTCAAACACCCGAATCTTTTCCAATAAACTTGCTCTCACGTTGAACCACACGGGACATCCAAATACAAGCAGGTAGCAGATCACCTTCACCCTCGCATCGAGTTGGCTTTTATAAAACAGTCTCTTTGTAAGGGCAAAAGCACCTTTGGCTCTGGCCAGAGCAACCTCTATATGTTTGTTAAAATACAGAAATTGATCTAGCCAGATCCCAAAGTATCTGACTACATTTCGACAAGCAAGTGGCTGCCCGTGCTGCCCCACGATCGAGAACTTTCGCCAATTCTTTCTGGTATCCCTAGATGCCCCAGACAAAGGCGTCCTAAACAAAATGGTTTCCGACTTCTGAAAGTTGATTTTCAACTTCCAGTCATCGCAATATCGCTTAATTTTGTCGAAGTCACGCTGCAAAAGTGTATTAATGACCTCAATCTTTGGACCTGATCTGTACGCGATTATATCGTCTGCGTACGCTATGGCATGGTGAAGTGAACCTATCAGATCACTCGTGTAAATGTTGAACAGGATCGGCGAATTTACCGCACCTTGCAGACCGTTTTTAATGTCAAATGTTCCAGCAGAAGTCACATCACCATTCTTCACGATGAACTGGCTACTGGAGAGCATATCGAAAAGAATATACAACAGTGGTTTACTAATGCCCAACCTGTCCAGCTTGAAAAAGAGTCCCTCTAACCATACGGTATCAAAGGCCTTCTCCAAGTCAATCAGGCAGGCACCAGTGCACTGTTTCTTGCCTTTGTTCCATTGGATATCAGAAACCAGTTTCGACTCAGCATGAATGATATCATGTCCCGCCTTGAAACCGAACTGATTATCCGGAACTATATGTTTGTCCTCAACCCACTTAGTCAGGACTCTATTGATCACCTTCTCGAAAACCTTACTGATGCTTGGAAGAAGACTGATCGATCGGAGATTCGCCGGATTGGAAGTGTCTTTATCCCTTTTGGGGATGGGATGTACCACCGCAGTTTTCCAATGCGCTGGATAATGTGCATTATTCATTGCATTATTAAACAGGGTGGTATAAATGTTCACCGCTTCTAGAGGGAGATGCACAATGTTCGGTATTTCATCGGTTCCCACTGATTTCTTACTTCTAAGCGATTCGAAGATCGTTTGGAGCTCTGCCTTCGAAATGGACGGTGGTAGTACCATTTCATTGGTGATGACATTATTTGCCATATTCTCGTCGCAGAACTGGGTGAAACCCGAGCTCTCGAATCGCCAATTCACTATTTTATTTCGAAGGTAGAAATTGTGCACAAGGACTCGATTCTCCAGATAGTGGTTCGGGCCAATGATAATGTTCGCCTTGTACACTTCCTGGAAAGTCGCACCTATAGCCTCTACCTGCTCTTGCAGATCCTGGATCACAAAGAAGTTGATAGACGATTATATCGTGGACGAACCGATGAACCGTGTTTGCGAACCGTTTTAAAATAAGTTTGCACAATTTGCACAATTTTCTGGCGTTAATCTATTCATCGTGAAATGACAAAACGTACTAAAGCAAATCAACTTTCAACTGCCAAATTGACAATCTAGAGAAACAGTGTTGCCAGCTTAAAAACCAAATCTCTAAAAAAAACACCCTTTAGTAATAAAAATAACGCAGCAGGTGGTGTGGGTTGTCTTGCGAAGGAAGAGTATAATTGTATTGGTTCTAAAGTTGACATCTGTGGTGCTGATATTTTGAAACTATTAGCGTTTTCGTTTGAGCTTTTCTTCGATCTCCGGAGCAGAAAAGTGACGTAAAACCATTTCCCCTCATTGCTTCAGAAACAAAATTTTGCTTCTCGTTTTTCTCGTTTCATTTGAGAATCAAAATTTCACTCCTAGATTTTATGTCAAAATGTATAAACGTCAAATAGTATTGTGTGTCAAACTAGATTTCTGTTTTCGTGTAATCGGCTGTGTTTGGCCAATTTATTATTCTTAAGTGTTCAAATTGATTCGCAAGGAAATTTATTTGTAATTAATATATATACATACATATTATTATTGTTGAATAAAAGTGTTCCTGCGTATCAAGTAAGAGGGCGCAACTGCGTTGTTGAATAAAAGTGTTACAGCATATTATGTAAGAGGGCGCAACTGCGTAACAAATGTCAATCGAATTTTTTGTAATAAACTGTTTCTTCTTGCTGCAAATTTAAAGCCACACGAACGTAGTTTCCTTAGTAGAATCTGCTATTTTTTCTTAAGAAAACTGAAGAGGTTATGGGCCCAGATCAACTTCAAGAAAGAAAATATAGTGAAAATAGCTTTAAAATTATTAAAAGAATATTTTGATCGTTCGAAACTATTGCGGGATTAAAAATATATTTGCGGATTGTTAAATCGACAAAATGGATGCTGAGGTAATCCGGATTGATAAATTGGCTGAGGCCAGCCAATTTCCAAATTGGAAATTCCAAATCGAGTTGGGATTAGAGGCATCTGAGGTAATGGATGTGGTAAGTGGTGCATCATCGAAGAATGATGGGACAAACGGTTGCAACGACCAACAATTCTTTACAATAATTAGTATGGAGTCAAAAGAGGACATGGTTACTTTTATTGCGAGAATGGAGGATCTTGTGCAGCAATTGAACGACTTGGGTCAAAACATTTTAGAGGAGATGATTATAGCAAGAATTATGTTGGCACTGCTAGCGGAATATGCCGGCTTCGGCACTGCTTGGGAATCGACGAGTAAATCGGAAGGAACCTGGACACATTGTGAGCGAGAATAATAATCGAAGAAAATCGTAGAAATGCGATTGAAACTACCAGCGAAGCTTTGCTTGTTGAACAAAAAGGCAAGGGCAAGAAATATCGATGAACGAAAGGGAATTTAAATACTTCCAATGCCATAAACCAGGGCATTTTAAAAATGATTGCCCATAACTAAGCTTTCGTCTGCTCACAGATCTCACAGAGAAAATGAGGCATTTAAATGTACATCGGATAGGTCGAACCCCGACACTTGACTTTTGGACACTGGTGCAAGCGATCACATGAGTCACAAGAAAGAGTGGTTCACAGATTTCAAACAACTAAATCTACCAAAAGAAGTAAAAATTGCTGACGGTGGGATTCTGAAGGCGCCGGGTAGTGGAACAATTGAAATAATGTACTTCGATCTAAGGAACTGGAATGAAAAGAAATTGCTGGATGTTTTCTATGTTCCAAAGTTACATAGCAATCTATTTTCTGGTGCACATGTAATGGACAAAGGTATTACGCTGAGCTCAAACAGCAACATATGCGAAGTAAAAAGACCAAAAGATGTTACCGTGGGAGTACGTGATGTAAATCTCTATAAAATGCAATTCCAAACCAATATAACTATGGAATCAGCGAACTTGGTAGCTGAGAACAACAATTTGCGGCAATGGCTTGAAAGACTGGGTCACCAGAACCTGTCAAAGTTAAAAAATTTCTGCAGTAGAATGACATTAAATATGACGAAGAAAACTTAACCTGCGTAGCTTACTTTATGGGTAAGCAAAAGCGAGAGAGCTTCAAAGCCAGTAAAGAAAAATCGGAGAGGTCTGGTGAGGTGATCCACGCCGACGTTTGTGAACCTATGCAAACGTTATCCATCGGAGGATCAAGGTATTTTCTTTTGTTTAAAGATGGTTATTCACATTTTCGCCGAAAGACGGACTGGCCATAAAGTGAAAGTAATTAGAACAGATAACGGTACTGAGTTCGTGAACGGCGACGTAAAAAAGTTCTAGGAACATAGAGGTACCAGACATCAACCGTACCCATATTCTCCGGAACGGAATGGATCAGCAGAACGAGAGAATAGAACGGTTGTCGAGGCAGCACGAACTATGCTTCACGCGAAAATCATCGACTATAAAATCTGAACGGAAGCTGTGAGTGCGGCCGTTTTTATGCTTAATAGAACTGGTACGAGCAGTGTATCTGGAAATACGCCTTACGAACTGTGATATGGTAGGAGACACTGTGTTTAGGCATCAGAAAGGTTTTGGGTCTGAAGTTTGCGTTCTCATTCTAAAGGAACAAAGGCAGAAATTGGACGCAAAGACAAAGAAATGCATTTTAGTCGAGTACGATGAACACGTAAAAGGCTATCGTATTTGGAATTCCGAAACAAACAAAATTGAAGTCGCAAGGGACGTGAGATTCATTGAAGAAGATGTTGTTGAGATACAAGTTCACGGAAGAAGAAAATCGGTGAGTTTAAAGCTGAAGTGGAGGAAGTCAAAGACGGAAATAACTTCGAAATGAGATAAGAAAGTATTGAACGACGGACGGCTAAGGGTCAATCACCATTAATTAAGAGTGGTTGATGTTGCGTAGACAAGGAGAATATTGTGCAGGTAAAAAATATCGAAAGGCGAAGGTGTGCAATGGCGGAGCAAATCACGGCGAGTGTAAAAACACATCTATGACAGCAGCAATGCTGGTTGTCAAAGAGGAACCGGCAATCTACGATGAGGCAATGAAATCATTGGACTCAAAGAATTGGAAAAAGCCAATGAATAGAAGTATGCTTCACTGATGACAAACAAAACTTGGCAACTTCTAGAAAAACCAAAAGACAAGTGATTGATAACAAATGGATCTACAAAGTAAAATACAATCTGGAAGACTGGCATATGGCTTCACCCAGGAGTATGGGATTGATTATGAGGATATTTTCAGCGCAGTGCCAGTGGTAAGATTTGCTTCAATTCGTGTTATTTTGTTATTGGCAGCAAAGCCGGTAATTACGTTGTGTCAATTTGACGTTAGAACTGCTTTTCTAAATGTAGAACTAACGGAGGACGTCTACATGAAACAACCACAGGGATTCGATGATGGAAATGAAAAAGTTTGCAAGCTGCTAAAAAGCCTTTATTGTTTGAAGCACGCATCGAGATGCTGGAATAGATATTTCACGACATTTATCGAACAGTTTGGGTTCACAACATCGGAGGCAGATACTTGTTTGTTTACACGCGAGGTTAATGGAAAGATGGTAATTTTGACAATTTACGTAGATGACTAATTACATCAGACAATGAAGGCGATATCGAACAGGTCGTAGAACATTTACAACGAGGCTTCGATAGTTTTAAACGTTAAAACATAATAAAGGAAGAAAAGTTCTTGATTATTGTTATTAGTTTCAGGAGCATTTCAGAGTGCATACGCAGACTGCCTATGGCTTGATAGACCAATATGCGAAGTCAGAGTTTTTAAAAAAGAAAAACCTGGAAGAGGAGGAATAAAAGAGATTCCAGCACGGATTCAAATATTCATGTTTTTATGGTAATAGGTCTTTATTTTAAAAACTGTTTAAACTTTGTAAATATGATTCGTCATAAGTTTGCAGAAAACAAAGCTTGCTTCAAATTTATTTTCCAGGTAGCAAAAATTTCCAAATGTTTTAAGTTGCACTGAAAATGCATGTCAATACGAAAGCCTGTTGGGAAAATACGTTCAACATACAATAACAGGTATGATATGCTGTCGTTGGCACTCCAAGGAATATGCGATTCACATAAGCGGTTTATTGACAGCTCCAGCTGAATACATGATGCTCGAATATTCCAAGTTTATACTTGCATTTTGTGTTTTGCTCAACATGTGCATAGACGGGGGAGATACCTGGTTGGTTGACCACACTTCATCTCTACCGGTGAAAACGTCGAAAGCGAAAGCGACAGAGATTCGGTGTTAAGGAGAGCAGGTGAAATAAAAAGAAATGGATTAACAGATAGGTTTTCTTCAAATATGTCGTAAATGTAAATTTATCTATGAATAAATTTCATAAATCAAAAACAAAACCTTTTTATATATGCATCCATTGTTTTTATTTCATTTTTTAATTCAATTCAGTCTTATTTATTTATTCACAATGATAGTTTATATTTTAATTAAAAAAATATCTTATAAAAAAGGTAATTCACTCCTCAGGCTTAAAGAAGTACGAATTCATAGTTTATCATTATTTGAAAACTACGTAGGTATTACCTTCAATCCTTTGAAGTGGTTCGAGCAGCTAATATTTTGGTTACATTAGCTATCGATTCCATTTTTTCGCTATGTCTCATAAATTTTCATTATACCAATATTTGCTGTAGGCTTTTCTGTCTTTTTCTTCTAGGTGTATCATTTGATCGTGTTAAACCCTTAGAAGTGATTCGCATGTTGATAACTGGCGTCGTGATTGGTAGGTCTAAGCTTAAAGAGCTTGATGGCGTATTGGTGGACATCGCTCTACCATCTGTTGTAGGGTTGAATTGTTTTTCAATTCCTATTGACTGGCTGATAGGAATATTTCCAGGATCAGCGAATCGTCCTGGTATATATATTATGATGTCTAATATGCCGGAGTATGAGATGTCCTTGCGAATAGCTCCGCTGGTGCGATTTATTTTAATTCTAATTTCCCTGTTTTAGTTCAGGCTACTACAACGCTCGACGCCATTCTCTTT
Source organism: Volucella bombylans (assembly GCA_949129095.1). NCBI lineage: Eukaryota > Metazoa > Arthropoda > Insecta > Diptera > Syrphidae > Volucella > Volucella bombylans. The sequence goes on along the minus strand of OX422140.1, from coordinate 198,719,267 downwards.
ATCCACAATCAAGCTCAAGGCTTCTGTTAAATCTATTTAAATTTTACATGTTAATATCGAATTAAATTATCTTATTCGTAGCTTAAATTACTTTGTTTTTGAATTTCTATTGCTTCCGAGTTTTAAAAGGCGGAGACATCTTCTAATGGCATTTTTTATCTGCACCACAAGTTTTTCAGTTTTCAGTTTTAAAGCATTTTATTTCCTTAATCATTAACTCTTACATACTAACAAAAAATGCTTAAATGCTAGCTTAAAATTACTTAACAATCTTATACTAACTTACTGGTGCCACACAGGCACTCTAAGCTTCTGTAAATTCTTATATCTATGTCTTTCGACTTTATGTACATTTTCTTTACTAATATTTATTTACTATACTTAAAGCTAAGAAAAAAATTGCTAACAAAAACTGAGCCTATGGACATAATTTTTTATTTTTTAGAAAAACTTAATATCTAACTTAAAATAAACCTTAGCCTACCTAACCTAACACAATACACACATACACACATATAGACATTATACACAATTATATACATATATTAGTATATACCTTTGTATATACTAATACATGTATATATTTCTTAGATGCTAACCTAAACCTATGTAAGCTGGCCATCGCTATTCACCGAGCAAATAGTTGGGTCAGCTCTGCCTCATTAGTGAGGCTGATCCGTAATTGACGGAAACGACGACGAAACATCTTCTCCATCATTCAAGAGGAATGCTTCCGGTGGAACGAAGCTGTCAGAGCGCACACTCTCGTGGTAAAGCTAATTGGGATAGTAAGCCCAAGATATCAGGTTAGTCGTCAAGGTCATTGCTCTTGCAATGTGCCTTCGAGTCAGCTTAATTATGAAATTGTTCACTCGTATTAGGTTCGCCCTATTGTAAAGGACCTCGTTAGGATAAAATTGTTTGTATTCCGACTCTGGTGTTCTGTACAAACGAAGGCAAGCCCTAAGGCTGGCCCTCTCAAACACCCGAATCTTTTCCATTAAGCTTGCTCGTACATTGAACCAAACTGGATGCCCAAATACCAGCATGGGCCTGATAAGGGCCATGTAGCAGATTACCTTTACCCTCGCATCGAGTTGTCTGCTTTAAATCAGTCTCTTTGTAAGGCCAAAAGCGCCTTTAGCTCTGGCCAGAGCAGCATCTACATTTTTGCCAAAATACAGAAACTGATCTAGCCAGATTCCAAGGTATCTGACTACATTTCGACAGGCTCAGAATTTCTATACAGTTGTTTCTTGTCGGTTATTTAACAATTTACCTCCGTCAATAAGACACTAAGAAGGAATTGGCTACTAAATTTTTAATTCAGCGATGTCGAAAACCTGTTAATGGTCTAAAATTAGTTAATCTCTTTTATAGACTTATGTAATTGTAATCAGATTTGCTACTTTCCATTATTTATGATTTTTTTCATCATTTAAATGTATCATGTATCCGTAATAACTTAATGGGTATATAGATTATTTATCTTTTTTTGTTGGTGAATTATTTGTAGTATTTCCTATCTAAACTATGTCAATTATTAAGCTAATACATATATAATGAAGTGTCATTAAATTTTTTTATATAATATATATGGAATGTCACCAATGGAATGTTTTCTCAATTCACTGTATTTATTTGAATTAGGTTAACTTAAGTTTAAATGTTTATTCGGTATTTGAGAAAATAAATATATTGTAGGACACATTTAAGAATGAATGAATTCCTAAAAACTGTGAAAATTATAGTTTCCTCAAAACGGGTTGGCACTTCACCGGATTCCAGTATTTCATTATACAATAAGGTAAGCTTTTGTGCGTCACTCCAGTATTTATAAACCCCGAAGGTGGATTATTGCTTATTATGTACCGAACCATTAAGCATCCTGGTAGATTTCTGAAACACCAATGAAATTCGATAAGCCAGCGTTTTGAGCGCAAACGATTCGTAGTATGCTTTTTTCTTACTTCTCGTAATTGTCGCAGTACAATGATACAATATCCAAAATTTCTTACATCAGTAAACTAACATCCGTGAAGTTGAAGTTAAGACCGCAACGTACCCAGAAATATACCGAAAGGTCGTTGAGAACTACCTCACAAGAATCAATGAGTGAAAAAACTCATCTGACTGCTATTTAACCGATGCTGTATGTTTCCTCAATGATGGCATAGTCCAGCCTTAAAACTGAAACTTTCAATTGGGCAGAACGAATAACTTTTCAAGAGAATTGCTGGAAATGAATTTTATTTATATCTTAAATTTTAAGTTCATTTTTCATTTCATATTTCCTATCATAAATAGCTCTCATGATTGCATTCCAGATGACAATTGCTGGAATAACTGGTGATATAAAATTTGATAATCAAGGACTGCGGATGGATTTTGAATTGGATGTTGTGGAGTTAGGCCCTTCTGGCCTTTCAAATGTCGGCTTTTGGTCTGCATCGAATGGATATAGGATGGATAGAAAACCATCACCGTTTGCTCTCGAATCTGATCAACGATCGCTGGTCAACAAGAGTTTTGTCGTTATAACAGCTTTGGTTTGTATTCAACTCCAATTTATTTTCTTTAAAAATGAAAATCCTTTTTTCTTATAGAGTGATCCGTATGGCATGCTTAAAGAAACACCCTCTAAATTAGAGGGTAATGAACAGTACGAGGGGTTCGGAATCGATCTGATTATTGAATTGGGAAACAAACTTGGTTTCAATTATACATTTAGGCTACAAGAAGACAACAAATATGGTTCACTTGATCCAATTACTGGAAAAATGAATGGAATGCTCTTGGAGGTTATGGAAGGTGTAAGTATGTTTATATAAATAATCGATTTAAGAGGTATACGGCTCGTATTACCTAAACACTCAAACTTTTAAACTGCAACCGACATGTGTTCGACATAGTTGTGTAGATCATCAATGTAAATGAGCTTTGAAATTGCAACATGGAAATGCCTCAGCTCAGTGGTAATTCTATCATAGCAGAAGTGAAGATGCTATTCGTTTTATGAATTCACGGTTGGACGTAGAACTCAAGAAGTCCATTGCACTTGAATATGTGAATATGAATAAAAGCACCCAAATGTCAGGTATCATTACGCTTAAAGCTTCACCATCATTTAACTTTATGAAGCTATTTTGCTCCCACTCAAAAAAGGCTGCGAATTAGCGTCACTCAATTTTTTTTTTTAAATTCATTTATATTGTACGAGTATCTTTCATTATTTACTTACATTCTAGACAAAAATGATTAAACCTAATTTGACAACAACAGTTACTTAATATAGCTTACTGGATCTTACCGAACGCTCTAAACTTAACAATTTCATTCAACTTTGCCTTTCGACCTTAAAAACTATCTTACGATTAATCTTATCTACGAGTATAAATTATAAAATATGTAACATTTCCAAGAAAAATAGTTTTAGAAAAAACTTGGATGCCGTATCTTTTGAATTTTGTGTAAAGCTTAAAACTATGGCCCTATTCTACTTAACTTACCTAAGCTACTTAACCCATCTTATCTATAATCGGGGTGGTGAGCACTCGTAGTCTCTCGCACATGGTGGTTACCATCCCAATTGCGATTTCGGGCGGGCGTCATTCGTCAATATCGTGCATACGCACCACCAAGATTTAACGATAAACCACTGGTCACTTCTCAGAGGTGTGGCCTCATGCTAACGAACGCGGCCTTTCCACGAGATCACTCTAACTATACCTAATCTAACTTACAACTAAGAGGAATATGTTACCTTAGTAACGTACCGACCTAGGAGAGCGAACCAACCCTTTCTCCTTCTTGAAGCCACCAGAATTCGGTGTACTGTTTCTCGGCATCGATCCGATCCCTGTCCGCAATCGCGAGACTAAAACGGAGGAGCTCCTGAGCATTGGCAACATACCCGTCGTAGGTGAGCCGCTTGTCCCTCGCACCGCGGTGGCGGTGGTATATTACAGGGATACCATCCCTACTTTGTACTAACCCTTTAGCATCAATATGGAGAAAAGCCTTTGGCGGGATAAAGCCCGATGGAAGTGAGCTCTCGTGGTACATTTCATTGCGGTAATAAGCCTCAAAGATCAGGCCATTATCGTTGGTCATCACCCTTGCAACGTGTCTTCGAATCACCTTAATCACGAATTGTCAATCCTATTCAGATTAGCCCCATCGTAAAGGACTTTGTTGGGATAATATTTTTTGTACTCTGATTCTGGTGTTCTGTCCAACCCGAGACAAGTCCTAAGACGCTGACTTTCAAACACCCGAATCCTTTCCACCTGATTAGAGTCACTGGGCATCATGAGAATCGTTCACTTAAAAAAAAGAGCCAAAAATAGAGGTAGATACACGTTATTACATGGGATTCTTGTTCCTGAGCCAATGTAATCTACTTTTTTTAGTTTATTATTATAAATCCATTTTATGGTCCAGCTCAAAGGCTTTGTGGTTGTGCCTTTTATTCATTAGCCCGTCTGTTCTCGTCGTAGGGAACGTCGAGAAATAATGCTGGAGATGGCGTCTCAGCAATAGTGAATAGTTGATTCACTTCACGGTTTTGATCTTGATAAAAGGAGGAATAAAAAACGGCGACGTTTCCTAAACGTTATAAATTTGGCTTTATTTCCATTCAAAGGTCTATATTCGAATAAATTCAGATTGTTTTACCCCTTGCAAGAAACCTCGGTGGTGTTATGTATATACCACCTCAGCTGTAAATCATATGGTCATTGACCTTGACAGTGAAAATGTTTATTTTGGTGTTGGGGTTATATAAACTTGATTTTCTTACACTAATACATATTTATTTAGACCATTCAGTTGGCTAACACTGTGCGAGAGTGAGCACGCATATGTTGCGATTTGGCTTGGTCTCCTTCCTACACAATTCGCCCGATTTCCATCGTAATTAGTGCGACTGGTTAGGACAGTGATGGAAAGAGTCCGATGGTGCATTGCCAATTTGTCATCGGGCGCATTTGACATTTCCTCGGTTTGTTTACGGCGTCGCGATAGGTGTAATATTAACATTTTTGTGTTGGGAAACCAACACCGTCAACGAACAACTGCAGTAACTGCCGTGTTTTATGAAGTATTATGATTTCTTAATGCACTTAAGACATGTGCCTTGGGAAGAGTATGATGCAAAATCTTAAGCAAATATAATTTTCGTGGCGCAGTGATTTGCCAATGATACCTTTAATGTTGGCATTTGCAGGTTTGTAATGCTCGAATGCACCGCCGGTAAAGAAATCTCTGTTTGGCTTGCGCGAATATTTTAGTGACAGGTGTTTTGTGTGCTCGTCGTTTCTGCTGATTCTACGAAAGTGTGTGCGGTCCTAATGTTTTGCGTCTTGTTCGGAAGAACTACCACATAAACTCTTGAAATATGAAAAACAGCCTACAAGGATGATACGACTGGGAAAACTCAAGTGTTTGGGTGGTTTTCCTGGATCAAAAGTGGTAAAATATTAATTTATGAACTTTGAATTCGAATTTTATTTTTTCATAAAGATTTACATAAACATTGTATTATCTGCAAAGCCTGAGGGCTTGTCCGCAGAAGATTGATCGTTTAAGTTGATTACATTATTTTCAGTCCAAAATATAATGCATAATTATTCCGAAAAAATCAAAATAAAAGATTTGTATAGAAAGATAAATTCATACAAACGATAGCAAGATAGTTTACAGATTTATACATTTGAGTTTAGATGTATTTTTTTTACATTTTTCAAAAATATTACCGGGACAGCTACAGCGTATTTACTTATTATAGGGTTGGTAGCTTATGTGTGAGTTATTGTCATCTTTGAAAGTTGACAATAATTACATCTTATATAGTTGATCTATGGCTTTTAGAGTGTGTATCCCGCTGTTCCCCAGACTTCAGTGGGGACAGCGAAATGTCCCGCTTTGGGCCACCCCACAGATGATTAAAAAGAATTATCCAATAACATGCATTGTAACGAGTATCTTGAACACACGATGATGTCATTGCGTATCAGTTTTCACTCACGTATGTTACCCAGTTTATCCGACAGCTCAATTTGCGTTGAAGCAATCCGCATTGGTTCAATACAAAATTTCTGAAGAATTTTGAGCGTAGAAAATAAACCGGGAGAATCGTCAGATTCTCGGAGATAATATAAATACTATGTTTGGAGGTGCAGCTCGTCACGGCACTAACAATGTTATCAAAAAACTTCAATCTTCGTTGGGGAGGAATATATGTTAGTTGGAATTAGCTGTGCAGCGCATATTCTGCATAATGCTATTAAAACTGCATGCGATTGCTTACCAATCGATGTGAAAGTGATTGTCGGAAAAATATATTCTCATTTTTACATTTATACTGTTACAGTTGAGAAGTAGGAAATCTGCGACACTGCTAACATTGAATACAAAAAAATGTTGGGATAGAGCAAAACTCGTTGGCTCGCTCTAAAGCCCGCTGTATTTATTGAATTTAGAAAAATGTGCAGTCATATTGAAACCTTTTTTTTTTAATGAGTTTTCCGAAACATGGTTGTTTTTTATTCACAGTCAAGCAGTGACTTTTTATAATACAATTTTAAAAATTGAGGAACAAAATATATCCGCAGTAGATTTGGCACAACAAATTAAAACCATAAAAAACCATTTAACTGAAAAGAAACAAAATAAATACACGCCACTATCAATGAGATATTTACTAGAGAGCCGCAGTGCAGATGAAATATATAATTTTCTGGCGGTGGTTGAAGAATTTTACTCAACCTGTTTGGAATATATTTAGCAGTGGACTGAACATTTTGATAATTTAAACATTTTTGATCGGTCAACTTTAAAAACTGTTACAGAGTGGAGTAGCGTGCAGCAAGTTATTTCCCAAATGTGTGATAATAAAGTTATAAATTTAAATGAAGCAACAGAAGTGGAAATATTCGACGAGTTTTTTTTAATTAAAAACTACATATCAAAAGCGAAAGAAGAATGCAACAAAGCATCAGCAACTACCGAAATAGATCGTCATTTTTAAGAGACCCAAGTTCAGATATTCAGTAATTGAGTACATACGAAGGGCGTTCAACATATTCTCGGTATCGGGGTGAAGCTGTGGTTGTATATATAAATTGACTTATTTATCAAGTAATACTATCATTTTAGTGCATTCATGTAAAATTTTATATAAATGTGATTATTAATTCGCGTTTTATCTCTAGTTAAACAGAATCATAATGGCAACTGAGACGATGATGGTGAAAATTGAGCATCGTGCTGTAATTAAATTTCTCACTAAGCAAGGAAAAAGTCAAAAAACTATTCATGAAGAGATGGTGGCTGTTTACCAGGGTTTCGCACCTTCATTATCAACTGTGCAAAAGTGGTCAAGTGAGTTCAAGAGAGGCAGAGAGAGCACTGAAGACGACCCCCGCTCCGGCGCCCCGGCTACTGCTTGTACGGGAGAAAGCATCAAAGAAGTCGAAAAACTTGTTCTTGAGGATGCCCGAATAAAGGTGAAAATGATGGCAGAGATCACCAAGCTTTCAATTGGTACCATTCACACCATTCTTCATGACCATCTTAACCTTTCAAAGGTCAGTGCAAGGTGGGTGCCACGAATGCTCACAGCGCCTCAGAAAAAAGTGAGAATCGCATGCTGTAGAGAGCTTTTGGAGATATGTAGTGAGAACGCGGACGGTGTTATGGATCGAATTGTTACTGGGGACGAAACATGGGTCCACCACTATGACCCTGAAAGCAAACAAGAGTCCATGCAGTGGCATAAAAAAGGAACAGACCCCCCGAAGAAGTTCAAAGTCACTCCGTCTGCCGGGAAGCTCATGGCCACAGTTTTTTGGGACTCAAAGGGAATCTTGCTCATTGAGTACAAAAAAAAGGTGAAACCATCAACGCCACATCCTACGCTTCCACTTTGCATAATTTGCGGGAGTAAATTAAAAAGAAAAGACGGGGTAAACTCGCAGCGGGTGTGTTGCTTCTTCATGACAACGCTCCTGTTCACACGGCGCGAGTTTCCAAGGCTGCTGCGCGAGATTGTGGTTTCGAAGAAATCCAACACCCACCCTATAGTCCAGACCTTGCCCCTAGTGATTATTTCCTGTTTCCGGATTTGAAAAAATGTCTTCGTGGAAAAAGATTTTCGGATGATGAAGAACTCAAGTCGGCAATAAATGGGTATTTTGCAGAGAAAGAGGAAATTTATTTTTTTGAAGGTTTAAAAAAGCTTATCTCAATATGTAACAAATGCTTTGATGTTAGGGGAGATTATATTGAAAAATAAAAACAATTTAAATTGAATTCGCATTTTCCTTCATATCGATACCGAGAATATATTGAACTCCCCTCGTATATGCTTTGCCTATCGGGGAGTAACGCGCCAATAGAGAGAATATTCTCAGAAATGAACAAAGTATGGACGTCGGAAAAAACTAATTTAAAAATTGAAACACTGCAAAATATATATTATATTGCAAATACAATGTGGATTTAACATGTGAACAATTTTTAACACATTTGAAAGGTTGAAAAGGTCACCGGAATTGCTAAAACAAATCTGTTCAAATGAGAAGTACTCTAATTAAAATGTAAACTGAAATGGAAAAACATTGCTTGTTATTTTACTTTTTTCTTTATAACCCCAACTTCAATACCAACCCATGAACATACACTACCCCCCCACACACAATTCCACCCTCTTTACTTCTTTCCCGGTGGAGCGTCCGGCTTCCAGGTTACGAAAATCTGGTCACGTTATTAATGTAGAATATGCTTTACATTGGGCTAAAGCTGGTGTCGTAAACTCCATTTTGCACACCGAAGTCAATTTGTGTGCATCGCAGGCAAAAAAACAAAAGAACCCAGTGCCATAATTGTCAAATGTTTCGCCATAGAGAGAAGAACTGTCACATTAAAACTTATTGTGCTACATTTGCTGGTTCCATAAAACTTCTGAATGCGAGCATGCATCTTCTCCTCCCAAATAAGCGAATTTCAGTGGCAATCACAAAGCAGTGGCTGCGTAAGTAGGTAAACATTTTTGGCGATGGGAGAAAAATCATCTAACCGATTGAATCATGCACGATTGCATACCGTTTCGTTTTCAACTCAAAAAGTTGGTTGTTCTCACACACAAGAAAATTGTCAGCAAAAACCGGTTTTGCTAAATTCCGTGACTGATTTTCCTTCACTGACCTAGCGATACTTCAGCATAGGACAAGATATTAATTAGCAAAATAATGTTTGGAAGAGAACAAATCTTGTGCAGAGTACCTCAACTTCTGGAAGCAACAGTATGTCGGACAACAATGTCAGCAATCTATTTATGATGGAAGAACTCAATTCACTAGTTATGGAAATGATAACTAATTTAAATTCCTGTAAAACGAAGTTGGATCAATTCAAAGTCATCGCATATTTAGCGACAAAGTTTTTGTATTCAAATGTCAAGTAATGTGATAGCTATTGTTACATGAAATGCTAGGGGTATTCCTAACAAACATTTAGAGTTTTAAAAATCAACAACATTGATATCTTACTTCTAATTCTAATTTTCAACTGTCAACTTCTGATTTCAAATGTTTTCGTGTTGACAGATCAACTATGAGAGGGGGAGGTTTTGCTATACTCATGAAAAGATCAATTCAACACTCGCTTGAATCCATTATTAAAACTAAATTTATAGAAAATGTGGCAATAAAAGTCCCACGTAGAGATCATAATTCGGTTACGATAATTTGTGCATACTTTCTGGGCCTTTCCACAAGTATTAATAAAAGGCAAAGTATTTCCCGTGATTTAATAAGACTTTTCAGTACCAATGTTGACTTTGTTATTGGAGGTGATTTCAACTGTAGGCACAGAGACTGGGGTTGTAATAGAGCGAATGCATTGGGTAATATATTATCCAATCTCTGTAACTCGCTTCCAATTAATATATTTTTTCCATCTAGTCCGAATTATGTACCTACGTGATAGTTCTCGTCAAAGTCCATCTGTCCTCGACCTACTGCACTTAGTTCAGATCAAAACCCAGTTATTAGTAAGGTTCAATGTTCTAGAGAATATAAGACTGAATATTTATTAGATATAAAAAATTGCTAACTGGGCCGTTTTTTGAAAATAAATAAACTTAAAATTGTGTAGATTCTCTACAGATCTCGAAAACATCAGTTGTATTGAAGATATTGTCTCCATAGTGGCGCAGTTTTCTCACCATATTCATACTGCAGTTAATGCATCAGTTTCAAAAATTGAGAGAAAATACCATAATATTAAACTTCTAAGATACATTTTTGATATAATTAAATCTAGAAATGGTGCAAGAAGAAATTGGCAGCGATATTGTCATAAAACTTTTAAAAACAAGATGAAATATCTTAATCTAAACAAATTTCAGTACTTATAAACCTGGAACGAAACAAAAGCTGGAATAACAAGCTCCAAAGTTTGGAAAAGAATGCTAAACCTTTTTGGAATATGTTCAAGAGAATCAAGAACAAAAATAAACAGATTCCACCTTTTCAAAATGGAATATGCAGTGATCTTGATAAAGCGAATGACTAACTTTGTCAATAATCATTCAGTGTCCGAACACCTAAGTGACCCGGTCACAAAAGGGGTTGTTAAGGAGAATAGGAAATTTAGTTAGGATACACCCTAAGAAATGCTTTTGTTACTGCAGATGATATTCAATTTTACCTAAACAGCCAACAGCAAACTTTCATGATTTTGAGTTGAACGAGCCATACATTTTTTGTGACTACACAGATGTACCCAAAGCTTTTAAGACTTGTATGCACTACTAAATTATCTTTCCAAAATGTCTAAAACTATTTTTTTACCTGTACTAGTTTAGAAATTATAGTGTTTAAAGTGCTTACACCTCCAAATTAGGGGTCAACCACTTTGGGCTGTAACTTGAAATGGTATGAGCATAGACGCCCCCCCCCCCCCCCCCGCCTTACAATTTCTTGTTTTTAGTGAACAAATAATAAATAAATTAATTAATTTTACAAAAACAATGTATCATTTTTAAACCTAGAAAAAACAATTGAATTTGACAAATTAAAATTGCTACAAGTAATAAAACACTTCTATATACGCGGTGTCCCCTAATTCGCCAACGATGATTTGGGAAATGATTCCTGGGTATATTCTATAAAAAAAAACTCGTTCTACAATAAGGGTTTATCTCCATTGCTGACAGCATTTATCGAGGATTTAAAAAAAAGCTCACTTTGGTACACCTGACCCATGTTAACGGAAATTGCTCTGTTAGTACTAATGGTCGAACCTTCGTGTAGGACTTTTTTTTTAGAAGAAATACTAGCCCTTGTAGCAGCGTCTAAATATCTTGTTTGAGTCCTTAGATATCCGATTTCTAAGCCTGTTCCGTTTTCAGTGTCCATGCTAATTTTTGAGGTTGAGGTCACTTTTCTCCAGAAAATGCCTAATTAACATAACGTTGTACTATTTTTTTGCGTATGAAAGTAACAATAATAAAAATAGAAATCATCATCAAGTTTGTACAAAAGCCCATAGATTTTATGATACTTGGAAAACAGGCAGCAGGTAAAAAAATGAATTTATAATTTTTTACCAAAGTTTCTAACAGTTGACAATACTCGTAAGAGTGGTTTTCCAAGAATTACTAATTTTCCAAACTTTTTTAAAATTTCATAGCTATTAAAGGGTTTTAAAGCGTGCTCTTTTATTTGACTGCCTGTCAAAATCCTCATTTCCTTACCCTGTTCCATAAACGTTCTCGGAAAGAGTTAGGTTTGGGTATGAAGGCGTATTTCGAAAAGTTACCAAGAAAAAATGGTATAAAATATTAGAAAAATAAAATGAATTCATCAGTTTAATTTTTTACGCGAATGTTACAGTTGCTTAGAAACGCCATTTGAAATGTCTGCATTTAGAAAGCAAGAATATGCAGGCATTATTTACGTTTATGGCTGTGCAGTGGAAGTTAAACAAGTAAAGGAGTATTTAGAAATACGTATCGAAGGCTTCGAGAAACGGGATCAGTTTAAAATACACGACCGAGTGCGGAAGCTCTACAAGTAAGAAGGATTTCGGCTGATGAAAGAATGTGAAGAATATAAGAATAGAAAATGTTTCCAGACATAACATATCTAATGTAGGTACTGCATGGAGAAAATCTTTATCCATACCACCATGCACTGTACAAGAACTCCTTCCCAATGATTTGGAAAAGAGACTTGAGATTTCTAACTGGTTGCTAGAGCGGAGCTTGGATGACAACGAGTTTATTAGCAGAGTTGGACGAATCTCAATTTATAACAGATGTGATCACAAATGTTCATAACCTTCGTACGTGGGCTGGGGATAATGTACATAAAAGGAGACATAAATCATTTCAACACAAATTCAGCGTCAATATGTGGGCAGGTGTACTTGGAAACAAGTGAATTGGCCCGTTCAAACTACAATACCACCTGGGCTGAATTCTACAAACTATCTGGAGTTTTTGCGAAATGATTTACCAGATCTATTACAGGAAATTCCACTGACTAAACTAGCTTCATTGTATTTTCAACCGGACGGTGTTCCCGCACACTATAATCGTGAGGTTAAGAATTGGCTAGATGAAGAGTACGGTAACCGTTAGAAAGGAAGAAATGGACCATTCCACTGGACTGCAAGATCTCCTGACTTTCCAGTTTTGGATTTTTTTTATATGGGGAAGAATGAAATTGAATTTTTGAAGCCTCATCAAAAGTGAGGCAGCAGTTAGCATCAATAAAAATTTGCAAATCCAAAAACGGTCTCTAGCATGCATACAAAACCAAGGAGAACACTTTGAGCACCTGTAATAACTATTTTAGTACATACATAAAATAAAAATTACCTAAGACCACACAAAATCATTTTTTATTCATAGCCCTTGGAGCTTAAAGCAAAAAAATCCCTTTTTATGAATTTTAACTGCTGCATGTTTTCCCAAGTACAATATCATAAAATCTATGGGTTTTTGTGCAAACTTGATTATGATTTTTATTTTTATTGTTTTTACTTTCATAAGAAACAAATAGTAAAACGTTATGTTAATTCGGCATTTTCTGGAGAAAAGTGACCTCAAAGTCAAAAATTAGCATGGGCAATGAAAATGGAACAGGCTTAGAAATTGAATATCTAAAGACTCAAACAAGATATCAACTTTATTTAAAAGCTGTTACAAAGTATTTCTTTTAAAAATAAAGTCCTACACGAATTTTATACCATTAGTACTAACAGAGCAATTTCCGTTAACATGGGTCAGCTTACACCAAAATAAGCCTTTTCTTAAGTCCTCGATAAATGATGTCAACCCTTATTCTAGAACGATTTGTTTCTTATAATATGCCCAGGAATCATTTCGCAGATTATCGTTGACGAATTATGGGACACCCTGTAATATAAGTATTCCAGACACAAAACAAGAAATATACAAAACCATGCTATAAAAATCTGTGAAACGAGAAGATATTGTAGGAGATATAAATTATTTTGAAAATATTTTACAATGTAAAAAAATGGTGTTTAGAATAAAAGAAAAATGTAAATATAATAATAGGTTAACCATTTGTAATCGGAAACAAATTGGATACTTTAGTGAAACCCATTGTATGCCTAATCTGCTTAGAACTCGATCATCAAATTGTACGGACAGAACCAATCAGCAAAAGCTTCTCAGGAACCCCTTTGTTGAATAAATTTAATGATACAATACAAATTAATGAAGATAATGTAAATCTATCAGGCACATTTATTATTCAGTACAGCAATTCAACAATAACCATAGACAAGCAGCGCTATACTTCTATCGAGCTCTCCGGTACAATGCCGCTTCCTCTTGTTTTGTCAACCTGATTCCACTCTTGAAGCTTATGAGGACATTTTAACACTGCTATCAATGAAGGAACTTCATCCAAACAACACTGAACTTATAAGGTTAATTGAAGAGGAGAATCGAACACATTACCTAACCATCTTTGGGCTAACAGCTTCCCTAAATATCATCCTAGCGGTAATTATTTTTACTAAGCTATTTGGGTGCTACAAACGCAACCCAGTGAGCATTAAAATGATAGGAGCGAAATGAACTTCGGCAACAGCAGTATTAAAACCAGAATTCTTCGGTTTAATGCATGTTAGTCCATTGCAAGCAGATACCACAAGGATTAACTATATTCCCTTTTTCTGTAAACGACACTTATGTGAAAAATTCAACCAAAATTTTCTCAGGTACACGCTTCTTCATGTCACCTGACATTCGTTACCTGAGATACAGCAAATATTGTAGCCTTAGCATTTCCCCCTTGGACGGTCACTGTAATATTGTACAATACATACATAGTATGCATAATTAATTTTTTTTTCGGTTATCCCATATCATATTTTAAGAAAACCATTAAACCACCACCACAGCCAAACCTCGCTCCAGTCATCCTTCCACGGCTCAAACAGGTAAAACTGTTAAAAAATTTCGCGAAATCATCCTGAAAGATCAACGAAGGATCATTGAAGAGGTTGTCGAGGTGTCTAGATTGACTTGGAGTTCAGATCAGTGAATTTTAACGAACGATTTGGAGATGAAAATGGTGAGTGCCAAAGTCGTGCTCTGACTGCCCGTTGTTGAACAAAAACCAAGGTCGCGTGAAAGCATGATACGCTTTAAAAGAAGAAATAGGAATGATCCAAACTTTTCTTCCAAGGTCATCACAGGTGAGGAATCGTAGTTCAAGGTTGCAAACCTGAAATGAAGCAACAATGAAGCCAGTGGACTACTTCAAACTCTCCTGGCTCCAAAAAAAAACATCAGGTGAAACCAAAACATTGTCGATTTTTCGATGTGAGAGCACTCATCCATTCAGAGTTTGTTCCACAGTATAGATAACCAGGTTTTCTTCCTGGAAGTGGGCCCCAGGCCCCTATTCGACCGACCTTGGCCCCTGCGACTTTTTCTTTATTTCCCCGAATGAAAAGAAACATGAAAGGAAAGCGTTTTGCCGACGTTAAGAAAAAAGGTGAAGAAAAAACACGACGGAGGTGCTTTCGCACTTCACAGAAGACGACAGTGTTTTGACCAATGGAATGAAAAATTGGATAAGTGATTAGTGCCAATGGAAAAACTTTAAATAGAATTGAAGGTATTTTGTTTGAAAATTATTATTATTATTATATTTATAATAATAATATATATATTATTATTATTATTATAATAACTTTATGAAACATAAATAAATTACATTTTTAATAACAAAAAAATTGGGCTCTACCTACCAGGGCTTTGAGCTAAGTAATTATAAAATAGATTAAATAGTTAATTCTATAAATTTTAAAATAGTTTCATTTACATGTTTTATATTGGTGTAGGAGATAACTGATAAAAGTTCTTGAAGGTCTTTTCCGGAAGTGGTTTTGGAGATCGAATTTATGTATGCGCATTTTAGCAGATGTGCTACAGTAAATGCTGGTCTCTTGTCGCAAAATTCGCAAAGGGAGTTAGGTTCCTTGCAGATTAAGTGCTTGTGGGTAGTATTGGTATGCCACATTCTTAGCCTAATATATGTTTTGATCGCTGAACTCGGTAAGTTAATAGGGAATATTACCTTCGCAGCGGTTGGATTGAGTAATGAATAGATGTTGAATTGCTGAATTGATAGAACGAGATTAGGGCTTCTTTAAATGCTAGTTTAGCTCCTGAATCAGCATTTTCATTTCCAACAATGCCCAAGGACCCATGCAATTCTTAAATTTCGTTTTTTTTCAGTAAGGTTGTCGCGGATGTCTGCAACAATGCTTGAAGAGTTGTTAATGCTGTTAATAGAGTTGATTGATGAAAGGCTATAAGTGAAGATAATTGTTTTTTTTCTTTTTCGCAGTTTGAATAGCTTTGAGTATTGCAAACGCTTCTGCCATGAAGATTGATGAAGTGAAATGGAGTACATGCTTACTGACAACAGATCCCCCTTCGGTGACAACAGCGAATAAAGTTCCATTGTTTGTTTTCGAAGCATCAGTAAACAAAAGTTTCCATCCCAGTCTTACATAATTTTCTTTTAACCCTAAGAACATTGCATGATATATACTGTTGTGGGTGGTATCTTTATTAAATTCTTTAAGATGAGAAATTAAAGAGTTGCTTGGTTCGAAGAGTAAGTTGATTCAAAAAGGTTTATAGTCAACTGTGATTGGGATGTTCAGATTTGTAGCCGATTCCAGTGATTTTTGTAGAGCAGAATGATATTTTGGTTTTCTTTTCCGTTTCAACAAGTTCTTGATGTCATCGCGAATAGGTGTTGCGAATGGTAATTTAGTTTTTGGTATGATTTGCCAGGTTAGGCATTGGATTCTATCTGTTAAGTCAGGAAATCCAGCTTTGGTAAGGATGTTCTTTATAGGTGTTATACGAAAAGCTCCTAGGCAGGTTCTTGCAGCTGAATGGTATGGTGTTAAGGTTAGCTGCATAGATGTTTTTGAGCATTTCCCATAAATTGGAAGCCCGTAATCGATTTTAGATAGAATAATGGATTCGAGAACGTTTAAAATAGTATTTACGTTACGATTACTTTTTCTTGAGGAGAGACACTTAACTAAGTTAACAATGATAATTTTTGAGTAGTTTAGTAAGATTAACTCCTTGAATTCATTTTTGACATTTATGTTTTTTGCATATACGAGTATTCGTATGTAGAAGCTCACATTGCACATTGCATTTACGTCCCTTCTTTCTAAGGTCATGGAAACGCTGATAAATCATATGATTTATCATGAAATATCTCGAAACACGAAAACTTTTCAATGACCGGCAATATGGTTATCGTAGCAACACGTCCACTGGTGATTTGATGGCATGTCTCACCGAAAAGTGGAACCAAAGCGTACATCAATCTGGCGAAAGCAAGATAGTGGCACTTGATATTTCTAAGGCATTTCACAGTCAGGCTCTTTTCTCGAAAATGCGTGCATTTGGGATCTACGACTCTCTTCAATGGATTAGAAATTACCTTTCGGAACGTTCAATTCAAGTTGTCTTGGACCGTTCAAGTCTTATATTCACAAAATAAATGCTGGTGTGCCCCAGGGCTCGGTTCTGTCTCCGACACTCTTTTTAATTTTTATTAATGATCTCTTGTCTGCTACTTCTAATCCAATATATTCCTTAGCTGATGACAGTACTCTCTGCTTTTCATATTCGTTTCCGGACTCACGGCCCTGCTCTTCTGCTGTAGAACGAGAACGGCAGCATATGCTAAGCTCATTAAATTCGAAATCAACAGCATAACCAATTGAGGAACTGCCAACGGAGTGGAATTTAATGCTTCCAAAACACAATTCTGTCTGCTGTCGTTAAAGCGAAATTTAAACACCCAGCCATTATCCATGAATGGCACTTGCATCGTCGAAACCGAAAAACTTTCCATTCTTGGTATGTATGTCAATGACAACGTTGGAATGGCCACATATTTGATATCGCCAAAAATGCTGCGAAATGTCTAGTTTTCCTCAAGCGATGTAAGAAATATTTTACCCCTTCTGATCTGGCCTCAATATACAAGGCATTCATCCGCCCCAAATTGGAGTACAATGCCCACATCTAGTCAGGTGCTCCTAAAACATCTCTGCACCTGCTAGATAGGATTCAAAACCGTGAGATAAAACTTATTGACGACACTAATACCAGTCAATCAATTGACACGCTCGAACACCGACGTAATGTCTCCTGTCTCACTTTGTTTTATCGCTATTTCCACCACCAGTGCTCCACTGAAATCGCCAGTAGCATTCCGCCCATTCAAACTTTCAACCGTAACACCCTTCTCGCTATGAATGCTCATCAGTATACCCTCAAGCCCATTTTTGGACTTACTCTAAAATATCGTGATTCGTTCCTAAGCCGTACAACTCGCTTATGGAATGCCCTGCCGATCTCTGTATTTCTTGGTCGTTATAACTTACAAACATTTAAAAACAATGTACATCGGTACCTCTCTTTTCTTCCTCCGTAAATTTCATTTGCCCGCGCTGTGAACAATCACCTTAAAGGTACACAAACCCCTTGAGCGCGCGCTCATTATATAAAAAAGAAAACATTTAGAAAAGGATATTTTGGAACCAGACATATTACCCCATTCTGATAAATTTGAAATTATACTTGAGAAAATTGTTGCTAAAGGTTCAAGATCTTTAAATTTAGTGAATAGAGTAAGATCGTCTGCATTAAGAATGCGGTTAAAAGCTATTGTAAATAAAGTTACTGATAATGGTGATCCTTGAGGGATGTCATTATTTATGCAATGAATTGAAGAGTATATACAGTTCGTTTTAAATGAAGCTTGGGATTGGAAAGAAGAGAAAGAAAAAAGTTTATAAGTTGATTTAAGACGACATGGGGGTCAATTCTGTCAAAGGCTTGTTCAAATCAATTGTGAAAATGGAACCCTTCTGAAAGAGCCGAGGTTATAAAAGGGTCAATATGTATAAGTGAATCTTGTGTGTATCTACCCTTTTTGAATGCAAGTTAATTTTTGTCAATGAGTTTGTTTTTTCCAGCCACCATGATAAACGCTTTGAAACAATTTTTTCTACAATTTTTGAAATGGAGGGAAGGAAAGAGATAGGTCATAATCCTTATGCGGTCTTCTTTGATAGTCGCCACTTTCCATGTATGAGGATAATTCCGCTTTCAAAGAATGTTGTTATATAGAGATAACAACCTAGTCTTAAAACAAAATGGAGTGTTTTTTAGCATTATATTCTACCGAATCCCGAGGTTTTACCCTTTACTGAAGTCAAAACACTTTCGAGCTTTAAGAGATTTATGGGGGATTTAATAAAATTTTCTGAATCTGGAGTAATGTATTGTGGGATGGAGTTATTAAAACAGCTGTTATTATATTTTCGTCAATGTAAATCTGAAGTGAAATAAATAAATAAAGTGCAAACACGTTTTGGACCTTTTTGCAATTTCAAAAGTGCAATAAAGTTCTTGGACATTATTGCACTCTGCTATTTAAAAGAAAAAGACGAATAGAATAAAACAGAAAATATTATCCACTGATAATGCTCTTATTTACTTGTATTTTTTTTCGTACGTACTTGCACTTGTAACAGCATACAAGTGTTAAAATAAATTAGTTTTCAAATTTATTATTTATTTTTGTGTTTTAAATTTGTGAAAAGGGTGCAGTTCCGAACTTTACATACAAAAAACCTCGCACCCACTCCAAATCCTACAGTGACCCCACACAGGGGGTTTGCAGGGGGCAGCAGGATTTCAATTCTCTCCACATATTTGTTGTTTGGATTTTATTTCCAGTTCGATTTGGACTTTATTGCACTTTTGAAATTGCAATAAAGTCCAAAATGAGTTTTGGACCTTTTTGCATAAGACTTTATTTCATGGCACCGGTTTTATTGTGTGCGGAACACAATTGCCTGTAAGGCTTTTAATGTCAGCCCACATTTTTTTGGGGGTTGAATTTTGATTAATTTCCCCTGCAAATTTATTGACACAAGACAATTTTTCTATCTTTGCCGCTTTATTGAATTGGCCATTTGCCTTACGATAAAAAAAATAAATTGGAGTCATTTGGTGATTTTTTGAATGCTTTAAAAGCGTCTTGCTTTTTTTGGCGAAGGTTGGCAAGATTTTGATTTCACCAAGGGACTGTTTTATGATGAGGCTTATTTGCTGCAGAACGAATTGCTTTAAGGAAGCAAGCGGCTTCCTTATTAAAATTATTGTTAGTGGAAGTTGGTCTGGCTAAAATTTATTTTGAGACTTCTTTTTGGAACTGATCCCAGTCAGCTAGGTCCGTTAAGAATTTGGGTTGTTGGGTTGAGCCTTTGGTTGAGTTAGGTTGTTACCTAAAGATATGGGAAAGTGATCGCTACCGAGCAAGTCATCGGAGACCTTCCAAGTTGATTTTTGGGTAAGGTGTGGGGATATAAACGTGAGATCAAAATGGGTAAATGTTCCATGGGTTGAAAAGTAAGTTCCGTCATTTAATATTGCAAGATGGGTATTGGCTATAAAGTTTTGAACTGGTCGACCACGTGTTTTAATTGTGGGAGAACACCAAGAATGAAACCAAGAACTAAAATCACCTGTCAGAACTATAGGAGTAGAGATATTATTTAATAGACTTTCAAGATCACAGGTGTTGAATTTTTGACTGCGATGCGGATATATCAATGGGAAAAGGTCTGTGAGGAATAGATTCATAATCAAGAAGATAGGTACCTTGTTTTGAAAATAAGGTGAAAATTATTTTGGAGGAAACGGTTGCAGATTATGTTTTATGTGTGCTTAATTTCAAGAGGAATTATACTTGGGTTTACATCTTTTATTAACAATGGGAGTTATTGAAATAGCCCTTCATGTTCCATTGTAGACCGCTGAGATCGTTGTAGGCGGTGGAACCTGTCTTCTTATCCATACAATTTAATGTACTACAGACAAAAACCAGATTTCTTCCTGGTGGTTCGGTATTAACGCGCTACCATCGGCGATACCAACCCCCCCCCCCCCCCCCACCGCAATTTGGTGCAATTTGACTCATTTATTTCACTAAAATGAACCTAAGTTCTATATTCGAAGAGTCATCCTGCTTAGGAACCTACTTGAAAGCACCTAGTATTTTTAAACTTGGCTGACTAAAATTTCGAACTGGTCGAATTCCGAATTTTGAGTCCACTAATGAGTTCGGCCCTTTTAAAATTAATGTGAGTTCAAATTATGTGTGAAAAATACTCGTTCTAATTATTTCCTATAACGGTAATTACCTCCTACTCATATTTAGCCTTATGCTCAATTTTGTTTATTTTTCTCATCATTTCTTACGTATGTTTTTTTTTCCGAGTTCTTTTATCACAGTTCAGTGCTCAGTCCTTACTTTTTTTTCAAATGATGATAATCGCACGTGCTAATCGATTATTATTTCACGATATTGATTATTTTGATAAGGATAATACTTGGATACACACGACACAGCATATCACGTTTGATGACATTGATTGGCCGACAAGGTCATTCGATTTGGGAACACTAGAGTTATTTTTGTAGGGCTGCAAATTGAAAGCTATTATCCATGGATTCACAACCAAATGGCAGCTAGAAATAGGACAAACTTTCAAATGATGTCGTTGTTTTAAAATAAAACATTCCTAACGCAGACAGTAAAGAGTTTAATATATTGAAGGAATCGTAGGATGCACTAGAAAATCGCTAGCTTAACTATAATCATGTATGATACAAACCGATAATTTTCAATATGTATATTTAAGCGAAAAAATGTGTTGGGTGAACGAACAAGAGACGTTTATTATTCTAAACAAGAAAAGCTTTAAAACCAAATGCTCTTTATACAAAAGGGTAACTTATTTAAAATAAAGAAATAATAAAAGTATAAAATTATGGTAAATTGTGCCTTGTTTCGCTGCTTGACTCCAAGTGTCGTTTGACGTTTATGATTGCGTTCATAGGGTCCGCTCGGATAGTACCTTAACGCTGCCAAAATTTCAGCTAACAGCTTGGCCCTTCTTGAAGTGGAACTATCCTCGGCGTCTGTACTATATTTTCCTCTTCATCGTCGTCAAGCTCTGGTCCTAACAGACGCCAGGGCTTTATCTTGTCACTGGTCATTACGATTGCAAATGTTCTTCTTCTTTCACTCATTGTCATCTCCTCCAGTACATATCGGTCATGCCGCAGACATTTACAACAAACGGATCCTTGTACTTAGGCGCTAAGTTGTGAGATTCACCAGTTAATAATGACACATGTTGATATAATCTTTGTCATCCATTATGTCGTGCAAAACTTATACAAAGCGGTTAACCAATAAATCGAATACGATTTGGAGATTACGAAAATCTAAGTCTCAATCACCGATCTCGGTTTAATTGAAGAGCTCAATTAGCCCGTTGGCCCTCTGCTTCTTTCCAGCGGTCTTATTCTGACGTTAGACCAAAATATATAATCTAACCGGTAAGCATCGGTAAGCCGGCTTGGCTTTCCTGACCTTAACTATATATTTACTAAACACATCCGCTACCCTTCCCGCGTAAGCCTTCTCGCGGCGAGTTCTTGAAAAAGGAGTTAGGTGGTCTATGTAGAGAGTTCTAAATGGAATTGGGGTAATATACATAATGTGCGTTCTCCCTTCCACCGTTCCTGATGCTCTTTTATAGAAAGAACTTTCCATGCGCGATATACGACTTCACATAATTACTAACTTGTAGAAACCACAAGTGTTCCCTATGTGGCCCATATCTTCGTGGAAATACCATTCGCCATCAAACGTTAGATGGCACAACCAATTTCACGCCGATGCAGTCTTACGCTCTTACAAAAGATTCCGAGGTAGAATTGTATTTTGGCTTCGGATTCTTCTCGACCAAGCACATCTCATCTTCATCGTGGGAAGAATTGGATCCTGATGCTGCATGCTGGAAACCTAATCATCTTAGGAAATTTTAACTCAAATGACACTAGAAGGACGGTACACATCTCTTTTCCTGCTTCGACCTACATCCGACTTACGTGCGACTTACCGCCTGGCCGCGCGTGGTATATGAGATAACGTTACTTTAATCGCACTCACAGCAGAGTAATTCGTAATGACAACGTTCGATCAAGCAAATACATCCGAAAGCGTCCCAAGCTCTCTACCACTGCAAGCAATTCGAGTTCGTAGCTTGAGTATCTCTATTCGGCGGTCGTTCACATTTTAATACATATATAATCGTTGAAGCGTCTGTTAGTGATCGTGTAACTTCTGATCGACTTCACCGACTGAGGTCATATTCCCACAACGTATTTGTTTTGTCGAGACGATGGTTCATAGCTCCACTAAGCTACGCTAGAATCCGATAGGTGGCACTGCAGTCAAGTTATTACATATTTACACAATATGAAACTCAATTAAAAGTATGATTTTCAAATAATTAAATTAAAGTATTAAAGTATTAAATATTGGTCGACGCACACGGCACAATCGTGATGTATCGTTCGTACGAGAAAACAGAAGGGCAGAACAATTCTCGAAAAGCAATGAAAATACTACAATAGTAATAAGATGGCACAGTTACGTACACAAGAAAGTCGCTCGCGCTGTGTGCAAATATTTTATGGGTATAATGAGCGCACGCTAATTATATACAAAACAAGGAGGACCGCAACCAACATCTTCCAGAAGATACGCTAAAATATAGACAATCGTGTCCACACGTCATTGATGCAAGCAAACAACTAAAAGATAGCGATATGAAAATACTTTCATTTAGTTCAAAATCTACATATGACGAAATAACATGCTACCAGATGGGCGGATACATCAGCAATAACGAAGCAATATGGTGAATACTCGTACTATTCTTTCCCATGATCCAACAGTCACGCATTTGGCTACACATCTTGAAAATACAATGGAAGGGGCATTAATAGCACCAAAAACAACATTGACTGAGTTCTTTGAATTATGTAAACAATAAAATATTTACGTCCAATTCGCTAGAATATTACATCACTTTATTCTGAAGTTCCAACATATTTCAAATGGAATAACCATCAAAAAAATGGGGGCCATTCAAACGAAATGTTGCTGTTATTGCTTAGAAAGCAAACTGAGTGCAGCAAACACATTAGGCCGATTATACATACACTGTTTATTCAAAACAACGTGAGTGCTTTTATTTACGATTGCTATTAATAAATGTAAAATAAAAGTGACAATCATTGGTGGAATACAACACTTGCGGATGCAACATTTAATACAAAATCGTAAATTTTAGACATCAAATTTTCAATTCACACCAGAAATGTGTAACAAAGGATTGATTATGATCGAATACATGTGTATACTCATCTCGAACAAACCACTCATAAATTGGGGTATGCCTGTCGATTAGATGACCAGCAAGCTAGTTATTTAATTATGACATGCAGCGTGAACAATACTACTAATACTAACGATTTAGCTTTATATCTTACGAAAAAGTCCATTTGTGATAGAGCTATTTTTGCGACTGCAGCAAGAGAAGGCGGTTTTTCGTTTTTGGACGCACTAGGTGGTAAACACTGGTAAAACACTTTTAATTCCACTCATCCTTGCCAAAGTTAAATCTCAAGGTAACATCATATTAGCAATTGTTTCATCTAGCATCGCTGTAACTTTGTTGGATGATGGAAGAACAGCCCATTCGGCTCTAAAGCTACCATTAAATATTATATATAGACCAATTGGTCTGGATGTAACATTAAAAAAACACATTATTATCTGAGATGAATGAAATATATGTATAATACAATGGTCCATAAATATTCGCTGAAAACATGAAATCGAACCCTAAAAGTTTTAATTGACGACGATAGATTATTTGGAAGCACTCTAATTTTATTATCAGGTTATTTCAGATAAATATTACCGATTACTCCACGTTCAACGTATGCTTAAAAGCATGTTTAAAATCATCAATTTTGTGGCGTAGTGTCCATACATTGCAACTCACAATAAACATGCGTGTTACACTGCAAAACGATTTATGCGCTGAAGTACTTTCCAAACAATTACTGGATAATGGTAATGGAAAAATTGGTTTCCATGAAAATACACAATTAATTAAACTGCCTGAAAATTTCTGCAATTGTTGATTCGAAAAATGTGTTAATGGAAAGTGTACTTCCAAATATACGCGCAATTATCGTAATCATCAATGGCTAAGTGAACGAGCCATTTTGGCTCGATGTTGACGACATCAACTTCAAAATACAGGACACGTTGCTTGGCGCATTAATATCATATTAATCAATTCACATTGTGGTAGAAGAAAATGAAAGCGTAAACTACCCCACTAAATTCGTGAACTCACTCGATTTACTAAGATTTTCACAACATAACTTACGTTTGAAAATTGGTTCAAAGGTATTTTTGCTTCGAAACTTTAACTGACAAAGACTTTGTAATCAAACGAGATTAGTTATTAAAAAAATTATGGTGACTTCCATTGAAGCGACCGTATTAAATGGAAAGTTCAGAGGAGACAATCTTTAACTGTCACGTATTCCAATGATACCCACCGATGCACATAGGAGTATTTACACTAAAAACCTGTCCGAAATTATTTTGTGAATTTTTCATTTAAATATGTATAAACAAATTTTATCATTGTTTAATAGAATAAGTAAAAAAAAAGTGCTTAGAACTAAAATAAATTAATCATCAAAGTCTGTCTCATCATTTTCATCGTTTTCATTATTTTCATCATTTCTTCGACATCACTTGTTCCATTTGTTCCTTCTCCGTTCCAGGAACCAGAAGACTTAAGTTTCCGACCAGAATGGCTTGCTTGCTTAGCAGTGGGACAGACGTAAGCAGAAGTCTGTTGCATTTGACTCCGTCAAATTTTCGGGAGAAGTTCTGTCTATAAAGTCTCTTCAGAGAGTTGCCCGATTAGCAAAATAGAGTGCGAAATCACTGTTGCAACATGTATTAATATTTTATGTACAGTGGGAGACATTGGATGCCACCCGTACAGCTGGATGTACAGAGTAGCAGTTTTAAATGTATATTCTTCGAATTTTTTTGTGTCAATCACATGGCCACTTGAAATTGTTACCAAGATCACCTTGAACTTGTTGATCAATGTCCTATCTATTCCAGTGATTCGGGAAGCAGCTTCGGGATCAGAAAAGAATATTCGAGATTTGTTCCCATCGTTAGTGTTTCCGTTTTTTTATTTATTTAGATCTGTCCGAAGACATCATTTTTGGAGCTTAGTTGCTCTAGTTGGTGTCAAAGTGATGGCTTTTATTATTTTAGACGCGTCTTTATTACCTTCGGCCCATTGACTTACGAGTATCTTTGCAGCATAGGTTAATTGCTCTGCAAGAATTTTATATCTTAAACCTTTAGTTTTTCTTTGCTGGGATCGGTTACTGGATACGGCGAATTCTGTGTTTGGTCGACCAGGTTTTCTCGCAGTCCAAACGGCAATTTTGAGGGTTCTTCTTAACCATTGTTCATTTTCTTTTAGAAAGCGATCATGTTTGTAGTTTTCAGCTATCCATTTGTGCTAAAGTCGTGCTTAAAATGGCTTAAGGTGTGTTTTTGTTGGCCAATTTCGGTATAGGGACATTCTGTTAACTCTTTAACTTTGTTTTCCAGAAACAACAACTTTTGTTCCATTGTTTTATCTGTACATTCTTGAATTATATCATATAGCTGTGTTTTAGTTATAATATCAAACTACCCGGTCGAATCTTAAAATAAATGAATATTCAATGCAAACAATATGTAATATGAAATCCAGTATCATTAAATTTAAATGTCTAGTAAACAAAATGGCGGACTAAAGCGGGACATTTTGTTATGCCATTCTCTTTAGAGAGGCCTCAGTTTTATTTAAAATACCCGGAACTTGTACAAAAACATCTTTGTTTGAATAGAAGAAGAGTACTTTTGTAATTATTTACAATAATAAAAAAAGGATTATGCGATTAAATATAACATGGTTATTATTAAAATACATGTCTCGATGTTGCATATTCATCTTGTTTATTTCACAAACAGCTAATAACAAAACTAAAAAAGTACATGTAATTAATCAAGAAAATGAACGCATCAAAAGAACAATGGAGTGCATTAGATGACGACCGAGTTCCGATTACTTATGTGCCGTTTAGGTGAGGCGAGAGACGTGGAAGGTGGTAGGTTATCATAGACAAGTTATTCAACTGCCATCAGGGCCGGACCCTGCGTTGGAGCAAGTGGAGCAGCCGCTCCAGGCGCAAGATTATATAGATTCGTTAAATAGTGCTTTGCAAACATCGTTTTTAAATACATTTCAAAATTAACAGAAAATATATTTCCCACTAACCTAATCGCAACGCGGCAACACTTTATAATACACACACCAAATGTACACGGATACCTAATATCTTCCTTTCCAGTGCCTGTGTCTGCACTTTGTACGCAACTTCAACAGCACAGTAACGCAGTTGCAGTTCATCCAAAAAAAATACCCTCTTCCATCGAACCTATAACTTAATATCCCCGGCTTTTTTGTTGTATGTGCTTCTGGAGCAATTGTATCATGCCGCTCTACGTCACAGTTTCTGCGCCATACGTCATCGTTTTTCCAGCTGAAATCACAGAAAACACTAACAAATTTAACTTTCTATGGAGCAGAGTTTCGGATCTGCACTGCAGATATAGGTTTGCAAAAAGGCAAAAAGGCAAAAAGGCAAAACAATAGACTCTGGAAAGCAAAACCAGATGCCCAAGGAAATTGAGCATTGGAGAAATGTCCTGAAAAGGCTTATAATTCTCGTGCAATTTTTTGCTACACAGTCTTTAGAATTTAGAGGAAGCTCCGATGTTTTATTCGAGCAAGACAACGGAAATTTTCTGCAACTCGTGCAAACTGTAAGCTTTGTCCGTCCCATGCTCCTCGCAATTCGCTGAATCTAGTCATCCTTGCTGCTGTTCAATGTTCTTTTGACTCAGTGGTATTTTTTGACACGGTTGAGAGTTTATATGTTTTTTCTCTAGCTCGGTAAACAGATGGTCGGTTCTGAAAAAAAATCTTTTAACTTTGACACTTAGACAAAATGGGAGAGCCGAATAGATGCGATTAGGCCATTATACCTATACTTAGGAGAAGTTTATGAAGCCCTTGTTGAACTATCACGAACTGACGACCCGAAATCCAAAAATATGGCCCAGTGTGCCTCAAGCTGGCAGTTGAGATTTTGTGTTCAACAAAAAATTTTATCATAGAATTGAGAAATGATGAAAAATTCTCCTTGTTTTTAGAGGAAGCTAGGAGCATAGCTGTTTATCTAGAAGTTCATTGCTCTTTTCCAGTTATCGCAGTCTTGCGGCCCCGAAAAAGGGCAACTCGGTTTTCCTACGAAGGCAGAATTTTATTTTAAAATTTTAGATCAAGCCATTTCATCAATTTCTGAAATAATTGAGCAGATAAAAGTCCACAATGCATTATACATATAATGTGTATATATAAAGTAAGTGGCTCAGAATTTTATCGCGAAATCATCATGTTGTCAACTTTGATTAGTGAAAATGATTCTGCTATATACATTTATAATTTTATTCATAAAATAAATATGAAGACTCTTTTTCCAAATACTGTTATAGCCCTAAGAATAGTTTTAACTTTATCAGTTACTATAGCATCAGGAGAACGCTCATTTTCCAAACTTAAGATTATAAAAAATTTCTTACGTTCTTCAATGTCCCAGGAACGATTGGTATCTTTGGCAATATCAATTGAATGAAAATTGAATATCAATTGAAAATGAAATTATATCGGAGCTTGATAGTAATTTTCTAGTGGAAGGTTTTGCCAAAATAAAGTCCCGTAAGATCATTTTCAGGCAACATAAGGCAATCTTGCCTTATTAATTTTAAGCTTTGTTGCCTATGGAAATACCTAACTTTAGTTCTTTAGTTTATGTTTTCTTGTGACTTATTTAAGAAACCTTATTCTTGTAAAATGTACGTAATTTAATTTTAGTTTTAAATTTTTTTATCTTTTTTCTTTTTTTGGGGAATAACCAAAAAAACACGCAAGTGCAATAATATGTGTGTATGGTTTATTATTGAACGTGAACGTATTTAATTTATTTAATTTATATTTATTAGTTCCTAAAAATTTTTTTCGTTGTTGATTTTTTTGGTTATTTTTAATGCATGAAATGTTTAACAAGTAAACCTGATGTGAACTTTTTTAATTTATATTTATATTTAAAAAGGGGAATAGGCCTACTGGGGAAAACACACAAACAAACACCGCATTGATATTATATCTCCTTGGGTGATGTAGAAGTGTATACATACATAATTAAATATTTTCGATTTTGCGATCGTTTTAAAATTTACTCATGTTGTTTGGATCTACATTTTAAAGGTACGCTATTATTATTCTGCACCGTGCGCTAAAATTCATCGAAGCGGCCCTGACGGTCATAAATAGTTGATTGCATTGAATTTTATCATGCTTTGGATATCCGACTTTTGGACAGGTTTTTAGTGTAAATACTTCTATGTTCGACGCACCAATTCAGTTCAAACGTTTACAATTACCTATTCATTTGGTGTTACGATGACCATAAATACATGAGTTGCAAGGACTATAACATAGAAAATCTATGTTTTTCTCACATATGCTGCATTTTCACCTGTTGGAATTCCATCAAACTTTACATCTAATGGAGTAAAAACAAATATTGTTCATCATGTAGGGCTAAGATAAACACAAAATAAATAATGTATCATTAATCAACATTCATTACATTATAATCCATATAATATAAATATTACATATAATATAAATATCCTTGAACTTAAATAAAAATGTTTATAGTATGAAACAGATGTATTTATTGTTAACATACCATATTGTATTTTGCATGAAATCATTATGCTGAAAGGGGAAGCATTTTGAACTTCCATTTCATATATTTAATTCTGAAAGTATTAATTTAAGATTTTCATTTATAATGATTCTTTGATTTTGATTGAAAACCGATCAAATTCTTTTTGAAGATGGGCAGAGTCGTAGGGAGAAGAAATAGTTTAAAATTTTTTTGTGTCGTCTGCGTAAAGGGAGAGGGAAGAATGTTTAATAACCCTCTCAAAATCGTCAATAGTAACAATGAAGTGAAAAGGACCAAGGTGGCTGCTTTGTGGAACTCCAGATGTGGCCATGAATGGAACAGAACGGGCGGACCTAAACTATAAACTATAAACTATATTATAAACTATAATATCGGTTTACCAGGTGAGAAGAAATCCATTTTAATAAAAGATGTTCAAAGCCGGGAGCACACAATTTGAAGAGGATCTGTTGATGAGATAACTTATCAGACTCTTTAGTGAAATCAGTTGCGATAACATCGATTTCCTTGCCATTTGCGAAAGCAAAAGACATAAATTCAACTAGGTTTGTGGTAGTTGAAAGGAAAAGGGGTAGAGATAGGTTGGAAGAGCATTTTTTAAGAAATTATTTTAGTTTTCGTTACTTTTCTTCTATAACTGCAAGAAATTTTGAATAAGAAAGAAAGAGACCAACGGAGAAATCTGGTAAGTCATTGAAAATGGATCTGGTACAAAGGAGTTGTTAGCACATGATTGTTTGATATATGTAGCAAAAAAGTTGTTGATGGTACGAGGAGCACTTGAAGATGTGCTTTTAAAAACGAGGGAGGAAGGATAACCATCGGTCTTTCTTTTGCAATTGAAAAAAGGACTTGGGGTCATTTATCAGATTGGTTTGCGCGCTATTTATATAGCGTTGATAGAGAGAGTTGTAGACTTCTATGAACTGAAGATATGTACCTAGATAGTTCGAATAGTTTGAATAGCCCAAAACATGTTTCTTTTATTTCGTAGAGAGTGGACTCTACGATTATACCTAGAACGGGATGTAAAAGATGTTTATTGGCGCATAAAGGAAAATGGAGAGGGTAATAATAAAGAGATAGATTCGTAAACTCGAAAGAAGCCCTGCTTAGATAGGTATTGATTTTAGGGAAATTTGTTTTGTGAAAATTATAAGAAGAGTGAATTGCGGGGGAGGCGGCTGGAGGGGAGAGTTGTGAAAAAATTAAAGAAGAAGTGGAGGATAAAAGTTATCAATTGTTGAAAGAGATAGGGGACAACACTATTCTGAGGAGTTGATGTGATCAGTTGTGAAGATAAAATCTAATTGCCTTTCCATATATATAGTTGGAAAAGCCACTGACTTGACATAGACTAGAGCCTGTTTACCACTCTAAGAAGTGGCATATAAATGGGATTAGAAGCGATGAAAAAAGGTAGGTCTTCAGATGGAGTCCAACGTATGCCGGGCCAGCTAGTACGACTATAATAGAAGACAGGTTTTCGTTCGGCGGAATAATATTCCAGCTAACCCACACGAGCTAATTGACATCGGTTTGAAATTCACGAATTTGATCTGGATCATGCAATTGGAGAAACGGCTGGCTGCATAGTCTTTTTTTCCTATTTTGCAAATGCTTCTGTATGCTCACCCTCCCATCGGAATGATGACTCTACTTTCTCATTTTTGATGTCAACGGTTTGACGACAATTGAAAAATCCTTAACGAACTTCTTAAAGAACTCGTAGCTCACCAGGCCTAAAATCTTCTTAATTCCATGACGTTGGTAGGTCGTGGAAAGTTATCTATAGCTGGTATCTTCTCGGGACTAGGTTTAATTCCTTTTTCGCTAAGTCTATGTGATAAAAATGTGATTTCAGTTTGCTAGAAACATACATTTGCTCATTCGATGAGATTGACTAGCTTCTTTTAACAGCTGCTCTTCCAGATTGATAAGCCTGGAACGGTGTAACTCAAAATTATTTTGTTCGTCCACATAAATCTTTAAATGGTCGTTTTACGAGTTTGGAAATTGCTTCGAAAAATACGCTTGGAGCTTTTACCAAACCTTCCGATTAAACTAGTTCTAACCTGCGTGCGTAATAAAAGTTTTAAAGTGTCGGCAGTCCTCTTCGATCGGGATCGGATAATAATCCAGTATCAGATTTAGTATAGTGAAACGAGTTCTCCCTTGAGCCGTTGAAATGTTTTCCTCCACTGTCGGTATCGAGTACGGCTTACTCAGAGTGATGGCATTCAGTGCTCGGAAACCAAAGCACTTTCGGTCTTCTCCCGATCACTTCTTTACCATCCTGACATACTCCAATAACACTTTGATGACGTTCTCAATGTCTTCTCTTTTCCCGAAAGGCTTTCTTATTATCGGCGTATTAGACGTAAGCGTGATTTTCATTATTAATGTCGCGCACTGTCCTAGGCTCTTGAGTGTCTCACCAGAAAACGAAGAGTACATACTCACTTCTTTATCTCATCAGACGATAACCGCTCCGCCGTCTTTATTTCGTTTTCGCCAAATTCCTCAAAAAGACAAGATTTTTTTTCCAAGACTAGGGCCGATTGTCATACACGAAATATCATTGCCAGGGAAGTGGGGATATGGCATTAACTCGTCCTAAGCAATCAACAAACAGTGATCGGATTTATCTATTTCAATCTTTATTATCGCAATAATACACCTGTTTCCACCGCACAGTAGCTCATTTTGACTTTTTTGCTTCCAAAAATCATAACTCTTCAACGAATAAAGGTATAGTAACAGTTTTTCTTCCTGCTTAGGGCTATGAAAGTAGTGAATTTTGAGAAAAATTCTTCAGAGGGCATTTCAGAATCTTCTGCTGAAATTGGACTTTCTCACCACAGGGGATAGATACTCGTATATTATTTTACTTTAAAAATATTCAAATGTCCATGATTGAAGTAATACTCGTAATAGGATGTCTAAAAGAAGGAGAGTACGATAACGTTCGCGCCAAGAATTGATAACGGTATTTTGTAGAGGGGTTAAAAACTAGCATTCTTTACTACGGAAGGGGGGGGGGGAGGGGGGGGGGGGTTCTATCTCGCCACGTTTAGGAGTTTAGGGCAATTTTAGAAAAAAATGACTTAAAATGGGAAAGAAATTATTAAAACCCAACGGCAACACTTACAGTAAAGTACTATACATGATTTGAAAGCCTAAAATTTGTTCTTTAACATAAAATTTACATCAAATTATTCGTGTTAACAGTTTTTGAATAATTCGCATTCAAACTTAAATTTTTGATAAAAATGTTTCATATTTTTTTTAAATCAATATTATTCAAAATTCTGAGATGATGTGCCCAATTGGTTTTTTGTATTAATGCGCATATCAATTCTGAATCGAATACAAAAAACCGCATGGCTTTATATCCTCTAGTTTTTGAGAAAATTGAAAATTACTAAAACTATTTTTTATAAGACGTTTTTTTTCGGTATTTATGGTGATCTCACTTTGAGGATTAATATTGATGATAGGGTCATCTTTGTAAGTAAAGTACAGCAAATCATTTAGCGTGACCCAGAATGCACCACGAGGAGGTAGATTTGCATTGCATTCCGCGTCCCAGTCAGTCAGTTTGTGAGTAAGTTAGGTGTTAGTTAAGAGTAGTCAATTAAATGTTCAATGTTCGAGTACATATTAAAAAGGTATGTAAGTTTCGTCAATGAAGTCATCGTCCCTACTGGTGTCAATGTCGAATTCGTTGAGTTCGTTGATGATGGTGAAGAGCCGAGGTTGTTTTGGTGGTAAAAGACCTTCTAAGTGCTCATTGTGAACGGTCGGAGGGTCGAAGTCCTTCAGATGCAAATCCACACTTTCTTTACCTTTGACAAAACCTGGGTACACTTTTTTTACGTCAATTAAAAATTCCGTGATGTCGTCCATGTCGTCCTTATAATTTTGTTCAAGGCAGTATTTCCGGCAAAAGAAAACTGCCATATATTGGTGAAGGTGCTGCTTTGTATTGCGGCATAGAATTGATTTTTTCAGAAGCTTGTTCTGATTCTCAAGATCATTTATAGTATTGCTTGCATCGGTCTTGTCAACATATTCGCCTTTGCTGTTGTTTGTTATTTCATGAGCCGTAGAAGTAGGGAAAATTTTCTCAATACCTATGTATTGGCGTGCGCTGTCGGTACAAATACGACTGCTGTTGGGGTTAACGTATTTGTGTATATAAGGTCAGAAGTATTCTTTACTTTTGGAGTTCACTTTAAAGAAGCGTCCGACTTTATCTTCTTTACAAAATAACCCCAACACTACGATTTTCATTTGTTCGGTTACACGGCGTCTGTGGTATTTCCTTTTTGTAAGATATGTCTCGTCGATTTGTACAGTTTTTCCTTCGCCGCCAATGTTAACATCGACGTGAAATGCTATTATTTCGGCTACTTCACGACAATAGTTATAGTAATCTATTATAGTAGATTTACTAAGCTCACTTTTATTGTCGTAATGGCGGAAAGCGATTATATGCTAATTTTAAAATAATAAGATACATGTAATAATATTTTTAAAAAATCCTTAGGTTGTATTAAGGTTTAATTAATTTACCTGAAAAACCGTGTTCACAGGCATTTTGATAACAAAAGCGGTAATTATTGCAAGCACATCGCGAATCTCTAGCCGACATTGAGGTCCATGGAAAAATGTACCGATAGATGGGTTGATTGTATTTCTACAATTTTTGTCACCTTTTTTTTTAGAGCTTTTCTTTGAGCATCGCCTCATCCAATCGAACTTTACATTTCTACACTTTTCTACCTTCATAGGTAAGTTGCAACACAGTGGGGGAATGGATGTTTTAGTGGGAATTAAACCAGATTCTTCTAATAATTCAATGCTTCTTTCGTTGGTCGACACCAAATCTCCGAATGAACAAAACACTGAGAAGTTATTTAGTTTAGGATGGATTAGAGGATGCTTGGCCGTCATTGCTTGATTCGCACTACGGTTGAACACAGGGTGATCTTTGTGAATATCAATAACTACACGCCTTATCACAAAAAGATATAACGGTATAAAAGCCAAACGTTTGTTCGGTTATATTTTTGCATCATTATCAAGTGCATTACATATTACATACGTACAAACATAGATATTTTGCAAAGTAAATAATTTACTGCAACATTAGAACATGTGAATTTTTTATAATGCGAATTAGTGAAACTTTGTTATTAATGGGAACTTTCTAATTTTGTGATGAGTACTGTGGATGAAGAGTATTGATGACATAGGCGCCTGCCTGACGAAAAGCAAATACCCCGAGCGGAGCAACGAAGTTGCGTGAGCGGGACCTGCCGCCTGCGGAAAGAGATTTGAAATCCCATAATCCCGCGAAGCGGGTCACCCGTGTACTCTTGATTATTAAAACTATTGATATAGGCGTCTGCGAGATGTTTAAATAATACTCATTAAATTATTCAAAGGAATTTATGCATTTAACAAAACTAAAGTAGTAATTTCAATTTCAATTTGCTCAAAAACTAGAGGATATAAAGCCATGCGGTTTTTTGTGTTTGATTCAGAATTAATACGCGCATTGAATACAAAAAACCAATTTTGCACATTATTTCATAATTTTGAGTAATATTGTTAAAAGATTTTTTTTTGTTAATTTTTTACCAAGAATTCGAGTTTGAATGTGAATTATTCAAAAACTATTCACACGAATAATTTGATGTACATTTTATATTAAAGATTTTATATTTAAGGCTTTTAAATACTGTATAGTACTTTATTGTAAGTGTTGCCGTTGTTTTTTAATAATTTCTTTCCCATTTTAAGTCATTTTTTTTCTAAATTTGCCCCTAACTCCTAAACGGGGCGAAATAGACCCCCCACCCTCCCATAGTAAAAAATACTAGTTTTTAACTCCTTTATCAATTCTTGGTGCCAAAGTTATCGTACTCGTGCCCTAAAAGGTAATCCGTGCAAAACAATGGTAAATTAAAGTAAACGAAATATTTTTTAGTTAATATTTTATGTGAGCAAAAGAGAATTTGTTTTATTTTTGTAGCACATCAGAGTACATAGTAAAATATTTCAGTGTTTCATTTCGAGTTAAACAGTGGGGAAAAAAGTAAATAGACTATAAACTTAAATGAAAGAAAATTATTGTAAATTTATCAACATCTTGGATAATGTGTATTAAACTTATAACGAAGAAATTAGTTGGTCCAATGGGGCTGAAAGCATGTTGAAAAGGTCTTCATTCTGTCACATCCTTGAAAACTTGCACGTATTCTGATATCTATCTTTCTTGTAGTCTTTATTATTGGATCCCTGAGCTTCTTTTTATAATGCTCCAAGTGTTAACAATTGATATATACTCGATTATATTTTGACTATGAGCCAACATTTTATGAAGTAGGAGTTGTTTCTGCTTTAATAACTCTGCTGTTTTCTTGGCATACTCCACAAACTTGACAGTGTTAACCTCTTCCCTGCAAAATATTACTTCAAGCCCCGTTGCTACCTCTCTATTGAACCCAGTTATACGTGTTGTTGCCTCTGATTCTGGAAGAAATCTCCTCGAAGTATTTCCAACATTTCTATTTCCAAGTCCTTGTTTTGGTCTATCCTCAACGAGGCAAATCTCATAGCGAAAATGCTATGTACAATATATGCGAGTTTCAAAATAAATTCTAGTTTTTATTAAAAATAAAAAATTATGTCCAAATGCTAAGTTTTGTTAACAAATTTTTTTCTTAGCTTTAAGTATACAAAATAAATAGTTCTAAGAAAATGTAAATGAAGTCGAAAGACATAGTTATAAGAATTTAGAGTAGCTTAGAGTGCCTGTGTGGGGCCAGTAAGTTAGTGTAAGATTATTAAGTAATTGTAAGCTAGCATTTAAGCATTTTTTGTTAGAATGTAAGAGTTAGTGTTAAGAAAATAAAATGCATATAAAACTAAAAAAAAAACTCAAAATAAATTCTATGCTCCTGATTAGAGATAGATGCAGAGATTATATATTCTTAGTTATGTTCGTCATCATTTGATTCATCTTCATTGTTGAAGTTTTTTGTGTTTGTATCTGTTATTACATTAAGGACTTTTCCGTCCGTGGTTGGAAATTATCCTTATCGTTGACTGTACTTTTTATAAATTTTATAGTTTCCCTTGCATTGCAACGAGGGTTCCTCCAATATTCACCATGTGAACTAAGGCCATACACATAACATATTTACATCTATTTCACCAGCTAGTGTATTTATTTTTTGTTTGTAGGCACCTTGCCCTGATGATCCATTATGTCTTGAAGTTTCACTATAGCTGATATTTCCGTGATTTCCTCGAACCGCCTCTTTTTGCAACTGTTATAATTATGTAGGATTGAAGAACATCGAACTTCTCAAAATTATACGAGTATATCTTCCTTTTGATAAACGCAAATCCATAAACAAAGCTGACGCATTATCACTGACGCATATACACTATATTATTGATCAGATCAGATCTTGATGATTTTGATGTACTTGGTAAACCAAACGTTTCTTCTGTTCTTTCAGTATCGATATGAAGAGAATCTTCCAACCATTCCTGCCACCTATTTTGATTGAACATGCGCATAAATTGATGATAATTTTTTTTTCAATTTCGCGCACCTGACAGTTGGAAATCATTTTTTACGGCACACATGAACTCTTTTTTATTCGAGACGTTGATAAAAAATTCTAATAATTTGTTGTATGAAATGTCCATTTTTACTTTTTAGCTTTTTTACTTGTTTTCGATTACCAGAGCTCCAGACATTTGTTAATCCAGTGAATTTAAAAACTTTACATTATAGACCCATCCGAAAATTTAATTATGCAAGCAATTTTGCGTAAATGAGCCACTATGCGCCGGCAAGAACATTTAATGTGAATGGTTCATGAGATCAACTTTTTCCAATACTTTCTGCGAGTGAACGCCTATATAAGAGACCGATCGCCGCCTGGAACGCCGGCATCGCGTAAGGTGTATGGCTGCCAAGGTCGTTTGCAACTCGCAATGATTGATTGCATGACGAATGTATGAGTATGCATTTAATTACAACTAAATCGATGTTTCTATCCAAGAGCTCGCATGCGATAAAAAACATCAGTGACATGTTCACCTTGTTTCTGTATATGCGCGCCATTTTGAAATGAGTATTCGCTTTGTTTTCGTCTTTTAAAAAGTCCTGTATGAGGTGATTCGAAAATTTTTTGTTAACACTTTCTTCGCGACCAAGCAGTTTTGTTTGAGCTACACTTCTTTCAGCCCAAGAATACGACTTTATGAGGGTATTGATTAGATTGACATATTGTTCGACGGACACGTGTGAATAAATTGTTGGCCTCCATAATTGCCTTCAGTTGTCTGACTTTGAGCATATCGAGCTTAACAGATGACATCGTGCTTGACTGTTGGGTTAACTTGTTTGCATCCCCCTTCTCCAAAATTTAAGTGGCAGACTAATAGCCGTTTATTATACGAAATAAGAAAACATTTTAAACTAAATGCCCTTTATTCAGCAAGGTAACCTATTTAAAGTAATGAAATAATGAAAGAAGAAATAAGAAATTATGGCGGAGACGTGTTTTGCCTCGTTTCCCTGCTTGACTTCACGTGACTATCTTTTCCCTATTTGAATGCGTTCATGGAAAAGGGTCCACCTGATTGTAGATTTGTCTTTGGCAGTGTTCAACTAACAAATACGAATAGTGAATACCATCGTAGATGTGACCTTAAACGGACAGCTATAATGCAATTCTAGACTTCTTCAGGCATAATGTTAAAAGAGTTTGTCTTAAATACTTATGGAGAAAAGGTAATATCTTCAAACCTTTAAATGTTAGCACCCTAAGCACTTCCAGCTTCTGCCTTGCTTCCCAGTCGATCCGACTATTTTATGATAAGCTAACAATTTGTAATCTGTATCTTATTATGTCTTCTCAAACTGATCCACTAATAGTATGATTTGATAGAATCCACCATCAGTTATAGCATCAGTTACTTAGGAACCGATACCCAAAGAGCCCAGTCCCAATCAGTTTCTAAATGCGTGGGAACAAATATAATCACTGGAAAGCTGGAAACGGGTCGAGCTTGAGGTACGAACGCAGTAGTACAATAGTTTAGTATATTTAAGTAAAGTCCCAGTAAGACTTTTAGAAAAAAGTGCAGCTTATATCATACGTGAAAAAAGACGCCACAACAAACGTATTGGTATTAGAAGGATCAAAAGGCAGCAAGTAGGGACAAAAAAAAATGCCGTCGACAGCATCACAAGACAACCTTCTGAAGGTTGGACTACCAAAAAACACCAAGTTTGAGGAGTAGAAGGCAAGTTTTTGAATGTGATGAGCATAGATGAACTAATATAGGTGGCAAACTTTCCAGATATTGGGAATACCAAACCTTCTTTCCACTGATCGCCTCTATCCTGTGTGTGATCCTGTCTGTGAAAACATGTGAATTATCATCAAGGTCGATTTCCCTTTCATTTTCTACAAAAACATCCACATTACACACACATAGTGTCTGAAAACACACTTTATACTCCAAAAAATAACGTTTATAAGAGGTGTGAATAAGGGAACACTAAGCTAAGCATTCATGCTGAACGACCATATTTCCATGGGAATCCTCTTGCATATGCCACAATATATCAACACCTCACGAATCTTTATAAAACCATGCGTAAACTGCTGGTCTCCCCTACACCCACTGTTCAGCTATAAGTACTTCAGAAAAGTCATCGGCATTTTGAACCTACAAACATTTGTACCTATTTAAGTGCACTATGTGGGTAACTTTTCGCAAGAGATGTACATGAAGAAAATCATTGCCGTGCACAAACCCACAAATGAAACGGTTTAACCATTTTAAGAATTTCGATACTATTAACGCCCGAATTTCATCGACTTTTCTGTAGCTTTCACAAAGCCATTACAGATCTGTACAAAATGTTTCAAAACCTTCAAAATGTGGAAAATAGTTTTACTTACATATATGAATAGCTCCTAACCCATAGAAGGTCGGACGGAACATTCGTCTTACAAATTTCTCGATCTCGTGATGCAGGTTCCTGTTTGCTGGCATAAGCTATCGAAGATCCTCAAAGATGGATCGTTGTCTTCAAATTGACTCACTCCATGAATCCAATAAAATGCACTCTTCTTGCCTTACGTTTCTATGCTACACCTCTTAAAGCTATGAACCTTATAGACTATCATAGGTAGTAGGGAGAATCTCGTTCTCCACCATTTGCAATCTATATGTCTAAATATATTTTTTTTTTTTTTGAAGGACATCAAAAGCAGCTCCATCTTCCTGCTAGCCATCGAAATAATTAGCGATCCATAATTTATTGAAGAACGGTTGTAAGGTTAATACTTACGCGTACACCAAAGTCCATGACTCTTTAACTACTTTGACGTTATAGCTGTCAACAGGGAGAAACTTAGAGAATTGGAGTATATACGAGTTACATATATATCCTAATTTATCCTGAAACGTTTTTTCAATTGTCATATTCGCATTTACAACCACACGTTAGTACCTTTACACCAGCACCAACTTGTTGGAGATCGTGCCATAGGTTTTAGCATATTTTCCTGTAGTCCCGTAGTCCTTTGAAGAAGTCACCTGAGAGCCCAAACCATGCGAAAACCAATTAAATAAGCCTGAAATTACGATTTCCTGATCTGGTAAAGAAAAATTGTTAGCACTTTATAATAAAACAAATGACGGTCTGGAAGAATTTTTAGTTTTTAGAATAGGGTGCCAGCTGGCTGTAAGCGAGGTATCCGTAATATTATTTTTACGACATGTTTTTGAATGATCAAAGAGGCTGACTTTTGTTAAAACAAGCAATACCATATTGTAGTCTCCAATAAAAAATTCCGTATAAGACTTTAACCAAACGATCTAAATGCTGCGAAAATAGATTCTCAGACTTTATGTGCGATTGGAAAAATTCATCCTTGAGTCAAAGACTAACCCTAAATATTTAAACTCCTTAACGGTTTCGATTTGAAAAAACTTGTCATTACAACTAGTACAACGATCGAATAAACGAGATGTTGTATTGACGCTGCAGGAGCCGCACCCGAGTATAAATATTTCACATTCAGATGCTTGAAAGAAAACGCTGTTTTTAATAGCTGACAAATGGAAGAACATTATTTTTGTTTTGGTACTTATAAAGGAATTAGGTTCCTCAAACCAGATTCACAATAATTTAAGATCTCAATTAATACCTGGCATAAGATTCAAAACACTTTCTGAAACTTAAGCGAATCCCACATCATCCGCAAACGCTGTTACTAAATACAAATTTAAAGTTCAAACAGTGAGTTCGGAAGAGCACTGAACCTAGCGACACCCCTAGGTGAATTTTCACTTTCTGGTATCTATTTTTCAAGTAAGATTCAAACTATTCTAAAATAAAGTCACGAAATCCAGCTCTTTCAATTTTGTGAAGCAATAAAGAAACGACCTCGATTATATCAATAAATATTGCTTCATATTTCCCAACAAAAAAGTAATAGATCTTTCCTCTGTTGATCTACCACACTGAAAACCAAATTAGATAGCACTATTTGTTTTATTTAAAAGAAATTGCAATCCTAATTTTAGCAAAAATTTTGCTAAATCATGATAAAATTTAGATTGGCCTATAATTGGCTAAGTCCTCAGGCGCTCCCTTTTCAAAATGAGCTTAAGGAAAAATACCGGAAAAAATATTTTTGTTAAATATATATTATTTTTTTTGGTGCACCATAATGTTGCCTACAAATTCACCATACAAAGTTTTTACCTGGAGCTTACTGGTATACGATTAAATTAATTAATGTTTATGGAAGTGAGAAAGGCTCAATTAACTTATTATCAATTACACCTGCCACACATTTACGCTGAATCGATCTTGATCGTTCATTCGAAGTTGGTAGTGCCATATATAGTGAATTGCGACTCATCTATCCATAGAATATTTTGGATAAATATATTTTCATCGAAATGCCGTTCCAGCAACCAATTGCAAAACTCCGATCGTCGAGGCAGATCTGCTGGTATTCCCATAACTCTTCTTTAGGCGTATTAGATTAGATTAGATTGTAGTAAGAGGTGGTATAAGGGATTCGAGATCACTGCTGTCGCAAATGGGCATGTTGTGTTATCCCCCATTTAGAGCTCATCCATGATGCCGTAATTAACTAGGAAGGCCGCGGCTACATCTTGAGGTGAGCTGGCAGCTATATCTGCTGCTTCAATGTACAATTTACCTAGGTAACGTTGACGTGTTTTGGTTAAACCATTGCAGTCACGTCTGTTCTACTGTTTCCACATACTCGTTTCACAGTCTGCATGTGTTGCCTTGTGCTATGCCCACGGTGGTCAGGTGTTTTTTTACACGGCAGTGTCCTGTGAGAAAGCCTGTGATCACTCGAATCTGACTTCTACTTAGTTATAGTAGTTGTTTTGTTTTTTTTTGTTGCAACAGCTTGGCATAAAGTTGTTGGCTTGTCTGTTTCCTTCGATTTCTCTGAAGAAATGAAGCTTCTTTTTCTCTAGTCAGGTTTTAATACTTCCTTTTACTGTATTAATTGATAGCCCACAGAATGGTATTGGCATCATGAATTAAGTTGCGAATCCTTTCCTGGCTAGTTCGTCTGCTTGATTTTATGTCCACTGTGTCCTGGCACCCAAATCAGATGAACTTTATTTCTGGTGACCAGTATTTGTCAGAGTTGAAGACAGTCCCAGACCAGTTTTGATTTTAATTCAAATTCGTAGTAGCACTGCCCTGCTGTCGAAGAGAATATAAATGTTTCTACTCGTTATATGTCTGTTTAGAATCTCTCGAATGCATAGCTCTATTGAATCAATTTCATCCAGAAATACGGATCTGCTTGTATCCATACTGGCATGTATAGATGGCTTAGTGAGAGGATCGTATACTCCGACTCCAACTCCTTCATTTTTTATTCGTTCGTCTGTGTACCATGGATGTGAGTCCTTGGAAAATGTTGGCTTTTCCTATTCCCAATTAAGACGATCTAAAAATGTAACCTTAAAGTTGTGACAGAAGCTATATCTTGGTAGACATTTGTCTATTAGGTGTATTCCAAGTAGTTACTTTTTTTTTTTGAAATCGTGTAGAATTGCGGAATGAACTAGTTTGGAGTTGGATTAATTTTCTGTGATGAGCATGTAGGAATTTACCATTGCCTCTTTCAAGAGTTCCAGATGAAGTGATGGGATGTTTAGAATAATTTCAAGCGCAACTGTTGGTGTGGTTTCCATTGCACCAGTTGGGCAGACACAGGCAAGTCTATGAATTTTTTTTAGTTTGGCCTGTGTTGACCTCTGCGTTGCTTTATGCCACCAAACGGCGGTTGTATACGTGACGATAGGTCTTGTTATTATCGTGTCATTTTGGAATTAACTCTCCAATTTTTTCCAGCTAGACTTTTGCTCGTCCATAGTGAGGTTCTGGCCTTGTCACCTTCTTCTCTTAGTGAAACTAACAATGGTGCTTTTTTTGAGATTGGCTTTAAGGCCAACTTTTATGTACCATTCAGCAACTAGGTTCAAAGCCCTCTAGAGGCGATCCGAAATTGTGTCCTCGAATTGACCTCTGATTAGGATAGCAATGTCGTCTGTATATCCTTTTACATAGAAGCCGTCATTGCTGAATGTAATCAGTAGTTAATGAACTATGACGGACCATAGTAGGGGTGATAGTACTCCCTGAGGACATCTTTTCGTAGCTATCACACTGAGTTTATTGCTACCTAAGAAGGTTTTTATTGTTTCATCCTCTAGCATATATTTTATCCATTTACATGTAGCGTCGTCAACTCCCATGTTTAGGCGCATAGACATCGAACATGATGCCCTGTTGCTGCCATGTTCGGGATTCTATCCTCTAATTCTGCATATCTCACAGCTATCGCATATGGTTCCGCCCGATTGTAAGGAGTTGTTCCAATTTCTCGCAATCTTCTGTGAGTATTTGTAAACAACGTTTGACAGGTCGTGTAGGAAATCTTCGTTGATACTCTGCTCGCACCGCCTCAGCACTACAACTACAAAAACCATAAAAATACATATCGACATATTCTTCGCTTGAATACTCTGCCATTTAAAAAAAAATACTTATAGCACTTCAACCTTAATGTGATCCTATCAAAATTCAATAAACAACTGATAACGGTAAACGAAAGTGCACTTTTTTAGAGTAAGTTTTTAGTAATAATAAAAAATAATCATATTTTGGATTAATTTATTTAACCTTATACTTGGAAAACTGTAAGCCCTAGGTAAAACCTTTGTATGGTGAATTTGTATGTGAACATTATGGTACACCAAAATAACAAAAAGGACAAAAAGTTTCAACAAACTTTTTCGAGATAAATACGATTATATGTTTCTTTTTTTTCATAACATGAACCAACTTATCAGATCCCAAAATACTCGTATCTGTATCCCAAATCGAATATCCCAACTCAAAGTTGCAAAGGAAACAGTCAAAATGGCAATGCAGAAAATGTATTTTAAGAGACATTCTGCATTCCATTTCTTTATACGTTCTATAGGTTTGCAACAAATCATTGACTAAGAGTTCTGCATTTTCAGCCCTTTAATTTCCTAAAAATCTCTTTGTGATAGCCTTTAGTGATGTCCCCTCAGCTAACTGCTTGTCATTAAGCTTTTAATCGAAGTTAGGGTCTTTATTAACTGCCTTATTTGTGGTCCTACATATATCCTCTTTGAGTTTCTCATTGCTTAATGTAACAATGTCTTGTTTTATTACCTTCACGAAGGAGATCTGGTGTGACTGTATAATCCTC
Organism: Volucella bombylans; assembly: GCA_949129095.1. NCBI lineage: Eukaryota > Metazoa > Arthropoda > Insecta > Diptera > Syrphidae > Volucella > Volucella bombylans. The sequence continues at coordinate 198,674,966 of OX422140.1, read as the reverse complement.
TGCGTAAGAAAGGCAAATTACCAAAATTGTAGGAAGATTGGGAAGGTGATAAACCGCATTAATGACGTTGTCTACCGGATTCAGCGTGGGATAGAGAAAAAATGAAGGCGATTCATTTGGATAAAATGTGTTATTTCAACGGAACGATGAATGACGAAATTGTTCGGGGCGAATAAATTTAGGGATGGAGCAGAGTGATATCCATTTGAATGTGAACATGGTCATCTATATTTGAATAGGAGAAGATTTCCATATTTGAATAGCAGAGGACTCAACCATTTGTAAATGGTGAATGGAAGCATTTATCGAATTTTCTAGCAAAATGGAAAATTGTATGGGACGCTGGTTGGTATAGAATGTTCTCGGGAGATGTCAGGGAAGTATAAATATCAGCATCCCCCAAGATATGCAAGCCACTTCTAAAGTGGAATTTGAAATGTGATGTACGAATAGTGATAAAGTGGTTTAAGTAAAAGATAAAGAAAAGTAAAAGTGATTGAGAAAAACGATTGTATTGTAAAATGTAACTGTATTAAATAAAGTGATTGTATTGAAAGGAATAATTTCTATCATTTGTACTCAAATAAACATTTTACAATATGAAAAAGCTTTCAGCTTTTTATAAGATATTGAGGAGGCATCTGCACTCAGGAAATCTAATTTCAGCACAACACAACCGTTCTGTTCATCCTTTACAAAACAACCTACACCTCCCGCTGCATATGTTTCAATTGTGTTTGCATAAAACGTAAAACCCGGAAGATGATAGACTCCTTTTTCAATATCGTATATGTAAATTTCAGTAACCACAATAAAATCAGGAACACACAAAAAACAATCTAGTTGAGATACTAATAATGTAAAATTCTCTCTTAAATATCTGATGTTCTGGTGAACAATGAATAGTTTGTTTAAATAATATGAATCGTTGGTAAAAAGATCTTCACAGTTTTTAATGTTTTAATGTAGAAAAATAATCAAAAAAATCAAGTAGAAATCAATGATAGAAAAAAATACAACAAATGATTTTAGTTTTTTTTTAGAACTTAAAACTCAAGTGGGTAAGAATACACTTATAATGCCTCAGCATGTGTTAGGTCTTTTTGTAAAATGGGACAGAAAGTGAAAGAATTATTCCATAAATAAGTGCAAGATTATCAAAAGATCTAGTAATGATGATTTTTCCACCTTAATTCTTTTGCATAAGTATTTTTTTGTTTCTATACCATAAATATTTATAACCCGATTGCTTGTTTGCCTCCTTCGTTTGGATTAACAGTGCTCCAGTATAATTCGTGAGAAAATTATTAACGTAGATATTAAGTGGATTTCTGCCGCTATTGCTTCTGTCACTCCCATCGCTGCTAAGTACATGTGAATTCAGGTTCTTTCTATTCATCGTTCTCTCGCTCAGTATCCGTTTCTTAAGAGAGGCATCAGGAAAACTCAAGCTTTAGTAGAAATTTAGAAATTTAGAATTGTAGTAGAAATTTCATCCCCATTTTTATATTGCACTTTTTCACATAGCATTTATCAGATTGTTCATCAGCTATCTCCAGAGACAGAGTTTTCTCAATAATTTATTTTGATACGCTCCTTGCATTGTTATCGTTAACATTTGACACTACGACTATTTCAATGCAGCTGCTAGGAAGGCTTTGTTGTTGCCAGTTGAGCCCATTTTCAAGCATTTGTACTTTCGATTTCAAAGCATCACTTTCCGCTAGTAACTCATTCATCGAATGCAGAAGTTGTTTGTTTATTTGTTCTAAACCGGCCAATTTTTCGTAAATCACCCTTTCCCGTTACTGTTATTATTTTCCGGTGCACTCTTCTTTAAATTTTCTTGTCTGCTGTTGCTGTTTTCTAAGGGTACATTAAAAAATTTCTCCACCAGAATACTAGGTGGGGTGAAAAGTAACCTCCTTGACCGCCAGAATGCGCTGCTACTGCAAAAAAGGTTATGGTGCCTTGAAGTCAGTTCATATTTAAGCAGACATTCCAAATTTCAGTGCGATACTGTCTTTAATTTTGTTTTGACAGCTGATTAATGTTGACGTGTTTGGCATCATCATAGATAAACTAAACTAGATGTCAAACTCTACTAATACTTTTGCAAACCCTTAACTTTCGCACAGACACACTGTAAGTGAATTCCAACACTTTTGCATCTCTATAACCTTGTCAAAATTTACAAGTAAAATTGCTAGAATGAGAGCGATTTGCACGAGTGTGTGTAATGTGGATGACGTTTTTTGGTTCAAATGGGCGTGGTTTGTGTAAAAAAGGAGATAAATTACCATTGATCACAATTCACAAGTATTCACGGACAGAGTCTCACGGATAGTGACGATCAGTAGAAAACCGGTTTTGATTTTCCAATATCTAGAAAGTTTGATATCTAGGTATAGTTAAAAAAGTATTATTAAAAAAAGTATTAATAAAAATATTATAAAGTATAATACTGGTTAAAAGTATTAGTAGAGTTTGACATCTAGTTTAGTTTATCTATAGGGCTAATGCTCCCTCAGATTACACCGTCAAATATTGGTTTCGAGAGTTTTGTGGTAGCCGCAACTCCACTACCGATCAAGTACGCAGCGGCAGGCCCTCCGATGCGGTTACAGAGGACAATGTCAAAAAAATACATGAAATGGTGTTGGCTGATCGGAAAGTGAAGGTGCGCGAGCTAGCAGATACCACAAAGATTAGTACTGAGCGCACATGCCATATTTTGGGCAATATTCTGCATATGAAAAAGTTATCCTGCCGCTGGGTGCCGCGCATGCTCACTCCTAACCAAAAACACGAACGCAAGAGCACTTCGAAAGAGTGTTTGGACTTGCTGATGCGGATCGGGCGGACTTTTGCCGTCGATAGGTAACTGTTTATGAAGCTTGGATCCACATCAGAGAACAGAATGAGTGCCCGGCAATGGACTGAAGCCGGCACGAGTGATCCGAAGCGGCAATTGACAATTTATTATGAAAATTTTGGGATATGCACCTCATAACACTCACTGATGAAAAGCTAATGAGTATTAACGGGTTGGCTCAAAGTGTCTTGAATTTTTATCTGGAGCGACAATGCAGTAGGGGAGACCTATGGTACATAATTAGATGGTGCGCATAAATGGAAGGAATCTAGACTATCTTGAACCACGCTAAATAGAGAGGTTTCTTGCTTGAGGCCATCCAGACTTTCTTACTTACTTAAGGTAGTGCTACAGTCTAGGGAGCCGCAACCAACAAGCGCTTCCAGCCAACTCAACATATTGTGGTTCAAGTCCCCTTCCACTTGCGTGCGCCACCTGAGATGCGGTCTTCCTCTACTCTGCAAACCCTCGGGGGCTGATTCGAAAATTTTTTGGATCGAATCATTGGTGTCCATCCGCTCTACATAACCCAGACACCTCAGTCGTTGGACCTTCACCCATCTGGCTAAGTCGATGTCGCTGTACTGCCCATATCTTCTCCTCCACTCATCGTCTATACACCACATTTTTGATAAAGTCCATGCCTCTGCAACACTTTTATTGTTCTAGAGAGAGCTTTGGTAGTCAAATGCCTTCTTAGCCCATTTGTCAGCATATTCTTGGTCTTGCCTTCATTGACCGTTAAACCCATGTAACCAGTTTCCTTTTCAATAATTACGAAAGAGCCACATAACTCTGCATTCTACCCATTTTGTCAATATCATCGGCGTATGCGAGTAATTGGACGGACTTTTGAAAGATTGTACTTCGGGTGTAAGCGCGTGAGTTTTATACTATTCTTTTGAGAATAAAGTTAATGAAACCTTATAACTGCGCATCGCCTTGTCTAGCTTGGGTGCTATTGTTAACAACCTATCGTTGGTCAGGTCGCTGTTATTGGGTACAATTCTTCAACAAGGTCAAGATTGTTTACAAAACATCATGATGTTAAGCCGATAGCACCAGTTATTATTATGCAATCTTTACATTATTAATATCGATTAATACGGATTATTACGGATTATTACGTGACGCTCCTTAATATAAGAGAAACTCAAGATTTCTTGCTAAGTCTGAGTCTAACAGCATATAAGAATCCAAATAAGTACTGCTTTTGCGCCAATAACAATCGTCCTAGTAGATGTCGCAGTTATTCATCCCAAACTTGGAGGTCCGCTTCCGATATAGATACCCCTAGGAAGAGGGTCGGTTAGACCGAAGTTAGCAACCCGTTCGGGGATGTGAGTACTGCCGTAGATCCACTGAGCTCTCATTCGCTACCAATTTTTTCCAGGACCCTGAGATAATCCCGGAAATCTTTACCCGCCTGAACTCTAAATATGTCGGAGTAGCCCGGATAAGGTCTCTTCACACTTGGTTCCATCTGGTGATTTCATCAGCTATCTCATCTATAGTGCTGCTGTTTTTGTCTGCTGGTCAACACTAGCACTTACAAGTTTAGCAAATGGAATCCGGATGGACGACGAGTACCTTATCGTTACCACTTAGAGATAAAATCAGCACAAATGTGTAGAAACAGTTACAACACTGTGGGCACCGCCGAGTTGAAACTTCTCAGCACCCAAACTATTTATACAGTACCCAACTGAAATGAGCTTTTGCGGTCCCCAATCTTCCAATAGAGTAAACTTTCATACCATAGCTGAATAAAGAAAACAGCAAATTGTCATGGAATAATTTGAGCTGAATCAACATTTCAAAATTGAAATTAATGTCTATTGCATATCAGTTAATACTCAACTCTCACAAAGTGATTGACATTACAAAAAGTTATGGAACTTCTCCGGTTTCCTCTCGGTCTTTACGACTTTTCATTCCAATCGCTTGTTCAAGTAATTTGCTCTTGTCGGCATATTAAAATCAAGCACCACTTTGATGGGTTTGCCTGTGAATGGCTCCACTCACAGGACCTCTAGGGGACTGCCGTTGTATGATATTTGTTGATCTGCCCTTTGGTATCCTTATATCACAAAGCTACATTTTTGGTATTTTTGATATGCCCATATTTAAATAATATGCTCCACATGCAATATGTTGTTCTAAAAGCATTAAGACAGCTTACTAAATCACCCAAAGCTTAAGGGTTAAGGTGAACATACTTCAAATTTACATACTAAATCACCGACACATGCACGAGTATCCCTTATATTTTCCACATTTGCCTCTTGTCAGAGCAAGTCCTTTTTCCAAGCTCCTTCGTAGAATACAAATATTAACAGCTATCCGTACATGATAAAATACGAGTACATTGCATATGAGTTCTTTTCAAAATTGCTATTCATCTCCCATAATGACAGTTTAATAGATTCACGGTTTCCTATTTCCGATTTCTGGTGTTTTGTTTCTGACTTCTTCTCTTCCAATAATCAATCAATCATTTGAGTTGTTTTATTTCTTATTGAGAGAGAGGATATAGGCTTGTACATACTCGTAGAACAAATCCTTAGAGCTTGAGCCTATAAAAACTCAATTTGTTGCTGTTTACTCCCCATAATTGTTAATGATTTATGATAACTAGAAGGAGAGACTTTGCCATTATCATTTCTCTGTATCGGTAGCTGTGGTTGTACCTGTACATACCGGTATATCTAGCTATAGGTCAAATAATCTAAATGATTTTCCGCTCCACAAGTCAATATCTGGTAATATGCTGGGTGATAATTTTCCAAATTTATTTTATTATATTTCACAGAGGGCCGATTTGGCCATCACCGACTTAACGATGACATCCGACCGGGAGAGCGCTGTTGATTTCACCATTCCATTTATGAATTTAGGTAACAGCTTCGAAAAACCAAAGAACTGAAGTCGGACAAATATTGAATGCGCAGATAATTTTTTTTTTCATTTTGACAGGAATTGCCATTCTGTATAGAAAGCCAGTGAAGGAGCCACCGAAATTGTTTTCGTTTATGTCACCGTTTTCGGGGGAAGTATGGTTGTGGCTGGGTTTGGCATATATTTCGGTGTCAATGAGTCTTTTTATTTTGGGACGATTATCCTCTGCTGAGTGGGATAATCCTTATCCATGTATTGAAGAGCCTGAAGAACTGGAAAATCAGTTTAGTTTTGCGAATTCCCTATGGTTTACCATTGGAGCTTTGCTGCAGCAGGGTACGGAAATTGCACCAAAGTAGGAATATACCTGAATTGAATGTGACCTAGTTAGGAATATTTGTGTAATAATTAATTTTCTTTTGCAGAGCCGCATCGACTAGAGCAGTTGCGTCGTTTTGGTGGTTCTTTACATTGATTCTGGTATCATCATATACTGCTAACCTGGCTGCTTTCTTGACTGTTGAGTCATTGAGTACCCCAATCGAAAATGCTGAGGATCTTGCAGCAGGTAAAGGGGACGTGAAATATGGTGCCAAGGTGGGTGGGAGTACATTCACCTTTTTTCAGGTAAGAATATGTTGTGCCATTCATGTATTTTGTCTTTTGTGTCTTTATTAATTTTTTTAATATTTTTTAAATATGAAATCGGCATGAGTATCACTTTTTTCTAAAAAGCAAAGAAGAATTTGGAAATTATCTTTTATTGGCTTTGATGACACATATTTGTTTAGAAGTTGTGTCGGTTGCGTACTTCATTAAAGGATTACCTATATATATGTTGTTACTCCTCTTTAGCAAAGTCTGCGGGTGTTGACTAATCTTGAAATTATGTAATGGCTTTCAGTATTAGCCGATATATATTTTGGATTCATCCTCGACTGTTTAGACCTAGGTTCTAGGCCTGAGGGTGAGAGAATTCGACTACATGGTGTATTTTGTATAATAGTTTTTCTCTGTAGAGTCTGACCTATCCGTTGCCACCTCCGCTTCTCTTGTTTCGTGACTTCTTCTAAAGAAACGTTTTGTATAAGATCCTGTTATGGAAAAATGTTTGATATACACATCGTTTACCAATACAAGTACAACATCCACATAAAGATGAGAAATAGTCTCTGATTAGTTTTTTGTGCATTTTCCAGATCTCGGACAATATCTTGAATGCGGCTCTAGCTATCTGCTAGATTCTGCTACACACATCTACAAATCAAAGAGTGCTCAATGTTTCTGATTGGATTTCTGGCAATTTTAACATCCTATCGAATTTGTAGATTTGATTGCGAAAGCAAACCGACGATGTTCCGTGTATCGTCCTAGACTATAGTATACCAGTATATTTTCATTACTGAGGTATTTCTGCCAATGTAATTGATGTCACTTAAGAAGAATGTCTTTATGCTTATCACCACGTTTTTCCAAGGTACCTAACAGCGGTAATTAGCACTGCAATGGCAGGAGGTTCGGTTCATATTCGGAAATATATATGTCAGTGGATTACAAACTAGGCGCCTTAAAAGGTGTTGTTTACAACTCTAGGCAACATCTTACTGCTGATTGCTCCTTCAGTGTTTGTCACCAGAACGCTGTCATAACTTCGCTTTTCAATTCAAACTGTGAAATCGAACAGAATAAGACAGGATACAGCATTTCTTTGCGGTTGAACTTCTAGATAATATCGTAAATGTAACCAAAATTAGCGATCGAAAAAATGAGCGAGTTCTAATAGTTGGCAGCGCATACTAAATAGTAGTAGTGTAACTTTATTAACGCATAACAGAATTCATTTGTTGCAAGATTTACAATGATAAGCTTTGGCTATTGCCGCCAGCCGAGAAAATAGAGTTTTGAAATTATAGAATTCATTCATTATCTAAAAAGCTTGGTTAATAAATTTGCAACCGATATTTTGGAGCAGATTTAAACAGTATAATCCAATTTTCTCCATTTAGAACGCGAAAAACTTCTTCCGAAGAGAGTGATTTTTTCCATGAAAGGATGTTCTAATTGCGCTTGGTATTGGGCAGGACCCAATTGAATAAATACTGTCTTCTCTTGTTTTATGGTTGCACAGTATACATTCGTCACTTCCATCGTTTCTATGTGGCTAGTCCACTAAAATAGTCCGATTATGAATGTAATTCATGTTATGGTACAAAACGTTATAGATGTTGCTTACTTAGCTTTGTTCGCTTTGCCTTTTAAATAACTCACGCGATGATCCTGCGATTTTTATTAAAAGTTCCTGGAGTGCAGTTTCTAAGTGTGTTTTGTTTACGTGTACTTCATGTAGGGGTATATTATGCTCATGGTCCAGCCTACTCTATTCGACAAAGAAATGGAGGTTCAAACTTTTTAAGTGCGTAGCAATTTTATGGGGAAGACTATGACTTGCCGGTGATAAAATTTCCAGGACATATGACCTACAACCAAACGCCCTACACTCTTCCGCACAACACATGATTGACCTTTATACTTCACACTCGGCGCGATTTTCTTTTTTACCAAGATCCCCGTCCAGTTTCAATTGATTACCCTTTTTGATTTGAAGCATGTTCGGTATTTCCGTGAGTATTATGATATCGTCAGCGTAGAGCAAGAGGTTTATACTTAATCCTTCGAGGAATATTATCCCTGGGAGATATATAACGAGATCGTCCAGGAAGAGTCAAAATAGAAGAGGGTTCAACAGGTATCCTTTCTTCACTCCAGATTTAAACTCAAACCAGTTAGACAAAATGTTTCTATCCCAGACCGCTGTAGTGTTATTTTTTACATTTTTTATAGCACTCTTAGTACTTGTGTCGAAACTCCCAGGTTGCTCAATTTAAAGAACAGAGCACTTCTGTCGATTCAATTAAAAGTCGGCTTAAAATGCACGAAGAAGGATTGGAGAAGTTTTTCACTCTTGTTAGATGAGAAGATGCTGTCGACTATGGAATAATCTTCGCGGAAACCAGCTTGAAATTCACTAAGTTTCCAATTTATTAGGCGTTCCAAAATAACTGCTGTAAAAATGTTGGTGATCATTTAGAAAGATATGGTTCGCTTGGTTCATTTGGGTCTCCTTTGCTGAATATTATATTATATAGAGAATATTATATTTTTCTTGAAACATGATGGTACCTTGCCAGTACTGAAAATAAAATCATACGTTTCCGTGAGCGTCTGCAGGAACGCACCAGCCACATTGTTAAAGAATTCGTAAGGAATACGATCTTCTCCTGGGGTCATATTTGAGCAGCATCTATGTATAACTCTGGTGACATCCAGGAAAAATATAAGTCGATCTAATTGCTTATGGTTTTGTTTTTCCGAAGGATTTAGCACATTTTCGAAGTATTCGGCTAAAATGGGCGCTTCAACTTTGATGCCATTCGCAAAGAGCGCACCGTTAAGCGTTTTTGCCATCATCTAAAAGGATCTACTGTCGTTTATTTTCGTAAGCACTGACGAGAGATTCTGAATGTAGTCTTTTTTCTGTTCGCAAATGCTTTTGAACTTCTTATTTGAAATCTGGTACATACATTTTGCATTTTTGGTGCTCATGGTTCTCAGGAGCCTTAGAAAGGCAAACGATTTTTTCCCGTCTTCCTCGTATACCGAAATTGCTTTCCTCTATTTCTTGTTTTAGGTTGCAAGGATCTACCTGCGTTTGAGATACTTGTCGTAAGCATTTCTATACCTGTGATTGATTAGAGCTCACTATTATGTACTCCATTTATTTCGAGGTTTAGATTCGATTTGTAACTGTCCGCAGTTTTGTTTCCCCACGCAGTTGCGGTAGCAAGCAATTCGTTGGTACAGAGGTTGGTTGCAGGTCCAGCTCAACTTTTACGGATATTGGAAGGTGGTCTGATTGACTTAATTCCTGGACGGTGAAATCTGCTGCATGCTTTGGCCAGTTTATCTGCAAAAAGAATACTAAATATTTAACCTATGGCGGACAATGGGGCTTTTTAGTAGGTAGTTCGACATACGACGCGATTAAAAGGCATGGATAATGGCGGAGATACATTGCAAAGCAGCGAAAGCTTTACACATTGAATTTATCTAGAATCTGAAAGGTTCAGTAGATGCGCTTTAGGCACGGTAACCTTAAATCTAAGATTAAATTCCGAGCCAGCATTACTGGAATTCCAGGTTGGGCGCATGCTATTAAATTATCAAACTAGAGCAACGCCAAGTGGAGTTTTTGGAAAAACAAGCAAAGACTTGGCAGCCAAAAATGGGACAGATGTATCTGCTAAGGCACGGTTGTTGTGTGACCCGGCCAGATCAAAGCTGTGGAACACTGGAGTGTCGATGCATTGAACTATCCAAAAGCAATAGGCGAGGGATGGAAACGCTTATTTAAACTGAAGTCCAATATAAAGTCAAGAACCAGCAGCATTAACTTACAAATCAAGGAGCAAACACTTCAAATCGGTACTAAAGTATTTTATTTTGATCAAAACAACGTCCTATTATGCGGAAGGGAAAACGGATTTACAGTTCTTGAACATGTGTTGACTGACATATACAATACAAGAAACATCAAATGGCAGGTGAGGTAAGGTGACAGCGACCAGCGTGGTGATGGCCCTAAAACTGTTTATGCCAGCTGTTTGGAAGAAGGTTTTTTTTTGAGAACTTGGGAAAAAGCGAAAAGGAAGAAACGTAAACTCTTGCTTGAAACACGTTTTTATTAATAATGACATATGCTTGACATTGCGATGAATATGTTATCTAACGATGGTATTTATGGTAGATGTGGGGCAATAATGAAAACTATTTTTTATAATTATACTTTTCAACATTCTGCCCACCTCGTCCAGTTATTGTGACGAAATCCCTGGCCGCCCACCGTGTTCATCCGTAGACTCATCGTCAATTGGAAGCATCACCAACTTTGAGAAAGCTCGTTTCAATATTGATGATTGTGTACGGATCGTAGCTACTCGCACCAGATCGTCGTCTCCAGAATGTACTCTCAAGACTCGGCCTAGTGGCCATTGAGCGGGTGGTGCACGTTCATCTCGAACTAGGACTAGGTCGTCCGTTTTAATGTTCATTTTGGCTTTTCTCTACTTGTTTCTTACCTGGAGCTCATGTAAATACTCACAACTCCAACTATTCCAAAAATCCTGCTGCATTTGTTGGAGCTGTCTCCACCGTGAAAGTCTATCGGTCTTGATGTCTAACAAGTTTGGTTCCGGAGTAGCAGTGATGGAGCCGCCCACCAAGAAGTTCCCAGGGGTCAAGGCGGCTAAGTCATTGGGATCATCAGACAGTGCTGACAGAAGTCTCGAATTAAGCACAGCTTCAATTTGCTTGAGGACGGTATAAAATTTCTCAAAAGTCAGACTTGCTTCGCCGATAGTTCACTTCAGATGATGTTTCATGCTCTTGACGCCGGCCTCCCATATGCCTCCAAAGTTCGGAGATCCTGGTGGAATGAAGTGCCATGAAACACCGTTGCATGAAATGGATCGCGCGCCTTCCTCTAACTGCTTTCAAAAAGCTGCAAAATCCTCCTTGAGTGCCGCATTTGCACCAAAAATGTCGTTAGATGCTAGAGCTGTATCGTCTCGTGGAAAAGAAGCATCGCAAAGCTGCAAGAAACGTTTGATTGGTCATGATGGCACCAGCATGTAACTCCAACTAATATGTCAGTATTGGAGTACCTGCCTAGAAGTCCCAGTGCTCCAACATTCTCCGTGAATTTGGATGAATGAGCCATTTGCTTGATGGCTGTGGACTGGTTGTGTTTTGGACGGTTTTTTGTTGACTTCCCTTAGATTTTGCCGAGAGCATGCAGCCATTGCATCAAGTCCTTGAAGGCGGTTTTCCAAAAACTTTTCCAGCTCTGCGTACGTGGGAATGGAATTCGGGCTATCAAGTAAAGTTTCTCAGTCTTTAATTATGACGGGATCCAGTTTTTCTGTCACATGCAAAATTAACCAATCGTCCCACTGCTCGGTTGGCCGCTCTAGTTGCTTCAGAGCTTCGCAATAGATTCTTCCTTAGCCAGTGCCATTGCTGTTTGAAAAATCGTTTTTACTAAGAAACACGAATATTTTACACGGAAGAATCAGGTTCCCCGCAAGGGATGCCAGTGTTTGGAAGAAGGTTTTTTTTTTTAGAAGAAGCGAAAAGAAAGAAATGTAACCTCTTGCTTGAAACACGTTTTTATTAATAATGACATATGCTTGACATTGTGATGGTATTGCCAGATATGGGGCAATAGTGAGAACTAATTTTTATTATAGTACTTTTCAACACCAGCTCATCTCTAAATACTCGTACAATGGGAAAAAAATATTTTATTGTAATGCCGTCTGCCAAAGTAGTTTTAAGCACTTAATTAATACAAATCAGAAAATAAAAAAATATAGAATAATCTCTTATAATGTATCAAGATTGAAAAATAAGCTTATTTATAACGAATTTTTTATATTAATCAATTTGAATTAAAAATGTTACCGGGATTTTTTTTCTTAAAGTGTTAATCAAGTGGGTATGAATACAAATTTTTTGGAAAATGGGATAGAGAGAGAACGAAAGATGTTTGGGCCAACATTTAATGGGGAGACTAAATTCTAAGTGGAGGTTGGCTTATTTTTGATTTCTAGTCAAAAACTCATCTTACTTGATTTTCGTTAACTGAAAAAATTAATATGTCTTTCGGGCGAGACTGGGATTTGAGCACCAAACCTTCTGGTTTGGAAGCCAGTCCACTACCACTTGAGAACACATTCAAGAGGAAGAGCAAGTGGAGGTAGTTACTCTCCATTCAAGAAAGATATAGAAGGTTAGAGTACGAATTTGTTCCCTCAAATGGAAGATATTACCTGAACCTAGAGGTGGGAGATGTACCTTACTCCGACAACCTTCCGCTGATCAAATCATTTGGGCCGGAAATCAATGAGCAGCACGGATAGAGCTTCGTGAACCTACATACTGCTTAAATTACAATACTATGGAATAAATGTACCTGCTAACATACAATAGAAACCTCAACCACCTGTTATCTAGGAACCAAGTTGTAGACATCAAAGTGATTGAAGAGTGATAAAACCGACCCAAAGACAGACGAGAAGAAACAATTAAGTAAATCCGTGGTACGATGAGGAATGTGAAAAAGCTTTACTGAACCTATTTCGCAATTCCAATGAAGGTGTCTACAAGCAAATGTATATCGCCGTTAATAAAAACCACAACCTACTATGTATCGGAGGAATGGTAAACATTGTATATTATAATAAATAGCGAATTGTCACCCTACATACTCGAACTGCATTTTAAAAATCATACTAAATCCAAATATACACAGAAACATCCTCCATTATGCTGCTCCAGGCTGGGAAAATGATGTCTTGGATGCACATATAATGTAACATGAAATACTCGAGGCATTAAATAGGCTTCAAGATGGAAAGGCTCCAGGATCGGATCGTATGCACATAGAATTTTGCAAATACTATACGGATCAGATGAGCTGCTAAAAAAATTTTCTTGCTTTTAATACTATATTGGAGTACAGTGTAATTCTACACCAGTTTGAGGAAGCAAAAAATTTTCCAATCCATAAAAAGGGATGCATATCAGGCTCAGATAATTATCGTGGAATTTTATTTTTAAACACTTTGTATAAAGTCTTTACGGCAGCGTTACAAGAAGACTTACTTTTTGAATTACGGGCTAATAATATTCTTCAGGAATTCCAGGCAGGGTTTAGACCCGATTATTCAACAATTGACCATATTTTCCTTCTAAAAGGTAGAAACATTCATGACAAAACGCAAAAAGCTGTACGCATTTTTTGTGGACTTAAAGACGGCGTTTGATACAGTGGACTGAAATACACTACTTTATAAACTGTACAATGAAGGAATCCCGACAAAATTTGGTAGAGTCCTCCAAAATTTGTACGAGGCTTCAAACGAAAACTGGAGTAAGGCAAGATTGTTCATTAAGCCCAGTCTTATATGCAATCTTTATTGGAAATATTGTCGACATTTTACCAGGTGGTGTTCAATATAATGGTATATTAATCAAATCACTTCTCTTCGTCGAGGATATTGTGCATCTAGCATACTAGAGAAGTCAAAGGTGATGATTCGCAAAAATGGATGTAAAAGAAACTGCCATAGTGAAGATGGTCTTTTAATGGTGATCAAATAGAAATACTAGTAGTCAAGGAGTATAGTTATCTCGGGGTGCTTCTAACGAAAAATATGAGTATGGAGAAGCACCTGAAGACGAAAATTGTGAAAGCAAAAACTGATTTAAATGCAACATGGCGTAATTTTTGCGAATGAGATCATAGCCCATAGTAGCAAATACAAAATTTTCAAAACTGTCGCAAAGACTATTCTTTTTTTATGCAGCAAAAATGTGGGGTAACAAATCGTATGAAATAGTCGAAAAACTCCTAAGATACTATATGAAATGAATCTTTCACCTTCCACTGAGTACACCAAAAAATCCCTTGATAATTGAAACAGGACTATCTCCCCTATTTACTGAATCCCTTAATTTGCAGTTTTCCTACATTACGAAGGTCCTGGGAAAGGGAATCCATTGCTGAACAAAAATAGTGGCACTCAGGCAAATAAGGTGCAGGTCTAGCTGGTACGATTTACAATAACATCGTCATGAATCTTAAAGGAGAAATTATTGTGGGCAGGGCATGAGGAATGGCTCAACTTAAGCGAAATGTTTTTTTTTTTGTTAAATAACTTAACACCCAAAAGGGTATAACTATCCTTAAAATGCTGGAGCATGTGTTAAGTTTTTCAGAAAATTGGATAGAGAAAGGGAGAAAGATGTTTGGGGTCAGTGGCTATTTCGCTCCATCTGTGGCACCCAGAATTTAATGGGGAGACTAAATTATTAATGTAATTTGACTTGTTATTGTACTTTAGGGACGCATTCATCTCACGTGATTTTAGTGAAAAAAATAATGTCTTTCGGACGCGGTTGGGATTGAACTCCGAGCCGTCCGTTTGGGAAGCCAACATACTACCACTTGAGCCACGTCCACCCATATCACTAGGCGATTTGGATTGAAGCGGTCGACAAGATGGTCACCGTTGTAATTTGGGTTGCCGAGGAAGTGATTTCCTATCATTTCCTATCCACTACGATCTTGGCGCCACTGTCTAGGTTTCGTCTTCCATAGCAGTTCGATGGAAACATAAGGAAAATGGTGATTTATTTCATCCTACGTTGATTTTTAGCACCTTACATATACGTTATACATATATATTCATTGATATTCTACTTGATATTCATGTCATGGGCTGCACTCTCAAATTCATTTTCCGTTTGAAGAGAAACGGTGCTCGGCACAACACGCAGTAACAATCGATCTGATCAAAATGACTTTTGCTGAAAAAATGTTAAATCGGCTTATCCTGTGCCCAGGCATGCTTTCAGCCAGAATCTGAGCCAAGAAAGATGCCTCCAAAGCCGATTTTGTATGCGAAGCTGGTGTCTTTCTGGAAGACGACAACGTTTGGCAAGCTTTTTAGGCGAATACCACCTTATTCCCGGAATAACCACCGTGTAACGCTCCAATTGTTCCGATTAGAATTCTGTTTTTTATTCTTAAGTTGGCAAATCTGTTGTTGACATTCCCTCTAAAACTTAGCGTCATAGCTTGACATTTTGCAAAAGTTACGTAGCCAAGAGTATATCTATATCTGTGCGTGTTGGCGATTTTTTACAATTTTAGAAATGGATTTAAATTTACAACAACGAACATGTATTAAATTTTGCTTAAAAAACGGATTTAATGGAATCCGTTGATGGAGTAAAAGAAATGTTGGTCAATAACCGCAAATTAACCATCAGAGAGATAGTGGAGGACTTGAACATTGCCTATGGATCCGTCCAAGACATTTTGGCTAATGATTTGGGTTTCCGTCGTGTAGCAGAAAAGTTGGTGCCAAAAGACCGTGTTTACGTCGCAAAAGAGATTATTTGCGAGGCTGAATCCGATCCCACATTCATCAAAAGGATCATTACTGGAGACGAGAGGTGGGTTTGTGAGTACGACACGCGATCCAGACATCAGACAAGTGAATGGCGTTCACCAAATGAGCCGAAACAAAAAAAAAACACGTCGTTTTTAGTCCAAAAAGAAGGCAATGCTCACGGTTTTCATGGATTCCAACAGTGTAGTGCATCATGAATTTTTTCCAGAAGGCCAGACAGAAAGCAAAGGCGTTATATGACGTTTGCGTGAAGCAATTTGCCGAAAGAGACCAGAATTGTGGGCAGAAAACACGTGGATTTTGCAACATGGTAACGCACCGTCGCACAGTGCCATCATTATTCGTAATTTTTTGACGAAAAATGCAACAAATACCATCCAACAGCCACCGAATTCACCTGATTTGTCTCCCTGTGACTTCTTTCTGTTCAATCGAGTTAAAAAACCACTACGGGGAACGCGTTTCAGCAGCCGAGAGGAAGTAATGGAAAAATCGGAAGAAGCACTGTTTCGAGAATTGGTTCAAACGCTGGCATAAGTGTGTTGAAGTCAATGGGGATTACTTTGAAGGAGACAATATAGATTTAGCTGAATAAACTAGTATTTTTAATTTTCTGAATAAATTCCGGGAAGGTGGTATATAGCCAACTCTGATGGCAACGAACTATATTATGGAAAACAGGTGGACTGGACATGTGTATAGACTGCCAAGCTGTTCTTAAATTCTTGATTGGCCGTCTTACGACTTCCAAGTTAATTCGAGAATGCAAGACTTCACTAAACGCAATCAGAGGGCTGAATATAATACAATTAATTTATTGCTTCAGGAAAGACTGCAAGCCTCCGCTCGCATTGAGCTGCAGGTACTCATCTCCGATGTGGTGAGTCTGATACTATTGGCAATGCTCTGTTCCGAAAGAACAAAAAAAATTACTGATGTAAAAATTCAATAACAACAATTTTTCACTCATTCCTGAAATGGCTGCCCTTTCCCGATGCAAGCGAAGGACCAATTGCACAGTGGATAAATGTTAATCCGGTGTAAGCCAACATTGGTCGTTGCTGCAACGTCTGAACTCTGGAAAAGTGCTATAGTATCAGTTATAACTTAAGTATTGCGCGATTTTCGAATGTCTATTTAATGTTAATTAATTAACACCAAATGCAAAAACTTATTCGTCAACATAATTTCCTTCATTAGACAACACTTTTGCGCAAGTCTCAGGCAACTTCTTAATGCCGTCACTAAAAAATTTTTTTTAGTTTTAACAAAAAAATACCACAAGAACCTCTTGGATACCATCCCGAGATCTAAAATTTGTTCTATCAAGGAAGTTTTGCAGACCTCGGAACAAGTGGATATCTGAAGGAACTAAATCTGGAGAAAAAAGCGGATGCACCATTCTTTCTCAACCGAACTGCTGTAACTGTGTACAGGTGGCCTAGCTGTATGAGGTCGGGTGTTATCCTCGTGGATTAGAGCACCCTAAGTAATAGCTCAAAATGTATTATTCCCTCAGCATCCCACAATACAGACAGTATTACCCTGAGCGGTTGAAGTGCATTTCTGGGATGTCGTGCTAATCTGTGTTCTGGACTATGTTATTGGTGCCAACATGTTATGGTATTGCAAAGACTTAATTTTTCATCTCCGGTAACGATCCGTTTCAAAAACTGCTCTAGATTGTAACGCAACAGACGCTCAGTGCAAGCTTCGATATGCGGTACATATTTTCCCAACTTTGTAACTTTTCCTATTTTTCTTAGGTGTCTATAGATGATCATATGGCTTATGTTGAGTTAATTTGCGTGTTCCCTTACCGTAATGGTGGGATTCCACCATCAGAAGCACATCGTTTAGATCTTCTGTCCTACCCGTACGAAGTTCATCGTTTAGGTCGTTACAAACCAACGCCGTCACTTGGACTCGCTGAGAACATCCTTCATAAGCATTTTGGATTTCTCTAGTAGCTTCACTTCGATTCCAATAAAATATGCCGAATACTCGTATTCTCTCCGGTACATCCATTTAAAAATTCAGTTAAAAATGCTTACAATGAGTTAACACAACGAAATTTGCAGATTGAATGATATTACTCATCCCAAAAACTAACAATAACTAATAACGGTTTCAGCATTAAATTATTTTGTGCATTTTATGGCAATTGGAGAATAAGGCACGAAAAAATCCGCAGTAACTGCAAGACGGATAGTCGAGATGAATTTGTTTCTAACTCCAATTGCTCTTGATTTGCTCAGAAGTCCTGAGTTGCGATTAACTTTGAAATGCGATGGAAGCGCGGATATCTCGCTTCTGAGTATTGTAGGGCAGCCAAATCAGAAAACCGAAGTACACAATTTTACTTCTATTGGCTTTTATTTCGTAGTGGTACGGCTAGTCAAATTCAAGTGTTAATTCGGACAAAGTGCAATAAACATATTTAACGTGCATACATATGTACATATATGCATTTAAACGCGCAGAGTTGTCATTGCTTTCTTACAATACATAGAAATCTACAGAGTTGCCATTGACTGCTTATAATATGTTGGCAGAAATCAAGTGAAGGAGCGTTTCTAAAACAGTTGTGGAAAGTGTCCGGTCGTTTGATCATTTACTTGATATGATGCACTGCACTTCTTTTCCGGTGTAATTAAGGAATAGGATACCATTCAAGGTTATCCGACTGACAATGGCTGTGCACATCCAGTGGCTGAAAAACTAAGACAGAAATAATTTACTTTTTCATGCACTATATAAGGACCGTTGGCGTACTTTTTGAACTAAATGCGTTAAAACTCTCAAATCCGGAGGGGTGAGGATATAATTCTGTTTCGGAAAGAAAATTTGTTAAAAAATAAGAGAATGGATTTTGGGCAGTTGTCCATAGACATATATCAACTGTCTTTATTGTGATTTTTTTGTTTTTTTTTTTGCAAAAAAAAAATAATTAAAAAAACTAATTTTAATGAATTTAAATTAATATGAGTTCTTCCGATAATTTCTCTTTGTATTGCCAGTCATGCCATATGTAGACGCCTGGAGGTGTTTGGGGTGCACTTTAATTTAATTTGACTGCTTTTCAATAAATTTAGTCTGTAAAGACTTCCTCTTTTTTTAAAACTTTAATTATTAATAAATCTTTTATTCGCATCTCACTTACGAAACAAAGAAAAAAAATGTTCCATTTCGAAATATGTACATATATGGTTCTTTGCCATAGTTATATATACAGAAAGGAATACCAAATCTTGTGTTCTATCTCTTCCCGCAGTTTTCACTTGGTTTCGTTAAGAAGCCTTTCGAACTCAAGATTATTCAAAATGTCGTGTACGAGTATTAATACACATTGTTTTTTAAATGCGTACTTTTCTTTTTCCAGGATGCAAAATACCCAACTTACCAGAAAATGTATGAATTCATGAAGGACAACCCTCAATTCATGACGTCGACAAACGCTGAAGGTGTTAATCGAGTAGAAAATGAAAACTACGCCTTTCTTATGGAGTCCACCACAATCGAGTATATAATCGAGCGTAAGTGCAGTCTCACACAAGTCGGATCACTTCTAGATGAGAAGGGCTATGGAATCGCTATGAGAAAAAGTGCTTTAGCAGTTCGCTTATTTTTTCTTATTACATTTATTCTAAATTAAAACATTTCAGATAGTCCTTACAGAGATGTACTAAGTCAGGCCGTATTGGAACTGCAGGAGCAAGGTGTACTTTCAAAACTCAAGACTAAATGGTGGAAGGAAAAACGAGGAGGTGGTGCTTGTTCGGTAAGATTTCCATTAGAGTAGCATTCTTAAGAAAACATGTATTTGTGATTTGTACTGTAAAAAAAAAACAACAAATAATAACAATTTAAGGACACCCAAAGCGAAGGAGGTGCTCTAGCCTTAGAACTTTCGAATTTAGGTGGAGTATATCTAGTTCTAATTGTTGGGTCATTCTCGGCCATATTTTTCGCTTTCCTAGAGATGGTCCTCGGCGTAAAGGAGAGATGCGATGAGAATAAGGTATGCCACGGATGACGGTTTCCTTCGCATATTAGTGACATCTGCACAATGCACTGCGCATCTACCAAATATTTTTAATATCTTACTTGATTTTTTTTCCTTTTCCATGTGTGGCTTTCATTTTGAATTCTTTCTTATAGTTTAAACTCCTCAGCTTAGATTAATGTACATATATCCTTAAACAAACAAAATTTGCTTTATATCATTTCCATATTTCCATTTCCCGTATGACAAAAAAAAAAAACAAAATAAAAAAAAAATACAAACCAAATCGAAATAAAACACTCACTAGCAAGGAGATGGTAGCGATAAAGCCGAAGAATTGGGAATGGCTAATTTAGGAGGTGTGTACCTGGTCCTGTTTATTGGTAGTATCCTTGCAAGTTGTTATGGATTTATCGAAGGGCTTTTGAGTATATATTTAACAGCCCGACGCAATAAGGTATACAAACAATAGAAGGCATCATTCATTAATCATTCTACCATCATTTCCTCTTTTTGCATTGACATTTCTAACAAAAAATATTGCGAATTCAATACTAATTGTCATTTCGTAAATATAGGTTCCATTCAAGAGTGAACTAATTGATGAGCTGAAATTCATTATGCAATGTTCTGGAAATACCAAAGCTGTTAAGTATCCAAAGGCATCGAAATCCTCAAGATCCAGCTCGAGCTCAAAGAGATCATCTGTTACAATGGATTCGATTCCGACAGATAATTTAGATGACAGTAAGATGCACAATGATCATAGTGAAAAATCGCACACAAAGACAGGAAATCATAAGTAAAATAATATGTATATATATTCTATAAATTATGATGTTTTGAGAAATTGATAAAATAAACGATAACATAAATTTGTTACAAATTTTACAAATTCTTTTTTACTATAACTAGTCACAGACTACACACACTTAAAAAAACGAGGAAAAATGAAATTTTGTAGGAAAGATCTATATTCGTAATGTTCTCATATCATGCAACGAAGCCATTCAAACTGTTAAGCTAATGTGCCGTATTTTAGCCTACACCACGACTGGATTTAGGAGGCTGGATCAATAATTACCCGTGTTAGGAATGAAAACGTAAGTTTTTCACATTTTTTTTAACATACATAGTTAAAATCTTTTTAGGACGTACAACTTCCCAACGTTCCTGAAATTGTTTAAACCATCTGAAACATATAATTTGTCAAACTTTTCAAATTAGGTTTCTGTCTCGCCGATAAGTTCCTCGTTCGAACTGAATTTTTACTCAAGTTGTCATGTTTCACGCTTAGGAAAAAAACACAGAGGTCCAGGACACATACCACAATTTATGCAAGTTGGCTACGGCGATGAATGAGCTGGGTGGGTTGTCGTGGTGGAACGGCTCTGTTTTCTTTGAAAAGTGGGGCCGTATGTCTGTCAACTTCTTATCAAATTGATTCAAAAATCCCGTCCTATCATTTTCAGAGAAAATTCAGCTGGAAAAATCAATTGTTTGAATCGACTCTTGGTCACTGGCGTGCAGTAGTAGAGCCAGGTTTCATCAACAGTGGCTACTTGACGCAAAGTCTTATATTATTTATTTATTTCTTTATTTCGTTTAAAGAGCTCTAAACACCGATTCGAAGCTGGCAGCCATTTCTGCTTGTCGTCTACTGTGAGCAACTGCGGCACTCATCAAGTCAACAGCTTTCTCATGCTTAACTTATCATGAAAAATATTGACTGCCATTCCGTACGATAATCCTACGACTTCAGTTACTTCGCCCCCTTTCGTACGGCGCGACGATCAGCAAAAATCACGCCACGGATCTTTTGAACGATGTTCTCAGCAATAACGCCTGCCAAGCGTCTTGAGCGCCAAGTTTAAATTCGTTAGCCCAATATCTATCATACAATAAATGGTGAAGGTTCGTCATAGACCATTTGCAAGTTTGGTTTTATCTCTTCGCTCGTTTTTCGATCCAGAAATAAAAATTGGTATTGCTCCTTTTCCTTTTATATCAAAAAACACCATACAAATAATAATGCAATGAATAATGCACATTATCCAGCGCATTGGAAAACGGCGGTGGTTCAACCTATACCCAAAACGGGAAAGGATATATCCAATCCGGCGAATCTCCGGTCGATAAGTCTCCTTCCGAATATCAGTAAGGCTTTTGAAAAAGTAATCAATAGAGCTCTGTCTAGGTGGGTTGAGGACAAACATATAGTTCCGGATAATCAATTCGGTTTTAAGGCGGGACATGATGATGATATCTCACATACCGCGTCTAAACTGGTGTCCGATATCCAATGGAATAAAGGCAAAAAACAATGTACTGGTGCCTGCCTTGTCGACTTGGAGAAGGCTTTCGACACCGTATGGTTAGAGGGTCTTTTCTATAAGCTGACTAGACTGGGGATCAGTAAACCACTCTTGTACATTCTTTATAATATGCTAACTAACAAACAGTTCACCGTGAAGAATGGTGATGTGACTTCTGTTGGAATATTTCAAATTAAAAATGGTCTTCAGCATGATGCGGTCAATTCGCCGATTCTATTCAACAATTATACAAGCGACTTAATAGGTTCACTTCCCCATACTATTGCGTACGCAGACGATTTGATAGCGTACAGAACAGGTCAAAAAATCGAGGTCATTAATACTCTCTTGCAGAGTGACTTCGATAAGATAAGACGATTTTGCGATGACTGGAAGTTGAAAATCAACTTTCAGAAATCGGAAACCATTCTCTTTAGGACGCCGTTGTCTGGAGCCTCTAGGGATACCAGGAGGCGAAAGTTCTCAATCATTGGACAGCATGGACAGCCTCTTGCCTGTCGAAATGTAGTCAGATACCTGGGATCTGGCTAGATCAGTTTCTGTATTTTGGCAAAAGTGTAGATCCTGCTCTGGTCAGAGCTAAAGGCGCATTTGCCCTTACAAAGAGACTGTTTTATAGCAGCCAACTCGATGCGAGGGTAAAGGTAATCTGCTACATGGCCCTTTTTAGGCCCATGCTGGTATTTGGTTGTCCCGTGTGGTTCAATGTACGAGCAAGCTTAATGGAAACGATTCGGGTGTTTAAGAGGGCTTGCCTTCGCTTGTACAGAGCACCAGAACAGGTTGATCCAGGATAGATCAGCGGTGCCGTTAATCTTCCATGTCGCTCGGACAGCTGGGGACAGGCGACTCAACTACAACAGACACGTCGCACACGGCAGTTTGTAGGGTCAGTCAGGTTCAGTAGGGCGGTGGGGAATCGCGGTAAGAGGGATGTCGTTCGGCAGCACCAGCATTTCTGGTGGTTGAATGATGGGGAAGATGTTTCGTCGTCGTTTCCGTCAATTACGGACCAACCTCACTAATGAGGCAGAGCTGACCAATTTATTTGCTCTGTAAATAACGGTGGCCAGCTTACATAGGTTTAGGTTAGCATTTAAGAAACATATATATATATCAGTGTATATAAAGGTGTATACTGATATGTGTATATGATTGTGTATAATGTCTATTTGTATTTATATATGTATTGTACATTTAGGTTAGGTAGGCTAAGGTTTATTTTAAGTTAGATATTAAGTTTTTATAAAAAATAAATAAATGTCCATATGCTAAGTTTTTTGTTATCAATTTTTTCTTAGCCCTAAGTATACAAAATAAACATTTATAAATAAAATGTAAATGAAGTCGAAAGGCATAGATATAAGAATTTAGATTAGCTTAGAGTGCCTGTGTGGGGCCAGTAAGTTAGTATAAGATTGTTAAGTAATTGTAAGCTAGCATTTAAGCATTTTTTGTTAGTATGTAAGAGTTAGTGATTAAGAAAATAAAATGCATTGAAAACTGAAAACTGAACACCATACAAACGGATACTTATTGGTCCACCTTCGTAGGATATCACCATCGCAATTGATCGCTAATAGATTAACCGAAATATTTCAATTGCTTGTCCTTTCAGGAGATAACTACAATAATTTTAAATAGATGTATAAAAATAGTTCTATGTTTCGGAAAACGGGAGTACAGATATTCTGTACTCCCGTTTTGGGCAATTGCTTCGTAACTCTGAAAACGTTAACGGTTATGCGTGCGATTCGGCATCCGTACGCACCACATTCTTCTGCGGGGAATTCAAATATAATACGATACGTGCGTTCATGCCGCTTGAGTTGGCAACTTAAAAATTAAAATATTAAGAAATTGTAAAAAGAAACGTGAAAAATAAAAAAACTATTGTGATATATATAAAAACAGACCAATTTATTACGCACTTTATCACCTACATTCACAGTTACGGATAGATAAAAGGGATGCATTTTGTTAGTATACAAGAATGACGACAAAACCTTTCGATTAGATTAAAAAAAAAAACATAAGTGATACTTGTTGTCATTGCACCAACAACTTCCAGGGACCTATCTCTGTCGAAGAAAACCTTTGAATTCATAAAACTAAATTTATTTTATAAAATATGTATTTCATGTGTTTCGTTCATATTTTGATTAATAAATTGAGATTTAGAAGAAGATTATATTGAGATTGACTGAAATTACAGAAGATTGTGCAACGTTATTTGGATTGAACATTGAAGATAGGGGAAGCTGGTGCAAAGTTCTCAGAATAAGTTGAAGTAGCAATTGAAGACAAATGAATTTGTGAACTTCAAGTTTGTTCCATTTGTTCCTTACTCGAAGTAATGACGGCAGAATAAGGAGATTTTCGTCCTCCTTTTTGTTTTCAGCTTTAGCTCAACATCTTTTCGTTCCTCATACACCCTTTTTGTCTTTCGACGAGGAGATGAATGCTTAGACAAAAGTTGTATCTCAAATACATATATGTATGTATTTGTTTTTTCATTTACGTCACTACTTGACTCCTCATTGTCGGCTTCAGTTGCAATTATAAATCTATTCCAAGTATCTGATATCAACGAAAAATTTCCATCAGTATCTCTCAGATACACTGTATATTTTACCAAAATTGAACTATTAAAAAATTGTCATTTTACTGGATATATAACACCAGAGTCTTGGGAATCACCTGATTTACTGTTCGGATTTTTTTTCAGTTCTTTACACAATTTATCACAGAAATTTTTAGCATCCTCTTCTGGAAATAAAAAAAACATAATTTGTACGTTTTATGTTTCAGGTACCTATCAACGGGAATATCATTTAGACAAATTACTTTTACTCGTACATTTCGAATATCTATTGTAAATCTCCTGTTGCCTACATAGTTATGGAGGTTTGCAAGGCCATTTGGGAATCTGTCCAGAAGGCACATACTCGTATGTCAACATTTTCAAAATGTTTCAGAAATTTTTTTGAAAAGTGGAACTTCCCCAACTGTTTGATCTGTATCGACGAAAAGCATATTAGACTTATGTGTCCAATGCAGAAAGTATATATTACAATTATGTATATAAGTTTATTTCCAGTAGTACTCTTGGCAAGGGTTGATGCAAGTTACCGTTTTTCAATGATCGATCTGGGCGCATATGGAAAAGATGGTGATGAAGGTATTTTTGCGAATTCATCAATTTATAAAAAGATCGGGAATAGTGATTAAGATTTACCTAACTCTGAACAAAGGTCTTCAAACCATTTCCCTTGAGAACTTAATAATGAGGCCCTATCCTGCAAGGGGTCTTCAGAACAATACCGCTTCCTCAGATTTTAATTATTCAAATAGCCAAAATAACATTTGAGTATTCATTCGGTATTAGTTCTACTAAATTCATTCGTTATTAGTTCTGCTAAATTTCAATTCTTAATAAAACTGCAGTTTATATTGTGAAAGCTATTAGCACAATATAATTATTGGTATGGAACAAGACTATTCTCCTCACTTTGAACAACATTTTAGCTCAAGCAATCCGATGCAAAACCACAAGCTGCGACGATTTTTTCGTAATTTTTACGAACGACGCACGTTGTCAGTCTCCGTTTGCTCAAGATGACAAGAAAAAAGTTTCTATATGCTCTGCTCACTGCATGAACGCCACTGATCTGCGGGAGTGATGCGCATGTTATTCGATTGGCCGGCGTTTAAAAGCATTTCTCGGGAGGAAAATAAAAAAAAACAACGCGCGAGTGAAGTGCAAATAACAGTGCGGGCATCCCAACCTCTCTGCCCCTGGTCATACTGTCATACGCACTGTATGACAATGTAATACAACAATGGCGGCGACTGAGTGTATGTAACAACCTATTGATAGTATGAATTTTGTTGATGTGCTGTTTCCTATTGTTGTATGGGCATAAAACCTACAACAATTTGTTTCGCGTTCGAGTTCGATGCGCTGTCTGACTCGTCATTACGAGCGATTTCAATATACACAATTCTGGATGGCTTCGATATTCTGAACAGACAACACCCCCCGGACGGTGTGTTGAGATCTTCGCTGCGGAAAATAACACAACCCAGCTTGTAAATGAGCCCATACGAATCCCAGGTGTTGATAGTCATACCGCCAAAAACCCTGGATTTGTTTTTAACTTCTCAAAGGAATTTAACTGATTGTTATGTTTTCACGATAGCGACGCGTCATGGATGTCGCTGCTGATATGTTTACAGACGCTATTCTCTTTGGAATTCGATGCTTTATCCCTCAACGGATAAAGAGTATCAAACCAGAAGAAAAGGCGTAGTACGACTCGCGCTGTAAAGAGGCTCGAGTAATGTTTTTTCGGTCCTATAAGACCAACCCGACAGAGGAAAACCGAAAAAAGTTCACACGAAACAGGAATGACTACAACGTCTTTCTCAAGCATGTGAAATTTCAATACGACCAAAAACTGAGGCAAAAAACACTACAATGTCCCAAAGGGAGTAAAAGCTTTCGGTGGTTCGTTACAAATATATTACAAATTCTCCCTCATTAGGCAAATTTACTTGCTGCTCACTTAGCAGAAAGCACAACACTTCCAGATTGTGTACCTATTGTCCCCGCCTACACTTGAGCACGTCGAATCTTCAATGGCATTTTTATCAATTCTACTCTTTAGGACTCCTTCCTTGTAGATGGAAAACAGCATTTTCTTCTCAATCACCAGCAGTGCGGTTTTCATAAGCCCACTGGTGATTTGATGGCATGTCTCGTCGAAAAGTTTAACCAAAGTCCACCCCAATCTTTCGAAATTGATGATAATTGCAATTGAAAAGGCATTCAACATCAGGCTGTTTTGTTGAAAATGCGTGCATTTGGGAGTAATGAATTTCTTTTTCAATGGATTAGAAATTATGTTTCGGAACGTTCAATTCATGTTGTATTCTGATGTATTTCTTTGCTAATGAAAATGCTCTTCTCTTTTCATATTCGTCCCTAACTCACGTCCCTGCTGTAGAACGGGAACGGCAGCGTATCTTAAGTTCATTAAATTCCGACATTAATTGCATTACTAATTGGGGAACCACACACAGAGTGGATTTTAATATATTTATGAGAAAACACATAAACCTTTTTGAAATCAATTCTAAGGAGTTTCTTAATGTAACTTAAATTACTTTCCACATTTAATCCGATATCATTTAATTAAGCGGCAATCGGACTGTGAAAAAAATAAGCATGTGACACGCCACCTTATTCGATCCGTTTTTTGTTTTTGCCATAATAACCAAATGCATTCACATAGGTACATCTTGATATTTTTCTATTCATTCGGTTGTTAAATTTCAACGAGATCGAGAGCAAATTTTCTCAAGGAAATTGATTGCTTTTATTAGTGGCACATTAAAATTTGAATTTTTTCATAAAATGCAACATTTTATATTATAATGATTTTAAAACACGATGCTATCTGCTGTCGTTAAAGCGAAATTTAAGAATCCAGCAGTTATTCAATCGCGGTATCTACATATGACAATGACAACCTACGATAGAACGACCACATATTCTATGCCGTCGAAAATACGTATTGTAGTCTGGCCTATCTATTGAGGCCAGACTATTGAGGGTATTTATCCGTCCAAAATTGGAGTGCAATGCGTACATCTGGTCAAGTGCTCCTAAGACCACTCTGCATCTGTGCTTTTCTTTAATACTCACTAGTTTACCTTCAAGCCCACTTTCTGACGTATTGTGAAATATCGTGATTCTTTTCTAAGTCGTACAACTTGCTTAGTAGACATATTGATTTATATTTTGATTGATTGATTATTTATTTACTAGGCTCTAATGACAAGCATACAGATTTATAGATCACATATTTTTACATTTATATTTATTTAGATTATTTGTATGTTTGTTTAAGAGTTTGTAAGTAGACACACTCTGTAGGTTAACATATATAGAGTCAGTTGGGGTAAATATAAACGGCGCAGCGGTTATTTCAACACTTAAAAATTACCTGTTGCAACCCAAAAGAACACAAAATTTCATATGAAATATCGCCACAGCGACGTATTCAATATTGCGTAGTTATCTTACAGATTTCATTGAAACTTCAGATGTAAATAAAAGGTATGTGTGAAAAGAAGAAACTAATTATGCAAATTCTGTTAAGTGTTCGGGAAAGGTGACTTTTCTTGTAACAGCAAATGATAATATCATTTTATATGTATATAAAGGGGTTGGGAACTAGTTTCTTTAATTAATCAGCACTCTTGTATGTTGTTTTTGTATTTTTTACTTATTTACATTTATACCAGTATAAAAACGTATGGATAAAATCTTGGGGTAAATGTAAACGATTATTTTATCCACAGGTTTTTCGAATAATTCCATTTCCAGAACTTAAAATACCCCGTAAGTACATAAAAACTAAGCCACAAGTTCAATACCACGTAAACTATATTAAAAATACTGTCAATGATGTGAACAATAAGAAAATGACATACCGCCAAGCTGAAACGCCAAACTTCGTTGGAGGTCATTGGGCCATGGCCAGCACCTGCTATTCCTATACAAACTGAAAATGAGATAATTCGATATGTTGTTACGCGTTCGGAAATGGGAATTGTTGGTTTATACAAAAATTATTGTAGTACAGCATGTTGTGTACTACGTACTACGCTAAGAGGGTTAATTATCAACGCTGTGGGTATATGCTCTCCTTTTCCATTTTCATTTTTATTCATTCGTTTATTTTTCTTGTATAAGTTAAATGAGCCTTCTGCGTGCACGTTCGTTTTTACAATAAAGGAAATAATAAAATAAAGTCGAAGTTTCATTTAACCAATTCAACAGGTTATGGGACCAGGCACGCCGTGTATTACCTGTGCATAGTTAAAGAATGGAATATGATAAAATTGAATCTTTTTATTATTATTATTATTATCTTTATTATCAAGCAAAATAAATTACATTAATGTCGAATTTATTCTTAATTTAATATTTTTGACAAAAGAAAATCAACAAATTATGTAAACAAAAGTAAACACAAATTCAAAGGAAAAAAAATTAGTTAGGATGAGATTAAAATGAAACTCCTTCTTCATGGAAACGTCTTCGTCTACTGCGTCGTCACATCGATCTGTCTCTCGTTTTTATACATACGAGTACTTGTGACGGGGGTATCATTGAGGTGTTTTCAACCCTACATTAATAATACATGGAGTCAAGCACTAGCTACCAGGGCTTTCGGCTAGATATATAAATATAATTGGAAGTCATGTAATTATATCTTTGAATAATTTGGCTCAATCTGATTTTCGCATTTTTTTTAAATACAGTTATTGATATTCAAGATTTTCAATAGCATAAAAACATATTTTATATTGCTTTCTGATGGAGATTATAAACGTTCAGTTAAGGAGCTGTTGCAGTTGATGATTTTTAATGTGTCCCTGCCTTTTTGACAGTTCATAAGGTTTTTTATAGATAGGACAGAACTATTGGAGTATAAGTGTCAGTTTCGTGGTTAACGTTTTACTAATAAATGGCTATGGGTTAGAAATGTGTGGCCCAGCCTGACACGGAGGAAACGTGTTAGCATGCTTTTTGTGCAGTTTACTAGGTATACAGCTCTCTCTGCTCCTGGATTTATTTTGGAATAATGGTGGATATACTGTTTCCATTCATCTAGTCTTCTGTTCTTCCATAGCCTTGTAATTTCTTTTCGAATATCATTACTGTTACTGGGATTGAATGTAATGAGTGACTCATTGGCCCACATTATTTTTAATTTGTTAAAATTTTTTATCAGCTTTTTATCAAACGATAACACTTTCTGGGATCTCACTATCCCCGCTCCCAGGTAGAGCTTTGATGGCAGCTAAACCCGGGCAAGACCAAAAGAGCGCCACGTGATTTTTCGCCGGAATCACGAAACCTCCACAAAATGAGAAAAAAACCGAGAAAAGAAAATACTTCCCAAACAAAATTTTTGCACGACCAAAAAAAACGGATTTTTTTTCTTCTACGTTATAAAGCTCCGTTGGTTTTATTTTTAATTTGCTCAGCGGTACACTCTTCGATAGAGAGACCAGCTATTTAACAGTCCCGAACATCACAAACGTAATTAACGGGTAGCGTGTCCCGTCTATTCTCGGGAATTCTAACGCACGCGCGGCCCACCGGAGTCTCAATTTTCCAATAAAAAACCGAACTCATATCGTACTACACTGCGCTGCACTACACTATACTTTTCTTTTTTATTCCTAGCGGTGCTGTGCTCCTTTCTGGCACAGTTCCTCGCTCCAATACTCCCGGTATCCAAATCCTCTTTCCTGTCCTTTCTCATTTTCCCCTTTTTGGTTTTGTTTCCCCCTCTTTTTTTCTTGTGTAAAGCACCACTCGCGACTCTATTCAAAAACAAAATCTACTCTACTTTATGAAAAAAAAACCCGAATCGCTTTGCGTAATTCCCATACATTCCCATGCAAAAAGAAAAAGACTTGCTTCTCACAATACAAAAAAAAATTCGCAACGAAAAAACTAGGCTGACCTTCTTATGTGCTGGTCGTCACCAAAAGTGTCTTCCAGATCTTTTACGGTCCACAGCTCCCGCCAGACACACACACACACAGTCGTTCATAGACCTCCGTGAGGAATAAACGTGTGTTTCGACTTTTGGCAGAGTGAAAAATATAGTACTCGTAATTTAACAATAAAGATAATTGGTTGCAGTTTCGCTAACTCCGGCGGTAGTCAAGCGGTTAGCGGCGTCGACCGTCCAATTGTGAGACGCGGGTTCGATCCCAGTCTAAGTTTGGGACTATTTTTTTTTTTTTTGTGTTTCTGTTTTTCTTAAATTCTGTGTTATCAGAAAAAACCAATCACGTGATGGATGGTGGAGAGCGTTCCGCTCTTCCCATAACGGGTGTTATAAAAGGCAACAATAATAATGCCGGTTCCGTGGCGAAAGCCATCATAAGGAGAAGGAGGGTAAAAACCACTCCTAATCTAACAAAAATAAAAATAAGTGCTGCTTTAGCAGGTGAAACAACAAAGTCAACAGAACAAAACAAAAAACAAATATATGATGCGCTGATGCACATCGGTGACGAGGTCCAGTATGAGGGGGGCAACAACAACTTTGCCTCTCTAGCGGCATCTGAGTCGGAAGACGAGGATGATATGATAAAAGACATTAGCAGCAGTATACAAAAGCTGCAAGAAAAAATGCTTGCTGTTAAGCAAAAGCAAACTGCACGCAGGCAGAGGGAGCAATTAGAGGTTGAAAGCGCCCAAAAAAAACAACAAGAGCAGAAACAACAACTGCGGCAACAACAAAACCACCAGCAGCAGAAACAACCACTGCATCAGAAAAAACAGCAGCAGAAACAACAGCAGCAGAAGAAACAGCAACAGCCGCAAAAACAACAACAACTGAAAACACAGCAGCTGAAAAAACAGCAACAGCAGCAAGAACAACAGCAGCAGCAGCAACAACAGCAGCAGAAGAAGAAGAAGGAGAAGGTGCCTCTTATTAACACGTATAAACTAGAGGTGAGTGCAACCAAGGACCTGTGTAGGCTGGTCATTGGTAATAATTTTAACATTAAGCGATTGGGGAACGATCGCCATGCCATCCACTGTAATACAGTGGAGGGCTACGCGAAAGTTAAAGAGCTCCTGAAGGAAACGACGACGGAGCACTACTCATTCACACCGAAGTGTGAAAAGCGGCAATCGATGCTGCTGAAGAGGTTGGAACCGTCTTCTGATCCTGAGGAGATCTTGGCACTGCTCAAAGAGAAGGAGTGCGAAGGACTCAAGTTTGTGGGGGTAAAGCCGTTTACCACAGCTAGAGCTAGGCGGGAGAAACGGAGTCTGCCGTTCTTCTTGGTGCAGCTCAGTCCCGAAAGCCGTCTGGATAGTCTGAGGAGTATCAATGTCCTAGACTACCAGGTGGTTCACTGGGAAAAATTAAAAAGGAGCGAAGGCGTTATACAATGCGTTCGCTGCCAGAGGTTCGGGCACGCCGCGTCGAACTGCCAAATGCAGCCTCGATGCGTGAAGTGCGCTAAGAACCACAGTTCCGAGGAGTGTGCTCTGGGTAGGGACGGAGCATCCGATAGGACGCAGCTCTCGTGCGTGTTATGTGGGAACGTGGGATACACCGCAAACTATCGGGGTTGTCCTAAGTTCACCGACATTAAAAAAGCAAAATTGGCGCGGCAGCAGAAGGTGGAGGTCAAACGTTCACCCGTGTGGTTTCAAACACCAGCCGTCACGCCCCAAATTATTATCCTACGCCCAAATGGCGTCAGGTAGGGGGGCTACGGTACAGCAAGCGACTGTTGCTTCTCCAGCTCCTATGCCGAGAACAACGGAAGCTGCACCTAACATGCTAGCCATCTTGCTCGCAATCCAAGGGCAGATGGCTCAGCTGCAAAAACAGGTACAAGAACAGGCCAAGCGGGTGGACCAGATCTACTCGCTGCTGCCGGGCCTAACGCAACACATGTCGTAATGGGTACGCACATGGTGGAGCAAACTTTGAAGGTCCTTGCGGTGAATGTTAATTCTCTGATTAGGATCGAACGAAGAGCCGCGATGTTTAAATTGCTACAAGACCAAACTCCTGATGTGCTTTTCGCTAGCGAAACCAAGCTAACCGATAAGCACAAACTGGAGTACAATAATTATATTGTTAGAAGAAGAAACCGGCCCAGATCCAAACGTGGAGGCGGTGTCGCGATCTTCATTAAAGAAGGTATACAATTTCACAGAGTGTACAAGGGCGTGTTGCGCAGGTTCCGGGTGTTGGAGGCAGTCGTCGTTTACATCCCGCTCCGCAGTGGAAAGCGGCTGTACTTGGCCTCTGTTTATGCACCTGAGGCTTCACAATCCACCCTATTCATTACAGAGCTCGACACGCTTTTTCGAATTCTGATGGTGGAATCGGGGGAGAATTATTTTATAATCGGCCGGGATTTCAACGCTAGACACAGAGATTGGGGAAATAATTTGCCAAATACTAGAGGGAACCTACTACTCGATTGGTGGGGTCAGCACGATGTCATGTACAGACTCGGTCTTAAAGCGACGGATAACCCGTCGTTTCCCAGAGGCGGGTCTTATTTGGATCTACTGCTGTACGACGAACGTATACGACTGACAGGTACGAATTTACAAACATTAAACTGTCTGCGCACATTCGTGTATGACAGCGACCATTGCAGTTTTAGCACCGAAATTACGGTTCCCAACGAAATTGCGGAATTAGAGGAGTTTGTCCAAAGATATTCTTACAACTACAGTAAGACTCGATGGACACGCTTCTCCGCAACCTTGACAAGAGCGCTCTCCTCGAACACGCTCCACCCACCGTCCAATAGGAATTTGTCAAACGAGGAGATTGACAATTACCTAAAGCAAATGGACGAGACAATTAAACAAACTATGGACACTACAATACCGCGGTATCGACGTACGACTAACGAAGACCTGTTCCGCAATCCTACTATTGACTGCACCGACAGAAAAGTAGACTTCTGACAAGACTTAAAAACTTGTACAGACAGTTAACTGACCGACAAGACCCGGAGATTAGGACACTGAAGTCGTCGATTAAAAATATTC
The DNA here is from genome assembly GCA_949129095.1 of Volucella bombylans. NCBI lineage: Eukaryota > Metazoa > Arthropoda > Insecta > Diptera > Syrphidae > Volucella > Volucella bombylans. The sequence continues at coordinate 198,641,182 of OX422140.1, read as the reverse complement.
AAACGCTAATAAAAGAAAATTACAGAATTTCTGTAAGTTTGTATTGGAACAACAAGGTTCGGGTTGTAAACACCAGCAACCCGAATATGTTTCCGCAAATAAATAAACTATTTCGGAGAAAAAATCAAAACGACCTTCAGTGTCTTAAAATAGCCCGGACAACAGACAACGAACGGTTACTGACAATAGCAGGTATTGATCCAAACGAGGCCGCTGATGATGACGCCTTCTTTGTGATGAGACCATAGGGGCGACTTTCCAGGAAGTATATAAGGCCATTGATATCATTGGCCCTAATTATGACCTGGACAGTCGCGTCTTGGGGCACGACTTCTGCATTCGAAATGAAATAGGGAACTGGCGATCCGAGGGCTCTGGTTTCACCCGGTTCAGCGACGAAAATATGGCAAATAATGTCATGACCAGAGAGGGTGACCTACCCCCGTTCATTTCGAAGGAAGAACTCCGTGAGATCTTCGACACAATCAGGGCTAAGAAATCAGTGGGGACCGATGGTATTCCGAACATCGTGCTTCGACATCTTCCTCTAGAAGCGGTGGACATTTACACCACCCTGTTTAATAATGCAATGAATAATGCACATTATCCAGCGCATTGGAAAACGGCGGTGGTTCAACCTATCCCCAAAAAGGGGAAGGATATATCCAATCCGGCGAATCTCCGGTCGATAAGTCTCCTTCCGAATATCAGTAAGGTTTTTGAAAAGGTAATCAATAGAGCTCTGTCTAGGTGGGTTGAGGAATGAGGACAAACATATAGTTCCGGATAATCAATTCGGTTTTAAGGCGGGACATGATATCTCACATGCCGCGTCTAAACTGGTTTTTAGTTTTTAGTTTTAAACGCATTTTATTTTCTAATCAATAACTCTTACATACTAACAAAAAATGCTTAAATGCTAGCTTAAAATTACTTAACAAACTTATACTAACTTACTGGCCCCACACAGGCACTCTAAGCTACTCTAAATTCTTATACTATGTCTTTCGACTTTATTAACATTTTCCTTATGGATATTTATTTACTAAAAAGTACCACCATCTATCCTTTTTTTTGAAAACCCAGTTGCAACGGTTAAAGGTTTTGCCAACAAAAAAAAAACATTATCCTCGAAAACATTAGAAAGTGTGAAGAAATATAAAACCTTTTGATGGTGATACATACGAGTACAGTGTGTTTAGAATGCGAACTTTAGAGCTTGATTTAATCAAAGTTATTTTCACTGCAGCCCCGAATAAACTAACCGACGAATTGAAGAAAAAAGCGTCATTGTGGAATATTTGACAGACTGTTTTCTTGGGTATAAAACGACATTACTGCATAAGAGATTTTGAATAATTTAGATGCCATCTATGATAGAAAATGTCTTGCTACTCAATTGGAGCTCCGAAAGAAGTTACTTGGGTTGAAACATCAAGGCGATTACCCATCAAAGCATTTCACAATCTTCGATGACTTGATTACAGAATTACTGGCAGCAGGAGCAAAATTAGAAGAAACCGACAAAGTTTCGCATCTGTTACTAACACTTCCTGCACTCTATGATGTAAATATTACTGCAATTGAAACATTGCCAGAAGATAATTTGACATTAGCTTTTGTTAAGACAAGACTTCTAGATCATGAAGTTAAAATAATAACAGAAAGGTATGATACAAATGATACAAAAGTGCTTCAAGCTGAAAACAAAAATTTAACAGCTGTAAAGAAGTACGATTTTGAAGTTCCGGAACCGTGGAAGAAGCATCAATCGCAGTATAAAAAAGCAAAACAATTTAAAGCGACTAAAAAGTCTCTCATTAAATGTAATCATTGCAGCCGAAAAGGTCACATAACGAACGATTGCTTTTATTACAAAAGAAGACTTCAATCTGAGAGGAAAAGGATGGTTCAAATAACAGAACCATCAACATCAAATTCTGATGCCTCTGGATTTACATCTTTGGCTGCGGATTGCAATTATCAGATTGAGATTGACAACAAGATAACATTTCTTCTGGACTCTGGAGCGTCGGACCGCATCATCAACCGAAAAGACTTAACCGGCAGTTTCATTCAATTGTAGATAAATTTCCATTGCGAAAAACGGAGCCTTCATAACTTCAACGAAGAAAGGCAGAATTATTGTCACCAGCAATATAGGTATTCAAGGAGTACTAGAAGATATCCTTTATTGCCCGGATGTCCCATATAATTTACTGTCCGTGCGTAAAAAGCAGCAGGCTGGACCATCATTTTTAGTAGCAAGGGTGTAGAAATAAATCGAGGTGGTAAGATCCTAATGACAATCCTTTCCTTTATTATTTCAATAATTTATTTAGTGTTAATTTTAAGATCGACATGAATAAGGTAGTCGCAAATAGTCAAGTATATGGTACTGTAGGTTGTAACAATTATCAATTGTTACATCCGCGTTTGGGTCATATATTAAAACCTACATTTCTAGAATAAAAAAAAAAAACAAATGATTGATGATATCGGTCAAATCGATTAAATTACACCAAATAATAATATGTGTGAAGCGTTTATAAAATGTAAACAAGCGCGGTTGCATTTGCAAAAGTTAAAAATAAAAGTTACGTAAAACGGCCATTATTCATTGTACATTCTGATGTTTGTGGCCCAATCATGCCTGCAACAGTTGATGGTAAGAATTATTTTGTATTTTTTGTTGATGAACATACGCATTATTGTGTCACATAAGTGATTGTGTTTATATTGCGATAATGGTATGGAATATTTATCAAATGAAATGAAAGACTATTGTGTCCAAAAAGAAATTAGTTACCACTTAACAGGTAACTAAATGCGGTCTCAGAACGAATGGTTAGATCAATAACTGAAAAATCACGTTCAATGTTAATTGGTGATGGTTTAGAAGAATTGTTCTGGGGTGAAGCAATACTTACTGCTACATTTTAAATAAAATTATCTCCAACAAAAGCTTTGAAACAAGATAAAACAGTTGCTTTCCTAAATTGAATATTAAAAGAGGAAATAAAATGAAAAGTTTTCAAAACATGGCTGTTCACTGTTGAATTTATATCTTAGACGAAGGAGGCGTATCTAAAAACATCTACGTTGTACTCTATGTCGATGATCTTGTGATTGCCACTGCTACTAGTAATACAATAAGCTGTTTCAAAAATTAATTAATGAATAGATTTCGCATCGTACGAGTAGACTTGAAAGAGATCCAACTTTTCTTGGGAATTAAGGTTATAAGAAATAATGACAAAATAACCTTAGATCAGAGTGCATATATAAGAAAAATTCTAAGAAAATTTAGTATGTATGACTGTAATTCAGTTAGTACACCGCTTGAAAGCAAATTAGACTATGTAGCCTATTGTGATGAAAAGTATAATGTTCCTTGTAGGAATCTTATTATTTACTTAATGTACATATTGCTGTACAACAGCTTATTTATTTAAATTATTCGAACAATGTACAATATGTACAAAAGTACAAAAAGGTAAGTATCGGTATCAGCCTCATCAATTGAAGCCCAATGCATAGCTCTTCTTGAAGCTATTAGAGAGTCATTATGGTTAAAATCATTAGTATTAGAGTAGATTTCTCAGAACCAGTTATAATTTGTGAAGATAATAACGGTTGTATAAGTATAGCAAACAATCCAACAAATCATAAAAGATCAAAGCATATGACATAAAATATCATTTCTTTATAGTACAGATTGAGAAAACTATAATAAAATTAAAATAGATTCCAAAAGGTAACCACCTAGCTGACGCTTTGACAAAGCCACCATCAATTAAATTCCTGGAAGTAAGAACAGGAATGGGTCTTAAGTAATTTTTTATGCTGTGTAATAAACAAACTATAATTTTTTTTTAACATAGTGGTCTGATTAGGTTTTTCTGTGTTTTTCCTAATCCTATGAAACAAATGTTGGACTATTTATATATATGTATGTAACTTTCCAGAAAGCACAAGGGAGGTGTATATTTATTAAAATATTTTTTTATGAATTATATTTAATATTAAAATGAGTTTTCAATATTATGTAAGATCTATAATTTTATTTAATATTAGATCGAGTACCGAGTCGACCACCGACGAGTGCACACGTCAACCAGTGCACTCGTAAATTATCGTGTGTTGCGCAAACAAAAGAAAAGGACAAAACCACAGCGCGCATGTGCAAAAAAAAAAAATCTGCAGTGGAGTGAAAAAAAAAATAAATATCACACAGTGCCGGTATTCCTAAAAGAACCGTAAGGCAATATGAGAGAGCCAATTGGAGCGCACTTAACAGCTTCTTTAGCCAATTTAATTGGTCGTTATGTTTCCTCGATAACGACGTGGATGCCGCTGCTGATATGATCACTGAAACTTCCCCTTTAAATCCCTTATCGGATTAAGAGACCAAAAGAAAAGGCATGGTATGACTCGAGCTGTAAAGAGGCTGTCAGGGTTAGAGAAATGTTTTTCGCTTCTATAAGGCCAACCAGAAGAGGAAAACCGAAAAAAGTTCAAACGAGCCAGGAATGACAGAAAGCGCATGAAATTTCAATATGACCCAAAACTGATTCAGAAAATACTGCAATGTCCCAAAGACAGTAAAAATTGTTTTTTTTTTCGTCAAAAACGTTAGAAATTCTTCCTCATCCTCCATTCCAACGCTCATTTACAATGACATTCCAGCTATCAGATCTTTGAACAAGGCCAATCTGCTTGATGCACACTTGCGGCCAGCTCAACACTCGCAGATTGTGCTTTGTCCCCGGTTACACTTGAGTACGTCAAATCCGCAATGGGACGAATCCACTTACGCACTCGTGTAGTAGCAATAGTACTTAAAGATCTTAATATACGTAAATCCGCTGGTCCAGATGATACATCTTCCCTTCTTCTGAAGAGGTGTTCTTCCTCGCTGGTAAAACCACTGCCTAAGCTTTTTCATCAATCCTACTCTTTAGGACTCTTTCCGAGCAGATGGAAAACAGCATTTGTCCAGCTCATCCCTAAAAAAGGCGCATCTTCTCTCCTCTCCTCCTACAAAACTATTGCGTTTACGTCCGTTCTTTCTAAGGTCATGGAAACGCTGATAAACCGTCAACTAATGAAATATCTCGAAACACGGAAACTTCTTAATGACCGCCAGTATGGTTTTCGTAGCAAGAGGTCCACTGGTGATTTGATGGCTTGTCTCGCCGAAAAGTGGAACCAAAGCCTACATCAATCGGGCGAAAGCAAGATAGTTGCACTTGATAATTCTAAGGCATTTGACAGAGTTTGGCGTGAGGCTCTGTTGTCAAAAATGCATTCTTTTGGGATCGATGACTCTATTATTCAATGGATTAGAAATTACCTTTCGGAAAGTTCAATTCAAATTGTATTGGATGGTTTCAAGACTGATATTCACAAAATAAATGCTGGTGTTATATACTCTTAAATATCGTGATTCATTCCTAAGCCGTACAACTCGCTTATGGAATGCGTTGCCGATCTCCGTATTTCCTGGTCGTTATAACTTGCGAACATTTAAAAACAATGTACATCGGTGCATCTCTTCTCTTCCTCCCTAAATTTCATTTGCCCGCGCTGTGTGCAAACATTTTAAGGGTGCACAAACCCCTTGAACGCGCTCCATGATCTCCATGATCCAAGCCGCATTCGTTTTTGTTCATTGGGTGTTAAGGGAACATCACTTTCCAAATGGTTCAACACTACCCCGCATAATACTTTTCAAAGTGTTGCTGTCCGATCACCGATAAAGTGCAACCACATGCGTTTTTGAACCAGTAAAAACACCTTCGGAAAAAAAAGATAGCTTACGAAAAATCGAAAATGGCAAAGGCTGTACAGTAAGCAAATGTTTTCTAAACTTGGAAAGAGTTTGTAAGGGCCACGAAAACTAACTAAATTTCCAGAAAATTAGTTTTCACCCCACCCACCCTCTAGAAAAATACCGTGCAAATTCAAATGTTTTTCGTTTGGATTCGCCAACATTTCACAGAAAACACTTGCTTTATTCAGGATGATGGTAGATGGGTTATATGGTAAAGTAGTGGGGTAAATAAACATTGGTAATACATTTTTTGGGCAAGGTATACACGTACATTACATGGTCATGTGTAGTATACCGCATACCAAAATATCTAGTAATTATAGCAAATGTAAGCAACGTAAGGGTAAATGTGGACTCTACCGTATAACACAAACGGGTTTTAATAGCACAATTTACTCATCAAGTACGCAATGCATCAAATTGCCAGACGATTTCTGCACTGTAGTTCAGACAAAAAATTAACTAATTGAGCATGTCTTTCCGGATATACTCAATAATTACCTGGATCATAATTGGCTCAGTAATCGTGCTATTTTGGCAGCAAAAAATGTCGATGTTGACGAAATTAACTTCCATATACACCGGATATTGACGTCACTTCAGAAAACAAAAACTATCTTTAATCAAAGTCTGTACAAATTAATAAAAAAAATAAATAAAACACGGGGCTTAACGGAGAACTTTGTTAATTTTATTTGTTATTTTGTTTATTCAAATTCCTCTACGAGGTAGCCTTTACCACGTCTGCACTTTGTGGTTTACCGAAAACTTCTGCCCACGCTCAATAGGAAGATCAAACGATGCGCTTAATGAGGTTTGCTGTTTTGCTTACAATTTCTAGGTTTGCATTCGACTGTTCTTTGCAATGCGTTTCCGTAACATATAAGGTTTGTTGTCTTCATATCTAACTTACATTCTGTTCTTTCCTTTTTTCTTGCTCAACATGTAAGCGGAATTGCAAAACGGTTATTGGTTTTTTATTTCATTTGCTTCCAATCGCGCAAATTGACACCATTTTTATATTTGTATCTACTTTCATTTTAAACCATAAGGAAAAAAAATTGTTTCGACAATTTCTGCTTTTCGCCCAGCACTCCGAGTTGCCTCGCTACGATCTTCGCTCAACTTTATATGGTACGTCCTTCTCTTCTTAAGCAGGTCCATCAGACCACATCTTCTGATTTTTAACAGCTGCTAATCCCAACAGTAAGTGTTCTACGATAGTATGACAATGGAGTGCGCGATGTGGAAATCTGGTCCCAAAAGGAAAAACAAAAAAAAAGGGATAACTGCGATTCTACATGGCGGACTCGAACCGAGAACGCCGAAGATTGCTTCACGGGTTCGCCACTCGTAGATCTAAGATTTATAGCGACAATACAGTGCGGAAGCCTTCTACTAATGCAATTGAATATTCTAAGCTAATTGTGAATGTCAATATAAAGTAAAATTACTACAGACAGGGCTTAGATTCATTCCTGTTCCGGACTTGGTGGCGATCGCAAGAGAATAAAGAAAATAAAGTAATGTTTTCAAATTTGTTGTGTTTTATAGTAATAAATTCGTAATTAGCGCTATTTAATTTTTACGGTGCACACAATCGTCCCCTTGGGTCGACTATTCGTCGTTTGATAAACAAATTCGAATTAACTGGCTCAGTAAACAATCAAACAACTTCACCCGTACATCGTCGAAGCGTGAGGTCTGCAGAAAATATTGGTGCAGTGAACGAGAATGTGCAAGATAATCCGACGCAGTCTATTTCTCATTGCGCCCAATAACTTGGCTTTCGCAGACCTCAACTTGGCGAATTTAGCGTCTGGACTTAGATCTACACAAGCGCAAAATTTTATTGACCAAAGAACTGAAGGTAAACGACCTTAGGCAGCGACGAGCATTCGCTGACTGAGTTCTTGGGAATTTGGAATTGAACCCCAATTTGGCTCGGAAAATCCCATGGGCCATTGTTATATGAATGGCTCTGTCAACAAGTAGCTTGTCGCATTAGGGGAGATAAAACTTCATATGAGACATATCCATCCAAAAAAGAGTCACTGTTTGTGTGAATTTTAGTCCGGTAAGGTCATTGGCCCGAACTTCTTCCACTGTCACTAGCGAGAGGTACATATGGATGATAATAAATTTTTTGTGGCCTAAATTGGAAGATATTAATCTCAAAAGTATGTGTTTCCAACAAGACGGCGCTACGTACCATACAGCACATGCAACAATTGATCTTTTACACGACAATTACAACCGCATGGATATCTCGCTGTTCAGCGACGTCAACTCACCACAGAGATCTTGTGATCTAATATCATTAAATTTTTTCTGCTGGGGCTACGTTAAATCACGAGTCTATGCGAATAAGCTGAAGAAGAATGATGCCTTAAAAGTCAACATAACCAATGCGCCGCCGCCCAACGAAGCCGAGGTGACCATTCAGCCGATATCATATTGCATATAATTAATGCTTTTTCAAACAAAAAATCATTAACGATATCTCAAACACAAGTAGTTTTATCGCGACAAACGTCATCGCAATAATGCATATTATCTAGCGCATTGGAAAATAGCAGTGGTACACCCTATCCCAAAGAGAGATAAAATTAGGACCAATTAGTCTACTTCCGAACATTGGCAAAGTATTTGAAAAGGTAGTCAAGAGAGTTCAACAGCACTCTGGATTTGGGATAACAATATAATCCCGGACAGTCAGTTTGGTTTTAGGGCGAGGCACGACACAATTCATGCGGCGTCAAAACTGATCTCCGACATACAATGGAACAGAGGCAAGAACCAATGTACGGGTGCTTGTCTGGTTGACTTGGAGAAGGTCTTTGACACCGTATAGTTAGAGGGGCTTTTCTACAAGCTAACCAGAATGGGCATGCAGAAAACTTTATTATACGAGTATATGATTTACGACATGCTTATGGGAAAGAAGTATGTTGTCAAATGTGGCAACGTAATTTCGACTAAAGTTTTTAACATTAAAAATGGCTTACAACACGGGTCGGCTATTTCTCCGATTCTATTCAATATTTACACGAGTGATCTAATAGGTACCCTCAATCACGCTATAGCGTATGCAGATGATTTAGTGGCGTAGAGATCAGGACCTAAAATCGAAGTCATTAACACCCTTTTGCAACGTGACTTCGATCATATTAAGGACTATTGCGATGATTGGAAATTGAAAATTAATTTCCAAAAGTCAGAAACAATTTTATTTATAACTCCATTAAGAAGGGCTTCTTGGGATACCAGAAATAACTGGCGAAATTTGACCATCATTGGACAGCATGGACTACCACTAGCTGTCAGAAGCGCAGTTAGATATCCTGGTATCTGGCTTGATAAGTATTTATATTTTGACAAACAGATAGATGCTTGTCTGGCTGGGGCCAAGAAGGCTTTAGCTCTGACAAGAAAATTCATATGCTGAAAGTCATATTCAATCATCGCTTACGGTTGTCCGGTGTGGTTTAATGTAGCGCCGTCTTATATGGAAATGATTCGTGTATTTGAGAGACATTGTCTTAAAACCTGTCTTCGATCGTACAGAACGCCTGAGTCAGAGTACATATAATATTATCCCAACAAAGTCCTTTACAAGGGAGCTGGACTAAATAGGATTGACAAGGCGAAGGCACGTCGCAAGAGCAATGACGAGCGATAATAGCCTGATCTTTGGGGCATATTACCCCAATATAACGTACTACGAGAGTACACTTCAATCTTCAATCTTTATCCCGCCTGAAGCATTTCTCTATATTGACGCTAAAGGGTTAGTGCTAAGTAGGAATGGTATTTAGGTACTATACCACAGTGCTGCAGAGCTCTTCCATTTTAACCCTGCAATTGCGGACAGGGATAGGATCGATGCCGAAAAGCAGCACACCGAATACTGGTGGCTTAAAGAAGGGGAGAGAGGCGATACGCTCTCCTAGGTCGGTGTGGTACTTAGGTAGCACCTCTTAGGTATAATTAGATTAGGACTAGCTAGGGGATTTTCGTGGAGAGGCTTGTTATCACGTAGGGGTTCCTCAGAGAGTTGACCGACGCTAGATGGTCTCGGTCAGGTTCCGGAGGTGCATGTGCACCATGATAACGAAAACACAATCCAGGAAAAGAATACGAGTTCTTGCCACCTGGATTATAGATAAGTTAAATTAAGTAGCATGGGTAGGTTTAGTAGATAGGTAGCTTAAGTTTAAATAAAATTAAAAAAAAGATAAAACATCTAAGATTTTTTTGATAATAATTTTCTTAGAGAATCATATATGTATGTAAATATGTTGGTTATATAAGCTAAGTCCTACGATAGATCTAAGGTCGAAAGAGATTAGTTGTAGTAATATCGTTAAGTTTAGAGTACTCGGTAAAAGCCAGTAAGCTAAATTAAAAAAAATGTTGCTGTCAAATTAGATTTAAGCATTTTTGTCTAGAATGTAAGTTGAGATATAGAAAGAAAATGAATTTAAAAGTTAAAAAAAAAAACAACTAGTTTTATTTAAATTTAAAGTTAGTGCGCTCTTAATAGAAAACTCTGTATAAACATTGTATTATTGACTTGAAATATAAGTAAAATTGAATTCATGTATTAAATAAATATTGAAATTACCTTAGTCTTATGAATCTTTAAATAATAAATAAACTGCCTTATTCTATCTTATGAGATACTCAACATCTTCATCATGCTAAAGTACACGAACGAGCGACGTTTGCAAATTATAAAAATTTTCCACCGAGATTCGGAGTCGGTGACTGCAACTTTAAGAGCGCTAACGCCAATCGGTCTTAATTCTGTTCTTTCTAGTAGACAGGCAATAACAAGTTTAGTGCAAATATTTGAGTCTACATATTCGTTGTGTGATGTTGCCGTGTCAGCGAGACAACGGGTTGGTCGAAGTGTCGAAAATATCGCTGCCGTTCAGGCGTCCGTAGCAAGCGATCCAAATCAGTCAATTCCACGGCGTTCTCAAGAATTGGGCATCGCTCGGAACACATTACGGCGTATTTTGCGTAAGGATCTTGGTTTACACCCATACAAGATCAAGCTGACACAAGAATTGAAGCCGATAGACCATTTGAAGCGACGTACGTTGATGAATTTCATCGCAAAATCATCTTCAGTGACGTAGCTCATTTTTGGCTCAATGGGTTCGACAATAAGCAAAATATGCGTTATTGGTCGGGTGAATATCTACATGTGCTTCATGAATTACCACTTCATGCACAAAAAATAACTGTTTGGTGCGGTTTGCATACCGATAGCGTTATAGAGCCATATTTTTTCGTCTACGATAACGATCGTCACGTTACTGGGAAAGGTCAGCATTATCGCACCATGATCACCGATTATTTTTGGCCCGAATTGGAAGATATGGACTTGGACGACATGTGGTTTCAAGAGGATGATGCCGCAAGCAACACAGCACACGCTACAATAGATTTATGGAAGAGTAAATATGGTTAGCGTGTTATCTCAAGAAATGGGCCAGTCGTTCCGCCTCTTGACTATTTTCTGTGGGCTACGTTAAGTCATTGGTTTATGCCAATACGCCAACGACGTTGAAAGAGCTCAGAGCCAACATTGAACGCGAAATAGCGGCCGTTTCCGCCGAAATGTGTGGCCGAGTTGTTGAAAATTGGGTCCAACGTATCGACCGCTGCAAACGTGCCCGCGGTGGTCACATGAACGAAGTCGAGTTCCATTCATAAATGTTTTGATTGTACTTCAAGCCGATAATAAAGTTTTTGAAATATCTCAAATGGTTTGCGTTTTATTTAAAACAAAAATTGTCAAGTCCGTATTGGAAAACCCCTTACAAAGAATAAACTTTATTCTATTAATATTTTTCATTTTTTTTTTTCAATGAACCTCTGGCATTTTCCGAATATACCTGATACCGCTCATATAACTTTTGAACCTTATTAACACAAAACGGGAATAAACGATTTCGGGTCATCGTCATTGGTGGAAGTTTTCCCTTTCAAAGAGTTCTTCTTGTTACTTCGTAACAACTTCTACCGCGAGCATCGAACTTTTCGAGTTGTAGAGGCTGAGTAGGGTCAATGAATCTCGAGAAGAAATTATCCAGACGAGTCCTGAAACCAAAGGATGCTCCCCCCCCCTCCACAACTCCCAAAGCACTCCATCATTCCCCTGGGCTGGATCAAGGTGTTATACGACCCGTGCCGAAGATCAAACTGGCTGAGGGCCCAGTATCTCCAAAAATAGCTCAGTCGCAGACGGAGTATCCGGATACCTGGCGACCTCCGGATTAGCTAGCCTTATCTGTATATGGCGGATCTCTGTACATCCCTTTCTCCGCTACTCGTGGGACTATCAATGGAAAATAACCAGAAAACAAAAACCGAGGCCGGTACTCCTTCATTACCGGGCGGTGGAACGGTGACTACACCGACTACCGGCAAGGCTCCTGCATTGCCGAGAAGAGGCAAAACTGTGGCAGGCCATGGTGCGCCATCCTCTAAAGGCAAAAGGAATAAGCCAAATAATAAGAATTCAGGAAGTGTTAAGACTGTGGCAGGCCATGGTCCTATCACCTCCTCCACCCCTAGCAGCAGCAAGTTTGTGGCAGGCCACGGACTTCTCGCGGCTACCAAAACTCCTTCAGGGAGTGTTAAGACTGTGGCAAGCCATGGTCCTATCACTTCCTCCGCCCCTAGCAGCAGCAAGTTTGTGGCAGGCCACGGACTTGTCGCTGCTACCAAAACTGATTCGGGGAGTGTAAAGACTGTGGCAAGCCATGGTCCTATCACTTCCCCCGCCCCCAGCAGCAGCAAGTTTGTGGCAGGCCACGGACTTGTTGCTGCTACCAAAACTCCTCCCTCCAAAGGCCCAAAACACCAAGAGGCCCAAAACACACAGTTCCACAACCCCTGGGCCATCCAACAGCAGATCTCTGAGGTCTTATAATGAAGTCCTAAAGGACGCATTGGTGATCGCGGTGATCGACAGAAGCGATACCGACGGTTCCATTACACCGGAACGGTGGCAATTGGTCAAGTTGAAGCTCTCGAGCAACTTCTTGGCCATCATGCGGGAGAACCCAGGACCACCTCCTATCACAAGCGACGCTGGCTGTCACCAAGGCCATGTCAAGCTCATCACTTGCTCCAACCAGAGATCTCTCGATCTCTTCACCAAGGCCATCGATGGTTTAGGAGAAGTTTGGCCAGGCGCAAAACTCGAGGTCGTATCTAAGGAAGACATTCCTAGTAGACCTCGAACTCGTACCTGGATTCCAGCCGAACCCTCCTCTCCAGAAAGTATCCTGGAAATCTTCCGGCTCAGCAACCCGACTCTTCCGACTCATGACTGGAAAGTCGCGAAACTGGAGGAACTAAGGGGTTCTTATAGATGCGCGTTAATTGTGATCAATAAGGAATCCCTTAATCCTCTGGCGCAGACGAAAGGCATGATTCGGTTCGGATTCGAGTCCATTCACTTAAGGGTGTACAAAAAGGATGAGCTGGATGCTGATAAGCAACTTCCTCCTCCTTTAACACCTGATATCACAACCTTGGATCTTGGAGCGTCGATATCCTTTCCAGAATTGGATAGCGACGACTCCAATCTGTCCGAGGTGACTACCAAGCTGTCGGTCTCCTCTTCTGACACACTGTCGGAAATATAAACCGATGACGAAGCAATTAGAGATTCTACACGATCAGAGATAGAAGATGAGCTCTTGGGCACATCTTCAGAATCGGAGGACCTCAACAACACCGTGGTGGAGGCGACTCTGGAAGACTGTAGCAATGATACGGTTTCTCCAGATTAATCTCCACCACTCAAAAAAGGCTTCGGCCGCACTCATTCTGCGTCTTTCCAAAAGCGCAGAAGACATAATTCTAATCCAGGAACCATGGATTGCAGAAGGCGTGGTTCGTCGACTTAGGACACCCTCATACGTTCCGCTCTATACAAGAGACAAAGGTAAGATTAGAACTTGTATATTAGTGAAACGTAGCCTTAATGTATTTCTACTTCCCAACCTCAGTGACCCCCACCTAACCGTTGCCAGATTAGAGACTGCCAAAGGCTCTTACTGGCTGGCATCGGCTTACCTTGGCCACGACCAAGTGGGCCCTCTCCCTGGTGATAACCTAGAAAGGGTGGTACTGGAAGCGGGAAGGCAAAAAACTGGCCTCATAATCGGATGCGACGCTAATCGCACATCATACGGTATGGGGCAGTACCGACATCAATGATAGAGGTGAGTCACTTTTAGACTATATTTTAAGTACTAACCTCTTAATTTGCAATATTGGCAATGAGCCCACTTTCATAACAAAAAACCGACAAGAAGTATTAGATATTACTCTTGTCTCCGACAGCATCACCCAAAGGCTAACAAACTGGATGATATCGTCTGAACACTCCTTTTCAGACCATAGATACATCCAATTCAGTCTGAGTGATGCTCCCCCCAGCCAACCAGCTTTCCGGAACTACCGGAAAACTGATTGGGCAAAATATAGGGGAATACTGTCGGAAACGATATCCTCTAAACTATCAAGTCCCCCGCGTGACACCAATGAGCTCGACATGAAAGTCAGGGAATTTACTCTGACTCTCAATAAGGCTATGGCCGCTTCCTGTCCTCTTATTCAACCAAGAGGCAAGAAAAAGCCACATTGGTGGTCATCGGCACTAGGACTGCTCAGAAACACCTGCAGAAAACTTTTCAACGCGGCAAAAAGCACAAGAAAAGTCACCGACTGGGACTCATATAAAGAATCCCTCAAATTATACAAAAAGAACTGAGGAAGGCAAAGCGACAATCCTGGAGGTCATTCTGCGACAAAATCACAGAAACCTCTGAGGCTTCGCGGCTAAGAAAAATCCTCTCCACAAATCCTATGATGCCCAACTGTTTGAAAAAAACCGATGGCTCTTGGACAACCTCAAGTGATGAATCACTCAACCTGCTTCTGGACACCCACTTTCCAGGTAGCTCCCATCTCGCGGCCAGTAGCAGCCCAAACAAACCTACTGCAACCGTGACCAAAATTCATAGTCTGATTACGAGAGACAAACTGCTCTGGGCGCTGCATAGCTTCAAACCATACAAGTCTGCTGGTCCGGACGGTATTATACCTGCCGAGCTACAGAGATCCTCAGATATTATTCTACCAGTGTTGGAAAATATTATGAGGAGCTGTGTAGAACTTATCCACATTCCACTGTTATGGAGAGAAGTCAATGTAGTATTTATTCCCAAAGCTGGAAAATGTTCTCATGTGGTCCCAAAGGACCTCAGACCTATAAGTCTATCATCATTCCTTCTGAAAACTTTAGAACGACTGATTGATATCCATATTCGAGCTAAAGTTGATCCAAGACTTCTGTCTGCGGCTCAACATGCCTACTGTAAAGGAAAGTCGGTGGAAACGGCTTTGCACTCTCTGACTAGCCACATCGAACGATCCCTACAATATAAGGAGTACACAATGGTTGCTTTCCTAGACATAGAGGGCGCCTTTAACAACGTCAACACATCCGCAATCACGACTGCGCTGTCAACTCTGCAGGTAGACGGCTCACTTGGGGAGCTGATTAATCTAATGCTAACAAGCAGGATAATCAACTCAAAACTGGGTGAGACTTCTGCTAAAAGATATGTCAGTAGAGGTACGCCGCAAGGCGGTGTCCTCTCCCCCCTTCTCTGGAACTTAGTGGTTAACGAACTACTGATATACCTGGAAGCGGGTGGTAGCAGAGTGATTGCCTATGCGGATGACGTTGCCATAGCCGTCTCAGGAAAACATTTAAATACCATTAAAGAACTCCTCCAAGTAAATCTTAACAGATTAACCTGCTGGGCAGATCGCTGTGGATTGGGAAAAAACCCCATAAAACTGATCTTGTCCTCTTTTCTAGGAAATATAAAATTCCAATCATAGACCCTCCTTCAATAAACGGTACCAGTTTAGCTTTCTCCGATACAGCAAAATATCTAGGTCTCATTTTTGACAGGAAACTAAACTGGAAACCTAACATTCAAGAAAGAGTCAATAAAGCTACAATAGCTTTATTCTCTTGCAAGAAAGCCATTGGGAACAAATGGGGCCTTCAACCTCGCATAACCCACTGGCTATACATCTCGGTCATAAGACCGATACTTACTTACGGGGTGGTTGTCTGGTGGACGGCCTTGGAAAATGCAGTCAACCGCATTAAATTAAGCAGAGTCCAAAGAACAGCATGTCTATGCACAAGCGGAGCCTTGCGGTCTACCCCCTCTGCGGCATTAGATATTCTGCTTCACTTGACACCCCTCGACATTTTTAGCAAGCAAGTAGCTGCTTATCTGTATATGGCGGATCTCTGTACATCCCTTTCTCCGCTACTCGTGGGACTATCAATGGAAAATAACCAGAAAACAAAAACCGAGGCCGGTACTCCTTCATTACCGGGCGGTGGAACGGTGACTACACCGACTACCGGCAAGGCTCCTGCATTGCCGAGAAGAGGCAAAACTGTGGCAGGCCATGGTGCGCCATCCTCTAAAGGCAAAAGGAATAAGCCAAATAATAAGAATTCAGGAAGTGTTAAGACTGTGGCAGGCCATGGTCCTATCACCTCCTCCACCCCTAGCAGCAGCAAGTTTGTGGCAGGCCACGGACTTCTCGCGGCTACCAAAACTCCTTCAGGGAGTGTTAAGACTGTGGCAAGCCATGGTCCTATCACTTCCTCCGCCCCTAGCAGCAGCAAGTTTGTGGCAGGCCACGGACTTGTCGCTGCTACCAAAACTGATTCGGGGAGTGTAAAGACTGTGGCAAGCCATGGTCCTATCACTTCCCCCGCCCCCAGCAGCAGCAAGTTTGTGGCAGGCCACGGACTTGTTGCTGCTACCAAAACTCCTCCCTCCAAAGGCCCAAAACACCAAGAGGCCCAAAACACACAGTTCCACAACCCCTGGGCCATCCAACAGCAGATCTCTGAGGTCTTATAATGAAGTCCTAAAGGACGCATTGGTGATCGCGGTGATCGACAGAAGCGATACCGACGGTTCCATTACACCGGAACGGTGGCAATTGGTCAAGTTGAAGCTCTCGAGCAACTTCTTGGCCATCATGCGGGAGAACCCAGGACCACCTCCTATCACAAGCGACGCTGGCTGTCACCAAGGCCATGTCAAGCTCATCACTTGCTCCAACCAGAGATCTCTCGATCTCTTCACCAAGGCCATCGATGGTTTAGGAGAAGTTTGGCCAGGCGCAAAACTCGAGGTCGTATCTAAGGAAGACATTCCTAGTAGACCTCGAACTCGTACCTGGATTCCAGCCGAACCCTCCTCTCCAGAAAGTATCCTGGAAATCTTCCGGCTCAGCAACCCGACTCTTCCGACTCATGACTGGAAAGTCGCGAAACTGGAGGAACTAAGGGGTTCTTATAGATGCGCGTTAATTGTGATCAATAAGGAATCCCTTAATCCTCTGGCGCAGACGAAAGGCATGATTCGGTTCGGATTCGAGTCCATTCACTTAAGGGTGTACAAAAAGGATGAGCTGGATGCTGATAAGCAACTTCCTCCTCCTTTAACACCTGATATCACAACCTTGGATCTTGGAGCGTCGATATCCTTTCCAGAATTGGATAGCGACGACTCCAATCTGTCCGAGGTGACTACCAAGCTGTCGGTCTCCTCTTCTGACACACTGTCGGAAATATAAACCGATGACGAAGCAATTAGAGATTCTACACGATCAGAGATAGAAGATGAGCTCTTGGGCACATCTTCAGAATCGGAGGACCTCAACAACACCGTGGTGGAGGCGACTCTGGAAGACTGTAGCAATGATACGGTTTCTCCAGATTAATCTCCACCACTCAAAAAAGGCTTCGGCCGCACTCATTCTGCGTCTTTCCAAAAGCGCAGAAGACATAATTCTAATCCAGGAACCATGGATTGCAGAAGGCGTGGTTCGTCGACTTAGGACACCCTCATACGTTCCGCTCTATACAAGAGACAAAGGTAAGATTAGAACTTGTATATTAGTGAAACGTAGCCTTAATGTATTTCTACTTCCCAACCTCAGTGACCCCCACCTAACCGTTGCCAGATTAGAGACTGCCAAAGGCTCTTACTGGCTGGCATCGGCTTACCTTGGCCACGACCAAGTGGGCCCTCTCCCTGGTGATAACCTAGAAAGGGTGGTACTGGAAGCGGGAAGGCAAAAAACTGGCCTCATAATCGGATGCGACGCTAATCGCACATCATACGGTATGGGGCAGTACCGACATCAATGATAGAGGTGAGTCACTTTTAGACTATATTTTAAGTACTAACCTCTTAATTTGCAATATTGGCAATGAGCCCACTTTCATAACAAAAAACCGACAAGAAGTATTAGATATTACTCTTGTCTCCGACAGCATCACCCAAAGGCTAACAAACTGGATGATATCGTCTGAACACTCCTTTTCAGACCATAGATACATCCAATTCAGTCTGAGTGATGCTCCCCCCAGCCAACCAGCTTTCCGGAACTACCGGAAAACTGATTGGGCAAAATATAGGGGAATACTGTCGGAAACGATATCCTCTAAACTATCAAGTCCCCCGCGTGACACCAATGAGCTCGACATGAAAGTCAGGGAATTTACTCTGACTCTCAATAAGGCTATGGCCGCTTCCTGTCCTCTTATTCAACCAAGAGGCAAGAAAAAGCCACATTGGTGGTCATCGGCACTAGGACTGCTCAGAAACACCTGCAGAAAACTTTTCAACGCGGCAAAAAGCACAAGAAAAGTCACCGACTGGGACTCATATAAAGAATCCCTCAAATTATACAAAAAGAACTGAGGAAGGCAAAGCGACAATCCTGGAGGTCATTCTGCGACAAAATCACAGAAACCTCTGAGGCTTCGCGGCTAAGAAAAATCCTCTCCACAAATCCTATGATGCCCAACTGTTTGAAAAAAACCGATGGCTCTTGGACAACCTCAAGTGATGAATCACTCAACCTGCTTCTGGACACCCACTTTCCAGGTAGCTCCCATCTCGCGGCCAGTAGCAGCCCAAACAAACCTACTGCAACCGTGACCAAAATTCATAGTCTGATTACGAGAGACAAACTGCTCTGGGCGCTGCATAGCTTCAAACCATACAAGTCTGCTGGTCCGGACGGTATTATACCTGCCGAGCTACAGAGATCCTCAGATATTATTCTACCAGTGTTGGAAAATATTATGAGGAGCTGTGTAGAACTTATCCACATTCCACTGTTATGGAGAGAAGTCAATGTAGTATTTATTCCCAAAGCTGGAAAATGTTCTCATGTGGTCCCAAAGGACCTCAGACCTATAAGTCTATCATCATTCCTTCTGAAAACTTTAGAACGACTGATTGATATCCATATTCGAGCTAAAGTTGATCCAAGACTTCTGTCTGCGGCTCAACATGCCTACTGTAAGGGAAAGTCGGTGGAAACGGCTTTGCACTCTCTGACTAGCCACATCGAACGATCCCTACAATATAAGGAGTACACAATGGTTGCTTTCCTAGACATAGAGGGCGCCTTTAACAACGTCAACACATCCGCAATCACGACTGCGCTGTCAACTCTGCAGGTAGACGGCTCACTTGGGGAGCTGATTAATCTAATGCTAACAAGCAGGATAATCAACTCAAAACTGGGTGAGACTTCTGCTAAAAGATATGTCAGTAGAGGTACGCCGCAAGGCGGTGTCCTCTCCCCCCTTCTCTGGAACTTAGTGGTTAACGAACTACTGATATACCTGGAAGCGGGTGGTAGCAGAGTGATTGCCTATGCGGATGACGTTGCCATAGCCGTCTCAGGAAAACATTTAAATACCATTAAAGAACTCCTCCAAGTAAATCTTAACAGATTAACCTGCTGGGCAGATCGCTGTGGATTGGGAAAAAACCCCATAAAACTGATCTTGTCCTCTTTTCCAGGAAATATAAAATTCCAATCATAGACCCTCCTTCAATAAACGGTACCAGTTTAGCTTTCTCCGATACAGCAAAATATCTAGGTCTCATTTTTGACAGGAAACTAAACTGGAAACCTAACATTCAAGAAAGAGTCAATAAAGCTACAATAGCTTTATTCTCTTGCAAGAAAGCCATTGGGAACAAATGGGGCCTTCAACCTCGCATAACCCACTGGCTATACATCTCGGTCATAAGACCGATACTTACTTACGGGGTGGTTGTCTGGTGGACGGCCTTGGAAAATGCAGTCAACCGCATTAAATTAAGCAGAGTCCAAAGAACAGCATGTCTATGCACAAGCGGAGCCTTGCGGTCTACCCCCTCTGCGGCATTAGATATTCTGCTTCACTTGACACCCCTCGACATTTTTAGCAAGCAAGTAGCTGCGACTGCAGCTATTCGCCTTAAAGCGACTAAACAGTGGACAAATAATTCATTTGGCCACGCCAACATTCTTAATACATTAGGAATCCTCACAGAGAACACCGATTACACCATACCTGAACTTTGGTTTGACAAAAACTTCCATGTAAGCTTCCCCTCTAGATCATTCTGGGAGGAGGATGCTTTCATGGAGGACAAGTCAATCCATCTCTACACAGACGGATCTAAAACCGACAGCGGAGTTGGTGGCGGTGTTTTCTCAGATAAGCTAAATCTAAGCCTCTCTTTCCGCCTTCCAAATCACTGTAGCGTGTTCCAGGCGGAAATTTTGGCGATTAAAGAAGCTCTGTCCTGGCTGAAGAAAAACGTGATATCTGCAAAGGATATCCGCATATTTTCGGATAGTCAGGCCGCCATCAAGTCCCTGGACTCGGTCTCATTGTGTTCTAAAACTGCCCTTGAATGCCGATCATCTCTCATGGAGATAGCAGAACAGTTCAACATTCACCTCTGTTGGGTGCCGGGCCACAGAGACATTCAGGGAACTGCAGAGCCGATGAACTCGCCAAAATTGGAACCACTCTACCTATCCTTCCAGACAAAGGTAGTATAGGTATACCAATCGCTACGTGCAAACTAACACTAAAACTAGATGACAATAAAAGAACGGACCTTAGATGGACTGCTGGACAAACATGTCTAGCGACCAAACAGATCTGGCCAAGGCTGGATCTGAGTCGATCTAAGTGTCTGATCCTTTTAGATAGGAAACATCTCAGCGCCATAATAGGTGTCATTACCGGACACTGCCTCATAGACAAGCACGCAAGAAGGCATGGCGCTTTTACTAACGATTTCTGTAGAAGCTGCATGGACGAGGAAGAGGAGGAGACAATCCCCCACTTACTCTGCACATGCCCATCTCTCTCTCAGAGAAGGAAGCTTCACCTAGGAGCTTTCTTCTACAACGACCTAAACGATCTAGAAAAAATAGACGTTAACAGTCTCCTACGCTTTATTAAAAGCTCAAACTGGTTCCAGTAGTAAGAGGATCACAGATCCACGTGGCATCACAATGGGCCAATAGGCCTAAGTGGGTTGGTATTTCCAACAGCCACTCTTACCTAACCTAACCTACTTCGTAACAAACGAAAATCTGATGATGCAAGGTCAGGGCTGATATTTTCTGTTAGTGCATGAGTCGTTGGAGTAGACTTTATCTTTAACACAGCCCCAAAAGGAAAATTATAATTTTGTTAAATCGCACAATGTCGGGGGCCAATTGAACCAGTTGTGTGGCAAGTAGCGTCGTCCTACTGAAAATAAACGTCATCCACGTCGATAAGCAAAAAAATATCTGCCAACATTATTCGGTAATGCAATCCATTCACTGAAACGGTCGCACCAGCATAGAATAATGACATCGTCAGGTCAAAAACTGCACCAAACTGTCACTCGTTGTCGATGGATGGATTGTTTCAGTATTTTTATTGGGTAATTTTTGTTTATTTGTTTATTTGTGTACCCAGAACAAGAGAAAAGAGGCCCAAACTGAGAGTTTATTGCTTTTTATACAAGTCAATTGGTATAAATTTTAACGAAAGCTAACAATCATAAAATACAATAAATATGGCGGCTCGATATGCGTAGGCGCCAAGTTTAAATATTAACGAAATTTAGTACAATGAAGATTATCGATTTAATTCAAACAATTTATAATTCAATAAATATCGTTGTTGTGTGTTGTTGATAAAGTGCTCCAACATTCCACCCCCTTTGAAAGGTCCCTTTCAAATAGGAAGGACAGCAAGCTTGCGAATTGGACGTTGTAAAACGTCAGCAACTCTCACCTTGACATCATTGCCGGGAATAGTATTAATGTCTCTACCAAGCAGTCACTTTTGGGTAGGAAGGTTATCGTCATGTACTATGAACATTGCGCCAGCTTCCAAATTCTGCTAAGGGGAGGACCACTTTGACCATTGCTGAAGTTCGTTGATGTATTCGTTTGACCAGAGCTTCCAGAAATGAGTTTTGACAGCGTTTATGCGACGCCATCTTTGCAGGTAGCTGATTTGAGATACATCATCTGGTGCTTCGGGAATGGCCCTTAGTGCTGCTCCGATGAAAAGATGTCCAGAAGTTAAAGCTTCAAAATAGTTGGGATCTGTCGATAGCGAAGATATTGGCCGGGAATTCATCACGGCTTCAATCTCGACCAATGCTGTTGAAAGCTCTTCAAATGTCAGCTTAGCGTTGTGAAGACTTCGATACAGGTGTCCCTTTACAACCTTGACGGCGGCCTCCCAGAGTCCTATGTGGGATGAAATGAAAATTAATATTATCATTAGAACAAAAGTGATTAATGATTTTAAGTGATTTTTGTTGAAACAACATTCTGCGGTATTCTTTAAATTTTGAGTCCGCCCCCACAAAATTTGTAGCGCTATCACAAAGAATTGCATGTGGTAAGCCTCTACGACCAAAGCCGCAATGAATGCGTCTGCAGATAAATCTGATACGGCCTCAAGGTGGGCAGCTTTTGATGCAAAGTAGACGAAAACTGCAACATACGTCTTGTGGGGAATCTTGCTACGAATCCTATAAAAGGTATGAATTAGTCCACAAAAATCCACACCACAACGAGAAAAAAGCCGAGACGAGATAAGCCTTTCAGTTGAAGATACCAAGATACCGTCCGAACCTACGACGGTATCTTGTACAAAATACGTAGTTTCTGACGATCTTCCTAGCAATATTTCTTGCGTTCACGATCCAGAATCGTTGTCTTATTAGTGCAACAAGAGTCTTGGGTCCTGCATGAAAATTTGATATATGTACATCCCTAACCATTGAGAGAACAAAGTTTGACTCCTTTGGAAGAAGAAATGGATGTTTCTGCTCCTCTGGAACGTTCGCATTCTTCATTCGACCTCCTACTTTTAACAATTGAATTCCGTTGGATTCATCAATGAACGGGCTTAAATACATGAAGGCTCCTTTCGGTTGTTTCCCATGTCGAATCAGGTCAATTTCGTCAGCAGAATCTAGTTCCATGGGGGTAAGAAATCAAACTTTTCCACCGAACGTTTCCTCATCCTATTGACAATCCGTAATACGTATGCGAAAACGCGTATTGTTTTTCAATAAGAGCTATATTTATTTACGATGATTCGTCTATATGTTTTTTTACTAAGCAATGCGGTTTTTCTCTTTTCCAACGTAACGAATTCCGAAGAAAGTTCTTTATTCAAGTGAAGTGGAAATTTTTGAAGGTCTTCTAACAAAAAATAAGGTCCAGAAAACCATATCGAGTCCCTTAGCCCCTGAGTCGTACAGCCTCGTGAAACAATATCAGCAGGGTTATCTTTTGTGAGAACATGTCTCCAGACGATATTCTGCGTATGTTCCTGGATTTCCGCTACTCGATTTTCTACGAACGTCGTGAGTTTTGAAGAATGCGTGGAAAAATTTATTCCCAAGGTACTCGTTAGATTTGAGTCTGCCATATTTATATCCTTGTGTTTCGGATTCTGTTGTTCAACATCCAACCCATTGCTATTCCACTTTGAGAGTTCAAGGCCTGCTGACTTCAAAATTGACACCAGTTTCTTTTGTATCTGACAAAATTCATCGAGATTGTCAGCTCCACAGAGCATGTCATAGACGTAAAAGTTCGAGTGAATTATTTTGGATCCTAATTTTTTATTTTTAAATTTATCTGAAAGGTACCTAAGCGAGCGGATTACCAGGAATAGTGCCGAAGTTGTACCATAGGTAACAGTATTCAGCCCGTAGGTTTGTATGGGTGACAGCTCGCTTTCCTCCATAAAATATATTGATCCTTACGATGAGAAGGATGCATTAGTATCTGTCTACATATTTTAACTATATCTGCAGTCAAGGCGTATCTATTAAAACGAAATCTCAGTAGAATGAGGAATAAATCGTCCTGAATGGTCGGACCTGTCATGAAGATTTCATTAAGGGATTTCTGTGATGATGTCCGGCATGAGGCATCAAATACTACTCTTAGTTTAGTTGAAGTGCTGTCTGGTTTCTGATGAGGTAAGTAATAATGAGATTCCTTCAAACTAGGACTCTCTACCAAAGACATATGCCCTAGGTCCTTATATTCCTGCAGAAATTTAACATATTCAGATTTTAGTGAAGCGTCTTTGGAAAACCTGCACTCCAACGATAAAAATCTCATCAAAGCTATGTCATAAGAAATTCCTATGTACCCGGGATCATGCTTAAATGGGAGTCTTCCACTAGATAGTTCTTCGATAGTTTTCCGAAAGTGTGTTTCACTTCGACAAATGCATCTAATGGGTCTTCCGATAAACATAGACAGCACATCTGTTTTTCGGGTTGTAGCTGGCACCTGTATTTCCCAGATACAATCCATCCTAAATGTGTATTTTGCAACGAGGGAAGTTCCGGTCCGAGCTTAATTTAAACTGCCAGAAATAGTTCAACAAAGGTTTCAGCTCCAACTAACATGTCGATCGGCGATGGTACGTTAAAATCCTCATCTGCAAATTCAATATGGTTGGGTAAGCTCCAGTCCTTTACCTTAAGTTCTGAATCAGGTTGGTATCCTGTAATGGTTGGTGTAACGAGGAATTCTAAAGAAATTTCAAAATTTCTCCAACGCAGAATGGGAAGCTGCAGAACTAGTAGTTATTTGGATATTTTCCGAGGTCACTGTTGGCTGTTGTTGAATTCGATGCAGCAAAGTATGGTGTGGTTGCTTACATGTTCTACACCGATATGTTGATGGACATTTAGATGCAGTGTGACCTTTACCTAAACAGTTTAAACAAAGGGATAGCTTCTTTAAGTTTGCAAAACGATCTGATACAGAGAGTTTGCTAAAAGTGGAACAATTGCTAATTATATGGGCGTTTTCTTTACAAAATGCACACGATCTTTGCGTCAGAGTCAAAGAAGATTTTAGAGGTTGATCAAAGGACGATCTGGTTTTGTTTGGCCATTTGCTATAATGGTCTGAGCGCAGCTGCTGACCATCGTGTGCTTCCAGGTATTTTCATCGTTTATTTAAAACTTTAGCGCACACATCCCAACTTTACATAGGCCCCGTGTGCGGTTATCGATTGTTAATCGACTCGACAAAAGTCGATTGTATCGATTTATTTCATCTTTCGTATTGTGTAAATCAATCGATAGAAATTTATATTATTGTGAACTACGAACGTGCATATTGTGAATATTATACATTTTAACAGTTGATTGTGTAAACATTATTGTTCCTGCTGCTTTTCGTGAATTTTAGTTTGAAATAAATTATTAAAATGAGTTCAATAGAGCTGTGGTTCAGTGAATCCGACGAAGAAAGTCCGAACGAATGCTTGGAAATGGCCCGACGAAATAATGGAAATAATGAAGCAGTTGAAATCAGGAACAACATTCTAATAATATAACATTTATAAAAAAGTCTTTCAATTCATTGCTTTTATCACATATGTTGCTTACGTCTCTAAATAACAAAATAACTCACTTCTTAAAAAAACAAACAAACAAGAGTTCAGGTAAAAAAAAAAAAAAAAATAAATTCACAAATACGAAAGGTGTTTTACATAAATATTCAAGAATCACTTAAATTCTCTCTGCAACTCTAATATTTGCTGATTCTTCTAAGTGACTAAAGAAGTGTAGCTTATTTGGTCCACCACCCGTTGCCTTCATCTCGATTTTATTTTCCGATTTTTTCTTTAGCATTGTCTGGATTTTCTTCCATTGATTTTACTAAATGCTCCAGCTGTGTTTTATTGGTCACTTGCTTCGCCCTAAATTCAAATTATTTGTTTTTTTTTAGATAAACTTATTTTTTTTTATCAAAATACTCACATTTCAATTTTTTTTCAGCAAGCCACACACCAATGATCAGAAAATTTCGATCGACTAAAAACTGCTGTCAAATCGACAATAGTAAAAGCGATGCTGACGGCTTCGAAACCTTAGGCAATTCAAAGAGTTGAGATATGTTTTCCAAAAATATAAGACAATCCTTATCGTAGCGATTTTTGAGTCGAGTAAGTGCTTTAGGGTAGTTAACCTCTGTGACCTAAAAAGCTTTTATTGTGCCGAGTGCTTGACCACTTAAGCAAGTCAGTAAATAAGTTAACTTTTCGATTGTTGAAAGACTCGGGTCACTGTCTACGAGTTTAGTATACGAGTTAATGAAGTTAATGAATTCTGAATATTTGCCACTGAATTTAGGCAAGCTTAATTTTTGCAAATGGTTGACCGATTGTGGAACTGAGAATGTAGTTTCTAAAGTACTGTTCCTTACTGCACCTAGACCCGCTAGTATTTTCGTTTTTGTAGAAATGTAAAGTTCTTCAAACTCACCTCTTGCCGTATCCGTAGGGGTTAAACGTTCAATTTGTGTTGGATATATTAAAAGTTGCTCAAAGTAGGATTCCACTATACTTAAGCGACATGCTAATTCTGTTGGTGACAATTCATCTTTGATACTATTTTTTATTCTGGTTATGCTTCTCTTGGTTGAAAAACGCATTTGCTATAACTCCTCTATCGATGGTTCCGACATTATGAAAAAGGATCAAAAAATACAATTGATAATGAAGTTTGCCAAAGTGCAGAAGCCTGACGAACGTGAAATGATTTTTTTGCTCCAAGGTCTGCGAGAAATGAAAAATGATGCAAAACTAAATAGCTATTGCGACCATGAGATCGAAGATACAATCAACTAAAAGTACAACGAAGCCCTTATATGACCATTTATAAATTTACAATAAACTGGAAATTGTAGTAACACTATGCTTGTACGAAGGATAAAACGATATTGTGAGATTAATTCCAACAAGCTGCTACCTGCTAGCTTCACACCGAAATTCCAATAAAAATCCGAATATTATTGCTTCAAAAAATCCACTGATAACTGCTGTTAAACTATTGAAATCATGTCCAATCCCAATGATGATATGTGACTGCGAGCTCTTGTTCTGCTGCGATATCAAACGAATCGGCCGATAAAGTTGCGATACACTGTGAAGCTCAATTGTGTGGAACCTGTTGCCAAACAAATTTGAGAAACGTGTTCCTTATAGGGCCCATTCACTACGCAGCCACCTCTGCACAGCCCAAGAAAATTTCAAAATATTTTTTATTTGCTCAGACCGTCGTTGCAAACAGACGACATGGATACACATTTTTGCAACAACAAAATATATATGTGTGCAGCGACAGTTTGTGTAGTGTGTGGGCGCTATTACGAAAAAAAACTAATGTCAATTGAGTTGTTTGTCTCCTGTAGAAACCGAAATAAAGCGATCGAGCGAAAGGGCGACGATAAAGATAATAAAGATGATTGTGTGTATGAATGAGGAAGGAAACGACGATTTGAGTGGGAAAAAGCTTTTTGCGAATGAATGAAAGCTACTTTGCGAATGAGCGAAAGCTATTTTGCGAATGAGCGAAGACTATTTTGCGAATGAGCGAAGACTATTTTGCGAATGAGCGAAGACAGCCAAATTGAAAAAAACTGTGTGGAATGTAAGAAACTGCAATATTAGCTTTGTGGATTCTAATTTTGATCTGCTACCGACAAGATGTACGCATTAATATTATTGTGGAGTATGCACTCGTATGTCGTGAGTAACACACTTCAATGTTGTTTCAGCACTTTTTTTTCTAAAATCAATGTAATACAATTTAATGTAAGTGATAAAATTTGCATGTAGTAGGTATATCTCCTCGTATGTCGAATGTGCGTTTTGTATAATTTTGATTTTAATTGACTGGATCGATATTTTGCTGATAATAAAGTAGTTTTAGCCAACGCACATTCGAATAGATGAAGTGTTTCTTACGTACCTTTGCAGGGAGGATACTTAGATTTCTCTGTACTTTTTAGTCGATGGGACAATAAACGTCTTTTGGCTCTCCTTTCCTCCTTGGTGGTGATGATTGGTGCTGGTGCTTCCAGTGACTTCCGCCTTGCTTTTTTTTCGTATTAGTGTAAATCGATAATACAACACGACTCACTGTCACACTGTTCTTTTTTTTGTAATATGTTCATGTTCACTTCTAGTATTTTTCTTTTAGAGTTTTTTTGAGTTTACGATACAATTCGAAACCGAAAAGATTGACTCACGTTTTGGCGCCAAAATGTACGATCAGCGAGTCCGACTGCTTGATGTAAAAAAATTACTTTATTTTTTTGTAGGAAAATTCACATCGAAAATGAATTGGACCTGGGGGTTATGGATTCTGTGGGTCTTTCCGGGTGTACTATATTTTTTACGATTTTTTCCACGGCGAGAGGACAGATGACGCAGCGACAGGAGACGACGAATCAAAAACCAAGCGTGAACAAGAGAAAAGACGTCCAAACTGAGGGTTTATTGCTTTTTATACAATTCAATTGGTATAAATTTTAACGAAAGCTAACAATCATTAAATACAATAAATATGGCGGCTCGATATGCGTAGGTGCCAAGTTTAAATAGTAACGAAATTTAGTACAATGAAGATTATCGATTTAATTCAAACAATTTACAATTCAATAAATATCGTTGTTGTGTGTTGCTGATAAAGTGCTCCAACAACTACTACACAGTTCTTCTCTGTACCGTAGACCTCGCTTGACATCAACAATTCAACGCTCTATTCTGAACCCAAATTGGTTGTCTGAGACCTTTTTCTTCTGCTACTGCTAGCAGTCTATTATAAATTATTAAATAAATTATTATTCTCTCCAGAATCTTTCCCACGGTGTCCAAGAGGCATATGGGGCGATGAGAAGATGGCTCACCAGGAGGCTGCTATCCTTTTGGTATCAGAATCAAATTCTGTGTATTCCATCTTTCGGGAAAGGTTCCTTCTTCTAGATACGTTTTTATTGTCGCTATGAAGAGGCCCGGCCTCTTTTTGACACCCGCTTTTATTGCTTTATTCGAGATGCCCTCAAGTCTAGGGGCTTTGCTGTCATATTGCCACATGTCCTTAGCAACTCCTCCAGGGTGATTAGAGGGATTCGCTCTGGACTAACTTCTCTTATGATGTTGCATATAGTAGCTGATGCTTGTGAGAAAAAGTATTCTATTCTCAGCATTTTCGAAGGCTTTTCAGTTTCGCGATCACTATTTTCTATGCTGAACCCCATGGTTTGGCTTCTTGACAGAGACTTTTGAAGTACGTGGTGTACATACTTTCTTTGAAGGCTCTCGTTAGGTATCATCTCGCTAGTCTAGAAGTGACCAGCCGTTGTTGGAAGTCTGGTCTACTTCTTTACACGCTGAACTTTGCGCGGAGCCTGTAAGCATTTTACCCCGAATGCTTTATTTTTTCGTTCCACCAGTAGCAAGTGAGAGCTTCCCTTTACTTGCTCTTCTAGGAATTGATGCAGCGTACGCTGCTTTGATGATAGGTGTGAAATGAGACACAGGGGTGAAATCACAATTTAACATCTCCTCGAAAGAATTGCTATTTAAGACCATCATCCCATTTTGGTCCCTTAAGTTTTGGGGAATAGGTTGGTTTCATGTATTTAATCTCCTTAAATATCGCCTGTTGGTCATCATGAGAATATTTCTCACTGAACCGCCACTTGATGGTACCTAGAATAAAGTTGCTCGCAAAGGTGATGTCGACGAGGGAGCTGTGAAAGAAAGAAAGAAACGAAATTGTATTTTAACCACAAAGTTTTGTTCAGTGGTGAGTCTCATTTTTGTTCAGCAAGCAAAACAGATGCAGTTAGAGTGAAGAAAATCTACGATCCATTATTGAGAAGCTGTATACACCCACAAAAAGTTTGATATTCTTGATATGCTTGATTGTCTGGTGGAATCATTGTTCAATACTTCTTCAAAAATGATACAAGTCAGAACGTTACAGTCAATGATCCATGATTACTGACTTGTTCGTTCTACAATTGAATGGCATTATTGTGGACGCAAAGCCGCGTCACAATCAATTTATTATTATCAGTTCGTTGAGGGCAAAATTTGACTCAACGTTCCTGTGAATTGGACCCGAAGATTGTGTGATTTAAAAACTTGGCGATATGTAAAGTCACTATTCTACGCCAATAAACCAGAGGCAATGGATGACTTGGAAGAACATTTGACGCGTTATTGCCGATATACGGCCCTAGCTGTTCAAAAAAGTGGTCGAAAATTGGATTTCTAGCCAGCTCAGACGCTTATATTGCCGAAATCGCATTTAGGCGCTCTTGGCATAAAACAATCTTTCCATTGAAATCAATACAACAGCCATTACCACGATATTTTGTGTTTTATTTTATTATGTTCTATACCTCTATATAAAGGTCTACGAGTTTCTGTGCATAATGACAATATCGATCACATTGTGACGGATTGAAAGTGTCATACATAAAGGTGTAATGGGCAGATATCCCATTGTACGTTGTTCTTATTGAAATCAGCAACTAATTCGATTCCGGTATGTTTACATATAAGCCCTTCACTGATATGAGATTGTGGTGCTCCTTCTAATCATCTTTAATCCCGATCTTCTCCGAAAGTACTATAGAGCACAGTAGCTTCCGTTCTATTAACTAGTTGTCCCTGAAACGAGACTCTTGTACTCGTCCCTGAGCTACACCAAATATAACAGTGATCCACTAATCTTTTGAGTGATTACAAACAGTTTGTGTCACATAAGCAAGTACTACAAACTACTTCACCCTGTACAGTGTACACCCTACATATCGGTTCGAACACTGATGCTAATGCTACAATGAAACCTAGAGCAGAAGCGTACTGAGGCCGTCAGATGGAAGATGCAATGTGGATCGAAACGAAAGATTCTTCGGCAAGGGAATGTTTACATCAATGTTCTTCAAGACTGGAATTTAGTCCAGAAAATTTAACAATCGTTAATGTTTTAAAAGGTAAGTAAACTACATAATGACAACAGTTTAACAGTATCATTTAATAAGTCTTTTTTCTCAATGCCATGAAAGTTCATCCGTTGGTTGCCAATATTACTTGGTGCTGATGATTGAGTGTTGTAGAAATAGGGAACGCACTAAGAGGCGTCAACTTGGTGATGCTCAGTGTTGTAACTGAACAATTGAGCTTATTTTATCTCCAAGTGGTAACTATCGGGTACTGGTCGATGTCCATCCGTACTCGACTTGCCAAACTTATAATTCGCCAGAAGTAATCAACGGTGAAGTAAAATCCCGGAAAAAAGCAAATAAGATCTTATCCGGGCTACTTCGACATATTTGGAGCTCGAATTTCCGAGACTACCAACAGTGCCAACAGTAGCGCTCACATACCCAAACGGGCTACTGGCTTCGATCTAACGACCACTAGTCATGGGGGTATCTATAATGGAACTGGTTGAGGGTTGTACCAACAGGGTAATAAAAAAAAAATCAAGTTACGAGGCAACAACAAGCCTCGGATACGGACGGATCTACTGCTGACAACACCTGCAAACGAAATAAGGACAATGAACTTTGGATCTGCACGTGGAATGTTAGGTCCCTTAATAGGCCAACTGCAGCCGAACAACTAGCGGAGACCGTCGACTACAGCGAAACGAATGCTATATCATATTTCATCATATTCAACCAGATTGACCAGATTGCGATCGACGCAAGGCACTTCTCCAGTATTATGGATGTCCGAATGAAACCCCTGGTTTTACGATGAGTGCCGGCAAGTGTTCGTTATTTGTTTCGAGTCAAATAAGGAGGAGTAGAAAAACAAAAACCAAATAAAATAATAGAATTACACTAACAAAGATCTTCGTTATAATTGAAATAGTATAGTATAAATATGAGATACAGAGGTAAGATACTTATTTTACGTTGTGCTCCGTGTTGCGACCAAAATCCAAGTTGATGGACCATCAGGAACCATTGATTGACCACGCACAAAATGAATAATTTACACTGACACGAGGCAGCAGGTATGCAGAGCATTGTGATCAGATTATTATGCGTATTTGGAAAAAGCATTTCTGTGGACTGTATAACTGCGACGACGAATAAAATACCGCTGTCAAGCAGACTGACCTGAATGATGTAGATCAACAATTCCATCCACCCCACGAGTTTCCGATGGCCAACATATCATTTGGTTTTAGGCCAGGAAAATCCCACCTTCGACCAAATATCATATTCACACTACGTCAGATCATGAAACAAACCCATGAACTCCAAATCGATACACACCACCTATTCATCGATTTTAAAGCCCCGTCTGACTTCATCTATAGAGACGAACTACAGAAAGTTTTTTATGGGATCCCGGCCAAACTCGTTCATACAATATGATGATGGATAATGCACGCTGCTCCATGCAGGTCGATAAAGAACTGACCGAGTCGTTTGATATCAAAAACCGATTTAGACAAGGCGATGCGCTGACATGCGATTTCCTTAACAACATCCCTGAAAGAATAGTGCAAAACTCAGGTATTGTACCTCGTGAGTTTTGCACTATTCCTTCAAGAATATGATATTGTCTTTCAAAAGCCCGTCAAATTATTCGCGTACGTCTATGATATTGACATAATCGGAAGAAAGCAGCATGATGTCAGTGGCGTATTGAGATAAAAGCGGCGAAGATGGATTTAACGGTCAATGAGGGCAAGACCAGGTATATCCTGACAAAAAGAAAGGACACCCAATGCCGATGTCTTGGACAGAATGTCACGATAGATATAACTCTAAAGTAGTTAAGGATTTTGTCTACTCAGGCTCCGTTACGAATTCAGACAATGACACCAGCGCAACGTTCAATACCAATCGCTGTTTCTTTGGTTTAATAAGGTAATCGACTAGCAAAGCCCTCTCCCGAAAAACAAAAGTGACCATATACGAGTATAAGAACTTAATAATCCCAGTCCTGGTTTATGGCGCAGAGGCATGTGCTTTATCAAAAATTGCTTTTCGGTCCCGTCTTCATAGAGCATGAATGGAGAAGTAGATACCACGACCAACTATACGGTGTATATTTTCAACAAACTCGTGTTTCTAGAACCGATGCATGAACACAAGTAAAAGTGAAAGTGCCCTAGGTTGCGATAAAAATATACCTCGCAATAATTATATCCTGTTTACATTGTAGTTTTAAAGCAGAAAAATAGAAAAACATGTCAACACTCTACCTCAGGAGTGCATCAATCCCCCGTAATTGGATACAAAAGAAAACATCGTATTAGTGAGAAACGACCTGAAAAATATACAGTATCCAACTGATGTAAAAACTCCCAGCAATAAACCGGGAAGATATTTTAGAAATTTTACGAATAATTAGAAAACAATTTCAGTTTTCTGGAAATAAATTGTATTTTCTGGCGGAATAGAAAACTCAGTCCTTTCATAGAAACATGAGTAAGCGGGGATAAAGTGCATACTATACCCGCTCCGACCATACCAACGCCGAGTACCTAAAGTCTTATACGAGCTTAGGGTGAACAGTCAAAGAGGTAGTGCACCACGTTATTGTCATCACTATCACAGCAAGCGTCCCAGAATATTGTGACTCTTATGCCTAGCATACTTAAATGCTTAGCAAAAGCGTAGTGCCTCGTCACAACGTGAATAAGCATCCTGCAGTCTTTCCTACTAGAGGACAGCAGGAAGGCACGGGCCTCATAGAGACGCCGGAAAGAATTCGTTTGTTCTGCCGGCGGCCTCAATAGACATACCATATGTAGTTATGCTTAAATGAAACCCAATTATCAATTCAAGCCTTAACTGAGGACACAGGCTGTGCTAACTTAGGTAAGAGTCCTGAACAACTCTTCTCCTAGCCTAGCAAATTCAACGACGATTTCATCTCCTGTGATCCCATTGTGACCTGGACGCAAACTAAACTCGGTGAATTCAGCCTCCCGGATTTATTGAGTGAAACCTTGCATTGTGGTGATTTGGTAGAGATTGGCAGGGACATTGCAAGCTTGGTTTAGGGAAACAATTGAGTTGACAAACCAAACTGGCACTCCACAAATCCATTATCCTGCCAACTATACTCTATAGCATCGGTTGCGACATTGGCATCCTTCGAATCCAAGATCGTAAAATTTATTTACCCGTACTATGATGTGAATTTTATCTTTCTCAAAAGTTAAGTTACGGGCCTATAACAACCTTCAACTTGTCAAAAAATGATTTTGTTTACCTTTTGGCATTACAACATTTTCAACATTCAGGTTGCCATTGAAATGAAAAAACGCTGTGCCTGGTAAACAAACCTAATACGCGATCTGCTTCCGCATAGGTGCCCAGTATCAAAGATTGCATGTAAGCAGTTTGCATTCTGCTTTTCCGTAGAGATTCTTGGTAATACATTTTCCAAATCGTATATTTAGCGCATGCAACACTAGTTTCTGCATCAATTGCAACGCGTTGATTGCAGGTGCACTAGCACTCACATAGTAAACACGCTCAAAATGTACCACTCAAAGGTCCATTTTGTCTCTATGAGTTTTTGTCTCCTTTCGGTTACCATCACCTGGGCTGACATATTAGTTAACGTCAATGTAAATAAACCAATTCACGATGTAAGCGAGCAGTTTGTAAGCTTTTCGATACAGCCGGAACTATTGTTCAAAAGTCTGGATGGCCCTCATAAGTAAGACTAGTAGTGCCTACCTTGGATTTCTTATAGATTATCTTCCTTTTTCAAGGAAAACCCTTACAGATATGGCTTCTCTTCTGGGATCTTCATATATCAAGCTTGTTGGAGACTACTTCTTTGCAAATGACCTCAAGACTAATCTAAAGAATCCAACTCAGTCCATTTGGAGTGGTTTCAATCGATGGACTCGGTAAGTTTTTTTTATATTAAATCCGTTACTTGGGACAGACTTAGGATAATACATTTCTAGGGGAATGAATTGGACTATGGTTATCCCTGTGCAATACACTCCACTGTCCTGGGATCCAACAGAAGCCTTGAGGGTTTTGAATATCTCTAACGCCGTAGGAGTCGACAGCTGTATCTGGCAACTTGGTCTTGGTTCGTATCCTTCAATTATCATTCACTTCATACGTATACTGTGGACCTCTTCTCCATTTAGACTTTGGAACATCAAGAGCTGCCGACTATGTTGCCGATCTCAATACTTTGGACACAATGGTGGACACATTCAGGCCATATGTTAAGAGTTGGAAGGTCATCGGAGCTGAGATTACAGCCGGAAGTAGCGCTGAAGAAACAAAACGATACATTGACATGTCAAAGGATATAAATGCTGCCTATGGATGGACTCAGTAAGTTTTTTTCACACCCCCTATCATCGAACCGTATATAACTTATTATAACCAAATACAGGCCAGCTGGATATCATATTGAGGAAAACGTAAATGGCTATATTTATGACAAGGATGCAGCACTGAAAAGCATGCTTGAGAAAAAAGTTCCAATTTGGCTAAGCATCCCTCCCAAAGGCTTGGCTAATCAAATTTCCAACGTCTACACTAGTATCGAAGTAGCTGAAGCCCTTCGTTGGGCGCAAACTCTTGGTGATGCTGCTAGTACTGGTTTCGATGCAGTTTTCAAACCAATCTCAGCGGATGATGTAAGCGATACCAATTACAGCTTCTTTGTGACCGCTTTGTTCAAAAAAATTATGGGAAACCGAGTGTTTGCAGCAAAACCTGTTAAGAGATTCTCCTCCGCAACTAAGCTATACACGCACTGTGCCAATGGAATATCAGGTGGTGTCGTCTTCATGGGTGTAAACACTGAAGACTACTCTGTCAAAGTATCTGCAAGGCCCTCAGCTAAATTTACTGGCTCAGAAGTATGGCAATTTGTGCTCACATCAAAGAAAGGCTCAACTTATTTAAATAATGAATACCTTAACCTCAGTTCTACAATGGAACCTTTTGTCAGGATTAAGCATCCCAACAAGCCACTGGCCATTACTATGCCACCAATGTCTGTCGGCTTTTGGGTACTTCCACTTGCCAATCTTGAGGATTGTCAGTTTACAGAACTTTTATCGTCATACAACCCAGAGACACATTGGGAAAGTAAACAGAGGAAACAAACTGCCTCGGATCGTCTTCTGAAAAAGTTGATTTTCGAAACCTCCTTTACAGATCAAATGAAGAATCATAGACGCAGAAATGTCAGAAACAGTCCATCAACTATCGTAAGCAGGGATTACATCATGAAAAACTCCAACGTGGTCACCCGTCATAGAAGATTTCTCCTCCAGGATCCGTATATTTCCGATCCTGTCCTAGCTAAGATCAACCCAAAATCATTGCTCGATGAGAAAAAGTACAAGAAACGAGAGGATCCTCAAAACTGGCTTCAAACTTTGAAACAAATTGCCCTGCCCAAAATGGATTGGGGTCTAAAACGTTCTCGTCGTGCGGCTGACTTCATTGATTCTCTATTCGGTAAAGAGAATCCTACTCCAACAAAGCAAACTCAAAACGGTACAAAGTTAAAAATTGAAAATGAAGCGGATATTTTCAAGACTGAAGACAACAAAGAGATCGAACTTCCAGTCGGTGATGTACATATCCAATACATCACAGGTCAAGACGGCGAAGAAATTCATGTGAAAAAATCTGTAGATGATCCAGTAGAGGATAAAGAGCAAGATGTGCAAATAAAGGAGTTACCTTCCGAATTCTACGAATCCGTACCTCTTGAGAAGTATGCCTCGAAGCCCATCATCAACAATGCAAATTCAAGATCAAGAAGTGATGGAATTTCTAGTTATCCAATGCCGTCTGACTACATGAACCGAAATAAGATGGACAAACAATTTGAGGAAGTTCAAATGGAGCGCGTCCAAGCTTTCAATGCCCGAACAGCGACTGAAGAGAGCACCAAGTCCGATCCTGATACTGAATACACCGTACAGCATTTCACTAAGGGAGAAGATAATTTCCAAAAGTTTTTATACGACTCTGGTGAGAGTCATTCATCAACTTCTTTGAAAGGATCTCGTTTTAGGAGAGCAATCGATTACAACAATCTCAATCTATTGCAAGACAACATGATAACCAAGGACGAGTATGTGAAACCACTGTCCGACATTCTCTCTGGAATAAGTGAAGCTATTACTGAGCATCCGGATAATGATTACAACTTGCAGCAAGGAGTTGTCTCAAAGTTCAAAGATCGTGTCTCGAAAATTTTGAGCACTGTCAAGAATCGCTTGAGTGATCTGTTGAATTCCCTTGTTAAATAAAAAACTGAATTTCATTTTAAGTATCCGTAGGTCGTTGAATTCGTGTGTAGGCTAAATACAACTCCATTACATCAGTAGAATAAGAGGGACAGGAATTATGTACTTGTTTGTTTGTTAATTTGTCGAAAGTAAATCATTATTTTAAGAATAAATTATTTTATCATTAAACACAAACGTCTGTTTTGTTTTTGTTTTGGTTAATTAAGAGTGAAGTTAAATTTAGTTTTAAATCTTTATGGTGGCCTTAAGTCAATGGTTTACTAAAAATATTTCATCTACTTCAAAGTATATCTTTAGTAATACATGCTGAAGGAGTAATTAATTTGTGGCCCAGATTAACCAGAAACAATTTCATTGAAGTTTCTTACAAACTCACCCTAATAAACAGGGGTGTGATGGATATGCCATCACACAGACACTAGGCAATAGGCACCAAAACGGGCATATCGCGGTCCCTGTGGAACCGATTCAATTTGTCTTCAAATTTTCAAAAACCTAAACAATGGCCCTGGTGAAACACCCAATTTTCTTGGAAAGATACTTATTCGAGAAGGCCTTTGAAGTTTGTATCGTCTATTTCCTCTAGGTTGTCTTAAAAGTTTTTCACCAAAAAATTTTCTTCGACTACGCGATATTGCCTCGCATTCACACAGTATGTGTGTTATGTCCTCAACAGGTTGCAGATTACCGCAGAATCTGCAGATATACGTATCTGACAATTTGAGTCTCTTCGCGTATTGCCGCAGGAGACAGTGTCCTGTCAGGATTCCTATTACTCTCCTAAGCTTATCTCTGGCTAAAGAGTCTTAGATACCCTGTATTATGAGAGGCATACATTCTTGAAAAGCGGTTTCCGGAGGTCGAATAATTGTTAAATATTGTTGACTTACCTAAGTATTCAGGGTATTGGTTCTCTGCATCCATAATTTAGTCGGTGAGGAAAAGGGCATGCACCCGAGGGGTTGATGACTCAATTGTGATTCTACGCATGATTTCCGCGCTAGTATCGTTGCCGGAGTTGGTAGCGGAGTATACATACATGGATATGGGACTTCCCCTTACTACCTCCTCAAAGTCGTAGCTGCCAGTCATTACGTTTCGTCCTAGGGTTCTATGTTGTGCGTTGCTTTTTGTTGTCAGCATATACTTTGTTTTTCCTTCATTGACCGCTAAACCTATTCTTTGCTACTTTTGCTGCAGTAGTCCCAAACGTTCCATTTCCAGCCCGCTGTGTTCTTTCCATTATGTCAATGTGCATATGCGAGTAACAGTCTTTGGAAAGTTGGGGTCTCGGGAGTTGACTTGTAAGTTTTGCACAATTCTTTCAAGAACGATCTTGAAAAAATCACATGACAACGCATCGCCTTCAAGAAGTCCATTTCTGGCATTGGAGGTCTCGGTTTTGTAATTCCCCATTATCATCCTGCATAGTCGAATGAGCTTGACAGGGATGCCAAAACTAGACTCTGTAGAGTTCATCTTTGCAGATACTGTCATATGCGGCTTTGAAATCTATGAAGGGGTGATGTGTATTGATTTGGAGCTCCTGGGCTTTTTCCAAGATCTGCCGTAATGTGAAAATTTGATCTATGGTGGACTCTCCGGGGCATAAAACCACACTGATTGGGTTTTAGGATTGCTCATTCGAACGAAAATATCACTACTGAGGCCGAGGACGTCCGAGAGAGTCGACAAACTTCGACGAGACAACGATGCACACCGTTTGGCATCAGCAGACGCTCGTTGCGTCGAGTTTTGTCGAAAGATCTGAAGATGCTCCCTTATAAAGTGCAAACCGTTCACCAATTCCTGCCTGCTGACCGTCAAGTGGGGTTAACCTACTACCATGCTCTGTTAAATCTGGTGCAAAAAGAGGATGATTTCGTACAAAAAAACCTTATTAACGACGACGCCCATTTCCATTTAAGTGGTTATGTGAATAAACAATATTTACATTTCTGGAGCACGAAGAATCCACATAAAATGCACGAAGAGTGATCATTTGACCGATATTATTCTTTCAACTTCATGTCATAAATTTTACACCTTCAAGCAAACTTTTCGTAAAAACAGAGCCGTTTTTTTAATTTTAATAAAATGGCATCCAATTCCTATTATTCCATTACTTTTGCCCACCTTGTATTAGGTGTTCAAATAATGCGATGTTGAGAAAACTTATTTCCCTGTAGTTGACGCAAGAATATCATCACCTGCTGATATAAATAGATCGTCGGTTAGGCCATCTCGAAATGGCTGTACTGAACTCAACTTGGTCGAGTAGACGGAAATGTTGTCTGTCTTCGTCTAGGTGGTAAGATTTATTCTGCTTCACGGTGGGATGTTTTTCGTCATCAGCGTTTAACAGTCTGTAGAAATCATATTTCCAGATTCTCAGCACCGTCTGTGGTTTTACTATGAGATCTCCTTCCGCATCCTTGCAGATTTCTGTTCGGGCTTTGGAACTTTGGCATGTTCGTTTTATTTTTTTCGTTTCTCGAGGATCTCTAAGAAGCAGACTTTGATAAGATGCACATATTTATAATAAAATACACTATACAATCCGCTAAGATTTATTCTCTGGCTCAGAGGGACCACTTCAGTAGACGATCTTGAATGGAGCTATGAATAAACACAGCAAGAAGACCTTACTTGCTCTCTTGGCAGGTCTCTTTGACGGTTGAACTTATTATAAATCTATAGGCAATACAATTGTCAATACTCCACATACGTTCGAGACGGTTTTGTACGTGGGAGATACCTTGCATATATATTTGAATGTGATTTCGACAATATTCACACGGCAACCCTAGATACATATTAAACTAATTTCTTAGGAATTATGGTCCTTCACAAGATTTAGTGAATACTTGACAGGGGTGATAATAAAGGAATTGTGTATCACGACGTGGTAATTTATAGGTAATTTATATATCGCCAATGTTTCTCAGCATTTTAAGCGAAATCATGAGAAAAGCTCGAGCAAAGATAAACGATAGTGCTACAAATTGTCAATCTGAACTGATACTACCCTCACTTAAACCAATCTTTAGCATTCAACAACCGTTTCTAACCCTCAGCGGAAAGCTTATAATTGAGCTTTATATGAGAAAAGTCAGCATGTTGTTACGCCCGTAAAAAACTTTCCACAAGTTATTGGGACTACAACTTCAAATACTTTTTTAGATATATGAACATCACCGTAGCACGTCCTGTGCTCATATTTAGATCCCTAATCTATCAGGGCTAGTATCAGAGATGGTACTACAGGAACAATGTTTATCTTAGCTTACATCCAACAAAGCTGCTGAACCTGACGGTTTATTGGCCGAGGTATGAAAAGTGGCTGGATGTGACTTTGTTGAGATGGTACACCAAATAGTTTCTCAAATCTGGTCAGAGTGTATGTCTGATGAATAGAATCTCAGCATTGTTTGCAGAAGTACAAGTCTCCTCATCATCTTATCTGCAATATAAATTTGGTTTCAGGGCAGGAAATTTCACAATCGACCAAATTTTCACACTTCGACAGTACCTGGAGAAGCCTAAGAAGCCAAATCGATACCCGCCATCTTTTAATCTATTTTAATACCGCATATGATAGCATTTGTAGAGACGAGCTGTTGTCGATCTGAAATGAGCAACGATGTCTCCATCGAACGATCGAAAACAATCTCTCTGTGACCTTTGATGGCAAAATATGATTGAATGGTTCGTTATCATGTAACATTTTCAACGTCATACTTGAGAAAATTGGGCGAAATTCTCAAGTCCACACCAAAGACACAATTTGGATATATCGTCGCATCATCATTGATACATCAATAACGCCGTTATCGTAGGGAACTTTGTCTACCTTGCCTGAACTATGAATTCTGCCAATAGCACCATAGCAGAAATAAAACGAAGAATATGAAGAGTAGTAAGACCTTGACGGATGAAGATATCCTCGTTGGATTCAAGAGAAAAATCCTTCACAAAGTATTCGGTCCGGTTCACGTTGATGGGCTTTGGAGGAAATGGAAGTGGCACGCACAAATAGAAAGGACCTCAATCAACAGTTTACACCTGTACTTCCCCTAACACTTACCTACCTAATTTACGTTGCCCTTTACTTCTATTTACTTACCCGCAGCACCTCTTAGTCCTCCAAAAAACCAGACATCACCAGTATGAACCGGAAGGTAAAGGCAACCCTTGTAAAAAAACAAAAAATAATTATACAAATTAGAATGCGTGCAACGGCAAATGCCAGCATGGTTTCCGCTTTAACAAATCGCTTGTACACCAAATCCTCACACTTTGACAAATAATTCAAAAGACCGAATATTTTCAAGTTATTACTCACAATTTTTTGTCAACTTGGTGCCCGCGTAT
Source organism: Volucella bombylans (assembly GCA_949129095.1). Classification (NCBI taxonomy): domain Eukaryota; kingdom Metazoa; phylum Arthropoda; class Insecta; order Diptera; family Syrphidae; genus Volucella; species Volucella bombylans. The sequence continues at coordinate 198,599,392 of OX422140.1, read as the reverse complement.
TTCCATCTGGTCTTTTAAAAAGCACTGGGAAAATTTAATTAGAATGGCAACCGCTAATTCTGGGAGCTCCACGAAGATTTAAATGAAACATAAAAACCTACAATGTAGAACATCAAGTACATCGGCTCGAATACATCGAACGATTGATGTATAACGCTGCAGTTAAGAAGGTTTTCGAATTCCTGAATTTCCTGTTTAATAATATAACGCTTAAGCGAAGGTGGCAGGGAATGCTATAAGACGACAAAGTCTCAAACAGAGATCTTGAAGGGGTTTTGAATTTTGAATAATTAAACCGAAGTATATTAGTATTTCGGCCGCAACTAGGTCCAAGTATATTTAAAGGGCATCTTACATCGATAGCAAGTTTTGATGAATTTAACTGACCGTTCGTTAATGCAGGGACTGTCATGTCACTTTTTAGATTTAAACTGACAAAAACGTGAACTTTCGTGGTAATGTCTTATTCAACTGCAAAATTAATAAGCCTGAAACCACATGTAAGAAGTAAGTTTCGTCGACTCAATATACGAGGTATATTTACTTATATAGATGGCGCTACAGTCCGGGGTGGGTGAAGGAGTTAGGTAACATTCCCCTCCAGCTAATTTGGTCATTGCCAGCTGCCGCCAGTTGCGCACCCGAAGTTGGCTAAGGTTCCCTTCCTCGCGTGTGCGACACCTCTACTGCGTTGCCCCTCTGCGTGCATGCGCTCCAGATGAGCTATCCACTAACCTGCGTTATCCAAGCATTTTTGACTAAGTCGACATCGCTGCATAGCCCGTACACTTCGCTGTAGAAACGACTTCTTCATTCTCCATTGATTCAAACCGAGTACAAAATTTCTTGAAGAACTTTTCTCTCAAAGTGTCTGGGAACATTTTCACCCGTCGCCAGTGTACAAGCTTCTGCGCCATAAAACAGCAATGGGCTGATCAGTTTTAGCCTGATTTCCGCGCCGGTGTCGTTATCGGAGTTGATAGCGGCGACGAGGTAGAGAAAGTCCATTATTACCTCAAAATTGTAACTACATATTCGTGACGTTTTTTCTATGTCATTTTTGCCACTCCTGCTTCATAGTCGGAAACGCTCCACTGACAGCTCGCTGTGTTCTTGCAATTATGTCAATGTCGTCTGCATATGCGACTATCTGAACAGATTTTGGAAAGTTGGTGCCTCTGGAGTTGAGTTGCAAATTTCGTACAATTCTTTCAAGAACGATGTTGAAAAAATCACATGGCAATGCAACGCATTGTTTAAGTGCTGTTCTGGTGGGTGGCCGCGGCTCAAGTGGTAGTGTATTGGCTTCCCAATCAGACGGTTCCACTGGGTAACCACTGAGCCCAAACATCTTTCTCTCTCTCTCTCTCTCTCTCTCTATCCAATTTTCCGAAAAACTTGCTCGGCATTTCAAGAGTAGTCATACCCATACCCTCTTAACTGTTAAGTTCTTTAAAAAAAAATAATAATAATATAATGCACGCTGCCGTGCATTCTCCAGTTGAGAGGATCTCCCTTCTTTATGGTCGGTGAAAAAATGGTGATTCGTCACATAGTGTTTTATCTTTTCCGTGTTGGGACGTATGTATTTACGTATTTACGCGTGCTGTTACGGGGAACCCTACTGAGAGGTATAGCAAGTACTACGCTACGAACTTGATTAATGCGCTGCTGGCCCAGTCCAAGTTATAGGACAGACAGCAGTTTTCCGATCAATCAAATGCTCACCTGTTCGGCAGATGACCAGTTTTATTTGTTGCAGAAAATTTGTAACATACTAACTGCCATCCGTACTAAAAATTTTAAATGTTGTAATTTCTTTGGGGAAAAAATCGTTACAATATCTAGTATTTAGAAAAAAAAAGATCTAAGCAACAAACTATTATAATACAATAGTAAAAAAATAATTTTAATATTATATATATCCAAGGAGCCACCCTGTTCGAAAAAGAAGAGAGCAAAAACAATCAATTATCAGTAATGACCTATGAGATACCTGTTGTACTCAAAATCTTTCACTATACTCGTATCTTCTATGAATTTCCCTACTGGCACTCAAAGATACATACACACTCAGACTCAACTCGTGAACAGCGGTCATCAACACGGTTTCTTCGATCGGTTGTGTCTTCTAGAAATCCGTAACCGCGACTCAGCAACTCATCACAATTTCAGTCCTAAATAAAACGTTCGCAGTGAAGGTTGTCCTAGCAGTTTCACATTCTTCTACAACAATTTTGTATCCATATCTACTGATTCACAGGTGAGTTTTTGTAAGAAAAAAGATATAAAAAAACGCCTTTTCGTTGTTTTAGCAATTGAAACTGCTTACGTCTTCAATTTTATTGTGAACAGCTTACGCCGCAAGTACTCGTGTTTACCCACTTCCTTCACATTTTCGGTTGTCCATAGATACATTTTGCTGTGATTTTACTTTTTTTTTTTTAATCCGCTGGAAGTTTTTGTTAACTGCTTGTATTTGTTGTCTTTAAATTTGTTGTTATTATGAGATGAACTTTCTGTGACGTGTTACATGTTTTACCATAGAAGAAAATAAATCGTCATCTTTGAGTGAGAATTGGGTAATGCCCGTTGGTCCGAAACAGTGAAAGTACGGTCTCCGGTTTTATGTAACGCACAGAGTGAGCATAGGTCTTCATTAAGAATTAATTGCTGAGATACTCATACAGGCAGAGTTGTCAGTACCACTCCGTCAAGAAGAGATATGGGGAAAGCTGAATAGGATGGTGCTATGAAGACCAATGATTGTTAATTTATTTGCATACATAATAAGTATGAGAAAACAAATTTTTGGATATATGGGAATTTATTAATTTTTTCTTACCAAGGTTATGCAATCGAGGTTTTGGGTTTTCGAATACGTGTTTCTAGGACAAACACTGAATTAAATTCGATCTTCACAACCACAGATTAATCATTTCATGGATAAGGTGTCATCATGTTGATAATAATCCATCTCAGTTTATGTACAGTAGCTTTTTATTCCGGTCTTGAAAAGTGTGAATCTCTTCGTGATTGCCATTAACATCGTATATGCTAACACATATGGTGGTATTCGTGTGTATACTTTACGAGTTGTTTCCTTTGATTCTGTTTTGCCTCGATTATCATAATTCTTTTTGGAATATTCTTGGGTTGAAACGAGCTATGATCAGAATTATAATTCATTCCAAACAAGTTCCTCTACCCAAATTACAATACATTAAATTTGAAAACATTAACAATATTTTATGCATTTTTTTTTACAATTTTGATTTGTAAGAGGTAAAGTTAGGGAATATTTTTATAAATAAATATAAAGGCGCAAAAAGCGAAATAAAAGCCGGTACCACACAAACTGCTTTGTCATGAGAATTGATTCAGTAAGGAATCAATAGCTTGGATGGCGAAAATATTTTCTGTGAACCACTGCTTTTGCTAATTGACTTTGTAGATCCTCGACTAACTTCTCAAAAAAGAACTTGGTAGATGCTTTTATTTCAACTGATTCGCTTTTCTGATAAAATTTAAACCTCGAAGGAGAAGTAGAATACATGCGCTTTGACCTGAAGACTTAAATCTAAATATGTATATATTAGAATCAGTTTAGATTTATTAGGTCCTAAGTACGCATTTGCTCTAATGTCCCTGTCATGATCACTGTTGAATAATCTTAAAAATTAAAAATATTCGTTGTAAGGCATTGTTATTTTCTGAAATGGTATTCTACCGTATTCTTATCCTAACTGCTTCTACATCATACAGAAGAACGTCTAGTATTATTTCGAAAACACTATCTGCTGCATCCTTATTACGGGTTTCAGTATACCGCTCTCCCCATGGTGCGGACATAAATTAGTTTTAGCGAAGCATTGCTATCCATTCGCTGTATATTACTTAGATGGCGCTACAGTCTAGAAAGAACAGGCCTCCAGTTGCACACACGAAGTTGGGTGAGGTACCCTTCCATTTGTGTGCCCCACCTTAGATAAGGTCGTCCTCTATTGTGATGTCGGAATCGAATATTCTCCATTCCGAGATGTTTGTGTCCATGCGCCCAAGCAACAAACACACATTTCATATGGTGACGTACAATCTATTAGATATAAATTAGGTATATAATCCTAAGCTAGCAAAATATTTATGGAGAACTACGACAACAGCTCTATTCAGTACATTTCCAATAAAGTCATAACCAGGTCGGAGTGTAAGGTTAATGAGTGGTCATTAAACAATGATTAGTTGCTGGTCTCGATTCGTATAATGATGGCAAATATCCGTCGGTCCGGTGGATACCCTCGTCTTGAACTGACTAGCTACTTTATACTTGTATAATATTATTAGCATACTCACTTCTGAGAGCAGTAAACATGTGCTTATTAGTTTTAATAATGGATTTAATATTTTACATCTGATGTTTTTATTTATAATTGGCGCACGCACAATTGATTATATGTACCCCTAAGATAACGCTAAGATAACGTAGGCTAAGTGAAGTTAGGGAGGGAAAAAAGAGAGATACCAATGTGTGTAAGTTTTAAATATTTGCAAGTTATAGTGACTAGCAAATAAAAAGATCGGCAGGGCATTCCATAAGCGAGTTGTACGGTTTAGGAAAGAATCACGGTATTTCATTGTACTTACGAAGGTGAGGGTGTACTGATGAGCATTTATAGGTGTTACAGTCAAAGGTTTGAAGGGGCGGAATTCTACTGGCAATTTTTGTGGAGCACTGGTGGTGAAAAGAGCGATACAACAAGGTGAGACAGGAGACGTTACGCCGGTGTTCGACTATGTCGAATGACTGTGTAATATCGGCATCACCTATGTGTCTTATCGTACGATTTTGGATCCTATCTAGCAAATGCAAAGAGGTCCTAGGGGCACCTGACAAGATGTGGGCATTTTACTCCAATTTTGGGCGGGTAAACCCCCAGTTCATAGGGGGTGAAATATTTCTTACATTGCTTGAGGAAACCTAGACATTTCTCAGCATTTTTGGCGACATCAATTATGTGGTCATTCTAACGTAGGTTGTGATTGACTCACATACAGAGAATGGAAAGTTTTTCGATTTCGACGATGCAAGTGCCATTCATTGATAATAGCTGGGTATTTAAAATTCGCTATAACGACAGCGGACAGCATTGTGTTTTGGAAGCATTGAATTCCACTCTGTTGATAGTTCCGAAATTATTCTAGTTATATAAACAATAATTGCTGCACACTTACTTAATAAATTGTAAACGCAGTGTTTGCGAAATATCGTCAATATATTTCTAGACAACGTCTGTACTTTGTACCTACCAACAAATACGAACATGATTAATTCCAGATATGTTCGTCTGGAGTAGATATTTTCTCAATGCAAGTATTATTTGAGAAACCTAATTGCTGGTCAAATAACGTAAAGAGGCTATTTAGTAAAAGCAGTAAAAGTCGCTATATGACGTACTCTGCTCAACAAATAATTTGTTTCGGAGACAATTTATATATATTTTCGTTGTTAGGGTAAGAAATGCAAAATGAAATCAGTCAAAACAGGTGTTTTATCTCATGGTGGCGCCATCTGTGAGTTCATTGCATATGAAGATGACAAAAGTTTACTAAATTATACTCCATTTCTTTAATCATCTAGATTTTTCCATCCATCCGGACACCGATAGAAGCCCGTAAAGATGAAAAACAGTTAAACATGGATAAGAAGCAGCAGTTTTATTTTCCTCAACTGGCAGAGTCTCGCAAAGTGACAGAGAATGTGACCTGTGTCCTCGTGGTTCTCTTCGCTGTCGTAGTCTTTATTTACGTCGGGATCCTTCAGACTTAACTTCATTGTGATGCTCTTAAGCAATGTTGGTCAGTGAGAGCAGCTACCAACTTAGGCAAAAATTGCCTGTCATATTGTAAAATGTTGTTTTCCGGCTCTTATCAATGTTGGACCACTAATTCCATGATATGCCACTTGTGGTTAAAGATTTGCATATGTTATTATTTCCGGTCCCAAAGTCCATCTTTGATCCATCTCTGAACTTTTTATTTTGTTTTTGCGGGCTCGTTTACGTTTTCATAATGTGTAATGATTATTTCCTACTTATTTCTTCAGAATCTGTGCACGTCCGAAGACCCTTTGAATCAAGCTGTTTGTTAGACTGATTCTCAAGGAAGTTAATTTGTGAGTGTACATAAATAGCTATGTTACATACGAGTATACAAAGTAAGGATTCATAAAGCCAAAATCAGACAAGGAGCCTTTTGGACTACATCCACATGTTTGTAATCAATTAAAGTTCGTGGCTGTTTGTTATTCTCCTTTTGTTTCCTTTGCACGTAGCACCAACTTTTTCGTTCAGCAAAGTTCAAAAACTGCTTTGTTTTCCGCAACTTATAAACCATACTCGTATGTGTTAACGTCGTGCAAAAATATTAATAGAATAAATAATTAATATTGAGCCAATGTCGCCGTCTATCCCAGCAACTAGAAAGATAAATTTGCATATGAAAATTCGATCATCGTCCTTTTTGGACTTGAAATGGCTTAAAATTATTTTGTGGTTGATTTTAAGATCCTTAGCCATGTCATAATTGCTTATGTGCCGGTCTTACACAACTTTTTTCATGATTTCATTGACTTTTTCAGTGTTAGGCAGATCAGAGCGAGGTGCATTTTTCACATATCAAAATTTTCAAAATGAAAGCCAGCGAAACGTATCTCAGCAGTAGTTTTCGATAGAGAACCTTCACCATAAATAGCCCGCATTTTTTCAAACGCCTGCACCGCGTTTTTCCTTTTATCGTAGTGAAATTGGAAAATATACCGAGTTTTCTCAGGAATATCACATAATTTTGTTTTCAAATAGATGTTCATGCAACGCACCAATTAAAATAAAATTATATTTTCTCTTTAGTTCATTATTAAATGACTGATTAAATGATGATGACTTGTTTGTTTCAGTTGTTCTTCAATGTTTTCGTAAAAAAAATTTATTATTTGCCCCTGGACTGTTTCTTGAAGATGATCAATTTAGCCATCCGATTATTTTTTTTCTAAATTCAAGGAATGGACGCCGCATTTTAACCATAGCCTTTGCTTTCAAGGCATTTATGATGCGTTATTATTTTTAATCAGCATTTTGCTCACAGGAAATAATCGAGAGGTGTAAAATCTCAAGATACAAGACACCATTTGATACGGACACAAGAAAAATTGTATTATTTATCAATTTTTACATCATTGTCATATTACTACTACAATTCTTTTCTTTGCTATTGCTTTAATATTCTCTGTTTTTTCTTATATGTTTATATACATACATATGTGTGTTTAACTCTTTCTTTTATATACGATGAGTCGTTTTTATCTTGTATTACAATAAAAGACCATAAGTCTTACTTATACAATAGGTGCCATAAATTATAAACGACATATCGTTCGAATCCATAGCTTCAATAAAATATTTAATGATGATGGACCGGTGGACATCTTTAACTATTTAAAAAACAAAAACGCGTTTTAAGTTTTATACATTTATTAAAAATGCAAATGTAGTAAAATTATTACATAAAATAACTACATAAATAAATAAATGTTTATAGTGTGAGGAATTAGTGTTAGTGCATATTCGGGTCAGTTCTTCTCGTAATATAACATCCGTTTCTCCAATGCCAATGTGGTATTTCCATGGTCGAAATATCTCCAAACTTAGTTTGAAAGTCTGTGTGAAGGTTATTTAAATGTTGAACGTAGGTTGAGACATCATCATCCTGCCAGTTTGTCTGTGAAAAATTGGGAAACTGGGAAAATTCGCGCAGTTAATGGACTTTGTTTTTATCAAATTTGGATTGTTACATTGTAGCTGCGATTAACCTCATTAAATTTACTAAACAACTCTGTTAAATAAGCATTGTCTAGTGTCCACTTAATTAAATTTCCTTTTAGAATTGGATCTTTAGCATCCAAAAACTTTAAAACAGCCTCAAAAAGTGAGAAAACTCCTAAACATAAACCTTTTGACAGTCAGCGTTCAATGTGAAGGAATAACCGATGAAATTTCTCGTCATTTTCTTCAAACAACTGCGCAAATAATCTAGAATTCAACGCATTCTTTTAATAACAAATTGAAGAGTTTGATGCAATCAATCTAGCAAGTAAATATTGTCGAAGGATGACGCATTTTATTGCAAAAATCTTTGATACATTTTGTTTTAAATCCACGACAGCGCAAATACGACAGGTACTCCATCTGTTACCGCTGATAACTTATTTGCTAAAGTGATCACTTTTTCTAGCAGTTCTTCATGGATTTCCTGCTCCATAAGAAAACGAACATGCTTATGCCAATAATAATTCTTCATTACCAGATAAAGTTGACCCGTCCAGTTTTATAAAGAAATATGTCGTTTGCAAGTATTTACACAAAAAGCTTCAATTTCACAACATAACTCATTTCAGCAATACGTCCTTGAATTGTGTAGTAGTAGTAGTGGTAATAAATGTGATTTTTATAATCGGGTTTGGCGAGAACTCAGTTTCTTCCCAGTGCGCTCTTCTTATATCCTCTAGGACGGGGCATATTCCGATGAAATGGGGAATGTCTTCTCTAACTCGCATATTTCACAAAGAGCATTCCTCATACACATTGTAGCATTCGATACATCACTGAAGGATGGCTCTATTTTAATGAATAAGTCTTGTAGGCTTTCCCTCCAAGATTCCTCATTATCTCACACCAGTGAGATATAATGTTCTGTGCATAATCCAGGCCATTCCCTAAAGGATTGCAGTCTATAAAGAATAAAGTGTTTTGCAACTACATTTATAGTCCTTCACTACCTCAAGTCTTTCATTCTGGAAAACCTATTTTTCATCTCTCGCCAAGCGACCAGTCCCATTTCGAAATACCACTATATTTGATTTGTTGGTGTTCATTTTCAAGTTACGTATGCTACTCGTATATTCCAGTACAGCTGTAATTTCTTGATCATCTTCTGCAAGATAACGATATCGTCTGCGTACATACTCGTAAGAACCTTTATTTTGATTCCGGCGAAGTCTATTCCTCTTGGTAAGAACGTTGGTATCGTCGGATCGCCTAAGAACAATGAAAACAGTAGAAGACCCAAATGGCAACCCTGCTTAACACCCCGTTTAACAAGCTTTTCCAATCCTAGACCGCCATTCTATTTTCTTCATAGATACTTTGTATTATTTTGAGGACTTTTGTCGACACTCCCAGATTAGTTTGTAGAAAAGCGATCTTCTGTTAATGGAGTCAAATGCTGCTTTAAAGTCCACGAAAAACGCATACAGTTTTTTTTTTCCTTTGTCTAAATACGTCGTGGCAATATTTGCCGTAGTAAAAATATTGTCTACTGTCAAATAGTTTTTCCTTAAGCCGGTTTGGACCAAACTTAGAAGAACATTTGGTTCGACCTCCTTTTTTAAATATTTTGAAAATTATGTTCTGTCTGAAGCTTGTTGGTACCTCACCTACGTCAAAGATGTAATTTTATACAGCTGTTAGTTTTTCGAGCAAATCATTTGTCACATATTTGAAGAATTCGTATGTTATACGGTCTTCTCCTGGTGCCTGATTTAAATTAGCTCGGTGTGTGACTCTATAGATGTTTTGGAGCATAATTTTGCAATCCAATAACACTTTGCATTGTGTGATTTCTTAAAGAAAATTTTGTGATTGCATCATAGGTTTTTAATTAATAGCAATTTCAATTGCTTCAATTCAATTCGGCTTAGATCTGAGCCCAAAATCAACCATTTGGTGAGAGGATATTTGCTATATTTGAGAACAGCTTTCAAAATTTAAACTGTCTTCCACGCTTTCGTTTGGGACGATAATACCATATTATCTTTAGTACACAAATTCGGTGGCTGGTGTTATTAAATAATCAGGTGGTGCGAACACCATCCACTACTCAACGAAAGGCTTGCTTATATGGAGGAAGTGTGCTATAGGTTGGACGAATCCTACCGAATTCATAGTAGATTTAGATATCATAATTTGATATTAATTACGATTATTTCAAGTTTACATTTACTTGTTATGATTGACTATATTTGTCATAAATGTAAAATAACGCTGCCATGCAGCCATATGTAAAAGATAACGATAACGTTACGATTAACAATTAACAAATACAAGATTGGATATAAGTAATTACTTGCTGTTCGATTTTCCTTTGAGAGAACTACAATAATTTGCAAATAGTTCCAAAAGTTTGCTCCATACTATGACGTCGATGTCTTCTTCACCAATGTAAATGTCAATGATCGTAGCCAGTTATAAAAAGACTGAGGATATGAGTTCAAAGAGATAGTTTCTGCAGAATGTGTGTATGCAGTCCTAAAGGCACTGTATGTTAAGCCAAATAATAGCAACGAAACCCAAACTAGTACTTAAATTTACAGACCTTTACAGATTTTGAAAGACCTGAAGCGTTGTAAAAATTTTCTAGTTCTACAACAAAGTACTCGTATATATATAGTATAACCTTCATATAGTATATTTCTTCATTTACTCTTCACTATGTTATGCGGCTTGTAATTTTGTACACAGAAAGACCCCGAACATGAACGCCGAGAGGATGAAAAACGAATCAAGACCTCCTTAAATAATCTTTTAAATAATAATATTCAGAATCAGGAGTCATTGCATTGGACTGTAGCAATTCGTCAATGCGGGTTTTCAGTATAAAAAGGTTTCATTCTAAGAGTGGACTTGATTGGATTTACAATGCATGACAAGACATGTTTTATATAACTGAAAAATTGAAACAAAATAATTCACGACCGATTCCGCAAATTAACATGCTTAAATGTATGATACTATTTTATAAGATATTGTATCTTAATGTATTCGGAATTAATGACATAAACAAATAAATAAATGAAAATAAATATCTGATGTTGAAAAATGTTACCCAACACTGGTTGCTATAAGTATAAGATTAAATGAAACCAGTTTAAATATTCGTGCGTCTTAATTAATAGCATTATCAACTTTCTAAATGATTATGGAGTATAATTAATTCGATATGTCATTTCGCCTTATTATATAAATGCAGTTGTTATTTATGAGAGAGGATTGAATACCAGAAATCCTTATTGCGGATTTGCACTTTGATTTTAGCCGTATATATTTATTCTTATTACATATTGTTTCTATTTCTTTATATACAAAAAAATATACCTTTATAGATTTTTATATGACATTTATTTGACTCTGGAAAAAGTTATAATGCGGTTATTATCGAAAGTTGGAAGAGTTTTAAATACAAAAGCAGACATGTTTGATTCTTATTTCTTATCAGCTACTAAGGGTCAATATAACGATGAGACCGTATTCTAGTAACATCGAACTCTCTGGATCGCAAAACGAATTTTGCATGTTCAGATTGTACTTTTGATTCCGGACCTATTTATTGTACAATGGCGCATTTTTTGAGGTTAACGAGGTCATTAATTCAAATTTGTTTCTGTTATAATATAGTTTCATAGGATTCTTGGGCCAAAGCCAGTACTCATAACGCATCATTTGAACTGTCCTCTATGGCTCTTCCACTGTCCCATTCCAAGTTTGCTTAGGGCATTCTCTTAGAGAGCCTTAACATTTTATGTAGATTTTATGTTCAGTCCTCCATTGCCTTATTTAATTACTGAATGAAGAGCATTGCCAAAGACCTCCGACACTAACAGAGAACGTGATTCTTTATAACTTTGTTTGAAATACGAAGCTCTACTTGTCAATGTGAATATACTTCATAATGAATAGGTTTTAAACCAAAAACGTTTTCTTTGAAGAATTTACGTTACTGGAAATTCATACAGTAATAATGCCTCTTCTTCTTCAAAACCGTATCTCTTGGTCCAGTTCAAAACAAATTTATTTTCATATTGTAACTATGTTAAGCCTTGTCTTCAACTTTTGTGCCAAGCAGGGAATCTTACCAGAATCCCTGAAAACAGATTTAATGGCTATACTCCATAAAATAGGTAATGCCATGAGCTTAAACAATTATCACTATTGTCTGTGATATGACATCGAGAATTATCTCTTTTTTAGGCCAGGCGAACATTTCTAGTGATTGCCAGTATGGTTCTAGAAGTGATAGGTCCACGTAAAGTGATTTGCCTAAATTTGCAAAGTTTAAATGCATCTAAAACATCTACTGCTCTGTCCATAAATTTAGTTTTCAATGAACATTACAATTATGTTGATGGTATAAAATTTAATATACGAGTATATATATTGTATCTCCGAACAGATAAGTTGTATCATACGGGTGTTAGAGGTTTTATCTATGAATGATTTGTACGAGTATCATGGCTTGTATTTAAAAATGGTCAATGGATAGCAAATGGTCAAAAAACGTAATAAACGTGGTAAACTATAGGGATTACAAACCAAGGCGTAAAAGTAGATCATAAACCAATTGATGTGCCTGTTTTGAGTAACAAGAACTAATATAAAATGGCAATGCTTCTATGCAAGTTATCCTTCTAGTCTTGGCTAAAAGTGACTTTCCCTTGTGGTGATATGTTATGTGTCCATATTCTTATCTGCATTCTAATAATTTTTATGAATCGAATACTGTTCATAGCGTGGAACCAATCTTTTTCAAACAAACTAGTTCTCAAAGACATTTTATTAACTTTTGCATTTTCTTAACTCAATGTATCTTTTATGTTCAACTCATAAACTTTAAACCAATTTGAGTGTTCAAATCTTCTCATATTCTTCTTTACGCAATTTGAAATATTTCAAGCCAACGTGCTGACACTAAAAGTAATGTTAATCATTTGTACATGGACTGTATTAAGAGTCTCTGACCTATGAATTACCATGGCACATGTCAACTTTAAAGTCGTTGAAGTTCTTGACAGCAGGTTAAAGTTCGACGGACTTGTCTCCGTCTCTTATTTTATGAGATCAACTTGTTTAGAGACTCGTATGTAGTACTCGTATGATGGCAGAAATAATAACGCGGGAAATGTTTTCTTCACCGTGCCAATTCCACGAATCATTAATGTTTATAAATGGCGTGATTAGGTTTGAATATGTTATGCAGTTTAAAAAGAGAGATAAACATACAAATCAATATAAATAAAAATAACACCTACATAATATCCTACATACATAACTGCACTTGCAAACCATTTAAAAAGCCTTTGGAACCTTACTTAAATGACCAAATATAACAGTCGTTTTGCATTTTCAATTCTGGCCACGGTAGCTCATTTTTCGAATAAAATTTGTTTTAAGGGAAGTTTTGTCATAGATATGACTTCTATTTTGGATATTTCAGAAGTTATATATTTCTGGCAGCCACACTTTGCATTTTCATTCAGACATCAGCTCATTTTCTGAAACATTAAACATTTTTTTAGATGTCACCCTCAACAAACTTAGCGAGCAAAACTATAGGCGGTTGGCTAAAAATCGAACTGGCTGGTGACGTTTGTTGGTTGAAGCCCAGGTCCACCCCCGATAGTAGCTCTACCTTATGTAAGTTAGTAACATTCGAAATTGGAATTAAATACACAAATACAATTTTTTTTAATCGATAGATACTTTTATTAATGTCATTAATGTCATAATATTGAAAACTGATTTTGATCATATGTCAACCACGGGAGCGCCTCAGATACTGCATCTTAGAGCTCCACTTTTCGACCACTTTTTCGAGCATTTGAGACAGTATCTTACATAGATGAACTAAACTAGATGACAGACTTTACTAATACTTTTGCAACCCCTTAAATTTCTCACAAATAAACTGTGAGTAGATTACCAACACGTTTGCAAGTCTGTAAACTGCTAGAATTTGCAAGAATGATAGTAATTTATACGCAAAGTTAATTATGTACATTTGCGTAATATGGATTACGTTTTTCTGTAAAATGTGAGGGGAATTGACATTGTTGGCAATTCACACAATACTATTGTAAAATGTTTGAATGAGTACAAATGATAGAACTTATTCATTTTAATACAATCGCTTGCATACCTTGAGGGATGCTGATATAAAACTCCCCTGACATCTTCCGAGAATATTCTGTACCATCCAGCGTTCTATACAAATTTTCATTTTGCTAGAAAATTGGATTCCATTCTTCATTCTCCAATGGTTCAGTCTTCTGTTATTCAAATATGGAGTTCTTCTGTATTTCAAATATAGATTACGCTGTTCACATTCAAACGGATATCACAGTATTAACAGACAGGGTCACACGGATAGGGGCAATCGGTGGAAAGCGGCATTTGGAACGGCCATAATCTGGAAAGTTTCTATGGTGTCTTATAAATGGTGAGCTCTATATCGGCTTCCATGGCTGGTATCGTTATTAGCTTGTCCACATAGTGGAGTCAAATCACACTATCTTGGAGGTCAGACTACAGGTCCATTTTATCACCAGAAACACTTCCTTCAATAACAGCAGTATGGCATGTGCCATCATCCCGTTAAAACTAAATGTCCTACAAACGATATTAACCCACTTTTGAAAACAAAAATTCCTTGATCATGGTTCTGTACGGGCGCAATCGACGGTGACATTTTGATATTTATCATTTTTGAGCAAGTACGGCTCGATGATACCACAAGCCCATAAACCACACCAAATATTGCATCGGTAGTTGAAGAATCACCTTCAGATTTTCTTTTCTCCAAATTCTTAAGCCAAAGTTACATTGAACAAAATTTGACGGCACTGATCATCTGGCTTCAATTCTTGCAACAACTGAATTTTGGAAACTTTTAAACCAAGATCCCTGCGCAAAATCCTCCACCAAGTCGATGGTCACAGGCCAAGTTCTTGCACATGATGACAACTCGACGAATCTTCTTTTGATGTTCCTCAAAACTGGAGTTGAAAAGAGTAAATTTTGTAGCTTTCAGTCACTGTACTGAGATATATAGTCTGTTGCGTAATCTCAGTCTGTTGCGTAATATGGTTGCCGGCAAGAATCTTAGCTTAAAAATATTCGTCAACAATCATTTGAGAGGATTCCCTTAACATACATGCCAAGAATCTTTCTAGAACATCAAAGAGGAGCAAAGGAACAAGTTTTTCTAATGAAGTGGTGGTAGTTGATTTTACACTGATGTTCTGTGGCTATACAGAACTTTTCCCCCAAATAGATCCTGTTGCTAGCTTTGTTCAATGTCGTTCGCTGGACCAAAGCTTATTATATCGTTACTGCGGCTACGTATGACCAGTAAATAACGGTTAGTTTTAGTTATTGTTTTCTGCACTGGACTTTTGTAGAAAATAATGGAGAAAAATCAATAGAGTTATCTATATATATAAGGAAATGCTCAAATGTTTGGCATGATCAGTGAATTTAGTATATTTCATCTTTCAACGAACACTACGAGTTCAGTTTTTTGCTGAAATAATTAGCTTACTTAGAGGAACTTTTGCAATACTGTGATAAATTATCATAATATCTTAAAGGTTTAAAGATTTTGAGTAATCTCACTACTAAGTAGCTATGACAATACTGCTCAAATTCCTTTCTGTTCGACTATCAGAAGAATAGACAGGCAGCAACCTTACACAAGGCGAATTTTAAGGGCTTGTTTAAAGAAATCTTACCAATCAATCTCGTGATCATAGTACTGTGATAAAAACAAAACACCAAAATCACTTTCACAGAGTTCCCTCAGCGAAAATTAGAGTAGGCAATTGAGTCTTGTGGAGTTTAACTTCATCAGATAATTTATAATACAATATACGAGTAATACAAGAGAAGTATCATAATTGAAAGGCAGGAAGATGTTGAAAAACTCTCAATCTGCTATAAATTGAAAAATCTTTTCTCCTAAGTGTATCTTTTGCTCATAAAACTTCTTTGTATGCCATAACCACCAACGGTAACCAAGACGACTTAAAATACCTGCATAAAGTTTCTTATAAAAAACTAAGTAGACTTATGAAGGGCCATGTAATAGTTAACGTGGAGCTTGTGCATTAAAAAATTAGGCAAAAACCCATCTTAGCTGCGGCAGCCTCTTCATTTTCACTAAGGTGAACCTCACAGTCTCTCCATTTTTTTTTTAGCGCAATAATGCTAGTATGTTTCTCTCCGAATATTGTAACTACCCCATAGCTAGTAGCATACATTGAACATGTTCTATTACCTCGCATTCTGTAGTACTACGTATGTACTGGTGTGCACAATATGCTCATATACCATGGGTTACCATTCCGTGTTGGTCTTTTATAATATCCTGCACCTTCCATTAACCCGAGCCCTTTAAGTTTCTACAGATTCCTTCCCACGCGTTTACTTCAGTCGGTAAAATGCCAGGAGATGTTTTTTAATGCAATTTCTTTCACATTAGCTGTGAACATTGCCCGCCATGATATTTATTTAATGTCGTTTTTTAGGTATGGAATGCGAAGAAGTATTTTTTATTATATACATTTTCAAGTTCAGAAAATTGTTTTATGCGAAAGGATACTCAAGCTTCATATGTACAATATCCTCAAGTAGGTCTTGCAGTGAGAATTATGCATAGTGCTTTCGAGTTTTAATAAGTTTTCATGCACTTGGCAAGTGAAGATAAAATGCTCATATGGAAAGAACGGAACTTTCACTCTGAAACCTTTACGTAGGGAGTTTATTGTATTGTGTTTCAGTAAAATATGGACACAAGTGGGAGTGAATACTTGAACTATTATAGATCGATTCACTCTCCATCTGGTTGGTAATCAGAAAATGTTCGTCATTTGGCTACCTATGGTTATGCAGATGCAATGATTATTATTTATCAAGAAACTTCTCTAGAACCTTCACTTTTCAAGGAAGGAAAAGGAAAAGCGCCTCAGTCAAATGTATAAAGCGGAATTAGCTTACAACTAACTAACCAGTTTTGTGAACTAATGAGCAGAACTCTCGTCGTGGATACTAACTGCGGCCAATGTGTGATGACAGGACTGATTGGGTGTTACTCGGAGGCGGTTTATCTCTGCTGTTTGAGTGTATGTCCCTTTACGCTCTTAATAGTTCTTATACCTACGATCGAATCCATGGAGACGGTTTAGCAGTTAACCTCATCAAAAGGAGGAAGCTGATTGGTTTGACTCAACTACAAATAAAATGTGTCGCCTTCCATCTAACTAACGACGAAGATGTTAAAAGCATTAAAACCAAACTAGCCGAGTTAACGACAACGCTGCTTCAACACTTTGAAAATGAGATGTCTTATAATCAGGAGTGCTGTTGGCGAGTTTGCGATCAAAGACAGAAATATATTCGATTCTTCATGGGCAGCATCAAAGCCTCAACACCAATCGATGATATGACGCTGGCATTTTTATATAGGACGACAACTTTACACGTCCCTTGCTCGGGCCCCACGTTGTAATCGGATTGCGGGGACTCGGTTTTAAGCAAATCAATGCTTCCCGATGCCTCAAAATAAATAGTGAAATTCTTACCGTCCCTCAAAAACTGCAACCTACTAGCTGGGGACTTAATGACGCACAACCCTTTTTATTGATCCCTTAGTTGGCTGAACATAAGTGACACGTTAAATTATTAAGCCATTTTATAACAGGTGTTCACGACACATCAGACTGCAAGGACAAGGTGCTAGTGCGGTGTGTATTATCACTTAACCATTTACTCATCTTTCTTCAAAAGAATATATATACTCGTATGTATAAGAAATACTGTACACAAGTAAAACGTAAAAAGAAATCCCAAAAAAACAGATAGGTATGTACGGTAATGACTAATGTAAAGCAAAAGCTGTGTTGGGAAGGCAATCCAAAATTTAAAAAAGTAGTGTTAACAACATTAACCTGCTACTGTCGAATGAACAATGCTCCAGTGGTGCCGTTCCTCAAAAGTCAATGTTCAATGCCAACTAAATCTCGAATTAACAGCGACATTCGAGAGCAGAATATCTCAATAGAAATCATATATGATATTCATCACATATGATGAATAGAACTGCATAAAGTATATACGAGTAGAATCGCTTTTATCAGCAGATTGAATGGTCAGCACTTCCTAAGACTTGAACATTTCTTTCCTTTTAGCGAGAATTATCCTTTTGCAGAACAATAAATCTTCTCACAAAGCCTTAGAAAATGGACAGATAAAACGTGGAACACCATTACCGATAATCCACCAAATATCAAAACAATAAAGAACTGCCTGACAAAGGAGAAGACAGTGGTTGTATCAGGCAGAGAGGGTTACGATTCATTCATTTTTTGGTAAGCCGTGGAAGTTATCATGATTAATTAAGTTTCAAAAACAAGAGGAACTAAGTGGGTAGTGACTGTAAGGGAGGACTTCCCATTTACGAATATAAAAATCCATCATACTGGACTGTAGTCTTTTTGAAATGAACAAGCTGGCCTTCTCGGGTCAAAGGTAGAGGAAACATAGATATACTGCGTACATTTTGTAGGCTCACAGTGTTATCGAAGATAACTTTTGCAATTCAATTCAATTCAAGATATCTCAAGCTTTAAGATTGAAATCTCAATCGAATTAAGAAATTGTCTGTATGAATGCGTTTCATGGAATTAATCCGTATTAGAAGCATTCGTTGGATTAGATTTACCAGAGTTAGGAAGTGAGCTTCTTGAGACAATAGTGACCAAAGTGTCTGACACGTGGACAACCAGTAAAGAAAGGTGCATCAATGCGGTATCTCCTTCAGAGGGATTACTTCTGATGAATTACAATCTGGAAAATGAGCTACCACCAGAGTTTTCAACAGTTGTTGACTGGTTTCTGACATGAATTTTCATTTCAGTGGTCGTCCGAGCGTCATCGGTACGAATGCGGTAGTAAAGGCAGTGCGTGAACGAATTCGGAGAAATTACCTTAGGAAGCAGAAGATCATGTCCAAGGAATTGGATATATTAACCAAATCCATGTCTACGTTGATTCAGGATTATCTGCATATGAAAGCCTATCGTCGGTACACGGATCATCTTCTAATTCCTCAACTAAAAACATTAGGCTGGAAAGATGCAAGCAACTTTTGCAGTGGCACGCGGACAATGGTCATGAACATTCTATTTACGGATGAGAATATTTTTACCGTGGAAGAATTTTTTAACAAACAAAATGACAAAATTTATGCCACTTCATCTAAGGAAGCGAAAAAAGTTGTTCCTAGGGTTCAATGTGGACATCATCCCGCTTCCGTAATGGTTTGGTGGGGTCTCAACATGGTGGCACATCCCTCAATTTCTGTGAAAAAGGCGTAAAAACTGTTGCAAACGTTTACTCAGAAGATGTGCTAGAGGGTGTTGTGAAGGGTTTGACCAATACCCTTTTTAATGGATACACATGAATCTTCCAACAGGACTCTGCTCCAGCGCAAAAAGCCAATACTACGCAGGAGTGGTTCAGAGTCAATATTCCTGGCTTTATAGCGAAAGAAGATTGGATGGTTTGTGGTCAGAATTGGAGAACATGGAAAGCCTTAAAACAGCATTAAGCAGACCAGCGTCCACGATCTCCATGGAAATCGTACGTGCCGCTATAACCCAATAGCCACAATGTTTAGAAGCTTGCTGTAAGCAAAAGGCTGTCATTTCGAGTAAATCCAATTTTTTTTACTAATCAACATTTTTGAATACAATATGTTTACTGGCTTCTTTTATAGCGGCTTATATTTATAATAGAACTTATGTCAGGACTAAGTATATGATTCCTCATTAAATTTGTCAGCCCTCAGGAAGAATAAGAAGAGTTACCTTTCTAAGCTTAAATTCTGGCAAACCGGTTAGAAATATAGACTATAGCAAAGGCAATATCTATTTTTCAAGTCGTTATTTAAGTTTCATATAGTGAAGAATCCAACATGAAACAATCAAAAAATATATCTAAATCCACAATAAACTCTCAATAATATATTGTATAATAGTTCATCAATAAATTCTTATTCTTACAGAAAATGGAAGGCAAAACCGTTATTATTACTGGAGCCAACAGTGGCATTGGCAAGGAAACAACCAGAGATCTGGCCAAGAAAGGTGCGAGAATCATTATGGCGTGTAGAAATCAGGAAACAGCTCAAGCAGCTAAAGGTTCGTTCATACATATTCCAAATAAACAACAATTTTGTAAAGAAATTTTGTTTTAATTAGATGAAATCGTCAAGGAGACCGGAAATACTAATTTAATCCTCAAGAAACTAGATCTTGGATCACAAAAATCTGTCCGCGAATTTGCAGCTGACATTTTGAAAACCGAAAAAAAAATCGACGTGTTAATCCACAACGCAGGCATGGCCTTAGCGTTCCGCGGCGCAACCAGTGAAGACGGTATCGAACTAACAATGGCCACCAATCACTATGGACCCTTCCTACTGACACACTTGCTAATTGATTTACTGAAAAAAAGCGCTCCATGTCGTATTGTCATAGTTGCTTCCGAATTGTACAAATTCGCTTCGGTCAATTTGGACAAATTGAATCCAATTGGAACATTCCCAGCTGCATACTTGTACTATGTATCAAAGTTTGCAAATATCTACTTTGCTAGAGAGCTAGCCAAACGTTTAGAAGGTACCAATATCACAGTGAACTTCCTACATCCAGGCATGATTGATTCGGGTATTTGGAGGAATGTGCCATTCCCATTGAATTGGCCAATGATGGCGATTACAAAGAGTTTCTTCAAAACAACAACACAGGGTGCTCAAACTACCATCTACTTGGCTACCTCGGATGAAGTAGCCAATGTTTCTGGAAAATACTTTATGGATTCCAAGGAGGCAACATTGAATGCTGCTGCTATGGACATGGAAAAGGGCAGGCAAATTTGGGAGGAATCTGTAAAACTTGTTAAGCTAACAGCAAGTGATCCTAAGATCTAAATCTAGTGACTGAGCAGCACTCATTTATAATTAAGAATAAATAGTTTATATTTTTTTACGGTTTAGTAAATGTTTTAGTAAAAATAGGTATGTAGAGCAATTTATTTACATTTGCACTTCTTCTCTTATTCTTCCTGGAGCTTTCTATTTACTTCCATTTTTTTCCACTTAGTTTGGTTGGGAGTCTTTTTTTTTTTTTTGCTAAAGAACTTAACACTCAAGTGGGTATGAATACACTTAAAGTGCCTGAGTACGTGTTAAGTTTTTTGGAAAATGGGATAGAGAGAGAAGGAAAGATGTTTGGGCTTAGTGGCATTTAATGGGAAGACTAAATTCTTAGTGGAGGTTGGCTTGTTGTTGATTTCTAGTCAACTACTCATCACACTTAAATTTCGTTAACTGAAAAAAAATGAATATGTCATTCGGGCGAGGCTGGGATTGGAAGACCCAACCTTCCGATTTGGAAGCCAGTCCACTACCACTTAAGCCACGGCCACTGTCTTACGGTTAGCGTACGTATTGACCGACATCAGTCAACCTAAAGATATCTACTACTGTAGCTAGGACATGACAATACATCAGTTGTACTTATTTTACCTCCACTGACAGCCCTCGTAAAATGAAAATATAAACGCGAGTGTTGAAAAATGAAGATCAGAGTCTCAGCCTTCTGAGTACGTCAGCGTCAGCAATCATCTTGACAGATACTTTTTACGATCTATCTATCAATAGAGGTATAAAACAGAATGAAAACAGAAAGCTTAGAAGGGCATAATTAGTGGTACCTTTCGTTGGTGGCCTGTATGAGGCCCGTAGGAAATCTTTAATAATTTATTCAGGCTAAGCGATTCTGTAGCGCGAGGAACCATTGTTTCGTACATTTCAATATTCTTAAAGGCTTCCTGTCAACCAATCGTCAACCAATTGGCCATGCTGCCACTGATGGAAGGCACACCTCCAATATTATATATATCCGAACATTACGAGCGAACAATATAGACACGAGTACGTCTACGTATATTTTAGATACCCCAGCAATAAAAAAAATAATGTGTGGTAATTTAGCATTGGACAACTGCAATCGTAATAAACCATCAAGGCCTTTGCCGATTGTGTATGTCTCGAGCGCTAGACTAGTTCTATACGTACAATCCGCACCAAATGCTGAAGACTAATGGAATCAATGCTAAGAAGCCGTCAGAAATGCCACAGTAGAGGTGCGGCTCTACTCCACTGCTTTGATAAACAGTGCGCATCAGCACATACGAGTATATAGAAAAATCTCGACTACGAAACAGCACTGCATAGAAAGACAAGTACTGTTCGTACGCCTTACCAGCAAATGAGGAGAGGAGAACATCCGGGAAAATGAGGATATACTATCTAGGAACCATGTAGGGAGGTTTTACCAACAAGTGAGCATGTCAAAGTAATCTCTAAAATGATTAAATGTTCACACAATGAATGATCCTAGAAAAAACCTTTGAAGTCCAGATCAACATCTGTGCCATTTTTAAAGACACTCTGCTCCGTAAAGATCAGAACCTACTTTTAATGTCATAACGGGGATCAGTTACCGTATGACTTCTTTAATATCAAACTTGCGCAAATTGTGCGAAACTCGCAAGGCAAGATAAGAGATAAAATTGTCTAAACCTAACCAGCTTAAAAGTATTGACACAGATGTGGCAAAAACAGTTGTATTCAAAGGCAAAACATACTGTGAACAAGATGGTAATCGTAACATAACGATAAGTTATAGTTTCACTGAGAGAAAATCAAACGACAAAACCAAAGACATAGAAACTCCAAAAGGGATGAAAGCCTATCCCCTCTGACTATCTCTGATGCCTCGAAATGGGAAGACTGCCAATGATAAACTATGTTAACGACGCGCGATGCAAGCACTGTGTTGACCAACTGTAGGAGGAAGATATTTGTATCCAAGTAGAGAGCTGAGATATGGAAAGCAAAACTGTGAGGGTGAAGTGCTTCATGTAGCAAACGACTAAATAAATGCCGAAAATTCCACACCTCACCCGAGGTACTTAACCTTTTGAAGTTTTCAGGTCACTGAAGCTAACGCGTGTTATTTTTGGATCCCTGGGCAACTCTGAGAAACGAAGGACATTGTAAAATGAACAATTTTTTTCTCACAGGACCGCAAAAATCGGGAAATCAAAAATATCTCTTTTCTCGGAGTGGACTTAAGTAAGTAGCCCTAGAGACAGCTATTCATCTCTAGAAGTAAGAATAGACCTGGTAAACATTCAGCTTTTTTGCATCAAAGTCAAAGGATATTCCAAGGGATTTTAAGGTCAATACACTCACCCTGTAGCCAAAGACAGATCATTTCTTTTTTACCAGAAAGGTGTTACTTAAGTACAGCAATCGCTACACTGCTACAAGGAAACTCATATAAGATAATATCGAAAGACCAAACATAAACTCAAACAATTTTTGTGGGATTTCCATGGACCAGGACCTTCTCTGTACATGCCCTGCTTCCTCTCCCGAAAAAAAAGGTTTCTGGGAGCTTTCTACCATGACAATCTATTGTAAATGATTTGAAAAATGTAGACATTAGAAAACTTTTCTGATTCACCCGAAATTCCAAATGTCTGAGCAAAAAGATATAACAATTTTTATAAATTCATGTGGACCTTATGTATTCTAAGTATATAAGTTTTGGACCGAAAATCGCTTCTACATACCTAAGGTTAGCCTCAATAAAGGTGAGCTTGAGACTAAGTAAATCGCCTTTTCATTGCCCATTCCACCTGTTTTACTCGTTTTTTAATTGATACAAGTGCAGCTGTGTCCATCATACCACCTGGTGATGTCACTGGTTGTCAAAAATCTACAAATATATTATATCCCCGTATGCTGCGAACGGGACACTCAGTGAGACTTACGTCGATAATCGACTGATAGTAAATATATGGCTTAAAAGAAAATTCAGGCGAACGTTCAAATAGCCTCGATCTTTTCGAAGGTAGTAAACGAGGCAGAGTAATGGATAATAAAACGTTTCTTAGTGTAAACGCATTTCATGAAATGGATAGCCAAATTGGCAGAGGACAGCTACGATAAATCCCATCGCGGCGTATGCTGATCTATTTGGAGAATTCAAGGACAAAACAACATTTTCTCTTAGGAAGGGTTCTAATCTTTGGCAGATTGTCGTCTGCCACCCAGCAAATTAGTAGCTGCACGAGCTGAGATCCAGAATTTTATTTTTATTTTATTTATTAGTATATTCTCCTAATATAATTTAATATTGTATGTACATACTTGTACACGTTTCGTTCAAAATATTCACGGAAATAGCGTTATATAAGAGAACAGGTGGTGATATTTTGTATTGGAAATAAATAAAATTATATTTCACTTCAAGAGTTAAAGATATTTATTCTATTAATTTATTCTGGGGCGTCAGAGTAATACAAAAATTTTATTCAGCGAAATGAAAATGAAACAAAATGAAAAGAAAAAGAAAAAAAATTAAGTTTGTCAAAAAAAAATATATATAATAAACAATAGTTCAATAGTTCATCTATTGAAGCGCAATAAAATCTCGACATCATTATGATTAAACTCAAAAAGGCAAATTCTGATTTTATCTAAAAAAGTTATGTAAATTTCTTAAGATTCGTATATCCAGAGGGAACCTATTAACCAAACTGCGGGAGGTAATACTATAAAAATGTATGTAAAAATGGTACGAAATATGGGGGTACTAACAAAATAACTAGCATTTCTACGTAGGTTATGCATGCCTGAATTTGTGCACTGTAAGTAACCACCCCTTATAAAGAAAACTTTCATAACTAAAATAGTAATGGTGTCTCAAAGATAAAATCTTCAAAGGTCTAAAAAGATCCCTACAATGAGCTAAACGATAAGTCTCTCCTATTTTTCTGATGGCATATTTTTGAAGGACAGATATCGGTTGAATTTTATTTCGATAGGCACCACCCCAACAAGTGTCGTAATTCCATACTGAAGTTCTGAATGAAGTATGCCATAAAAAACCTTTTTAAAGTGTCTATAGAGCAATGTTTCTGGAGCCGGTAAAAATAACGAATCGTCGAGAGGAGACATTGAACCAGCATGGACCGGCTCAAATCGTAATCAATATTGATGCTTCAATACTTATAGTCATCCTCAGCTGCAATATTAAAGCATGTCTTACTACATCTTACTACAGTACTGTCGAAGAAGATCCCACAGTGCAATGATAAACACAAATAGACAAACTGAATTTATAGCAATCAACTCCATGAAAGAATACAACTATGTCCGAAAATATCTGTATACTTAACCTAAAAAACATTATTTTCGTTTTATTGCAAATAATTAACTTGTCTTTCGCAAGCCATAGTCGTAATGTGTGGATGTTATGACTTATGTCGGCCAATAAGTTCAATAGGCTACCGAAAGGATATGCAATTCCCAGGTCATCGGCAAATGCTGGGAACTTACCCATAAAAGACACACAGAATAAAGAATTCATATATATTGGGAACAAAATTGGATAGAGTTCTGGACCTTGCGGGATACCAATAATGATTACTTTATAACTACTATATTTGTTACCAATATCAACTTGTTGTGATCTATCACCTAGATAAGATTTAAGCCAATCGAAAATAAATCCACAAAACCTTTCTTTATGTAATTTAGCTAGAAGAATATATAGGTTAGCCATATCAAGAGCTTTCATTATGTCAGCACAAAGGCCAGAGCAAACCCGTTTTTCATCAAGTGCTTTATAAACGGTGATTCTTTTAGATGTATTTTTTCAAAAATAAAAAAATAATCAAAAAATTCCCATTTTATTGGGTAATCTTTATTATCATACAAAAGAACCATTACTTACATTTATTTTTTTTTAAATTTATTTCTTCCAAATATTGGCCGTAATTATGGGTAACATGGTCCATTTTGAAGTTCCAATTTTCGATGACGCGTTCGAGCATTACGAGTGGTGTTGACTCAAGTAATGTTGGCCTCGAATTCCTAAATTGTAGCCGACATATCCATGTAGACTTTGGACTTTACGTAGCGCTAAAGAAAAAAGTCTAGAGGTGTGATGTCACTTGATCTAGACGGCCAATTTACCGGTCCAAAAGGTGGAATTAACTGTTCACCGAATCGTTCTCGCAATAAAGCCATGGTTTCACGCAAGTGCATGTGCAAGTGGCGCGTCTTGTTGGAACCAAATATCATCGAGACCACCTTTATTCACAGGTGTCATTCACAGAGTTACGTTCCGGCCGGCCCCAGTTTTGAAAAAAAAAATATGGAAGGATGATTCCCCCAGCCCACAAACCACACCAACCCATTGTTTTGTTTGGATGTAATGGTAGCCCTTGAACCTCTTCGGTTTGATCCCCACTACAAATACGGCTTTTTTGCTTATTCACTTAGCCATTAAGCTACGTATAAATGGGCCTTATCACTAAACAAAATTTTAGTCGAAATCAGTGGATGTTCTTGAAAGTTTTCAAGAACGCAACGACTGAAACGGTGACTATTCAGAAGGTCGGCTGGCTTCAGTTCTTGCACGAATTGAATTCCGTAGGTTTTTAAACCAAGATGCTCAGGTAAAGTACGCCATGTTGTTGCATACGACAAAAAAAGCTATTAAAAACGGCGCCGAATCAATTATTCACGGTCATCGCGTACCATCTCTGCTACCGCCGCTATATTTTCTCCACTACCTGCTACATGTGATCTACATTTTGGGGATCGGGTATTTGTACTCAAATGCCTTCTTAGCCCAAAGTAACAGCGATTGGCAAGAGTGAGTATACGTTTTATTTCTGCTGAGGTGTTATTGGCAGAATTCATAGCAGAGCTGACGTAGACAAAGTCCATCACTACCTCAAAGCTATGGAGGCGATTGTGATGTTCTGTCCATTTCGTCGATGTTATGTGTACCATCTTCTTGACAGTATATAATTGGTTTTATCTTCATTTACCCCTAAACCCATCCTGGCAACTTGCGTTTCAATACTAGCAAACGCACTGATGGCAGCCCGCTGAAGTCCGTCAATCATTTCAATATCATAGAGTATGATAGTAGTTGCGCAGACTTTTTAAAGATTACGCTTCTAGTTTTCGCTTATGTCATTCTGCACAGATGGCAGGGATGCTTGTTTTTTTTTTTAATTAGCGCGAGCTTAAGGGGTTCAGGTACCCTTGAAATATCTGCACACAGCGCGGGCGAGGGGAGGAAAGAAAGAGAGCTACCGATGTACGTTGGTTTTAAATGTTTGAGTGTTATAATGACTGGAAAATAGAGAGAGAAAATAGGAACAAATCACGATATTTCATAGTACGTCCAGATAAGACCTTGTATGCGATGTCGTAGGAACCTCTACAGTAGGAGCAGTTGAGAGATGGTTGAGAGGGTCTCCTGTTTTGTGGAAAACTATACTGGGATTCCATTCATCAGGCTTACACTCTTCTGATCAGATGTGATGCCCTCCACAAAGTCATTGCCAGCAAAGCCATCAGGTCCAGCTGCTTTGTTGGATTTCAGATTATATAGTGCTTTTTATTTCATTTTGGTCAGGTGGACAGAAGTTTTGGATATCGGAGTTTAAGTTCAATGGTCTATTCTGCCTGACGGTGGGATTTTGATCTTTTTCGTCATAATACCGTCTGCAGAAACAGTTTCTCCATATTCTCAGCACCAACTGTAACTAAACTACATGGTGTCCTTCCTCTTCTCTATACGAGTCTTCTTCTTACCTGTTGGTAAAACTTCCGGACGTTATTTCTGCTATACGACCTCTCAATATATTCAATCAAGCGCTCCTCGTGCTCTTTTTTCTTCTTCTGGAGAAGCCGATGTACTTCCCGTCTCTTCTGCTCCTTGAGCTCACGAGCGGCTCTCGTTCTTCGTTGCAGCGCCACTTTGTAGGCTTTTTGTTTAGCTGTATGTGCTTGCCGGAATTCTTCATCAAACCAGGGATTTCTTGGTGGTGATCGGGTGAAAATCAGCACATCAGTTGCGGCACGTTTGGCCTTCGGTACTTGATGCTGATAGAATAAGACTTTTAGAGAGATGTCGGAATACGCGTTCGGCGATGATTCTTGCGATTGCAGCTTTTCAACGTTATATCTTCTCACAGTAGTTCCGCTTTGTTATGAAGCATGAGAAATCCGCATTCGTACCTTGGCTGCAGCAATGTCAATGTTGACTTCCCGGAACGTCTATCGCAAAATTATCAATTTGATTTAACATTTGAGGATCTGGAGACCGCCATGTCCTCTTGTATATATTAAGGTGAGAAAACCGTGTGCCTATTATTGTAATATTTCATCCAGCCACAAATTCAATAAGCCTGAGACTGTTGCCAGACGTGGTGTCCTGTAGGCTATGCTTACCAACTGTCCTACCAAGATATCCTTCTTTCCTATCCTAGCGTTAAAATCACTCAGTACGAATTTAACCACATACTTACGACTAGAGCTGTTGATACCCGCATACCCGGGTAACCACCCGAGTCCCCGTATTTTCGGGTATTACCCGGATACTAAAATATCGGTTACCCATAAGGTGTTGGGTACCCGTTATATTTCAGGTAAACGTATATTTCCCATATATCAAGACCAGACAAAAAATAAAGCAATTAAACTTAAAAAACATTTTATTCTGCAAAGCCTTAAAAATGAACACAAAAAATAAAAACAAGTCTTATTTCGTTTAGTAAATAAAATACGTATACATGGTTGAAAGTAGTATCAGTCGTCAGTTCTGGCCACTAAATATATAAAAGAAATGTAATAAAATTAAAATTCAAATAATTTATAAACAAAATACAGATGTTTTCCAAATAGAAATCTTTACTTATTTTGTAATATTTACTTCGTTGTAACAATTTTTGATTTCTCTTCAAAAATGTCAACAAGTTTACATTCCCTGGCAAAAGACAATATCGTTTGGGTATTTCAATGTTTTCCGCAGTGGAGAAACAACATTCTGAAGACACCGATAACGCTGGCATGCATAAATATTTTTTGGCCAGCAATGCCAGGTTTGGATATTTTTCTGCATTATTTTTCCACCATTTTAATGGGTCAAGAATATTGTGGTTCAACAGTGGTTCACACAGATACATGTCGAACTCATTAACGGTTTCACCAGTTGATTTCATTTGATTTGGTTTCTAATAAAAAATCCATGGCACTACATCTCTAACTCACAAATTCTCTACTCTCGATGAACATAGAGTTCTCTACCAAGTTCCGCACATGTTTTCTAAAAAGTTCTATCACTTCTTCAACCTTCCAAGCTTTTACGTCTTAGATCCAAAAAAGTATAAACTTGTTATGTGAAAACATATTCGAATTCCTGCCTATCCATTTTGAACGTGCCCTGCAAGCTTTTTTATATGACTCCCAGGAAGCTGACAATATTTTCAGTATCTCCGATGTTTGCTTTTTGGTGTTTATTAATCAGTCCACATAGAATCGGCCGTAGAATGGAAATTTTTATATTTTCTTCGCAAAGTAATGTTTTTGCAACTTGGAATGGCTTCAAAATTTTAAACATTGCTTCTATTTGTGACCGTTCCCTTTCGCTTACTTCAAGTTTCAGAGCCAATATTTGAGATGTAATATCTGTTAAAGAAAACGCAGTCTTTCAAAGTCCAAACCAGAATGATAAGAATGTAAAGTTGTATTATACAGGGTTATGTGACATGAGTAATGTAATAGAATAGTTAATTCATGTAAGTAGTATACGTTCAGTGGAATGAAAATTTTATAGTAGTTAATTCATTAAATATACTATAAGTAGGTTAATTATTATTTATAATTATATGTTCTAAAAATATATATGTATTTGGAATTGCAGTTTTAACACTACCCCTCAATTACAAATTGTTAATCCAAGTCCCTCTAAATCTTTATAATGCTTTATAGACGCGAGTCCTTTGGTGAGTACATCCGCGGTCATGTGCTGAGTATCAATATACTGTAAAATTACGTCTCCTCTTTGTACAGCCTCGCGAACGAAATGATGCCTGATGTCTATGTGTTTAGTTCGTGAATGTTGAACTGGATTCTTGGCGATTGATTGAGCGCTTTTATTATCATTGTAAATGATGACTCCTTTTTCCTTTGTAAAAATAATTTCATGTAGGAACTTTCGAAGGTACATTGCTTCTTTAACTGAGTCAGCAATCGCCATGTACTCTGCTTCAGCGCTCGATAACGCGACTGTCCTCTGTTTCCTTGATTCCCAAGAAACAGCTGCTCCAGCTAGTTTAAACACATACCCAGTATATGATCTTCTGTCATCCGAGCTTGCACCCCAGTCTGCATCCGTGTAACCAATAAAATCATTTCCAGTCTTTCGGTACGATAGCCCATAGTCTTTTGTTCCCTTTAAATATCTAAGCACCCTTTTCGCTGCCACCCAATGTATCTTTCGATAATCCTGGTTAAATTGGCTTAGAAAACTGACAGCATACGAGATATCAGGCCTGGTCGTTACTGCTAAATAAAGCAAAGCACCGATTAGTTTTTGATAAGGTAACTTACTCAAAAAATCTTCCTTTGTGTGGGATTCACCACACATTTTCTTTGAAAGTTTGGTGTTTGTATCTAAAGGTGTATTAACCGGGTTTGAGTCTTCCATATTGAACCGTTTTAAAAGCTCGACGATGTATTTGTGCTGACTCATAGTAATCTCTCCATTTGCTTTTTGATTAAACTCAATCCCTAGAAAATATTTTAATTGTCCCATATCCTTCATTTCAAATTTTGATTTCATCGTTTGCTTAAATATATCGATCCGTTCTAGACTATTTGATCCCACAATGATGTCGTCGACATAAATTGCAACAATAATTATGTCATTACCCTTTCGTGACATATAAATACAAGGGTCTGATGGTAAGGGTTGCATTCCCATTTTTAAAAGTTGTTCGTTGAGTTTAATGTACCACTGCCTACCCGATTGCTTTAGTCCATAGATAGCCTTTTGGATTTTACATACTGTATTTCCTCCAACACACTCACCGGTCAGTTCGGAATACATTTCAGGGAATTCCATGTAAATTGTCTCATCAATTTTTCCATTTAGGTAGGCGGTAACAACATCTAATTGGTGTAAAATAAGTCCCCATTCTGCCGCAAGGGCTATAAGTAATCGAATCGAACATTGTCGAGCAACTGGTGCAAACGTTTCCTTGTAGTCAACTCCTGAACGTTGAGAGCATCCCTTTGCCACAAGTCGCGCCTTTCTTCTGCATACATCTCCATTGCAATCTGTTTTTGTTTGGAAAACCCATCTACATCCAATAACATGTTTCCCATTTGGTCGATCTATAATTTCCCAAGTCTTGTTTTCTTTATGTGCTAATAGTTCATCCTTCATTGCCCTTTTCCATTCAACTACATTTGCATCATTTAAAATATCCCCAATATTTTAAGGATCCGCAGTTAGCATACATGCAGCATCAAAATAAGATTCGCACTCCTCCAAACGTTTTTGTCTTGTCTTTGCTAATAACAGTTGACGGGGTACCATAATATTAAAATCTGTGAACTTGTTTTTGTCACTGCACATGTGGGAGGTTGCCCCACTGTCCAAACACCATAGACTATTTTTCTGATTGATTTCTGTCGCTCTCACTTGCGCTATGGAGAATGATTCTTCAGTGACTGCCGACTTGGTTCTACATGCTGCTGCTTTATGACCAATGCGACCACACCGATAACATTTGCAATGAGTAGGGAGATATTTCTTACCTTCGTTCTCTCTAAATTTATTTCTGTCTTCATGGGAGTATCTTTCATTAGGTTTCGCTGACATATTTCCTTTTGGTTTATATTTTTGATATCTTGTTCTTGCGAATAAAGCACCGTTTTGATCGCTGTCTTTGTTTTTTCTGGCTTCGTACTCTTCTACGATTTTAATTTTTAAAATTTCAGGGCTCGGCAATTCATCTCTAGACTCAATAGTGATCCGAAAATTCTCGAATGATTCTGGTAGGCTGTATAATAATAAAATTGAAAGCAAATCTTCATTAACATCTAATTGCATATCTGCTAACTTGTCTACTGCGGACCAAAACTTAGACAAGTGGACGTGAATATCCGCATCCTCGCACATTTTATTTAAAACAAGCTGTTTCAACAGAGTGGCCTTTCTTGCCGGTCCTTGTGATTGATATACCTTATGCAATCTCATCCAAATATCATGCGAAGTAACGCATCCTCTTACCTCCTTTAACGCTGATGAACTAATTGACAATATTAAGTCTGATCTCGCCTTTTGGTCCTCTTTGTCCCAAGCTGCTGCATTGATCAAATCCTTTGACTCGGTTCCAGTGGGTCTCGTCTTCAACCCACACACATAATCCCATGTCTCACTTCTTATCAGCAAGGCTTCCACGTGCAGCTTCCAAGTGTCGAAATTGTCCGTAGATAATGGTTCAATTCTTATTAATTGGTGATTCGCCATGACAACTAACTTTTACACTTTTCCGAATTACAGAATTTAAAATTCTTTAATGATTAATTAGATTTTTGAGGATTTTACTTTTCTCCTGGGCCCATAACCCTGTTAAAGAAAACGCAGTCTTTCAAAGTCCAAACCAGAATGATAAGAATGTAAAGTTTTATTATACAGGGTTATGTGACATGAGTAATGTAATAGAATAGTTAATTCATGTAAGTAGTATACGTTCAGTGGAATGAAAATTTTATAGTAGTT
The DNA here is from genome assembly GCA_949129095.1 of Volucella bombylans. Classification (NCBI taxonomy): domain Eukaryota; kingdom Metazoa; phylum Arthropoda; class Insecta; order Diptera; family Syrphidae; genus Volucella; species Volucella bombylans. Next base: position 198,566,781 of record OX422140.1, on the reverse strand, counting down.
AATTCATTAAATATACTATAAGTAAGTTAATTATTATTTATAATTATATGTGCTAAAAATATATATGTATTTGGAATTGCAGTTTTAACAATATCTCTATCTCCCAAAACCGCCATAACAGCACTTCGATTTCCTAAGAGCCTTTCACACATTAAATAAGATGTATTCCCACTTGCAGCACTACTTTGAATCAATTTTAGCTCATGCAAGTCAAGTTGTCTCTGTGGAATATGTTTGTTTTTTTATTATTATTATTATTAATAATTCGTAAAAAAATACAACAGAATAAGGAAGTCAGAATAAATCTAATAATCGAATTAATAAAGTAGCTGCGATCTATATGGTAGTTCAGAGGGAACTAGATGCGAAAGCAGAATGCAAAACTATACAAAGCAAATTAATAAATACTAAGAATTTGTAATCTAGTGGCGTCTTTATATGTATTTCTATATTCTATAACATTTTTTATGTATAGGTATATTTTGAGGCTTGATATTAGTTTTAGGTATATAATAAAGAAAATGTTATAAGATTTATGAAAGTAAAAGAGAATAATTTAAATTATAATTGATTTTTGTCTAAGATTTTACTTTCTTGGAAAAGATGGATTTATTTCTTATTATTTTAATGTTATTAGGTAAGCTGTTGAAAAGCCTAAGAGCAGTTGCCGTAAAAAAGTTGTGATTGTAATTTAGTGCAATAGCAAGATTTAAATTATTGATTGTGAGGTTATAGTGAGCAGAGAATCTATTTAATTGATAGCCCGATTTTACAAAAAATATTTTTAGGACTTTATAACAATACAAATGTTTAACAAGAAGAACTTTAGGACTCCTGAAAAGAAACAGACTACGATCAAGACTCTTTTTGTTACAAATAAGACGAATAATAGGTTTCTGAGAAACTAGAAGAGCTTTGAGCTTGTTGTTATGAGTACCACCCCATTAAGTTAAGATATACTCTTGCCTAGATACATTTTAGAAGATCACGAGAGCAGTAGGACTTTAAAAAGTATAGTTGTCTTGTGGCAGCTATAAGATACTTCTGTAGTAAACTAGTATGATCAGACCAATTCATCCTCCAGTCAAGCATCACACCAAGATACTTAAAAGATGAAACGCTCCCTATACTAAAACATTTATCAGGGCATGTACTCGCTTCAAAAAAATTGTTGGGTTCTTGTGTTCGAATTACAAATATATTTACTGTGTTTAAATTTGCTGCAGCTCGCACAATGAAAAAAGAAAGTTGAAAAGTTTAACTCCATTCCATTCGGACTAAAAAAACATAATTTTAGTTTTGTCACTAATAACTAACTTATGTTGTTGGAACCAGTGGCCCAAGATTTCCAGGTCATGGTTTATATCAGAAATTAGATTTAACGCGGAATTACTTTGGAAAGCACATGCCAAGTCGTCAGCAAATGCGTTGACTTTTGTACGATAATTTTGTAGGAATAGCGAATTGATGAAAATTAGGAAAAGTATCGGACCGAGCACTGAACCCTGAGGAACTCCTATAGAAATATTTTTAGTAGAACTTAATTGACCACTGACTTTAACCCTTTGCCCTCTATTAGATAAATAAGAACCGAATCAATTTTGCTTTGTACCCCTAAAACCACACTTATTTAGTTTTTCTAAAAGAATTTTGTGATCGACGGTACCAAGCCTTTGGTTATGTCAACAAAAAGAGCTACAGTCAAATTCCTATTATTAAAACCATTATATATATTTGTACAGAAATTTAAGAGGGCTCCTTCAGTTGAGTATCCCGAACGGAAATCTAATTGGTTCTCACTAAAAAAAATTGTTTTTTTTTTCTAAAAACTTTAAGATTCCACTTTTAATAGCCTTTTCGAAGATCGTCGAAAAAAGAGCAAGTAAATACTATATTGGCCTATAGTTATTTAATAAAGTTTTATCACGTTTCTTAAATAATGGTATAACTTCAACTTGTTTTAAGTCATCTGAAAAAATACCACTCGAAATACTTTTGTTATAGATATGGCATAAGGCGTCACAAATTTTCAAAGCTATTCTTTCTACAAAATTATTTGAAAAGCAGTTAGATTTTTTAGAATTGGGATTTTTTAGTGATAGAATGATATTATACAGTTCCGAGGACATTATTGGATCAGCATAAAAACTCTGAGAGGAGGATACAATCCAATCTGGGCAATCACACTCAGGAAGATCATAGCAGCTGTCCGAAACCACTTTGCTACCAATAGAAACAAAATAATTACAAAATTTGTCAGGTTAATCCTTGGTAGCCTTGGAATGGTAACATCTCCATCATTAATACTATGGACTAGAGTTTTATTCTGAATTTCTTTAACCAATTTACATTCCTTTTTCGAGTCACCTTTAACTTCTCGAAACTTGTAGGAATAACAATTACTTTTACATAGCATAACACTTTTTGAAATACCTTTACATATTTTTTTGTAAGTATTGATAATTTTAGCGTTATGAGGGAATTTAGTTTTCTTTTTGTAAAGTTTGTTATTTTTTTAATTTTAATAAGCAACTCTGCAGTTATCCAAGGTACTAATCTTTTCATTTTATTCTTTACTTTTTTCGAACAAAGCATGACATGCTTATTCCACAGCTTACAGCAACTGTGGAAGGATTATCTTCGTAAATTACGTTTGTCCAGCATTCATAACGCAAAAAATGATTACTTGATGAATTGGTTACACGAGTAGGTCTGTTAATACATGATTCTAAGCCATAAGATGCTAATAAAAATACGTAGTTATCTACAAAAATAGAATCACGTAGGATATCTATATTAAAGGGCTATACCAGTGTGACACTTTCAAAAAACCGTTTTTTTTTTCTTATTCGATAGTTTATACTTTCAAAAATATCCTGTGAAAGCGGCAAGGTCGTATCTTGAATAGTTTTTGAATGGCAGCGTTCTAAAGAGCGACCACTCGCAGGTATAAACCCTTCCACCTGCCTATAGACGGAGTTTCGGAGTTAGTGTGTATTTACTCGAATCTTTCGAATTGTAAACAGTACATAGGTAATATAGGGGGCCAATATAGGTGTATACGGTCCTTGTAATATAGTTTATTGCCATTTAAAATATATTTTGGAGCCGTTAGGCACTGTTGTCGAAGCGTCTGTTCAGTTTACTCTCAGTACACAACGCAACGAAAATGAGTAATATCGAGGTCTAAGAAGAGAAGATTTTCAGTAAATCGTTTTACATACGAACAGTCCACCGCAAATACCAGTACAGCCGCTGAAAAACTGTTACACACCGGAGATAACGAAATTGTCGTTGAACAAACGCATAGATACTGGAAGCTCAAGGAATGAACTTATCAAAGTTCAAGCACGATTATTTACCGCTTGATAAAGATGTTACGGAAGCTTTGAAACCAATTTATACTGATTTGAGTTCAAGCGAATTGCTAGAGCAATGCAAAGGAGAAAACACACAAAACAACAACGAAATTTATAATGGGTTGCTATGGCACTTTGCTCCAAAGCACCTTCACAGCGGGATGAAAACGATTGAGCTCGCTAATTTCCTAGCAGTTTCAATATTTAATAATGGTTTTTTTAGTATTTTGATGAAATGATGGAAGTAATGGGCGTAGTTTTCGGCCCTATTGCGTAAGAATATGCAGTTCAACGAGATTCGGCTGCATCAAGCAGGCGGAGATACGTCACGCGGCGTCCTCAAAAGAGGGACGAACAGCCCGGAGACAAGCATTAGCCTCTCAGCAGGCATTTTTCGAGGAAGAGAAGGTGTATTGTATGGGCCAGTTATAGCAGATTAGCAATTTTTATGGTAAAAATAATTTTATCTAGCAAAAATCGATAGTTGAAACTTTAAACGCGTTTTTCTCGAAACGACATTTTTCAAAACTCAACGAGAAATTGACCGGTCGACTTTAAATTGAAACTGAGTATTCTTGAATATATTTACTATACAATGACGTACGATCTTTTTGATTGGTTGAAAATTGTCAATTTGGCATTAAAAAAACGACCATTATTTTACCCAAAATACGACATTTTTTTCAGAACTACGCGATTTTGTTAATTCTTGATATTTTTCAAAAATCGAAGGTCATTGTATAGGAAATACTTTCAACTTTAATAACCTTTTTTGAATTTTTTTGTTTCAGCTACCCATTCGGACGGAATCATGTCAGCAGTTGGGGAACTTTTTTTTTGGCACCTCCGAAGACAGCACATAACTCCTTTATTTTTCAATATTTTTGTATGAAAAATATCTTAAAGTATAGCTGAAAATATACCTTATTATATCCAAAAAACTTCAAAACATTCTACCGAGAACTTTCTTTTAAAAAAATTTCCGAAAATCGCCTAATTATTTATGGGTTACACTGGTATAGCCCCTTAAAGTCACCCAATAATATTATGTCATTTGATGACACACTTTATAGCAGGTTTTCCAATTATTCTAGAAACATATTAGAAACAGAATTCTCATTAAATCTATAAATACAGAATATTGTCAACATTTTGTCACACAATTTCACTTTTAAAACATCACAACATCATCAACATTTAAATACCTTACTATTAATCTAAATCAAAGGTGATGATTTTTAGAAATGGCGGACGAAGATACTCTCGCAGCGAAAAGTGGTCCTATCGGGGTGAAAGTGTTGAAATAGTGAAAGAATATAAATATTTAGGAGTGTTCATTAAATCTAACCTCAGCATGAAAAAACATTTCGTATGTCAACTAGCGTCAGCTAAAGCAGCTATTTCATCAGTCTGGGGACGTTGCATCGACAACAAATATATCGATCACACATCGAAGAACAATCTATTTCGCGCAACTTCGGCCTCTATACTGCTGTACGGGGCCCAAATTTATGGTTATTCTTTTTTTGAGGAAGTTGAGAAATTCCTTAGATACACATCTTAGATAGATGTGAAGAGAATCTTTCATCTTCCAGCATATACACCAAACTATGCAACATTTAGAAACTGCAGTCCCGGCTCTTTTTTTAAATACCCTAAAGCTGCATGCGGACTACATTACGAAAATAATGGAGTTGGAAGAAAGCAGATTGCCGAGGATTGTATTGAAACATTTAGCATTGACAAGAGGGCCCTTGGTTCCAAAGTGGTATGAGTTTACGGTAAAATATGTTGTAAATTTAAATATCTCAGTTGATATGCAACTTTTAACTTAAAATCTGCGTTCACCAATGTTTTGAAAAAAGCAGGCAATGCCATATATTACGGATATGTAGCTGAAGCCCATTCTTCACAACATAGGCTGGTCTACAGTAGGCTGAATTACAACCTCATTGAAAGCGCTTCTACGGACTTCCTAAACCGCAATTCCCTCAACATACTCATAATAACCACTATATTTAAACTTCGAGGAGAATTAATAAGTCTTTATTTTATTCCACATCGACCGGATCTTCCAATTATCTATGACCTGTGCATCCTTAAAGAGAGGGAGGATGTTTACCATTTCATCGGAAGATGTCCCATTTTAAGAAAATTCAGCGTGAGATATTTCGGAGTCACTTTGCTGGACTTAGATGAGGTTATCAATATATTGAATGGTAGTCATGGGTGGGAAGTTTTATACAACTACTCTAGCTGCCTTTCGCTACAGAACCCGAATTTTAGAAGGCGATTTTTGAACCCAATTACTGTGCATAACATAAGTGTTTACTAAATATAAAATATACTAGATAAATTGTCAATCTGGTGGACGACCTTAAGCCAAACCATGAACGACTTTGTATTCACTTTTTGTAAACAAAAAAATTAAATGAAGTCAATAACATAAACATTCATATCATTTTTTATAAAAGCGGCAACACCTCCAGAGTCAGATTTATTATTGCAACATGAGGTAAATTCATATCCATCAATATCAAAAAATTGTTTTTCTTCATCATAAATCCAAGTTTCAGTTAAGAAAATAAAATCTGGCTTGTTCACAAACAAGTTCAGATGCACAAGAAAGTTATCAACATTTTTACGGATACTTCTAATATGTTGAATAACGAAAAAGTTGTTTAAGTATTTCTGGTTAAAAGCGATATCAAAAGAATCAACATTTACGCAATCGACAGAGGGTATATACTCGTAAGCTAGTGGATCTTGCATATCAATTTAAAGCAAGGAGATCAGCCTCCGAGTTAATAACAATGTAATTATCATTATCCCTCTTGCGCATAAATATTCTCCCACCCTTTACCCAGCAATACTTATACACCTTTCCTTTTTTAGCTATCTGTGCAGCCCTTAAAACATGGCTTGTTGCACCACTTGAAGATTCGTTTATGAAAATTTTAATATTATTCTTACAACCAAAACTTGTTGATGTTAAATTTTTTTCATTACTTAATTTTCTCTTCATAATCATATTTTTCTTTAAACAGGAAACGAATTTAACTACTAAAACCTGTACTACACTACCTGCTGAATTGTTCTTCTTTTTAACATTTTTGACAAAACAATTATCAATATCGGCTGCAGACGCTCGCTTACGTGTCGGAAGCTCAAGACTTCATGCATTTAACTGGCGCATATAGAAAATCTGCCACAGTTTTTCATCCCCCGTCCGGTCCATCCCAGCGCACTTCTTGGATGGTGGCGATATTTGCATGATAGCAGTAAAGGGCTTCTGCTAAATGTTCGGCTGCACGTGGCTGTTTGCAAGGGTCGTCAATAGTGAATCCGTTTTTATGCGAGGCATTGTTGGTTCGTCACATTTTTTTAATCTCTACCGTATAGTGTTGCGAGCCCCATAATGTTGTAGGCCAGTATTATGAAGTTACCGCTGACCACCACTGACAGGTAAGGCTACGACCTTGATTCTTGCGCTGCTGGCCAAATCCAAGTTATAAAGCAGTCAGCCGATCAGTCGCCGCGCAGGTTCTCCCTTTAATAGACTCTTTAAAAAATTGTGCGAATTATTAAACTAACAATTTAATGTTTTAACGAGAATACGAGTAGCTTTGACAGAAATGTCAACCCTCAATTCTTATTTTACACTTTTGTATCAATTCCAATGATTTTATTTCCACTTTTAGCAGTCAAATACTTGATAAATTGCCTTTTTTCGGTCTCGGTTGATGTATTCAATATCAGTAATGCCAGTCAGTTTGTTTGGTTTATGTATTTAGTAAGAATACATGGAATAAAACTACGGGTTTTTGCCGCAACTAAGTTGAAGAAAAATTCGATTCAAAGTGTTATACATTTAACAGTATGTTGCGTAAGTACTCAGCGACAGGTTTTTGAGTGGAAGTAACTATCATACAATGTGAATAACAACACCTTGCGAATAGCATAGAGGGTGAGTCTCTGTTGCAAATATGTATGCGTTTAAAAAACAGCTTTAATTACAAGCAATTACAGTGTTTTAAGTTTCCCTTGTTTCGTAAGGTATCGAAAACGTATTCCAAAACTGTGGACGAGTCGAGATAGAAAAATAACCAGCAGGGATGGTACTCGTATTAAACATTAAAAAACCAAGAATTTTGGCCAACCCGAACTCAGTTATTCGTTTTTGAAAGGGAGGCATACTATCGGATGCATGAATGAAATCTCTGGACTGTATTACAGCAGTATTGAATTTTTGCGTTCCTTGTCACTAGATTCAATATTATACATACATTGAAGATGAGAAGGTAAACCTATTGTATTAATGGGGAACGCCGATGTAAAACGAACAAACAGAGGCGTGTATTTGGACTGAATAACATAGCCTCTGAAGTGTGGAAATAATTTTAAAGGCAATAAAATAGCAATGAGAGACGATTGATTGCCTCACCAGTGAAAAGAGAGCTTTTTTGTTCCACTGTATAAACGCAAACGCGACACGAAAAATTGCATTATATCAAAAGTTCTATGAAAATACATGGGAGAGTTCGAGCAGTTAACATTCCTTATCATTGAATTCCATGGCAGTGGCTTTGTGGGAGGTAAGTAGACAGATGATGCAATTAGAAGTTTGCAGATAATGATAGTAAAACGCCATGAAATTTCGAAGGATTTGCATATCATCTTCGTCGAGCTGAAGATCTTAGATCCAGGCTAAGATCTCAAAATATACCCAAGATGTAAGAACTAAGCGGTATGACCAGAGAAATTTGAAGTTAAACTTGGAGTGCAAAGTCCGCTAATTTTTAATGTCGTGCAAGATTTTCTATTGAAACAGCACATAAACGAGTCTGGAACGTTATGTTTTCTTTTATCAGATCTTGAGCAACAAGGAATCAGCAGCACTAAAACCGAATATCTATATTACTGTTCTGACATCTATTTATAATAAGTCATCGTGTCAAAGTACGAAAAATTTAAATAATTAGACCCCGTCGTTAACCACAAAGGAAATTGCGATGACGATGTCAGTGTGGGTGGCCTAAATGGCGCGAAGACTAGGCAGTAATTTGTGACAGGAAAATTCATTTATTTAGCATACAGATCTATATATTACATTTAACAGTACTTGCATGTACGAGTGCATATACATACAACATATTTAATCATTCTAAATAATTTTAAACTAACATTCAGTATTCCCAGTAACATCAAATATGCATAAGATAAATAACACTAAATCACAATATCTAAGTCACAATATCTAGTAATGTGGCGGATAGTCTGTTGTAGGACTCTGCAATCGCAAGGGGGAGAATTAACACTTCCGAAGCGGAACAGCGAACCTGCGCATCTTCCGCGGTTGGTCCGGATCCTGTTGAGCGTCGACCAGAGGTTGCGCGGTAGGTCAAACCCGAAGGGTCGGCATGATGGGTTCCATTCCATCTTGCTGACCACGGAGTACTCACATCAAGCATTTTTTGATTATGTTGTTGCCGGTTTTGTATGTAAAAGATCTGTCTAAGGTTATGCGTATGTATTTTGGATTTCGGCTAGGGTTAAGTGAAACTGGACGTTCAGTCTACAAATCGCTAGTTGGCTGGTAAGGTGAGAGCAGCAGACTTTTATCTTAGGCATGCTTGGACAGAGTCCCCATTGTCTAAAGTATACATTGATTTGCTCAAAGTCTAGGGTTTGGGTTCTTTATGTGTTCGCTATGTCCTTGACCTGAGTGGCGATTGCCAATTCATCTGCATATCTTCCTCGATATGGTCGCAGGATGTAAAAATTAAAGAGCAAGGGTCTAGGACGGAGCCCAAGGGCAAACCCTTGCCATGCTTCCTCACTTTACTTTTGTTATCATTTATGAAGACTTGGAACAAGCGGTTTAGGCCTGTCCTCAGACCCTTCCTCAATTTATACCGTCAATGACAGCACAATTTCTACCCGCATTAAATCCAGCTTATTCGATAAGTACGAGCTCGTTGATGGTCGATTCGGGTTCATGCTGGAGTTTGTAGTGTTGGAGCCACTGCTTCATCCGAGTTTGCGATGGAGACTCCATGCTTAACTGCTAGAGTGTGTAAAACTGAGACTATTGAATATGGATATGTTGAATATGGGGAATATGTTTTTTGGGAGTTAAGTAACAAATCTATCGTAGTTCTGGGCGGTGGAATAAACCTTAAGCATGAGTTAAGCTCGTGAGAGAAGCTATCCCAACCGGCCTTGGTGAAGTCCCAATGCGGGGGCGGTGTTACGCATCACATGTTACAAAGCACGGGTCCGTGTTGAGCCTCTTCCCCATCTCCGAGAGTGAGATGTGACATACCATTAGCATGTCACCATTGTTATCGTTGTTTTCATACCTCCATATGTTATGGCGGCTGTTGAAATGGCCAATAAAGGCTGTGGGTTGATCCGGAACTTTGTTGCGAGGGTTTGTATATATTTACAATGTAAATGCCTCCAATTTGGGTCGTTATTGTAAAGACTTGGGGCTGGTGTCTTCTTAGCGTATTCTGCGTCAACTATGCTTTTCCGACGTAGGCTGTTGTCCCGTATGATTGATGGAAGGTGGCACCGATAGTAGACGGCGAGTTTTCCTCTAGCCGTTAGAGCATCGCCTAATGCTTCTTATTGAAATCACATGTCGTCCACGTTCATATTTTGCAATTTATGCACAAAAAACTGGATTATCATGCCGCAATAGCGAGCACCATTAACTGTTATTGCCTGACCAAACGTATTTTCAAAGAAGAATGGGCCGATGATGCCTCCAGCCTAAAATCTGCAACAAACAGTAACACATTGTGAATGTATTTGTTTTTCAATAATCAGTCCTGGATTTTCTGAACCCCAAACTCGACAATTTTGACGATTAACAAAGCCATCAAGATGAAAATAAGCTTCATCGCTGAAGATGATTTTATTTTGAAAATCAGTATCCACTTGTTGTTGTTCCATAATCCATTCAATGAACTCTCTTCGCCGTGCGAGGTCAGTAGGCTTCAGTTCTTGAGTTATTTGCACTTTGTTTGTACGAAGATGCAAATGTTTCGTGAGAATACGCTGTAGAAAGCTGCTCGAAATGTCCAATTCTTGACCACTATGATGTCCCATTTCATTTTTTATAACCCTAAACTGTCAGCTATCACGCTGTCTTTTTTCGATTGGCAGCACTATACCGCACAAATGGCGCAAAATTAAAATCTTGCGTAAATTTTGGGACACCCTTTATTTATAAAAGAAATATGATAGCCGCGGAAATGAATATGTGTGTATAGAAAAATGTGATCTAAACAGAAGAACTTGCATTTGCGGATTAAGAAACCGTTAGACAAGCTGAGCAAATGCAGCTAGTTTTGACTTGGTCAACGAAAGTAATGGAAAAATCTGTTTCAAAAAGCATTAGAGGCTCACATTATAACCGAGGTCAATGAAATGTAATTAATTAAATAATTACTCAAATAAAAAACTTCAGCAAACTTTTGGGCTCAGTAAGGAGGTGATCCAAAATAGGCAGGCCTGTAGAATGGTTCTACGGCCTGCAAATTGCCAAACACTCAAGCGGGACAGTATCAATGCTGATTCGTAGGGAGAAATGTAAAGCATTAAAAGTTATCATGCACGTTACGAACCATTATTTACCAAATGAATTCCGATTCTTAACAGTTGAGGTGAAAGACAGGGTTCCTCAATTTTGGTTAACGGAAAAAGTTTTTCGACTTATCGATAATATCAGCTGATCTGAGTTATTGTCATTCGTATTAACGACTTTGTTTACAAGTACTACAATATATTAGTAGGCTTTGTCGAATGCATTTAAGACCAACAGAATTTCAGCAAAATTATTCCTAGCGTTTCCCAGTCAGATTCTATAGCCGAATGTGTTGTAAATTTGCATTGAAAACAACATATGTATTATATATCACTTAGAGATAGTTTCTCGTAATGTCGTTACTTTTTGCAGTAAAAAAATCGATTTTTCTTAACAGTGCTCATTTCAGCTAACGACTACCATTTTTTTAAAAATGAAGAAGTAGCTACCGGAAAATTTTATTTCCTCTTAAATGCTGTAAATGAATACAAACTATTTTCGTTAAGTGTTCAATAGTAAAGAGTAAAGCCAGGAATTGGGTTTGGTCAAAAAATTCTCATTCATTATGAAGAATGGTTCAGAACATTGTCATATTACGTAGCTTCCTTGGCTGTTTTCAATTAAGTGCATTCTTGCAATCAAGCATTTGGGGTATCTCACTAATAATGCGCTAAATATTAGCTCTCAAGTCCTGAATAGTTTGCAGTTTATCAATGTACATGAAGGACTATATACAGCTCCACCGATTCTGCAAGAGTACTCAAAAGTACTAAACTGGGATGACAGAAACAAATTTATTTCCGGTAAGAAAGTCATTGGGGAATAGCAAGACTATTTGCCAGAACTGTAAACTTTCGTAATTGGATGCAATTAAAAATTGCGTTAAGAAGTGAGTTCCAAACGGTAGTGATAATAAGCTACGAAGGCGAAAGAAGCATGGTGACAAAACGATGCAGCAATATATGCTATATATGCAGCGTTGAAGACGAAGACTTAGTCCACTTCATCATAAGAGCACAGATAATAAATCTATATAGATTAGATTCAGCATCCATGAATGGCACTCTCATCGTAGAAGTCGAAAAACTTTCCATTCTCGGTATGTGTGTCAATGACAACTTACATTGGAATGACCACATACTCGATGTCGCCAGAAATGTTGCGAAATGTCTAGGTTTCCTCAAGCGATGTAAGAAATATTTCAACCGCTCTGTCCATTCCTCAATATAGTACAATATAAGGCGTTTATCCGCCCAAAACTGGAGTACAATGCCCACATCTGGTCAAGTGCCCCTAACATCTCCTTGCACTTGCTAGATATTATCCATAGACCATAACCGTGCGATAAAACTCATAGGTGGTGACAGTATTACACAGTCATTCGACACCCTCGAACACCGGCGTAACGTATCTTGTCTCACCTTGTTTTATAGCAATTTTCACTACCAGTGCTCCACCAAAATTGCCGGTAACATTCCGCTCCTTCAGAGTTTTAGCCGTTAAAACCCGTCTCGCTATGAATGCTCATCAGTGCACCCTCAAGCACACCTTTGGACGTACTCTGAAATATCGTGATTCTCTCCCAAGACATACAACTCGCTCATGGAATGCCTTGACAAGCTCTTTATTTCCTAGTCACTATAACTTGCAAATACTTAAAACCAATGCACATCGGTATCTCTCTTTCTTCCCTCCCTAACTACCTTTCGACCACGCTATGTGCAAAAGACCTTATAAAAAACAAAAAGACCTTATCGATTGGCTCCGAACTGGAAACAAGTGAAAGTTCAACATATGGGAGGATATGCCTTACATATCGAAAATAATGGGTGATTTTTTAAGATTTGGTTTTTAATTGTCACCAAAAAAAACACAGGAAAATTGCAAAAGTATATACAATTTTTATTTGTTAATAAATAATGCTTACTATTTACTTTTTAAAGATTATTTCATGTAAATGTTGACCACCGCTATGTTTTTCTTCGCACCAATTCTTATTATGACTACTCTAACTATCTTGGAACTTACCTGTAATTCACCCAGCTCTATAACTGCCTCTATCAGCGCTTTCTCGACACAGCGCAGACCAACCTTATCAACGATCCTAAGACATTTTACCAATTCGTCAACTATAAAAGCGCGCGTAAATTATAAAAAAAAAAATCCCCACTCTCTGTCGTTCAATAATATATCATCGACCGACCCACATATTATTGCCAACTATTTTGCAAACTTTTTTAAAAATTCATTTGCAGACATCCTCTTTGTACCCGACTCCATCTACTTCAAGTACCATCCCAATTTCTCCATTGGCCCCTCTCTCTCTCAACCTTTTGATCCCACCCTTATCGAAGAAAAGTTACAAAATCTCAATGATGAATTCGTATCCGGTCCAGATGGACTCCCAACAATATTTCTCAAAAAGTGTGGCTCCAATCTTTCGCACCCACTTTGCTCCCTCTTTCATCTGTCCCTCACACAAGGGGAATTCCCCCAAGTTTGGAAGACCTCTTTCATAACCCCGGTTCACAAAAAAAGATCAAAGAATGAAGTAACCAATTACCGTCCCATTGCTAAGCTTTCTCACATACCTAAAATGTTTGAAAGTTCTAAGCTTTCAGTTCAAGTCACTTATATCACCCAGTCAGCACGGATTTCTAAAAGGTAGATCAACTACTACAAACTTAGTTGAATTCGTATCCTTTGCGCTTTCAGCCCTAGAAAATAGCAACGAAATTGACGTTATTGCTACAGATTTCGCTAAGGCCTTCGAGAAAATATCACATCAACTGATCCTTTTCAAATTGTCTTCCCTCGGTTTTGACCCCATATTGTTAAAATTGATATTTTCTTATCTGGAGAACCGTTACTATAGCGTTCGGTTTAGGTCATCCTTCTCAACCCCGTTTTTAGCCACTTCTGGTGTCCCACAAGGCATCTAGATCCCCTCTTTTTTATTTTAACTTTAAACGATCTTGAGAAGATTATCAAACACTGCTCCGTATCCATTTACGCCGATGACACTAAGTTCTCCAAAACTATTTTTTCACCCCAAGACTCTATTCTCCTTCAAGAAGACCTCGATAGGTTTTCTACTTGGTGTCTAAAAAATTGATTTGAACTTAATGTCTCCAAATGCCAATCTCTGACTTTGTCTTGTAAGGCCAATCAATCCCTCTCTCGACTTAAAGAGTTAAACTTCCGTTCGCATATTGATGAGATAATCCTTAAAGCCTTAAAGAATTTTGCAACCATTATTTTGCATACATTACCCTTGTCCGGCCCCTCCTTGAATATGCCAGCCAAGTATTCAGCGAATTCATATATCCCGAAACGTTTCAACAGCGTTTTCTTCGATTTGCTCTTCGTGGACTACCCTCAAACTTCTTAACCTGAATAACCTCGAAAAACGCAGAGACGTAGCTGACATTCTCTTCATTCATCGACTGCTCTCCGGTTCTGTGGACTGCGCTTCCCTTTACAATTCTATTTCCTTCCACAATAACCCTCATAATTTACGCTGTCCTCGTCTCTTCTATATCCCAACCCACCGCACCTCTTATGGCTCTAATGAACCAAATTGATTTTAAGTTGAGCACTTCTCGTCTTAAATTTGATCTCCTCCACCATTCCCTTACTTTCTAACCCTTGTTAGTTTTTAAGTCCTAGTTTTTAAGTTACTTTAAGCTTGCATTAAGCGAAATAAATGGGGGCGTTAGCCCCCCTTAATTAAGTAGTCCAATAGAGAGTCTAATTTTGGATCATGGGATGGTATCTCGCTAATAACACGTATAATGCTGTCTTCCAAGGCTGCAATTGACTGGTTTATCAGCATAGACGAGTGATTTAAAATAGTTTAAAGGCGTCAAATCTCACGTTCTAGGCGGTCAAAACGAGAAATAAATTGCTCATAGAACTCATTTCTCAATTGGTAGAGCTGTGCTGTATTTTGTAAGGTTTTAGACTAAGATCCTCTAAAACCTTATAAAATACACACACAATCCCAATTGCTGCGAACGACCTTGACCTTGAACGAATTAACACTGGCGGATACAGAAGCAATATTTTCGTTTGTACGCACTCTACGCATACGGGTAAGTCGCTTGAAATTGGAGCGAAATTTGGTCACTATGGCTTGAATTACTTGCTCAGTAGATTGATTATGACGACGGTAAAATGGTCGAAGTGTGCGAAAAACTATTTTCACAGAGTACGAATTTTGATAATAAAATTCAATAAATTGTAAGCCTTGTTCTGGTGTAAGTTTTACCATGACGAACTGGCAATGCTAACTTAATAACGACACTTAGTCAAAGACATCGACGGTTTGCAAATATCTCGATTACCATGGTCAGAATATTCTCTCCGGATAACATGAGACCTTATAATGTAGAACAGTTCTGTTCGAAGGACGATGAGGAGTAGTTATAGGTCATTTTGAGGATATAGATTCTGGTTCTGAGAATTTTTTCTTCCTCTTCATATCTCACTGTCTGAACCTATTTTTCCCGTGAATTTTACTCAAACTTAATAATGAAGTAGTTTTTTTATTTTTCATAATATTGAATTGTATTATTATTTCTTTAAATGTGTTTGAACTTAGTAACTGGATGTGATTTCTTATGTTATATTTTTCTCATATTTTTGATTTATATCTAACAGATATACTCGTACATACTTTGTAGTGAGTATACTAATATGTACTAGTGTAAAGGGATATTGTGTAATCGGGACGATTACATCATCAGGATGTACAATAGTTGAAAAAAATAAATTCAAAAAAAGAATCACAAATTAAAGTGCAATTTTATTTCTACATCCTGTTTCGAATTTCAAACATTCAATTAACTAACGACTTCCAAGTAAACATTATGTTTATTTACTTTTTACTTATGTTCTGTTTCCCCTTGCGGGTCCTAGGCCTCAACATTGTGAAGCAATGAGCTTCAGCTCTCTCCAACTCTTCCCGGATTGTCGTGACTCCTCCTCAACTGTTTTGCGCCATTCATTCATTTCTCGGCCAACCCGTTCTTCTATCGTCTTGTGATAACGGCTTCCATTGTATCTCGTAATTTGCTATGTATGATCATTGGTTCTTCTCTCTGGTAAAGATATTCATTAAAGACACGGTTCGGCTAGAAAACCCTTAAGATGTTCCGTAGGCAGCTATTAACGAACGTTTGTAGGTTTTTTTTGTCATAGTAGGGGTCATCTTTTAAGTGCTGCACCCATACGACATCATGGTTTTCAACATTTGAACGGAACAGTCGTAGCTTGGTCTTTAAGCTGATTGTATAGCTTCGCCATATCATGCACATCATTCCAAACCCAGATTTTGCTTTGCTGAGCCGGTTGACAATATCCACCTTAGGTAGAGACAATACCCCCAAGATATTGGAAACTCCCTACTCTCTCTACCGGTTGTCCAGAAATGCTAACTTGAGCAAGCTTCCAACTCATGGCATTTGCCTCCCTCTCCACTCTTGCAGTCATTTGTTGCATATCCATAATCCTGTGAGAGAGTAAACAAACGTCATCAGCGTAGTCCAGTTGTTTCAGTTGATATGTAGGGTAGGGTAGGTAAGAGTGGCTGTTGGAAATACCAACCCACTTAGGCCTATTGGCCCATTGTGATGTCACGTGGATCTATGATCCTCTTACTAGTGGAACCAGTTTGAGCTTACGATGAAGCGTAGGAGATGTCAACGTCTATATTCTTTAGATCGTTTAATTCATTGTAGAAGAAAGCTCTTAAGTGAAGTTTTCTGAAGTAGAGGATTGTCTCCTCTTCCTCCTCGTCCATGCAGCTTATACAGAAATCGTTTGTAAAAGCGCCAAGCCTTCTTGCGTGCTCCTCTATGAGGCAGTGTCCATTGATGACACCTACGATGGCGCTGAGATGTTTCCTATTTCGAAGAATTAGACTCTTAGACCTAAGGTATGTTCTTTTATTGGTATCAAGCTCTAATATTAATTTGCATGTAGCGACTTGTATACCTATGCTATCCTTTTCCGGTAGAATAGGTAGAGTGGCTAAAATTTTGGCGAGTTCGTCGGCGCTGCAATTCCTTGTCTACGTGGGCCGGCACCCAACAAAGGTGAAGGTTGAACTGCTCTGCGATCTCCATGAGAGATTCGAGGGTGGTTTTAGAATTTAATGAGACCGAGTCCAGGGACTTTATAGCGGCCTGACTATCTGAAAAGATGCTAATATCCTTTCCAGATACCACGTTTTTCTTCAGCCAGGACAGAGCTTCTTTAATCGCCAAAATTTCCGCCTACAACACGCTACAGTGATTTGGAAGACGGAAATGTAAGAGTCCAATAATTCCTCCGTTTCCAGTAGTCAGGGCTGAGAGAAGCACATCGCTAATCACCAATAAATGGAAGGTAGAAAACAACCTTGTCGTACCCCACTTTGGATATCGAATTCCCCTGGCAACTTTCCTCTATGCGTAACTTGAAATTTAGGCTGCATAGATAAAACCCTTTTACTTACCAGGTATACGTCTCCTGCGTAAGAAAAGCCAGATAAACAGCAGGTGACGTGCTCACCGATATTCAACACACCGGTCAATAATGATCCACAGGGTGTTGATATGGTCGGCACAGGAGAATCCAGAGCGGAAACCTGCATCGGCATCGAGTGTATCTTCCAGATTTTCATTTATATAGAATACAAATTCCTCTTCAAATTTTAAACTCCATAAGACTACCTTTTTTGGGAAGAGGTGCGAATTCGGGAAATTGTTGCATTGGGCAACTCAATTTGATTTGAGTGCACATCGCTGGTGAATACAGGGTTAAAGACAGTAGCAAAATGCTTCTTCCATATCGCTTGAGCTGATACTCATCCGAAACGAGCACGGAACCATCTAGGCCTTGCACCGGATGTTAACTAGTGCAATGGCCACCTGTCAGCTCTTTGGTGACTCGGCAAGCGGTTCTGCAATCACACCTGCTCGATGCTTCCTCTGCTTCTGTGACCAGAGCGTTTTCCTTCAATTTCCTTCAATACAGGGACTCTAGCTCGTTCCTCCTTACTACAGGGGTATCTACAATACGAGCTTTAAGTAGCTTGCGTTCTTCAATCCGAATCCAGGTATCCTCGGTATGCCACGTGCTATGACTTACCTGCCATCTACCAACAATACTTTCCGCCCACAATGTGAAAACTTTTTTCACAGCATTCCAATATTCGTGGATGGTTACCGGCATTGAGCTGCTGATTGCTTCTACTTCTATTGAAAAGTGATACCTTAATTGTTGGCAGTCTAAGGAGGTCTTTAGCCGGTCGATGTTATACAAGGAGTTGTCAACCAATGAACTTTGGCTGTAATTTTTTTTATGAATGAAAAACTTTGGTTCTGCTTTTGGATTATGTTTATTTGATGCTTTAAATTGTTTGCCATTAAGTCGAGAAAATAATATCAGCTAAGTAGCCGCAGCCAGAATTGATGACCATTCGGGCCCGATTTGTGGCACTTTCCATCACTCTTACCAGATATTCCGGCGATAAGTCCTCGCATTCTTTAAGGATATTTTCTTTGATGGCTTCAAGAGTCTGAAGCTTGTTGACATAGGCTCGTGACTTCAAAAAATCCACAAAAAGAAGTCTGGAACGGTTAAATCAGGCGACCTTGAAGGCAAGTGAAAATCTCCAAAAGGAGAGATTAGGCGATCTGGAAGTGCAGCCCTCAGACTTTTGGTTGTCGCTCGTGCAGTAAGCGCCGTTGCTCCATCCTGTTAGAACAAAGTCGTTGAGCATAACTCTGCAGCGATCGCCGTGAACAGTAGTCATTTGGCCTGCAGTGTTTTCGGAAAAATAATGCCCGATGACACATCCAGCGTAAACAGAAAACCATGCAGTAATTGTGAGCGGGTGTAATAATTCCTCGTGGGTTTTACGCGAATTCGGTGTCCCAGAAGTGATAATTTCGCTTATTCACATATTCACAGAGACAGAGATGGAAATGGGCCTCGTCGCTCTCTCGTGGTTGATATTAAGGATGGATTGAGGGTAGATTACACGCGCTTGGTGGTCAACAGCTAACAGATGTCTGCACTGTGTAAGGGAACATCTTTCAAATTATTCCGCGTTCTTTAGAAGTATAGCGTTTCATATCTTTTTGACGTGCAAAATTATTGCACCTTCCGATAGGGTGATGACTTTTGCGCCACCTAGTACCCAGGCATTCTGGTGATATAGCGGAGTCTTTGAACAGATGCAATACATAACTGAACAGTAGCTACCATAGGGTGATGATCTCGTACCAACCCCTTTCGGCTTCTTGTCCGTTTCGGAAGTCTAAAAGACAACTTCGGGAACGTCGAATAGTCAATTTGGTTGGACGATGATTGCCTGTCAATTGACACCCACCTGACTTTGTGGCAGGTCTTATGCTCAAAAATGGTGCCTCCTATAACTAGAAATCAGAAATCACCAAATCTTTCACCATTGTCATTTCGGTCGCGAAGCCTGTGCTTCCCGATCACATTTCTAAGTCCTTCACTGTCGTTGTCTTCCTTTGCATTCAGGTCCCAGAACTGTCCTTTTCATCCTCAGTCGAGAGGATTGGTTGAAAGGAAACAAAGCCTATGCTTTCTGTAGGTGTTAGCAGGAGACCCACTCCGGATTCACGGGTACTGCGGGAGGGCTTGCCTAAGTAGAGTAGCATAGTGTTATACTTTGGGGATTGATACTCTCCCGCGTCAAATCATCTTACTTCACTCACTCCCAATATGTCCAAGTTATATAAAAGAAACTGACCTTCTAATAGGAGAAATCTGGCATTTTGAGGTCTTTCGCTGTCTGAGTGGAGGAGCGTCCTCACATTGCAAAAACTAATCCCAGTCATTAATCCGAGGAGTAATGTCTGTTTACGTAGCAGCATTTTACGGTACCTAACACAGGGTGCTAAACCAAGTTACAGTTATCACATACAAACCAGCTTCGTCAGCACACGTGCCAAACACCTGCATGCATATTCAGCTGATATGGATCAGATATATGTCTGGAATATTTTTGTATTTTATCTATTAAAAATTGTAAAATGTTATAAATAGTACTGTAACACAAAATTGTACTCAGATTATTAAGTAGAGTGAATAAAGTGAGACATCTCTCTAAAAATAACTTTTTTTATTTAATTTAAAATTAAAAGCTAATAACTGGCGCCCGAACAGCAGGGACATGAGTTTAAAACGTATAATTTAACTTAAGAACAATACAACTCTTTCGCGAGTGTTTTCCGTAAAAACAGCGCTTAAAAAACTGTTTCGCGAGTAAATCCGAAAGGACAAAGAGACAGTGTCAAGTGAGTGACTGAGTACCATTAGAAGACTCTAGCAGCCCAAACAGGAGAAATACAGGTCATCCGAACATCGCTGAACTTTGCTGAATTTAATCTCAAATGCAGATAGCCATCCTACTCATGTGAGTACAACATAAATCGTATCCCAAATAAAATTAGAAATAAGTAATTTGCACTTTAACAAAAACCTTAACTACATAGTCTAATAATTCATAATAAGGAAGGAATTCAAGACGCTCTGGTTCAGCTAACAGGAGCACTTAACGAAGGTCATAAGCAATTCGAATCCAACGCAAATGAATTTGCAATATCCCCTTAATTATCTGAGATAAGCAAACATCCAGATTGCATTAGAATAAGACATGCCGATACAGCCCTCATATCTTATAATATTTTTGATGAGGACTGGGAATCGATAAAAAGAGATATTAGGACACTAGAGCATCAACTGAGCTCTATGTCCCAAAGAAGTTCGACGTTAGATGAATTTTATGCTAGTGTAAACCACCAGCTATCCCTCATCATCAACAAACCCAAATCCAAAGACTATTCAGCCGAAACTATAAGGACTCTCACAGAAAATTAAAGAAACCGAGCACTAGATGTATTTGTAAGGAGACAAAATGGTGATCTAAGTCCACTTTTACATGGCGCATGAGTTTGATGCACATGTTTTAGTTATTTTCTTTTGAACTGTCCTTCTGTAATGCGCGCATTTTTACACGAAGCCCTTTTCCCATTCTTTGACAGTTCTCTTTCATTTCATTTTTAGCGCTCAGTGTTTCATAATTGAAAATGAACCCGCTTGTTAATTTGTTGGTCCATTTAAATTCATCCGCCATACAGCCAAAAAGTAATGAAGCAAATGCGAAAAATAAAGAAGAAGGAGAAAAAAAATGTCAAAAAGATGCAATGAAAGTCTTACCCACATACAGTGGGAATTTGGTTAACTGGGTACGAGTATTTTTTGTTTTTATGTATTATTTGAATCTTTCAAAACACGCGCCATGTAAAAGCGGTCTAAGTAAAATGCTAATAATAAAGAAACCGCAAACCTTACCAGAAGCCTACATATCTTGCTTGGAGATACAAAATTTAAATTTCAGGAACGTAACAATTCATAAAAAAACGTATCTAATACCATCTCATCTCCTACAAACCAAATTTTTTACGAGCCAACAAGAGCAGAGAAAGCATTATTTTTCTCCAATGTCATTTCCCATATAACAAATGATAAAGGCTTTTAACTTACACCACAATAACTATCATCGACGAAACAATTCTCCTTCACCAAGACCACCTAAACCAATATAGCAAATGGAAATTAACAGGTCAATCCAAACAAAGTGAGGAAATAGGTAAAATTTGTTTTGTATACGAGTATATAGACGATATTATAGGTCATAATTGGAGAAACCGAAGAAGAACATATGAAAAATATAGAAACAAAATTTTCTAAACTGGAACAAACCAAGCTCAGAGTTAACTTGGACAAAACAGAATTCTTGAAAGAAGAAACCTAATTCCTTGGATATCTTATAACGAGTAAAAGTATTAAGCCAGATACGATGAAAATACAGGCATTGAAAAAAATAAGACCTCCTGAAAACCTTCAAGAGTTAAAACGGCATCAAAATCCCCGAGAAATACTCGTACATCCAATTACTGCGGTATAAACAAGTAAAACTTCAAAAAATATAATATCCGTCTAATACAAAGAGTAGTTCAAAATTTGGCAAACGAAGACAACCAATTCCGAGTCATACAAAAAGAACATAGTAGGGCTCATCGTAACTATAAAGAAATAAAGAAAGATCTTGGAGAAATACTAATTTCCGCGTATGAGGAAGCTGATAAAAAAATATACTCATGTTTGAGATATTTGCAATTTGAATACATATGATCGCCATCATTTAAAACCCGAATTCCAAAAAACTCCAATTACCACTTATCCTTCAGAAATTCTGCACATCGATCTCTTCGAAATAGACCATGAAAAATATATTACTTGCTTCGATAAGTTTACTAAATTCACGAAGTTCTTCCGTATTAAAGAAAAATCGGCGTTGTACTTGAGAAACAAAATAATAAAAATCCTTCACTACTTTACAGTTCAGAAAATACATGGAATATGAGAGTGGCTTTATAAGTCCCATTGTTTCGAATTACATGAAAATGCTAGGAGTTCAAATATACCAACACCTACTCAAAAAAAATGAAGCCAATGGCACAATTGAAAGAGTCCATTCAACAATAATTGAGATGATCAGATGCTTACGAACGGAGTAGCCAGACTTTACTACAAAAGAACTGATTGTTATAACAACTCTATATCTTCTGTCACAAACAAGAAGCCAAGTGACATATTTCTAGGCAAAATCCAAAGGATAAATAACAAAAATCTAATGGGTTTTTAGGAAAAAGTAAACGAGGATTTAACGGAATTTATTCATAAAAATCAAAGACTTATCAAGAAGGTGAAACAGTTTTTGCTGCCGTCAAATGTCGGGACGGAAAACAAAAACCCTTTTTCAAGAAAGAAAAAGTTCAGAAAGATAGTAGCGTAATAATTACAACAGAAACTGGGAAAAGAATTCATAAAGCACAGATTAAGAACACATATCAGTAACAATATAATTTTTTCTTCCCGTTCTAGGTCGATAGGCTTATCCTCAGCAATCCTAAACATATTCGAATGCAATACACCATTAATAACTATAAAACATGAAAACGGAAGAATCATTAACGGCAATTTTAAAATGATCCACATCAGCACCTCTATTCCAACAATTGAACAACAAATAGACAAAAATAGTATATTCTATAGATACTCATTCAATTATTGCACGGCAAAAGACTAAGGTTAGCCAAATCAATATACTATCTTGGATCTGGATGGAAATGGATCGCCGGAACACCGGATGCCACCGATTGGGATAGCCTTCTGAAAACTCAAAACGTCATTATTGAAAACAACAATAATAATCAATACGGAATTAATAACCGCATTACCGAAGTAACTCAAGGAATTTTGGATAACTATAATAAGATCATTCAAAGAATTAACAATATAAGTGTTGATAAGTTTGAACAAACAATGTATAATAAACTTACAATAATAAAAGACGAATTCAATGAAATCGTTTCAGCAGTTCATTTAGGAAAAAAAGGAATCGTAAACACAAACCTTTTGGACAAGACCTAGATATAGAATATTCTCGCGCAGATGGAGACACTACCATATAATAATGAAGTCGAAGCTATCGAGTATACAGAACCAATAGTGCTACAAAAAGATTCAATTATACTTTATGCTATTTCCTTACCAATCGATTTCAATCATCTTCTAATTAGATCTTCAGTTAAAGACAATAGACCAATATACTTAGAAATAAACGAACTTCTGGTAAATCAAGACCAACAATATGGAATCAAACAACATACTAGTATGCAACAGCAACCAACTCTAAAAACTAACCGCAGACCATTGCATCAGTCAGCTGCTAAAAGGAATCAGTGCTAAATGCGAACACCAATTCTATAAAAAACCAATCGTGGAACTCATCAACGAAAACATCATATTCCTAACCAATTTCAGCGGAAGCATTAAGCATCAAGAGGAGACCAAAACTTTAAATGAAACAATTTTGTTGCAGTTCAATAACGACTCTATATTTATGTATTCCACCACTTCTTCAGGATCAAGAAATAAGACTAGATCTAGAATATCTACATAGTTTACACATAGATAATATTAAGAAGTTACAAAAATTTGCACTAATCAACCATTCCTCAGTCGTTTTAGATGTTATTACTCGTAAATATCTTTTTCGTTCTGATAATCATTATAACCATACTTATTAGATCCAGATGCGAGAAAAAGCAAACTCCATTTCATATTCAACTATCAACAGCTGTTCCACAAGTCAATGACCTTTCGCCGCAATCCATCAAACTTAATTTTTGATCCAAGAGACATGGATCTAAGGAGGAAAGAGTTATCACACTCAAATCAGCCTCGTCAGCACTCGTGCCAAACACCTGCATGCATATCCAGCGGATATGGATCAGATATCTGTCTGGAATATTTTTGTATTTTATGTATTAATGCTGACTTCATGTAATTATCAAAAATTATATTTTCCCACATTAAAATGTTATAAATAGTACTGTAAGACAAAATTGTATTCAGATTATTATGTAGAGTGAATAAAGCGAGACATCTGTCTAAGAATAACTTTTCTTATTTAATTTAAAATTAAAAGTTAATAACTTTACCTAGACTACTCGTAGTAACGCTAGACCGTTCGCACTTGCAATTTTAGCCTGAATGTAAATATAAGGAATTATGTATGAATTTACCCGGGGACCACCAATTGTTGTGCTACGAGTGTTCTATGCTCATGGGTCTTGGCTATGAATGTCATGGGTCTAACAGAGCCTTGTAATAAAAACAGCATTCGATGAGACATCGTCACTTTTAAATTTCTGCTTACCGAAACCTATTCTTAACACTCGCAACTCCTTCATGTACATATGTACATACAGTGGCGAGCAAAACTAGATACTTAAAATGCATAAACGTGTTTATTCTTTTCTGGAATTGTCATTATTGTCCATATATACAAAAATATGTTTTTTTTTTACATCCAGTGCGATGTTACCGACACAATACTAACATATTACCAAAAACCGTTTTTTAGTTTAGAGTAAGCATAATGTCCCGTCTGCTCCATTTATCCAGTTTTGCACGTTTTCCGATCTGATGTTTCAATGTAACTGCAGTTTCCACAAGACTTGAAATGTGTGTAAATCATACGTCATTTTTTATTTGGAAGCCAATGCAGAAGGTAATTATTAAGGATTTTTTTTTTCGAAGCTATTTGACTTAATAAAATTTATAAACAGAAAAAAATGAGAATCATTTCAAAAGAAACTGAGGATAGCGTTGTAGTTTTGTTGGAAAAGGGGTATAGCTCGTGAAAAATAGCTGAGAGGATGAGGTGTGTCATAGAACTGTCTTTAATATAAAAAAGAAGAAACTGCACGGCTCTTACAAGCAATGGGGGCCATCCCAGGCTACAGTCCGACAGCAATTCCCGTTTAATGGAACGTTCCCTCAGAACAAAAACAAGACACCGAAGGAGACAGCAAAGGCTATAAATAAGGATGTAAGCGAATGGACTGCTAGAAGAGTCTTACAAAAAATCGGACTTGTATTCGCAATCAAACAAAAAAAGCCGGCTTTATCCGAGAAAAATATCAAAGCACGGCTGAAATTCTGCAAGCTGCACAAAAACTGGACGGAAGAAGATTGGAAGAGAGTAATTTGGTCTGACGAGACTAAAGTTAATCGCTACCAGTCAGATGGAAAAGAGTATTTTTGGTATCGACCTCAGGAACGAATTTTAAAAGACCAGGTAAAACAAACAATGTAATACGGTGGTGGAAGCTTGATGGTGTGGGGGTGTTTCACGTTGTGGCACGTTAGTCCACTTATTAAAATTAACGGAATCATGAAGAAGGAAGATTACCTACAAATCCAATTTTGTTAAATTTGCCTGATTTCATTGAAGAGTGTGCATATCCATCTGATGAGATCATCTTTCAACATGATGGGGATCTAAAGCATACAGCGAAAGTAGCTAAAGAATGGCTGTCGGGACAAAATTTTACAACATTACAATGGCCAGCACAAAGTCTAGATTTGAATCCTATAGAGAATCTGTGGGCCATTGTAAAACAACAGTTTCTTCATTACGAAACCCCCCCAAACAATTTAAATGAACTGCGGTCAAGAGTTCAAGTTGAATGGCAAAAAATTCCACACGAAACAATTGAAAAATTGGTTGAGCCCAGACGTTTTCAAAGTGTTATTACCAACAAGGGACTTTGGATAAAATACTAAACATGGCAATTTGGACCAGGAACTAATAACATTGTTAATCGTGTAAAACTGGATAGATGGAAGCAGACTGAATATTATTATTATTTTTGATTTTAAGAGTGAGATTACGTTTATTTTATTTTTTATAGTTAGTTATAGGCAATCTCGTAATAAATGTATGTTTTTTCTATTAAAAATAATTCGTATCCAGTTTCGCTCGCCAGTGTACTCGTATATGGTGTACAAGCAAAAACTTAAGCCAAGAAAAACCATTTCGCTTTAAAAGATTTGTAGAAAGGACACTGGCTAAAAAAAATATCGAAGAGTAACGCTGCCAAAATCATATCCAGAAATGCAAAGCTGTGCAAATACAGCTGACTAAGCCTTAGAAAAGCAAGCTCTTCGAAATAATGCAAAGGTTTATGGAAGAAGGCTGAAATAATTATAAATATATTCTGGAAACATTTCTGACAACTGGTTTTCCAATATGGACTTGACAATTTTGAATTTAAATTGTGAACGCACTCTATCACTAATCATCAAACTGTCACTGTCAATTTATTCAGTAAACTCAACATTTTCATCATGGTAAAGTACACGAACGAGCAACGTCTGCAAATTATAAAAATTTTCTACCGAAATTCTGAGTCGGTGACTGCAACTTTAAGAGCGTTAACTCCAATTTTCCGTCGTAATTCTCGCCTTAGTAGAGAGGCAATAACAAGTTTAGTGCAAAAATTTGAGTCTACATATTCGTTGTGTGATGTTGCTGTGTCAGTGAGACAACGGGTTGGTCGAAGTGTCGAAAATATCACTGCCGTTCAGGCGGCCGTAGCAAACGATCCAAATCATTCAATTCCACTGCGTTCTCAAGAATTGGGCATCGCACAGGCCACATTATGGCGGATTTTGCATAAGGATCTTGGTTTACACCCATACAAGATCAAACTGACTCAAGAATTGAAGCCGATGGACCATTTGAAGCAACGTACGTTCTCCGATTGGGTTCTGGAGAAGATGCGCCAAGATGATGAATTTCATCTCAAAATCATCTTCAGTGACGAAGCTCATTTTTGGCTCAATGGGTTCGTCAATGAACAAAATATGCGTTATTGGTCGGGTGAAAATCCACATGTGCTATATGAATCACCACTTCATCCAAAAAAATAACTGTTTGGTGCGGATTGCATGCCGGCGGCTTTATTGGGCCATATTTTTTCGTCAACGATAACGATCTTCACGTTACTGTGAATGGTCAGCGTTATCGCGCTATAATCACCGATTATTTTTGGCCCGAATTAGAAGATTGAAAATTGCGTCCAATGAATCGACCGCTGCAAACGTGCCCGCGGTGGCCATATGAACGAAGTCGAGTTCCATTCATAAGTGTTTTGATTGTACTTCAAGCCGATAATAAAGTTTTTGAAATATCTCAAATGGTTTGCGTTTTATTTAAAGAAAAAAAGTTGTCAAGTCCTTATTGGAAAACCCTATACGTAGTGGGTATCACGAGTGAAGAATTATAGAAGGCTGACGCCCACCGGGAAAACAGCAGGTTCAAATAAACATCCTGCATAGTGCGAATGTGGATAGAAGTATCTAATATCAGATTGTATTTTACTCCGCTCCTCAAGAAATGTGCGAAGTCTTAAGTCGCCTTGCACCTGATTACTACCTGACAGAATCCTAGTCCTCATATTCGAGACGAATGTGGGTAAAAAGACGAAAGCTATGTCTTAGAAGTCTGTCACAATGCTTATGCACGGAACCTTCATGCAAAAAGGCGTCTGACTCAGTTTGGTAGTCCTTTAAGCACGAAAATAATAGATAAATAGAGCATACTTCACTGTTGCCTTATTTAACATGATTTTAGGAATAAATTTTGTTAAAATATTTGCACAGGTGCATATGTAACATAAAAGGATTGGCTAAAACGTTGACATCCTCACAAAAACCATCGAAGCACGAAATCCATCTCAATGGCATGATTTCAAAATCAATTACAAGCAGAATTTGATAAAACATCTCGTTTACAACTCCAGAATCGATTAACTAATTGACTTTCGTTTTCTGATTATGTCTCAATTAATTTAAGAAAAATAAACACAGGTGTAGAACGAATATGCTGCTAGTCCACGAGTAGATACCTATGACTTATTCCACTTATTACACAATTTAAAATTAAAATCGCTACTATTGACACAGCATCCTTAACTCGCATCATAAAATTGTTCTCTCGATATGAAATCAGTCACACATACTCGAATCTAGGTATCTATGGCTTTAAATATTTTATGCAAACATTGCGGGTAGATACGAACGAACGATTTTACTTTCACTGAAACAAATCTTTAGATGACAAGGGATGAATTTCAGTTTGTAGGTAGAAAACAGTGGACATTGTGTAAGGCATGTGATAATGTTATCTATTGCATACGTCACTAATTCAACAATCAGCATCCCTGAATTGCGGTCGTCATGTAAAACTTATGACCCCTTAGTCATTAGAATTCCAATTCCGAGAACTTCTTAATCCCGTTTCTGTATTTCTTTCATCTATATAATCCGCCACCAGAAAGTATGTAACTACTCGTAACAACTATTTTCGATGGAACGTTTTTGTCATCTCAATTCTTCTATCGTTTTTCTCAAAAGGGGGCCGTCTACGAAACAGTACATTTTAATTATAACGGTTTTTTCGTGCTTTGTATTTTTAGCCATAAATACGAAGTGAGCACTTTTTTCCTACCAGCACGAGTAGTAAGTATATGGGCGACTATGGACGATTCAGAGGCTTCAATAATCAATATAAGTAAACTTGTTAGGCTTCGCGGTGCTCTTTCGAAATGAATGGAATTTAGTCACAATATCGGGAAAGACATGGCAGTGTTGTTATTGAACAAAACTTTTGTCCAGAATTCGAATGTATGTAAACGCATGTACATATACGAGTATTTCAATGGAATACGGACTATACTGGCATCTGGGGAATGCGCAATTTGCACAATATCCGAGGTAGGTGGTGCAAACACCCACCTTCACCGCAAAGTGTTAAAAAGCCTCCATCAATTGTCTACATTTTTTTTAAATAAAATGGATACAATGCATAGGTAAAGATACCTGTAAACGAAACAGTAGTAAGAGAACCTATTTGGTGAACATATACGAGTACAGTACATATGTACATATTTGAGAGGCCGGAAATGAAATCAATCCGCTCTCGCTTGACTACCGCTTCGGGGTATAATATCAATTGACCACAAATGTTTATATGCACTTACCAAACCAAATTAATAAGATGCCAACAGCATTCTGTCACTTTGGTGGGGTGTCATTTAATACTCGACTTTTAACGTGTACGAATATTTTTGGTTCCGCAGCATTTTTCAGCAACTGTCGTCATTTCCAAGTCAGCTCGTGACACAATTTCAGGATCACACAGTACGATACAATGTCAAATTGAGTTTCTTCGGAAGGCGAAGTACACTTCGTCTGTCTCTAAAACGACAATGTTGAGTGTCCCTATTTTAACAGATGGCTGGAGAAGGTTCAACCCTTCAACGGGGCTTATCTCATTTGAAGAACCTTAATGAAAAGTATTGTTTTTATTATTTTTTCTTTGAATTATTTATCTCCTATTTCCTCAAGTAGCCACATATCGGTTAGGTAGTTGGTGTCCAGAAGGATGAGTTTTTGAATGACATATCCAAATCGGGTATCAACATCATTCTGAGTTTTTTTTTTTCTACTCCTGCTTGAAACCGTAATTTGATACTTTCACAAACACGTTTTTCTTTTTTCTTACAGACTGTAGCCGAATGAAGAAAAAATAATTTATTTCACTTTATCAATTATAAGTTTTTGTTTTCTTTTTTTGCTATTATTCGTTCATGGTTTTCTAAAATTGATTATGGGGGATTTGTTTTTTCTTGGCTTAGGGGAGGAAAAATAAATGTTTGTTAATGAAACGTCAAACTGTCTTGCTGAACGACCTCTTTTGCTTGTTCAGCTTTTATAAGCCATTGAAATATGCAAGTTGTAAAATTGCAAGCAATGCTACATAGATACATATATCTTCTACGTATCTTCGAGAGTGGATTAATAAGTACCCGTGTTAGGTGTAAAAAATTTGTTTTTTAACTAATTGTTTTTTATTTTTCACCTTTAATTCGCCCAGCTCTATAAGTTTCTCTATCAGCGATACCTTGATAGTGCGCAATCAAGGCTTATAAATGATCCTAAGTCTTTCTACCAATTCGTTAACTACAAAACAAAATCTGACGGTTTCCCTCCATCCCTCTCATACGAAAACATATCATCAACCGATCCGCATACCATAGCCAACTTTTTTGCTACTTTCTTTAAACAATCTTTTGTCGATAATTCCTTCGTACCGGATCCCTTTTATTTTAAATACCTACTTAACTTCCCCATTGGCCCCACTATTTCTCAAAGTTTTGATCATACAGTAATAGAAAACAAATTACAACCACTTAATGATAAGTACTTATCCGGCCCAGATGTCCTTCCATCCATATTTCTTAAAAAGTGTTCCTCAACTCTTTCCCGCCCCCTTGCAAATCTCTTCCGATTATCGCTCTCTCAAGGTGAATTTCCACAGATATGGAAGTCCTCTTTCATAACACCCATACACAAAAAGGGATTAAAGAGCGAAGTCACTATAAGTAAACTTTCTCATATACCCAAACTCCTCGAAAGCATTTTGCATGAAGCCTTAAGCTTTCAGTGTAAATCTTTTATTTCCCCCAATCAACACGGCTTTCTGAAGGGTAGATCAACTACCACTAACCTCGTAGAATTCGTGTCCTCTGTTCTCTCAGCCTTAGAAAATGGTAAAGAAGTTGACGTTATAACAACTGATTTCAGCAAAGCTTTTGACAAGATATCTCATAAACTAATCCTGTTCAAATTGTCCGTCCTGGGCTTTGAACCCATTTTGCTTAAATGGATATCTTCTTACCTGGATAATCGTTTTTATAATGTCCGTTTCAGGTCTGTCCCATCGGCCCCTTTCTTGGCCACTTCAGGTGTTCTTCAAGGTAGTCACGTAGGTCCACTCCTCTTTATCCTAACTATTAACGACCTTCAAAGGCTCATTCAACACTCAACACTTTCTCTCTATGCTGACGATACCAAATTTTTTAAACCCATTTCCTCACAACAAGACTCCACCCTCCTTCAAATAGATCTAAATAGTTTTTCCACCTGGTGCATCAAGAACTGCTTAGAACTCAATGTCTCCAAATGTCAATCGATTACTTTCTCACGTAAGTGCAAGAAGTCTCCTCAACGAATTTACCATCTCCACGGCCAACCTATACCCCTTGTTGAATCTATCCGCCACCTTGGCATATTATGCGACAGGTAGCTTAATTTCCGCTCGCATATTGATGAGATAATTTCTAAAGCAAACTCATCACTCGGCTTCGTTCAAAGATGGTCTAAAGAATTCTGCAACACGTACGTGACCAGATCACTATACATCACTTACGTTCGCCCCCTTCTCGAGTACGCTAGCCAAGCGTGGTGTCCCTTTCAACGAGTTCATGTATCTCGTATTGAGAGGATCCAGCGTTGTTTTCTTCGATTTGCTCTTCGAGGTCTACCTTGGAACGATCCTCTAATCTTACCTCCCTACCGAGACCGTCTCAAACTCATTAACCTGAATACCCTTGAGGAACGAAGGGACGCAGCAGACATTCTGTTCATTCACCGACTCCTCTCAGGCTCCGTCGATTGCATGCCTCTTTGCAACTCCATTTTCTTTAACACTAACCCTCACAATCTACGTTCCACCCGTCTCTTTTATCTACCTATCCACCGCACCACATATGTCTCTAACGAACCAATCCCCCGTATGCTGCGTAAGGTAAACTCCAACCTTTCCGTTTTCGATTTTAATCGCAGCACACTTTCCCTCAAATTCGATCTCCTTCACCATCTTTAGCTTTAAGCCCTAGTAATAAGTTCTACTAATAGCTAAACCTTATTTTATTAGTTTAAGTCATAGTTTTTAAGCTTCTATTAAGCAAAATAAATTGGGCGGTTAGCCCCACCAAAATTATCGAGACCAGTCCAGAATAAAGAATCTGTAGCCACAACTGAAGATAGAGTGCCAGCTCATCCGAAGTTTAGCTCTCAGCATAGACTGGTTGACGCGAGAACGGCGACTATACTTGGAGCTGATAAGGCCCAAGAGAACATCCAGATAGGTGAACCCATTACATCTGGAACTATCAGCTCAGTGTAGACGGGGGTGGCTGTGGTGTAGTGGTACTAGCAATCACTTCTCACTCGGAGGGTCCAGGTTCGAACCCTGCTCATGGCAAGCCAGTTTTTCATTTGTGTAATTGGAACTCAGACAGAAAAATTCTGCGTATGAAGGCATAACACTGACACGTAGATTTGGCTGTTGTAAAGTTTCAAGCACAGAAAAAAAATACTGTGAATTATACCTTGAATCACTCTGAGTGAAGAAAAAACTCTCCGTCTTATTCGGACTCCCCCCCCCCCCCCCCCCCCTGGAGAGCGAATATCGAAACCAAATACACCTGAGTTGCAAACCACTACAAAACAATTTTCCTTTCTCCTCTTTCTACCTTTCCGCCCGCGCCCTGGCAACAGTAAAAGGGTATCAAACCCCTTAGACGCGCGTAAATTACAAAAAAAAAAAAAACGGGTAAAGTATCCCAAATGTCAACTTCAGAAGACTTGTCCTCAAAGTCTAGACCCTAGAAGCCAGTCAGTCCATTCAATAAGATAAAAATGCTGGCCTAAAATAGATCTCATTATGGGATTAAGGTGCATCCAAGATAATCTACAGCATGCAAAACTGCCTCTGAGATATTATATCATAGATATTATCCTGGAGCCTTACACATACAAGGACTGGATAAGGACCACTCAGGTGAATTATTCTAGGATTTCATAAAGAAGGAAGACCGAGAGCGTGTATTATATTAATTCAGAATATAACAGCTATTCCAATTCCAGAACACACAAATAAAGATATGGCATATATATGATATAAAAGATATATGACTGAAGGTAGTAAGACAGACGCAGTGATATTCTTCGACCTCTACTTTCAGCCATTTATAGCACTCCTGGACTACTGTACAGAGACTCCATCTAATAATGATGATTGGATGCGACGTGAACGCCTACCATACAAACTGGAGCACACTTTTATTTGGAATTGCCACGTTTCAACTGAGACATCGAAGTCTGATCCACTAACGGAACGGATAACTCACGGAATCAATGAGCAATTTCTACAAAAGCATAACAGACATTGAGTCTACAACTTGGCTGCGAAAGTCTCAACGCTGCAATTAAATCTGCCTATTAGCAGGAGTAATAAACTCGCCAAATTAAGAGCGCACGCCAGAAAGCTTGTGAATATTGCGAAACGCGATGGAGAAAGGACTGAGACGACGAAACACTCACAAAGTATAACCGAGAAATAAGAAGAGCTAAAAGAGAATCATGGAAGTTCTGCCCAGATCTCTCTGACAAAAAAACTGGATGGTGCCTATGCGGAAGGCAATCTACAGACGCTACAGCTCTTAGAGGAAACCCATTTCCCAAATTCCACCACATCCATCGCTCCCGATAATCCTCTCCAGAGGAAGACCGATAGATCAATCAGAGAGGACTAAAAGAGATCAAAGGAAATTGTTTGTGAAGACAAAATAAAATGGGCCGTCAATTCACTTGACCTATTCCAAGCCCTTGGTAAAAATGAAATCTTCCCAGCACTTCTCCAAAAAGGTATTACGCTGATAACCCCACTTCTGACAAACATATTCAGAACCAGTTATGTCTGGGGTTACATACCAAAAAGTTGGACAGAGGTGACTGTTAAGTTCATACCCAGAGCAGGCAATAGATCAACTGATTAAACCAAAACATACAGAGTAATAAGCTTCACCTATTTTTTCCTAAAAGCAATGGAAAAAATACTTGATAGACATACCAGGGATAGTCCACTATATAGGAACCCACTTCACAAAAACCAATATGTCTATCAACTAGGAAAATCGACAACGCATGCTTTAAAAAAAAAAAGAACTTAACACTCACCATCGCCATAAAGATTGAGAAATCCCTCAGAGACAAAGAAATTGCTGTTGCCTGCTTCCTTTACATACATATGCATCCAAAACACAGGAGTAGAGATAATACTACATGTAATTGTATAAAGCACATGTTTAACGGTAGAAATATCAACGGTACATTAAGCAGTGACAATCAGCGTAGCGGTTGCGAAAACTTGCCCCAGTGTGGTGTTATTTTGTAGTAAATGAACTTTTAAACATACTCAGCAACGACGGTTTCCATTTCCAAGGATACGCTGATGACATTGGAATCCTTGTCAGAGTCAAATTCGAAGAAACTAACTGGTCTAACTGGTCCAAAAAGATTGGTTGGCCTTAACGTTAACCTTACAAAAAACACCATATTTGCCTTCATCAACAGAAAAAAATTGGACAAACTTAAAGGTATTTATATTTAGCATTCATTTATAATAATTCAGCACCACTCATAGTAGAAATTAAAATCATCTTTTAAATTATAAATGTTAAAAGTCATGGAAAACAAAAATTCAAAATAATTTAGGCCAGAAAAAAATGGTCATTTCATTTTACAATTATGCATTTAGTAGGCTGAAAAACAATAGTTAAGCTCGGTGCATATTTTATGTTAAAAAAAAGTAAACGATAGTATGATATTTTATTTAATTTTATTTACTAATAATGCATACACATTAAGATACAAAAATGTCTTATAAAATAGTGTAGCTTAAAACTGCTGTAAGATACATGTGTAATTCAAGCTGTAGTGTAAACGTGTTTTTGGGCAAAGGGGAGAAGAAAAAAGAATAAGTACTAAGTAATTAAAAGGATATAATTTAGGAGAAATAAAAGAAGACTAAATAAATAATAAACAGGAATATTAAGTTTTACAATCATCTTCATCCACATAATATGTATATAAAAACTAGACATTAGTCAATGTTGTTGCTATGAAGAAACGGCTTTAGCTCGAAAACTAAACGTTCGGTGATACCACCGGTCGCCTGGATAGGGGGTATTCTCTCTGTTTACATATCTAAGAACCTGCAATATGTCGAAAAAGAATAGAAATGAATTGTTGTGTGCTAACAAAAAATTGGCGTTCAAAAATCTAATATTTGAAAAGGGGGAGGATCAGTTTTATGACACGATGTAATTGTGGAAAATTCAGTTTGTCATGTAAATGCGAAGGCTGTCGAGTGGTAATGATTTTATGTAGAAACTTGATTATACAAGTTAAGGCAAAACATGATGAGCAACGTAAGCAAATAAATTACATGCGCCGCAATGCATTTCATGATACAGTTGACAAACATCCGCCACGAGTAGCAGAGGTGATACTGGATACCGTTGCAAATCATGGAAACGTCTTTTTGCTGACACAGCGTCTGGGTCAGTCGCTGTGCGAACTGTCGTTAGACTTAAGTTTTGAATTGTAATTTAGTTCTTAAGAATACCTTGTGAAGATAAGTTGAAATAAAAAATTATTTTTTTACTTTAAATAAACAAGAAAGAATTTAATTTACACAAATCAAGATACTCTGTATGTGTACAACCCACAACCTTCTTCGAGTGCGTTGACACGTGATCATATTGGGAAGTCATTTATAAAGATTATGAAGAGCAAGGGGCCTAGAATGAACATTTAAGGATTTACGTTAATTTTGAAATTATGTATATATAATTATGTATAACGAAACACTAAAACTGAAACTTAAGAGAATACATTTTTTTTTTTTTATTTGTTCCTTGTTGAAGTGCAGCTGTGATGCTGCATAAATCCAGATTGATGAACACTTATTAGTTTATTTTGTCGCAAATACGTATACATTTATGAGAGAAATATTTTCTGAAATATTTTGGACAAATATAGAAATAGTAGTGCACGTTGCCTTCTTTTAAACACATGAATGATCATTGCGGCCTTCCAGGATACCGCGAAAGTGGACGTGGTGATAATGTTACTGCAATATACGAGTAAGCAAATTCATTTTAATGAAAAACGGGATGCATACCATCTATCCAAACGGCTTTGGATTTAACTGAATGAATAGCTTGAAGAACATCTATTTGTTCAACTCATGCGAACTCAAAAAATCCTTCAGATGTTACTGGGATGGAAGTGTTGTGATATGAGGCATATTGTATGATATATTAAGCAAATCCATGTTAAATTCATGTAGATCAGCATCAATTACAGTGTCGTTTTTGACTTACTTGGAAACTTATGGTTTAGGTGCACGCCAAAGAAATTAAGCTTGGTTTGGTTAATCTTTGTATAGGTAAGGTATCTCAGAATTTTCAATTTCTATATGCAGTATTACGATAGTTCCTTAGTTTCATCATCTCTCTTATGGTGTTGTTGTTGTTGTTATATGATGTTACTTTAATTTTCAGTGAAACGTGGATATTAAAAAACACGGTAATCACCCTCTTTGGAAATACTGTTCTTGTGCAACACTAAATATTGGCTGCAGTCAGAATTCTGCAAAACTTGCTCCTGGAGATCAGGTTTTGTGTTTTTAAAATCTCTATAGGAGAATGTTTTTCGTTCTCTAGATATTACGAATTCAAAAGATGCAAAAAGAGATCGTGTCTCGAAAAAGGAGGAGCAGAGGCTTGGTTAACAAAGGCATTTTGAATATTTCTCGCAAAAAATATATCCAAAAGTGTACTAGTTGAGCCAGTAAAATGTGTTGGAACTGGAGGATTTAAAATGTTCCAATTTATTGCATTTATTGTCTTCTTTGAGGAGGAGCCAGTAGACTCATTCAACAGATTGCAATCGAAATCACCACACATAAAGTTTTCCAGAAACAGGAGGAAGTTGTTTCTAAGAACGAAAACAATTGCGATCAATATTTTTGAAAGGTCGATATACAACACCAAGCAAACACTTCCTATTCTCAGTAGTCAGTGTAATAAATCGATATTTCATTGCGCTTCCATTTGGTGAACTTCCAGATGATCGAAAAGATAAAGTCGATCGTACATAAATGGTAAATCCTCCACATGGTCTTGTTTTTCTATCAGCATGGAAAATCTCGTGCTCAACTACAGAATACACTCTATCAGATACTCCATCGATAATGAAGTGAAGTGAAATTCCTAGGAGTTACCCTGGGTCAAAAACTCACTTGAAACACACATATCAAAATCAACCATAGAAATAGCTAGGATGTCACTAGCGGCTGGAAACAACTAAACCTACAGTCAGTTATGCATCTCCAATATTGTGGCTTAAAACTAAAGAAAAGTCTACATGGGCTTGTCTAAATTAACTTCAAAGACTTAAGTGTGTGTGAGCTACGGGTGCAATGAGAATTCTGTCGAATCTCCCACCTCTTCATCCATGCTTATCTCAGTGGAAGAGAATAACTCCAAAATTGTTTATCCAGAGCTTTTACTTTAACTCAGGAGAAATGAACTACAATACAATACATATTAATAATTACTCCTACGGACAAATGTCTGAAAAAGTATAACTTGAGCCATAACTTCAAGGTTACAATCCATGATTGACGGAACTGGGAATAGAGTAAACCCCTGATTAAAAGGGATTTACTGGGGTAGTACAGGTACACCGACGGATCCAAAACAAACAAAGAAGTCGGAGCTGACATATATTGAGAGACTCCCAATATCTCACTTTCGCAAGCATGGGGAGTAGCATCTCTGTATTTCAAGCTGAGGTCCACGAAATAGAGCTCTGCATTAGAGACAACTTAAATCTGCCAGCAAGAAGCTCATTTATATTTTTTCTGACAGCAAAGAGGCCCTACTTGCTATCAACGCTTTTGTGGTAACCTCAAAAATTGTCTACAACTGCGTCATATTTCACACATCTCTAGCCAGCACCGAGATAGTCCATTTAATGCGGGTGACAGGTCACAATGGTTATGATGGTAATGAAACAGCAGACTAATTGACCAGAAAAGGTTCGGCCTCAACATTCATTTTGCCACGACCATCCTGCGGGTTGCCTATTAGATCCATAAGGGCCTATATAAATAACTTGCTAAAAATAAAGGCGTTCTATTGCTTCGCGGAAAGTGAAGATAAGTGAGCCAAAAGCTTTTTACCAACTCCTTCCTTCAAAAAAAAAAACAAAAAATCTCCTCCAGCTTTCTAGGGGTAAGATACACAAAGTAACCGGATTCCTAAGGGGTCACTACAGACTCAAAAAATACCTTATGACTATGGGAATAGCACAAGGCAACAACTGTTACATGTGCAACGAGGTCGAAGAAACAGTAGAGAAGGATACGAGTATCTTTGCCACTGTAACCGCGTAAGCAGAACACGTCCACATCTTCTAGGTAAGCCATACCTTGAGGCAGAAGATATCACGGCCAGGTCACTCAAAGATATAGCCAAGTTTTTTCTAAATTTCAGGCATCATGGGTGAGCTCTAATTTGAGGAAATCACAATAATCCTAACCTCGCGCAGTGATAAGGTCCCATAGTCCCACCTCCCGCTTAATCTAACCTAATCTAATTTAGCTGTAGGCAAATTGTTGTCTACTTTCTTACTTAGATGGTAATTAGATATGTAATTGACCACACAATGGAGGATTAGAGCTTTCCAGCTAACTCGATCATTTGCTGGATGTCTTGAGTTTCATAAAGTACGTTGGCTGGGATCACTCTTGCTTTTTCTCGCCTAGTCCTTATCGCAAATGTATATGATATCGAAAATCATCTGAATTATCTTCCTTTCGAAATAACTTAGACTATTCTCTCACTTTTTCGAAGGAGCACGTGTCACTGCATGATTTAGAAGCAGTGACAATAGTTTTTCTCTGCTTGATTTCACTGTTAATATTTATTGTATGTATCAATATTGGAGCTGATAGATAATGTTTTTGACTAGCTCCAAATTTTAATTATATTCGCATCTGTATTGAGACGTTCGACATCTGGGCGATATTGGGTATTCCTTTTTGAAGAGAACTTTACTCCATTTTGTAATCGTTCTTTATTAGGTTCACCCTCACTGCCTATATATTTGCACCATATAACGTTCTCCCAATTCTGTAAATCCATTTTTATGGACCTCCAGTAACTCAATACCGATCTTAAAAGACCACTATTTGCCACCGTAATTCTGAACCTACGAATGATTTGGCAGGAGTATAGTTCTATAGTTCTTCCCGATTTATAAAAGAATGTGATGCATATCGATCTAAAACTACAGCAAAGGACAGTTAGGTCCTTGTAGGTAATGTTTAAGGAGCGGAGACACCTATTCATCGGCTTGTTGTCATCTGATCATAATGTTTTAGTAAAGCGTGAAAATTGTTGTCCGTACTTACGAAACTTTGGTCATCACCACAGCCTGCAGACGACTTCTTTTCATATTCTTAACACCGACTGCGAGCTTACCGCTATGCTTCCTTGTACCCTTCTACTACCTACAATGTTCGCGTTTTTCGTTTCATCGCTTTTACTGACATTAGCTCCTTCATCTTCGTTCTCTGAATGGTGGCCTGGCTAATCCAGAATATCCAAAGCGTCGTTTCGAGTAGTGACACTTGATTTCCGTATTTTAAAATGGAGGTGCATGATTGCTTGGGAAATGGAAAAACATTAAATAGGCCAAACCATTCGATGTCTTAATAGTTAGGATAGCCAGTGCACACTTTATGCAGGGCTTCTTCATATTATTGAAGTCAAAGTCACGAAATTTAATCCGATAAGCAGCCCTTTTACACCTTAATTGTCGACAAAAACCAGTGCGAATTCC
The DNA here is from genome assembly GCA_949129095.1 of Volucella bombylans. Lineage (NCBI taxonomy): Eukaryota > Metazoa > Arthropoda > Insecta > Diptera > Syrphidae > Volucella > Volucella bombylans. The sequence goes on along the minus strand of OX422140.1, from coordinate 198,526,782 downwards.
CACCTGGTGAACAAATAATTTGCAGCGATGACCATTACAATTCATAGAAACTTTATTAACTGGCAACTTCTACTATCATATAAAGCGTCTACACCTGAACATCGAATAGCTTTCCCAGTAAGTCTTACGCCAAGCCTCTTCCGAAATTTCTATTAGCGCAAATGGCGTTGGTTCAGTTGATTTGTTGCCCAACGAGTCTTTAACGCATGAAGATTCAACTAAATAATGTTAGGGTTCTGTACTGGAACTTTCTTAGATTTGAGCGAAGATAAGTTATGGAAAGGCTACCGAAACCCGTGGTGCTCCAAGAATTTTCGGTTAATCCTGCTTTGAAAGCGAAAACGATGAGCAAATCTACGCGATCAGATATCAACGAATATTGGAACACTGGGAAAAGGGGTTTCACAACCGGGGCGCAGAGATTCGACAGCAAAATGACGAAAACCAAAGTAGCATATAGATATCGACAGCAGGCTTAACAACATAGAAGTGTTGCTAGTATAAGGACAAATATGTGAAACAACTTATACGCGTTTGCTGGATAAACCGAAGAAGCAGCAAGTAAGAGTAATAGCAGGGTGATAGTAAGTGGTAAAACAACATTTGTTGAAATGTTTAAATAAGTATCAACTAAAGAAATGGAGAAAATATTTCGCGTTAAGCCAAACGGCGAAAAAATGTCGTCGATTTTGTGAAAGCCTTTGATAAAGTAAGTCGAGATTTAATAGTTACTAATAAAGGTAGTAGTTGGCGCCTTGCTATGCACAATTGTAAATGAGGACTGCTTTACTGTATTTCTTGTTTACAAACTTAATTTTGACGCAAGGGTTGATAAAGTTAATAAATTTCCAGATAAGAAATAGTACTCGTACGTGATGTACAAGGCGTAGGCAGGCTTAGACGAAACTAACGAATTGTGCCTAAATTGGGCTTTCAGTCAATGCTTTATTTTTAATACTCAGGCTATTATGAGTTCAGATCAAAGCTCTTTCACAATGTTAAAGAACACTACACATCGAAATTTCGATTACGGTTTCCCCTAATTATCTTTTAAAGGTAATCGCATAAGTATGCTGTTGGTCTCCATCTCTGTAAGAATATGATATCGTCTTTGTTAATTCTCAGGACAGGATATGATATAGCACTGGCATCTTCGTGAAGGATGAACTATGGAAGGAACTATGTATACTGTTTAGAACAGCTAACAAAAAAGAAAATAAATTTTTTCAGATAAGCTAAAGCATTGCTAAACCACTCTCTAACTAGTTCAAGGATGATATACGAGTACTCATCTAAATACAGTAAGCTTGGCCGTTACATGAGTCCCGGATAGAAATGGGATTTCTGTGAATGAAATCGCCTGGCAAAGCCGAGAGGATGGATGGATAAGAACCTAAGCATATATAAGAATTAATTACTTTGATCAAATCTTTCAGTCTTCATTGTATAGATAAAAATTTAATTACAAAGGAGTACTCATCAAAGACGAATTCCTTTCCTGTCATAAAGTATTTTTGACCAGGTTTAAATTAATCTTTATAAAAGCAACACATTATTGTAAAAAACAGCATATTCCTTTAAATTTTGCGAGAATGTGACTACAACTTAGTGGTTCGGCATACGTTCAGAACCAAGAATTTCTCGGTATATGTGTCAATGACAACTTACCTTGAAATGACCACATATTCGGTGTCATAAAAAATGCTTGGAAATATCTAGGTTTCCTCAAGCGATGTAAGAAATATTTCACCCCTTCTGACACGGAGTCAGTATATAAGGCGTTTATCCGCCCGAAATCGGAGTACAATGCCCACATCTGGTCGACTGCGCCCAAAACATCTCTGCACCTGATAGATAGGACTCAAAACCGTGCGATAAACTCATAGGTGATACTAATACTACTTAGACAATAGTAATTTTCGGCTTGATACATAAGACCCTTCTATACAAATGTGCACTTATACAAACATAGACAAGTTTAGACAAGATTATGCAAGTATAGAAGGAAATTTGTATGGTTACTTGTTTTGTGAAACTTCGCATTCCAGATTGATGGGTAAGTTAAGGTTTTCATAGTTTCAACTGTACTTGAGACTTTAAACGCATTTCTCTCAAAACTGTATTTTGCAAACTTTCCTCCATCATATCACAAGAACGGTTTGACCGATGCACTTGAAATTTATAGATTTATGCACAGAGTGACCTAGAATCATCCTAAAATTAAGAGTATTTCTATTTGTTTCGTAACGAAAACAAAAAAAAAATATGAAATTTGAAACATTTTTTTCAGAAGTCTGCCAAAAACCCCATTTTCAATATTTTCAACTGATTTTACGTCACTCAATGCATTTAGGCATATAGTTTAAAGCGTTGTTTTTTTTTTCTTCTTTCTGATAAGCCAATCAGCCGAAATCGTGGAGGAATTTAGTATCCTTTTTTTTCAAGGGGGGTGTCTTCGGCATGGTACAACTTACTTTCTAATGAAGATTTTTACGTACTCTTGAAATAGTAATAAAAGAAATGGTAAAAATTCAGAGTTCTATCTTTTCATAAGACGTCAAAATATCCAAAATCTGCTTAAAAAGTAAGCCATCACACGGGTGAGCCTCCTTAAGCGTGCTAGTATTATGAAAAAAAAATCTAGTGCCTCTGAAGATTGAAGATTTTTGCCGGGGAGTTCTTCTGGCTATTTCTACTCGCCTTGATTCCAAATTATTTAAAAAATCTTCAATTTGTCTGTGCGCGAGTTCCTATTTCATAGTGCTATCTTAACACATGTTGTTGCTAGGTTCGTCCATCCCAACCCATTTATGGATAGCTAGTTCCCGGTTAGCAATTAATTGCATATTCGATACTGCAGATCTCAAAGGCACTTTTATTTTTTGAGGAGATTTTAATTTGTCAAAACCACAATGGGTTCAAAGCGATCAATATTTTTTACCAACTCTGAAAAAGATGACCTTTTCACCGATTGCCTTACTAATTCCGGACTTTATCAGTTGGGTGAAGTCATCAATAGCATAACAAAGACTTAAAATTAACGATGCTCTATCGCCCTTTTACGCCGAGATTTTTCACTGTATCTAAAAATGTTTAGCATGCTTACCAAAGAAGAGCCCTGGTATAACAAAAATATACGCTCTCTTCAAAATAAAAGGAACAAACTTTGGTACAAATATCTTAAAACTCGCTCAATTACTTATTTCTATATTGACTTTCTCAATTGTGTCAATCTATCTACTTTAAATACCTCAATCAAATGCCAGACACCCTCAATTCCGATCGCAAATGATTTTTTACATTTATTAACACTAAACGAAAGTCTGATAACTACCCATCGTTCCTAAATATTTTGGACAAATCATCTAACGACCCCAAGTACTTAATTACAAATATTTTTGCCGATTTTTTCAGCCAGGTTTTTACTAGTCACATCCATGAACCTGACTATCCTTACTTTTCGTACCTAAAACACTGTTCGCAAACAACGTTACAATCAGTATACATAACGTTGGAACAAGTAAGCAAAGCTTATTTAGCTCAACTTCTCAATGCTCTCTTCCAGCGTTTGATATTTCAGAGAACCTTTCCCACAATATGGAAGAATTCCTACGAACTTCCCCTTCATAGAAAAGACCGCAAGGACTACATTTATTTATGCCTCAATGCTTTTCATTGCAAGTCTATCTTTTCCCCAAACCAGCACACATTTTTTAAAGGTCGGTCTACAACCTTACTAAATCCGTCTCAAGTACCTTGTGCGTACTAGAATGTGGGTTTGAAGTTTACGTGATGGTCACTGATTTCAGCAAAGTTTTTAACAAAGTCTCTCATAAAATTATTTTGCTCAAACTAAAGGTTCTTGGCTTTCAGTGGAACTTTATTATGTGGATACTGGGATGCACAGATAACCGTGGAGGAGGTTCAAACGGTCAATGATAGTTCCAAATGTAACAAACCACCAGGTGATGTTCGCATACCCTATGAATTTTATAAAAATTGTACGCCTGAATTTCTATTATCGCTTACGTTTGAATTTAACCGAATATTCGAGAAAATTTTCAAAAAGCAGTTATATTTCCACTACACAAGGTTACGAGGATCCAGCAAACTATCGTAGAATTTCGTTTTTGAACACAGCGACCAAATTGTTTTGTGCAGTTATTTTTAGAAGGCTTACCGAGTGAATTCAAAATAGAAAAATCTTGTATGAGTATCAGGATACTCAACCATAGACCAAATATTTATGCTTTACAACATTGCTGGAATTTATAAAAAAAAGAACCAAACAGTTGTACGCCTTCTTCGTTGATTTCCGTGCAGCCTTTGACACTATCTCGCGTGAGAAACTTTTTTATAAACTACAAAACTATGGGATATCACGAAAATTATAAACATTTTAAGGGCAATGTATCACAACAATGTTGCGTGCGTATGGGATGGTAAATTTTTGTCGGAAGAATTTTTAACATAATTTGGAATTAAACAAGGATGCATTCTGAGCACTTTAGTATTAATTTTATTTATAAATGATATAACAGATGCGGTGAAAGACGGAATTAAGTTAAGTGGTGTGAGTATTCCAGCACTATTATTTGCAGATGACATCATCTTCCTAGCTGAAACGGTGGAGTCCTTACAGCTAATGATAAACCGACTTGAAGCCTTCTGCAAACTATGGAACTTGTCAGTTAACCTAGGAAAATCGAAAATAATGATATTTAGAAGTGGAGGTGGAAGGTATGCTCGTAATGAGAAGTGGAGGCTTACCGGGAAGGAGATTGTCGAAGATAGTCTTCAAGCACATTCTGACTACTAGGGGTAATTGTGTGCAAGAATGGAAAAAACTAGCGTCGGACTGCAACCTCAATTTAACCATCGAGTCCAATGAAGAACATGCTTCTTTAAAGGAAAAATTCAACGTTTTGTTAACACAAAAGGGACACAAAATGTACGACGGTTTCGTGAATGAAGCACGTTCATCACAATACAGGCAGCACTATAGCCAATTCCAGTACAACCTGCACGAAAGGACATATTTTACGAACAAGAACCGCTCGCACCTAATAAGTACAATTTTTAAATTAAGGAGTGAACTATTATCTCTCAATTATATACCCCACCGACCGGAGCCCCCAATTTTATGCGGTCTTTGCAACCTGAGGGAATGGAAGGATGTGGCCCATTTCCTAGCGAAATGTCCCATTCTTAAAGAAGTCCGTTACGCATACTTTTGTTCCTATACACTCTAGATGGAGCAAACACTGGACATCCTTAATGGTGACCAAGGATGGGACTTTCTACACAGCTACACCGAAACTGCGCTGCGTTACAGATCTCAAATTATCGAAGAGAATTTTTGAAAACTTTATACCAAAGCAATAGAAAATGCTCCTTTTATATTTTCCACTTTTTATTTATTTATTTTTTCTTATTTAAATGTTAACTTTTTGCTCTTAAGTAAATATTTCTGTAAATTATGTCATTGTCAATCTGGTAGACGACCTTCAGCCAAACCATACAGACTAAGTCTAGTACTATTATTATTGTAAAACCTTATTTTTTGTAAGAAAATAAAGAGTCAATTTACTTACTTACTTATGTGGATTAAATCCTACTTCAAAGATCGAAAATATAATGTTTTGCCTAGGTCCTGGATTTGTAACCTCATTAAAGCCTCTTCCAGAGTACCTAAAGGTAGCCAATTTGGTGCCTTACTATTTATACTATAATAACAATTAATAATGTTGATCGTAATGTTGAGCCCTCATGTATATTTGTTTACGACAATCTTCAAACTTTTCTCAATCTACTCTGATTTCCTTTTACTTCAGTATGATTTGGACAGATTTTCTACTTGTTGCAAAAAGAATTTTCTTGAGCTCAATGTTAGTAAGTGTCAAATAATAACGTACACTTGAAACTGCTTGTCAGCTTCTCCTCGTACGTATTTAATTTTCATTAATCTGTTCCCTTAGTAACTGAATTGCGGGACCTAGCTATTATTTATGATAGAGAACTCAATTTTCGTTGCCATATTAACACAATCATAAATAAACTGACTGTAACTCCAAATCGGTTAGGGGTTCAATACGAGCCGCGCCCGAACGACATTCTTTTTTTCAAGTGACTAAAATCTCGTGACATCAAAGGATTTCCTAAAATACAACAATAAGTCAATTTACACTAATAATTTAGTCTGCCCATTAAATGTTAGATGCCACCCATGGAGCGAAATAACCACTGAGCCCAGACATCTTTCCATCTCTCTCTATCCAATTTTCTGGAAAACTTAAGACGTGCTCAGGCATTTTAAGAGTAGTTGGTTAGGGGGGTTGCAGGGTAGCTTGATAGATGTTGGTTTCGGAGGAAATTCGCTGGTTTCTTCTTAGTAATTCGGGGAACGCCAATTGCCGGGCGCAATTGGAGAATCAGGTTTATCGGAAATCAAAGGAAGAAAGAAGTAGAAACAAAAAAAACAAAACAAGTGTTTAGCGGTGAACAATATTTTTATTTAGAGAGCACGTCTTACCTCTATCAGAGTCAGGAATAGAAAGGGCAGAACGGAAGCCGAGTGCTTAGTTAAGCCACTGAGCTTAAGTTAAAAACCGGAAATAGGGGATTTTTTGGGGATATTTTGGGGAGTTTACATGCGACGTTAGCAGAGTGCCATCTATTATTCCATGTTAATATTAAAGTAGGATTTCAGCATACGTATTGGTATTTCACCTGAACATTACTGGCCGCCTTGCAGCATACGCTGTTAAACAGTACAATAGAGACTTAACCTAACTTAAAATTAGGGGGGAGCCTTTGGTTATGGAGGGGCTCCACTCACTCCTTATAAATCATAATAGTATAGAAATATATAACGATAGTATAATAATGAACAAGAATTAATCCAAAAATATTTGATTGTTTACAATTGAGTACATACTTCTTAATAGCTAGTAAATTGCGTACTTTATTCTTCAGTATAAGTGCGATAAGCGGGCATATAAGTCATAGATAATTCATTGAGTATTCGATGAAAAATAAGCAATATCAAAAGATTAAACAAAAAACACAAGTGCATATTAACCTGCTTTTAAAATGAGGGTGTAATGACAAGGATTAAATTGTATTTATCGGAAGGACACAAAGCTTGACTACAGGACGAGTGATGAGTCCCTTTTGGGTTTTAATGTCCACTACTCTGACTCGTTGGTCAGGGCCTAAATGCGTCTTGACCACTCTACCTAATCGCCATTCGTTAGGAGGAAGCTGTTCGTCTCGAATGACAACTAGATCGTCCACTTCGACATCCTTCTGTGGATACTTCCATTTATTCCGTTTATGAAGTTCCTTTAAATATTCCTCTTTCCATCTGCGGCTGAACTGATGGTGAAGAATCTTAAGTTTTTGCCATCGATTAATAATATTTAAGGAACTATCTACCAGGGATGGCTCGGGAGCGCTGAGTATGGGACCACCTCTCAGGAAATGTCCAGGAGTGAGAGGGACAATGTCAGAAGGGTTTTCCGCTATTGGGGAAATCGGTCGGGAATTAAGGCAAGATTCTACACGTGCAAGAAACGTTGAAAATCCCTCAAACGTAAGTTTAGTACTACCTACTGTCTTGCGAATATGTGCCTTAAAACTTTTGACTCCTGCCTCCCATAAGCCACCAATATGCGGAGCACCAGGAGGTATGGAATGGAAGGAATGTCCATTTTATTTGAGAAAAATTGGCATTTGGGTAAGCTTTGAGTGCCTTTTGAAAATCTAGTTGAATTGATTTGGATGCACCGACGAAATTAGTTCCATTGTCGGAAAATATCTGATCAGGCATACCTCTACGGGCAACAAAACGAGCAAAAGATGCAAGGAAAGCATGAGTCGACAGATCACTTACGGCTTCTAAGTGTATTGCTTTCGTTGAAAAGCACACAAACAGACACACGTAGCCTTTCTCCAATCGACAAGTCCTTCCGCAGTAATTCTTAATAAGAAAAGGTCCTGCAAAGTCAATGCCCACATTTGTAAAGGGCAGCGTAAATATTGTTCTTTCCAAGGGTAGTGCACCCATTAGTTGAGTACACATTTTCTTTTTATGTAAAATACATACTTTACAATCATGGATACATTTCTTCACCAAATTTTTCAGTTTCGGTATCCAAAATTCAGATCGTAGTATACGAACCATTAGCTGTATCTCTCCATGCAGAGAAAGTTGGTGCACAAATGCAACGATTAGTTTCGAGAAGTAAGCATTATATGGAAGTAAAATAGGATGCTTCTCATTATACGTTAACGTAGAAGAAGTTAATCTCCCATTAACACGAAGAATTTGTTGGGAATCCAAAAAAGGGTTAAATGTCAATAAGCAGCTATTGGGTTGGATGGGTTTACTTTGAAGTAAAGCATTATATTCTAAGGAAAAGAATATTTGTTGAGAGAGCATGATCATTTTATTGTTGGTATATATTATCTCTTCCGGAGAGAGCGAATGAGATGAATATTTCCTTTGACGAAATCGAATTGCTTTAAAAAATCGAAACATATAGCTAAGGACACGAACTGCTCTATGCCATGTGGAAAATCTTCGAAGGATGAGTTCGAAGTCATCATCTGTGGTTGTAGCAAATGTTTTAAGAGATTTTGGTTCTAGCAATGACTCTTCTGGGGGAGATGGGATTGAAATTGGCCAGTTACTTGGATGATCTTGCAGCCAACTTGGACCATGCCACCAAAGCTTGCTTTCGCGTAAATCATCGGGTGTTAAACCACGAGTAGCCAGATCCGCAGGGTTGTCCGAAGAAGAAATGTGGCGCCAAGAAGCGTTCTTCATATTAGTTTGAATTTCGGAAGTTCTGTTGGCCACAAACGTTTTCCAATTACATGGTGGTTTACTCAGCCATGACAAAACAATCGTGCAATCCGTCCACACAAATATCTCATGGTCTTTAATGAAGTGCAATTTTTCGAGTACTACTCGCACCATGTTCGAGAGTAATACTGCTCCGAGCAACTCTAGGCGTGGCAATGAGATTGAATGGACGGGAGCAACTTTACTTTTTGCCCATAACAAATGACAAGAAAATGAAGATGTGCTGTGTTGGACTCTTATATATAAAGTAGCAGAATATGCCTTTTCCAAGGAGTCGCAAAAGCCATGTATTTGGGTTGGAGCCCAGGGGGCATATTCAATCCACCTTGGGATGCAGATTGTCTTTATAGCAGGAAAGTTAGTTATAAATGAATGCCACATTTGTAGTGTTACGGGTTTGAGATTTTGATCCCACTCTGTCCGATCTTTCCAAATCTGTTGCATGATTATTTTTGCTGAAATCACGATTGGAGCAAGCCATCCTGCCGGATCATGTAATTTAGCGATAACAGAGAGGACCGATCGTTTGGTGGTAGAGCCCAGCAAAGTGTCTGAAGGGACTGAGAAAGAAAAAGTAGTCTTCATTAAAAAGATGCCTTTTTGGGGTGTGGCTTAGCAACTCAGGTGAATTAGAGGTCCACTTTCTTAGACTGAACCCAGCTGAACAAAGAGCAGATACTAGTTGATGCTGAGCAGATTGTGCTGTTTGAATATCATGACCACCTGACAGTACATCATCTACATAAAAATCTCGCCGCAGAATGGTCGAAGCGAGAGGGTGCGAATTCTGAACATCGTCCGCCAGTTGGCGTAGGGTTCGAATAGCTAAGTACGGAGCGCAATTCACTCCAAATGTAACAGTTTTGAGTTGAAAATCGCCTATGGTATCTTGTGGCGTTTCACGGAACAAAATTCTCTGAAAAGAAGTATGCTTAGGGTTGACAAGGATTTGTCTATACATCTTTTCGATGTCGCTATTAAAAACATATTTGAAGCATCGCCAATTTAAAAGTAGTAGGGTTATGTCGGACTGTAATATGGGACCAGGATAAAGAATGTCATTAAGACTTTTTCCATTGGAAGAGGGGTTTGAAGCATTGAAGACAGCTCTTACTTTTGTTGTGGTACTTTGCGGCTTAATAACCGTATGATGGGGTAAGTACGAGTAATAAGAATGAATTTTATTCGATTTTGATACCTCAGATGAACTTGTGGGTTCCATATGATCAAGGGTGAGATATTCTCGGATCACTGAATAGTATTGATCTTTGAATTGATGTTTGGATAATAAGCGCCTTTCAGTCCTAAGGAATTGCTTTAATGCAATGTCTCTTGAGGTTCCTATTTCGATCTCATTGGGAAAGCTTTCTTTGAATGGCAAAGACACAACATAACGAACTGTAGAGTCCCGAAGAGTGGTTTTTGCGTACAAACTTTCACAGAATTGATCCGCAAGTGAAAGCGAGGGGTTCGATGGCAATTCCTCTAGCTTCCAAAATTTCTCAATTTGCTTATCGAGAGAAGTCTCATTGAAATAAGATACAAACGTAGAGTAAGAAGAGTTATGCGCTGTTGAACAGTCAACGGGACCTAATAATACCCAGCCGAAAACTGTATTCTGCGCCATAAGAGTGTTCAATATTTTATTTTTGACACCATCTAGTATTATGGATGGATACAAGACAGCTCCGATGAGCATATCTATTTTGGACCTTTGATCAAAAAAAGGGTCAGCTAAAGGAAAATCAATTTCATTTTTAAGATCACCAATGTTTAGCGATTGTGAAGGGATATGACCTGTTAATCGTTCAAGGACCAACGCTTGGGCATTGAGAGTGAAATCATTTCTACGACTTGAACAAAGCGTAAACGAGCAAAGTTTTGATGATGAGGCGGTGATAGTTGTACTCATACCCGAAATTTGTGCGTGAATAGGCTGGGTGGCTAGATTCAAGATGTTCTGGATCTCTTCAGAGATGAACGATACCTCTGAACCGGGATCAATTAGAGCCCGCGCATTGAACTGAGTCCCGTGATGGGATATTTTCACCATGACGGTAGCTAAAATAACTTGCCGATGGTTAGATGAAAAATGGGATTGGTGTTTCGTATTTGGAATGGACTGTATATTTGGAGGTGGGACAGCATGAGAAGCTGGCGTAGGCCTTGAAGTTGAGGGTTCACTGAAGGAAGTAGAAGGGTTGGTGTCTAGATGTAACAATGTGTGATGTCGTTTCTTACATCGAAAACATGTATTGCTACTTTTACAAGCCGCGTGTGTGTGGGTAATTGCCAGACAATTAGAGCAATAATTATGATTTCGAACGGATGAAATTCTAGAGTCAATACTCATGTTCAAAAACTCCGGGCAAAGACGGAGGGGATGTTGACCTTTACAAAGCTTGCAGTTGTTTATATAGGATCTGCCGTGATATGTGTTAATGTTCTTGCAACGGGGATTATTTTGGGGTTGCTGCATTTTGGCAACAACTTTTTTAGATTTATTGCAAATAGCCATATCAGAAACAGTCTCGAGAACGCGATAGCGATTGGAAAGGAAAATACTCATGTCTTTCCATGAGGGGATTTCGGTGGGACGAGTGACTGTTCCCAAAAGGATAACGTCGCTTCTGGAAGACGACTTGAGCAAAGAAAAGTAACGATAGAGTCCCAAGAATCGGTGTCTATACCATGAGCTTTAAGAGCAACTAAACAATCACTGATATCAGTTTGCAGCTTTTTTATTAATTTACCAGATTCAATTTGTATATGGGGTAAATTGAGAAGAATTTTTATTTGATTATTTACTAGAACCCTTTCATTTTCAAAGTGATCCTTTAATGCTTGCCAAGCGACATCAAAGTTTTCGTCGATGAGGGAAAATTTGCTCACAATATGGAACGCGTCACGCTTTGTTTTTGATCGAAGGTGGAAAAGTTTTTGGACCGGACTTAATTTGGCATGCTTAATGTACACGGCAGTAAACATGTCCCTAAAGGAGGGCCATTCGAGATAGCTGCCAAAAAACACTTCGGTATCACACGGGGGTAACTTTACGCAATGCGAGGAACAATTATTGATTTGAGATGGCAAAATTGGGCTTACGGGACTTTCTTTTATTGCTTCTAATTTTTCAATTGAATTTAGTATTTTAGCGAGACACGATACATAAGTATCCGAAGACGAACGATATTTCGCCTTAACGATGTCAAGGAAATCTTCCTGACTTTCATTAGCAGCCTCATCAGAACGCACACACAGTTCGTAATGCTTTTTCACCTCAAGCCACAGATCTCTAAGTACGATCTTATATGCTTGCAAAGACGAAACAGTATGATCAACTATAGATTTTTTTTTAAAGGAGGCGCGAAACTCAACTAGTTGATCTGCGGAGAAAATGAATGCATCTAAATTGCTCATATTGAAAATTGTGGGATCGGTGGATACGTGTCAATATGAAATAAATTTGAAATATGTAATGGATAATTGGAAAATCACTCGGTTTTAAGTAGTTTTGGGAGAAAATTGCTTACACGAATAGATGAATTTGTATATATATATATTCTTCACAAATAGTTAATATGCACATGATCTTTTATGTAAAATTATATCTGATTTACTCGTATTGCATTGAAAATTGAATACGAGAAAGAAAAAAAATTAATTTACGCAAAAAATATACTCGGTAACACTCGCACTGATAAGGAAAAATATTGTACGCACCTGACCAACTCCAATTCCGATTTAATATCGTGTTCCCTAAATGTAGTAGCGATGCAGCAATGCGTCGAAGTGTGAAGCTTGGGAAGCGTGGGGATCGGTGCCCACAATGATCGTGTAGAAAAAAATGCGTTGATCTTCTTTCTCTTCGATGATTTTTTTCAAAATCCGGCTTGATGTGACCAAATGGTTAGGGGGGTTGCAGGGTAGCTTGATAGATGTTGGTTTCGGAGGAAATTCGCTAGTTTCTTCTTAGTAATTCGGGGAACGCCAATTGCCGGGCGCAATTGGAGAATCAGGTTAATCGGAAATCAAAGGAAGAAGAAGTCGGAACAAGAAAAAAAAAACAAGTGTTTAGCGGTGAACAATATTTTTATTTAGAGAGCACGTCTTACCTCTATGAGAGTCAGGAATAGAAAGGGCAGAACGGAAGCCGAGTGCTTAGTTAAGCCACTGAGCTTAAGTTAAAAACCGGAAATATGGGATTTTTTGGGGATATTTTGGGGAGTTTACATGAGACGTTAGCAGAGTGCCATCTATTATTCCATGTTAATATTAAAGTAGGATTTCAGCATACGTATTGGTATTTCACCTGAACAGTAGTAATACCCTCTTGAGTTTTAAGTTCTTTAAAAAAATTAGTGCTGGTCTAAGAAATTCTCCAACTCCTATATTGCGAAGTCCCTTTTCACAACCCTTGTTTGCCCTCTTCTTCAATACGCTAGCCAAGTTTGGTAACCTTATTACACCACCCATTTCTCCAGGTTGAAGGCATACAACGCAGATTCCTCCGATTCGTTCTACGGGAACGGGGACTTCCTTGGGCTGGTTTACTAAAATGTACCACCGTACACAGATCGGCTGAAACTTATAACTTGTAACCAACTTTGGTCGATCAGATACTAGCGAGTGAAATCGACAGCCCCTCTTTACTTCGACTTATCTCTCTTAACACCAACCCACGTAATCTAATGTCTGTAGCACCACCTCGAATCAATCCTCACCGACAAAATGGTGGATACCTAGAAGGATCTCAGTTGCTACGGAAAATTAGCAGTGTCCAAACCCTTTTCGATCTCCACCTTTTACCTTCGCCTCTCGCCACAATCTTCCAACCCTTTGGTTTTGAGTATAGTTTTAATTTGATTTTGATAGTTTTAAGTCCAGTACTTTTCAATCGAAATTGTGAACAAAACATTGTATAGCCCTAGCCTACGATTTGGCTTTCAAAATTATAGACAAATATGTTACGTAGCTTAATTCATGAGCAATTTCATCATTATTTGAAAGCGATATGTGAAGTCATTAGATGCATTAGCGACGGATCCGACTACTGAAGTCTCCGTAAAATTTCATACCCCAGTATTGCATTTGAAACCCTTCCTTTTTAATAGATGGCAATTCAATCAACCTGAATTTAATCTTCAAAATATGTCACTTTGCAGATATACTCGTATGAGTATGTATACATTAAGTACTAGTGCGTACATACATTTACACCTAATAACAAGAAGGAAAAAACTTTGTAAGTTCCGTTGAAGATAAGTTGTCAAACAACGTGGGCATGGTTGCCGTCGGTCGCTGGCAGCGTCATGTCATTGAAATGGAAAATCGTAATATCCTCCCGATACTGTCAATTGATACTCTCAAATCATTACTTCACCTTAAGAATGAAGAAGCGAAGGCAATACAGCAAGAATCCAGCGGTTGGTTCACTCACCGGTGTTCTCACATATTAAACTCACTTGAGTGTAAAGGCATTTGTCGACTAGTTGGAGTATCAAATTCCACTATGGGAAACAATCAAAAACGTGCCATTGTACTGCTTTTAGTAGAATTTGCATACGCTATACGTATAGACACATACGTGAGCAACAACAACTACGAATATATCATACTTTCTTTGATGAGAGGGTGCAAGTTAGCAAACCTGTCTGAATTATTCCATAGGATTACAATTCAGTCATCCGCTAAAGCCCTAAAGATACAAAAACCATTTAAGTATCTTTAATTAGAATAATAAATTAAAAAAACGAAATAGAATAGAATTATACCGAGTGACAATTTTCTTTCTAATCTACCTAATTGTGCTTATGATAGTGCTTACTACCATCTAAGGTCGCGCAAGTGAAAAAGGACGAGGGTTGTCTCAAAGCTGCTCAGCTGAAATAGTTTTACAATTTGCGGGAATAATTTCTTTATAACCGTATATCTAATTACAAGACTCTAATTCCTTTTTTTATTTAATCAATGCCTTTTTTGTAGTAATATCCATGAAGTGCTGTGCTGGGACTATATCTTCCTCAACATCATCTACTCCTAACTCCATAAATTCTGGTGTCAATAATAAACTCGTGGATTTTATGACTGCTAATATCGGCGGTATTGGTGAGGTCTAGACAGAAATCTTGTCACAGACAGAAAGGAAAAATCTAGATCTCAGTCCCCAGCCAACAAATTTAGCATCACTGCCTTTCATTATTGTGATCTACAAGTATGATAGAATACTAGGAACTATCAGGTTCTATATGGATTGATTTGATTCTTAAGTTTCCAAAGCTCCCACCCTACATCCTAAATCAACAATCAAAAATAATGCACTCCTTGATTTTATCCCTCTTCACTTTACTGCGGACTAAACATTTCTTGGTGAATTACGGTCTACAAAGAAAAACAAAGAAAATTAAGTGAGCGTTTCGACACTGAATGCCAAATCTCTGAAAATCGAAATTTCTGCGAACGAAAAACTCTTTCAGTATCGTGCCGTTCGTGGATGCAAACAAATTGTATTTCCCCCTGTCTATACGCAATGTGAGACAACAAACAAATACAATAAGTGACCTTTTCCAGTGCATTTACTTTGGATACTTTTTTTTCTGATTCTTAGTTAACTGACTCCAGTTGCGTACTTCAAGTCAAATGTGCCCGCAACCTCAGGTGAGGTCTTCCTCCACTGAGTTGTCCGTCCGGGTTAGATTCGAAGACTGTGTGGACCTGTGCATTGGTGTCGATTCGATCTACGAATATATGTCATAGCTATCTTAGCCGATGAACTCAGACGTACTCGTAAGTGTGACTAATAATTCTGTTGTAAAGTTTTTGAAGAAATCAAAATGAATCCGGCCATCTCCCGGAGCATTCGTGGTTTTAGCGTTTTCGATAGTCTTTTCTGACTTCAGTTATGGTGGACGTTTTATATAGTCCTAGTGTTCCATTAGTGGAACGGTATCTGTTTCATTTTCTACAAATATTTCTTGAACGCGTCCATTATTTATTTTTGCATTCTGTCATCACTAATAATATTTGCTGTCAAAATAATTTACCGTTGGTTTGATTTCGAGAAATATCGGTGTAATTATTGTGTGTTAAATTTTAAGAAATTTAAGCGAAGTGTACGTTTTTTTTATAAACTCTTTGGACTAATATCTTCCATGTTACATTTGTTTACTAGTAAATGTTTGAATAATGTGCTTTTTATATCAAAGCCAAAAAAATGTTTAGGTTTTAGATATTTTCTTTGAAATAGTTTGCACCGTTCCACAAGTGCAACTGTAGGATCACTTGCCAGTGTAACAAATATTTGCAAAAACATTTTTGTTTATGGGAACTTTTTTTTGTTTTGTGTAAATGAAATCAGGTTGAATGTAAATGAAACCATTTCACAACTTGAAGAAAACGACAATGTTTAGGCTGATGAAAGTTTTATAAACAACGACACGAGTGATGAAGAATCATCAAATATTAATTATCTAACAAAGCACAAACTTTTAGCAGAGGCGGAATTCCACGGTCTCTAATCGTGCAGAAATAGAGGTAACAAATATTATTTTGGAAAGTTCTCTTATCAACCAAACTGATGAGCCAATTGCTGGTACATCAGCAGATTATGGGTCCGCCTTTGAAAAAAAAATCGGATGCCATTTGCAAGAAAGTGGGAGAAAGTGTAGACATTCCCGAAAGCCCAGAGAAACAGCATATTCGGCTCACGTTTTTAGAAGATTTAAATAATCTAAAATTTTTGAGCTCTTTTTTAATGAAGAAGTTTTTGAACTTGTGCGTTCTGGAACAGATTCAGAAAGGTAACAAGGCTTTTAGAGTTTCCACCGTAGAAATTAAACGTTTTATTGGCATTTTATTGCTATCAGTTTATAATAGCGTAGCGAGATACAGCATGTGTTGGGAACAAAGTATACAAAGTATTGAATGTAATTTTCGTGGAGTTGCATCTGCTATGCCGAGAAATAGGTTCGAGGATTTGCTGCGGTATTTTCACGCTTCCTACAACGATAATTTGATTCCAAACGACAAATTTGCAAAAATTCGACATTTTTATAACCTTCTCAATAAAAGATGGTTGAAATACTTCCCTGGTGATGAAAATTTGAGTATCGATGAATCGATGATACCATATTTTGGGAAGCATAGCGCAAAACAGCACACATAAGGGAAACCGATCCGATTTGGCTACAAAAATTGGTCTATATGTACTTGGCTTGGCTATTTGATCTACGGGGAACTTTATCAAGGGGCCAGTAACAGGAAATACTCATCCAAAATTCGGTGTAGGGGGCTCTGTAGTGTTAGACTTGATATTGAAACTGCCACCTGATAGTTACAGTTTGTATATGGGCAATTTCTTTATATCCATGCATCTTTTGGATGAACTAAAAAAAATGGGCAATGATGTAACCGGTACCATAAGGCAAACCGTGTGGGAAAAGCACCATTAAAATATCCCAAAGAAATGTAAAAAAACTAAAAGAGGTTAATTTCACCAATGTACAGATACAATTTCTAACATCACTCTTGTCCGGTGTAATGACAACAACATTGTTATTGTTACATCTACCCATTGTGGTGTTAACCCTCTGGGAAAGGTGAAGAGATTTTGCGATAAGCAGAAGAAGGACATTGATAAACCTCGTTCCATAGTTAATTATAACCGATATATGGGAGGAGTTGATCGGTTGGATCAAAATGTTGGATGTTACCGAATTGCAATTCGTTTAAAAATATGGTACTGGCAGCCACTTATGTTTTCAATAAATGCAACCGATTACATTTGTCTGTTTGTTTGACAGTCCTACTATTCTCCAAAATTCCACTAAGGATCTTGAACTATTTAGAAAGCAATGTTTTGGTGAACAAATACTACAATTTTTATATGAAAGAAAAGTTTGAATTTCTCGCCATAGAGTATCTTAAAAGTTTCAGTGTTGAACGTTCTCAGGGGTTTTATGTATGCAAAAGACTTTTTACTAGCGCCTGGTATCAAACCACTTTTGCTTACTGTATTTACTTTTTCCTTTTTAGATAGTGGTTTTGGAGGTGGGATAGCTTTTTTGATGATATGTATCTGTGATATTCTCGCGATGCCAGTGATTGCTATTTAAATAGATGAGTAATAAACAAATAGCAAAGTCTCCAATTTTTAAATTCACAGTGGAAATTTCTTTAAGGCTAACAGCAACTCCTTTAAAATTCTTAGGGTAACCAAATAACTGGCCACCACTTCCTCTTCCAAAACTATTAGATTCTACCGCAGTTATATTTCGATTTCATTTTCCAATATAATATGTGTTTCTAACAATAAAAATATATCAAATTTTAACATGTATTTAATAAAATCAAAGAGCAATAGCTTATTTTTGAAGCCGTTGCACAGTGTGACGAATCGCTGATTTATATTTAATTTAGAAAATGGCATGCACAAAATAAACAAAAACTTGTTTTTTCAGAGAGTAAACCTCCTACGTAATCACTGTGCAATTTTTCTTTGTTGTAGCTTGTGCAACAAAAAAAATTATCTCAAACTTCAAATTGTGTATAATTTTTTTTATAAGAAGGTCAATTTGAAGAGCAAGTGTTTATATCGTTTTTAATTGGTTCGCGTACATTTTATAGCTTTTGTTTTATTTTTTTTTCAATAAGTAAACAGTCAATTGATATAAAAGTATGTTTTTCTTAATCGAAACGGGTAAACGAAAGTAAAATTTATAAATAAAATAAGTTTTTTTTTTGTATTCATTAGACGAAAAGTATAGTTGTTCAGTACTGTTCAAGTTGGAGACCGTATTTGTTCTAAAGCCTTGCATATGCACTGCTAAAATGTGTTTCAACTTCTTGCGCACAGGTGCGACACTCATACAAAATTTTTCGTTTTTTAGGATGCCCATCGAAATCACGAAAAAGCTAATTTTTGATGTTTGCATTTCTAAAGTCAAAATTGAGCACTTAGATGCTGTTTTTGCTTTTGTTATGGGTTACTTTAGCCATATACTATTTTCTGAGGCTGCAACAAAGCCAATCAAATTAACCTAAAAAACTTTATGTTTAAGATTTGACGAGAGATGGGCCAAAAGTGGTCGGCATAGAGAGCGCTTCGAAAATTCAAATTCTCTGTGGCTAAATGAAAATCTAACATTACCACAACATATCTTAGATGAAATACCTTCTTCATCTAGAGTAGGAAGACCGAGAAAAAGCTTTGATGAGTGCTGTGAGAAAAGCAAGAAGAAAAAAGTCAAAACCATTTTAGATTCTTTTAGCGCTGAAGAAATTGCAATGGCTCATGAAAAAGGGCTTAGACAAGACGGAAAAGAAAATACTGCTGTTCAGTGAAAAAATTATCTGAAAGTTCTCCGAACCGAGGTTTGATTGTTATGTTTTTTTTTTTTTGATATTTTTGTAGGTCAAATTTTGTTATTAAGGTTCTATTGTGAGGAAAACGCTAAAAACACCTGCTCCTGGATTTTTACCAATAACTGCAGATGATACACTAGCATTAATCACCGACATTCAGGTTTCAACACAATAGTACGAAATACTACGCCTAAAAATTAACAACAAAGTTCTCAATACTACAAAATTGAAGAAGCTAAGACGAAATGCCACCCAAACGATAAAACTGTGAGCAACACTTCTGCAGAATTTGGATTGCAAATCACAGCGTTGAGCGTTTATATTTAGCTCAAAAAGACGTTTTAAGTTCCGTTGCTGACCTAAAAGAACTATCCTTGGTAATAAAATGAGGCTGTGATGGTGCTCAACAGAAATCATACAAACAAACATCTTCTGCTGGTGATAATTCGGATGAAAATCTCTTCTGTATCTCAGATGTATTTCTTTAAAGATGAAATTAAGCAAGTACTTTGGCAAAACCCTGCCCTATCATCAACCCGATATTATTGACCAATAAAATTAAATTTTGCGAAGGAAACCGCAGAACTGATCAAGTCAAAGGTAGAATCAATTCAAGATCAAATTAAAACCCTACTTCCTATAGAATTTAACTTTGACAGTTTGCATATCATAATTAAACCGGTCTTTTTGTTAACTATGATTGACAGAAAAATGTTTACTGCGTTATCATCTACAACATCTTCATCACAAACGTGTTACATTTGCGGTGCCAAACCCTCCGAAATGAACAAATTGACTTATCTTTCAACTAGGCATGTAAACCAAAAAGCAATGTCCTTTGGATTAAGCCCCCTTCAATCATAGATACGATTTATGGAATGCATCCTTCACATAGCGTATAGATTAGATGTCAAGGTGTGGCAGGTAACAGACCAAGGCAGTAAAGAAAAAGTCAAAGCCAGAAAAACACTAATCCAATCTTTTGAGAAATATGAAAAATTGGGCCCGTGAATCAACGACTTTTGGATGGTAAATCAACTTTTTAACTACATTTAAGGGCGTGAACTGCTAGAATTCCTTCGCTAGGCAGCCATCTACATTCATCTGCGTTTTCCGAGATCCATTTTATTCCAGTGAACTTTTATCATTCCCTTAGCTAGTCTTACGCCAAAAAGAGTCGCCTCCAGCTCCATGCGTGGCATCGATATTCGCTTAGTGGTACCCACTTTCGTTTTGGAACATACCAGAAAACACTCAGCAGGAAACCCCCTTTTGACTCTAAAGTAGGCCACTGCAGCATAATCTTACATACTTGTATCTACGAAAATGTGAAGCTCGAGAGAAAAGCCTGATCCATTTGCGCCATACTTGAAATTGTACAAGATGTGTTTACCCATTTCACTGTGTACGCTGACTCCAAAAGTCTTTCCAACAACATCAAGCAGTATAGTCTCATAACTAACTGGATCAAAAACACTCATGAGAATTTTCTCTCTATGGGTATAGTTCTCCGCTAAAAATGTCCGAACCAAACTTCGTAGAACAATTAAGTTAGCACTTAGTTCCTATTGTCAACGGTCAATGCTTATTAGTACTTAGGTTAGGTTAGGTTAGGTAAGAGTGGCTGTTGGAAATACCAACCCACTTAGGCCTATTGGCCCATTGTGATGCCACGTGGATCTATGATCTTCTTACTACTGGAACCAGTTTGAGCTTATAATAAAGCGTAGGGGACTGTTAACGTCTATATTTGCTAGATCGTTTAGGTCGTTGTAGAAGAAAGCTCCTAGATGAAGCTTCCTTCTCTGAGAGAGAGCTGAGCATGTGCAGAGTAGGTAGGGGATTGTCTCCTCCTCTTCCTCGTCCATGCAACTTCTACAGAAATCGTTAGTAAAGGCGCCAAGCCTTCTTGCGTGCTTGCCTATTAGGCAGTGTCCGGTAATGACACCTATTATGGCGCTGAGATGTTTCCTGTCTAAAAGGATCAGACACTTAGATCGACTCAGATCCAGCCTTGGCCAGATCTGTTTGGTCGCTAGACATGTTTGTCCAGCAGTCCACCTAAGGTCCGTTCTTTTATTGGCATCTAGCTTTAGTGTTAGTTTGCACGTAGCGATTGGTATACCTATACTACCTTTGTCCGGTAGGATAGGTAGAGTGGTTCCAATTTTGGCGAGTTCATCGGCTCTGCAGTTCCCTGGAATGTCTCTGTGGCCCGGCACCCAACAAATGTGAATGTTGAACTGCTCTGTCATCTCCAAGAGACACCATTGACATTCACGGGTAGTTTTAGAATATAATAAGACCGAGTACAACGACTTGCTAGCGGCCTGACTATCTGAAAAGATGCAGATATCCTTTACAGATATCGAATTTTTCTTCAGCCAGGACAGAGCTTCTTTCATAGCCAAAATTTCCGCCTGGAACACGCTACAGTGATTTGGAAGGCGGAAAGAGAGGCTTAGATTTAGCTTATCCGCCACCAACTCCGCTGTCGGTTTTAGATCCATCTGTGTAGAGATGGATTGACTTGTCCTCCATGAAAGCATCCTCCTCCCAGAATGATCTAGAGGGGAAGCTTACATGGAAGTTTTTGTCAAACCAAAGTTCAGGTATGGTGTAATCGGTGTTTTCTGTGAGGATTCCTAATGTATTAAGAATGTTGGCGTGGCTAAATGAATTATTTGTCCACTGTTTAGTCGCTTTAAGGCGAATAGCTGCAGTCGCAGCTACTTGCTTGCTAAAAATGTCGAGGGGTGTCAAGTGAAGCAGAATATCTAATGCCGCAGAGGGGGTGGACCGCAAGGCTCCGCTTGTGCATAGACATGCTGTTATTAGTACTTAAATGATGTAAAAATGATAGTGTGTAGCTTGGAATGAAAAATTACGGCTAGAATGACGGCGAGAATGATGAGAGTTGAAATTTTTCGAGGATTTTGCTGGAATGACGGAGAACGATGCATTAGAAATGATAATGTGTAGGCTAATTCCATCATTCGTCATTTTTCACAAGTCGTGTTCGCATCGGTTCGGAAGAAAATTTCTAAAATAATGGCTCCTACCGATCCAAAAGAACTTCTGGAGGAATTTATTAATTGCTACAGAAGTCACAGCGTTCTTTGGGACACATCAAACAAAGGTTATTACCAAAATAAGCTGTTAAAAGTGTTGCATATGAGGAGTTGCTAAAAGTTTTACGGAAATATAGGGAAGATGAGTGTTTAGCTGAAGTGAAAAGAAAAATAAATACACCTCGGTGTACTTTTCGAATGGAGTTAAAAAAAAATCAGGCAATCCGAATCCTCTGGGGCTGGATTAGACGACGTGTATATAACTTTGTTATGGTGGTTTGAATCGATGAATTTTTTAAGCCATCTGGAGGAACCAGTGCCATCATTTTTGACAATAACCGAGTTTTTCGAAAATGAGGATAGAAGTATAAGTAAAACAATTATATGTTCTTAAATAATCATGTACTAATTATTATTCAATTCATATTTTATTAGTGTAATGAAACAGTGCACAGCCCTATTCCAAAAACAAAAAACAAAACAAACAGGAAGAATTATTATCCATGGCGTGCGAGTATTTAGCTAAGGACAAAATGGAGAAAAACGACAAGGGAGAAGATCAGCTCCTCAACACTGCAAGGACATGGGCAGATAAATTACGAAGTCTAAGCCGCAAACGTCAACTGATTGTTGAAAAGAAGTTAAACGATATTTTTTTTGAAGCACAAATGGCAGAAGTAGTGCCAGAAGAAGAATCAATAAGACATGGAGCAATGCTCGCAGAAAAATCGGATTCTTCTCCAATGTCCTTCACATCAACTCCTTATAAATTACGTGTTCTCACTCATAGCCCATCTCCATTGGCTTGCATGAGCCCAAATTCATCAAGTGCATCTTGTCCATCAACGTCATTCCAACGTTCATCTACTCCGTCACCAGCGCTTTCGGATATACCAAGCTTATACAAATCACAAAATTCACCATTTATTTAGTATTAGTAGACTTGAAAAACTGTTATGAAGGTCACAATTTTAGTTTAAGTGAACAATATTTTTTATAATTTTTAGGAAAATAAACTTATTTTATTTCAAAAATCGTATTTAATTTTATCAACAGTTTTACATAAAATTGTATTGCCAAGGGACTTGTCCGGTTGTATTGAAATAATCGCAATATTTATCGCGAATTTCTTTTGCAGTTTGATAATTGTTGTGATTTTTTGCATTTCTTAACGGAGGAAGAACTACCCTATCTTTTCCTTTTATAATTTGTCCTTTCTGTATATTTTCATACAACATAAAAGATTTCAAAGCATATTGTTTTTTATTATGCTTTATCAAAAAATTATGAAGGTAGTAACAGGTCATTGTCACTATCGCAGCTTTTTGAGGATTTAAACGCATAGGTTTTTTGAATATTTGGAACCGAGAAGACAGTATTCCAAAAGCATTTTCAACTACTCGCCGAGCACGACCTAAGCGATACTTAAATATTCGTTGTTTCTCACTCAAATTTTGTTTGCTGTAAGGCTTTAAAAGGTTTTCAGTCAAACTGAATGCGTCGTCACCAACAAAAACAAAGGGTAATTTAGATTCTGACCCTGGCAAAAAAATCTTCTTCAGGAATATTCAAGGAATCATTGGTAAATAACTGCCAGAAGTTTGTGTAAAAAATTACTCCTCCATCCGATACGCGGCCATTCGCACCAACATCAACCATGACGAACTTGTAATTAGCATTGACCACAGCCATAAGTACAATGCTGAAAAACTTCTTATAGTTGTAGTATATAGATCCTGAATGTGGAGGTCGTCGAATAGCAATGTGCTTTCCATCGATGGCTCCAAGACAGTTAAAGAAATTCCATTTTCGTCCGAAATCCATACTTGTTTTTCTCCAGTCCTCTTTGTTCTGTGGCATCTAAAATTTAATATGAGTAAAAATACATTCTTATTCTATATATCGTTGTCAACACTTACCGCAATATAATGTTTCAATACAATATTTATAGCTTGACACGTTTCAATAACAATTTTCCCGACTGTAGACTCGCCCATGACTCCGCTATATTTCAGATCCGCAAAGTTCCTTCCCGTGGCGAGAAACCTTAGTGTTATTGCTAGTCTCTCATTAGGCGTTATTGTACTTCTTAAATGCGTACATTCTTTTTTGATTAAACGCTCAACTAGGCTTAATAAATAATTGTAGTTATCAGCACTCATTCTAAAATAATTTTGATAGTCCTGTGTTTCTGTGTTTCGGATCTCTCGAATAATATTGCAGTGTCTATATATACATATGTATGTCTTTTAGCAATCCACAATGTTCGATTAATTTTTCTTTTTGTTGATAGAGCAATAACAATACACACACAAGCAATTTCTTTGTTATTCATTTAAAAAAAAAGATAAACTCAACAATGAACAAGAAAAATTGAGAAAATTTTCGAAAAAATGTCATTCCTGGAATAATGGTGTATAGTGTGGAATGAAATATGAATGAATGAATGAAAAATGACAGTCTAGGAATGTCATTTCAAAAATGATAGTGTGTAGCCTACTTAACAGTGATAAATTCATTGAAAATAAAAGATTAATTTCAAATAAAGAAGTCATTATAGCGAATAAAGAGAAAGTTCCTGTGAGATGCGCTGGTGACATTAAATTATCCTGTAAAACAAATAAAAGCCTGTAAAATAATAATAACACAATTGTAAAAAATGTTGAACATGTTCCTGATTTGTGCGCTAATTTACTGTCAGACAAATGACAAAAAATGGAAATGTTGTTGTTTTCAAAAATGAAAGTTGCAGTGTATTTGACAGTAAAAGAAATCTTTTAGCAACCGCAAGTGTTGTGAATTATTTATACCGCTTAAATTGTGAATCAATCAATCCTTCAAACGACTGTGAGAAGGCCATGAGTGTTGCAAGTAATTTTAGTTTATGGCATCGCCGTCTGGGTCACATTTGTGATACAAATTTGGACAAAGTTAAAAACAGTTGCATTGGTGTTAGTTTCACATCAAACCAAAATAGCATATGTGTTATATTCCTAAAGGGCAAGCAAACTAGAAAATCATTCAAAGAAAGTGGAAATCGTGCTCAAGAGTTTTTCAGTTTTTTTCAGTTTTCAATGCATTTTATGTTCTTACTAATTAACTCTTACATACTAACAAAAAATGCTTAAATGCTAGCTTAAAATTACTTAACAATCTTATACTAACTTACTGGCCCCACACAGGCACTCTAAGCTACTCTAAATTCTTATAACTATGTCTTTCGACTTTATTTACATTTTATTTATAAATATTTATTTTGTATATTTAAAGCTAAGAAAAAACAATTTGTAAACAAAAAACTTAGCATATGGACATTTTTTTTATTTTTTATAAAAACTTAATATCTAACTTAAAATAAACCTTAGCCTACTTAACCTACATACACAATACGCGCATAGTCACACATAGACATTATACACAATCACATACATATATTAGTATATACCTTTATATACACTAATATATGTATATATTTCTTAAATGCTAACCTAAACCTATGTAAGCTGGCCATCGCTATCCTCAGAGAAAACAGATTGGTCAGCTCTGCCTCATTAGTGAGGCTGGTCCGTAATTGACGGAAACGACGACGGAACATCTTCTCCATCATTCAACCACCAGAAATCCTGATGCTGCCGAACGACATCCCTCTTATCGCGATTCCCCACCGCCCTACTGAACCTGAGGCGATCCACACTGCCGTGTGCGACGTCTCTGTTGTAGTTGAGTCGCCTGTCCCCAGCTGTACGAGCGACATGGAAGATTAACGGCACCGCTGATCTATCCTGGATCAACCCTATCTGATCACGGTAGAGGAATGCTTCCGGTGGAACGAAGCCGTCAGAGCGCACACTCTCGTGGTAAAGGTAATTGGGGTAGTAAGCCCCTGATATCAGGTTATTCGTCGAGGTCATTGCTCTTGCAATCTGCCTTCGAGTCAGCTTAATTACGAAGTTGTCCACTCTTATTAGGTTCGCCCTGCTGTAAAGGACCTCATTAGGATACAATTTTTTGTACTCCGACTCTGGTGTTCTGTACAAGCGAAGGCAAGCCCTCTCAAACACCCGAATCTTTTCCATTAAGCTTGCTCGTACATTGAACCATACGGGACAACCAAATACCAGCATGGGCCTAAAAAGGGCCATTTAGCAGATTACCTTTACCCTCGCATCGAGTTGGCTGCTATAAAACAGTCTCTTTGTAAGGGCAAAAGCGCCTTTAGCTCTGGCCAGAGCAGGATCTACATTTTTGCCAAAATACAGAAACTGATCTAGCCAGATCCCAAGGTATCTGACTACATTTCGACAGACAAGAGGCTGTCCGTGCTGTCCAATGATTGAGAACTTTCGCCAATTTTTTATGGTATCCCTAGAGGCTCCAGACAACGGCGTCCTAAAGAGAATGGTTTCCGACTTCTGAAAGTTGATTTTCAACTTCCAGTCATCGCAAAATCGTTTTATCTTATCGAAGTCACGCTGTAAGAGAGTATTAATGACCTCGATTTTTGGACCTGTTCTGTAGGCTATCAAATCATCTGCGTATGCAATAGTATGAGGAAGTGAACCTATCAAGTCGCTTGTATAAAAGTTAAATAGGATCGGCGAATTGACCGCGCCTTGCTGAAGACCATTTTTAATTTGAAATATTCCAACAGAAGTCACATCACCATTTTTCACGATGAACTGTCTGTACAAGAGTGGTTTACTGATCCCCAGCCTAGTCAGCTTATAGAAAAGACCCTCTAACCATACGGTGTCGAAAGCCTTCTCCAAGTCAACAAGGCAGGCACCAGTACATTGTTTTTTGCCTTTATGCCATTGGATATCGGACACCAGTTTAGACGCGGCATGTGAGATATCATGTCCCGCCTTAAAACCGAATTGATTATCCGGAACTATATGTTTGTCCTCAACCCACCTAGACAGAGCTCTATTGATTACCCTTTCAAAAACCTTACTGATATTCGGAAGGAGACTTATCGACCGGAGATTCGCCGGATTGGATATATCCTTTCCCTTTTTGGGGATACGTTGAACCACCGCCGTTTTCCAATGCGCTGGATAATGTGCATTATTCATTGCATTATTAAACAGGGTGGTGTAAATGTCCACCGCTTCTAGAGGAAGATGTCGAAGCACGATGTTCGGAATACCATCGGTCCCCACTGATTTCTTAGCCCTGATTGTGTCAAAGATCTCATGGAGTTCTTCCCCCGAAATGAATTGGGGTAGGTCACCCTCTCTGGTAATAACATTATTTGCCATATTTGCGTCGCTAAACCGGGTGAAACCAGAGCCCTCGGATCGCCAGTTCCCTATTTCATTTCGAACGCAGAAGTCGTGCACAAAGACGCGACTATCCAGGTCGTAATTAGGGCCAGTGGTATCAGTGGCCTTGTATACTTCCTGGAAAGTCGCCCCTATGGCCTCAACCTTCTCCTGTGGATCCTCGATCACAAAAAAGACGTCATCATCAGCGGCCTCATTTGGATTAATACCTGCTATTGTCAGTAACCGTTCGTTGTCTGTTGTCCGGGCTATTTTAAGACACTGAATGTCGTTTTGATTTTTTCTCCGAAATAGTTTAGTTATTTGCGGAAACATATTCGGGTTTCTGGTGTTTATAGCCCGAACCTTGTTGTTCCAATACAAACTTACAGAAATTCTGTAATTTTCTTTTATTAACGTTTGGATATTTTTAATCGACGACTTCAGTGTCCTAATCTCCGGGTCTTGTCGGTCTGTTAACTGTCTGTACAAGTTTTTAAGTCTTGTCAGAAGTCTACTTTTCTGTCGGTGCAGTGCGTCAATAGTAGGATTGCGGATCAGGTCCTCGTTAGTTGTACGTCGATACCGCGGTATTGTAGTGTCCATAGTTTGTATAATTGTCTCGTCCATTTATTTTAGGTAATTGTCGATCTCCTCGTTTGACAAATTTCTATTGGACGGTAGGTGGAGCGTGTTTGAGGAGAGCGCTCTTGTCGAGGTTGCAGAGAAACGTGTCCATCGAGTCTTACTGTAGTTGTAAGAATATCTTTGGACAAACTCCGTCATACATACGTCAAACAAACAAATTCGTCATGCACGAATGTGCGCAGACAGTTTAATGTTTGTAAATTCGTACTTGTCAGTCGTATGCGTTCGTCGTACAGCAGTAGATCCAAATAAGACCCGCCTCTGGGAAACGACGGGTTATCCGTCGCTTTAAGACCGAGTCTATACATGACATCGTGCTGACCCCACCAATCGAGTAGTAGGTTCCCTCTAGTATTTGGCAAATTATTTCCCCAATATCTGTGTCTAGCGTTGAAATCCCCGCCGATTATAAAATAATTCTCCCCCGATTCCAGCCTCAGAAGTTGAAAAAGCGTGTCGAGCTCTGTAATGAATAGGGTGGATTGTGAAACCTCAGGTGCATAAACAGAGGCCAAGTACAGCCGCTTTCCACGGTATGTAAATGACGACTGCCTCCAACACCCGGAACCTGCGCAACACGCCCTTGTACACTCTGTGAAATTGTATACCTTCTTTAATGAAGATCGCGACACCGCCTCCACGTTTGGATCTGGGCCGATTTCTTCTTCTAACAATATAATTATTGTACTTCAGTTTGTGCTTATCGGTTAGCTTGGTTTCGCTGGCGAAAAGCACATCAGGAGTTTATTCTTGTAGCAATTTAAACATCGCGGCTCTTCGTTCGATCCTAATCAGTGAATTAACATTCACCGCAAGGACCTTCAAACGCATTGTATAATGCCTTCGCTCCTTTTTAGTTTTTCCCAGTGAACCACCGGGTAGTCTAGGACATTGATACTCCTTAGACTTTCCAGACGGCTTTCGGGACTGAGCTGCACCAGGAAGAACGGCAGATTCCGTTTCCCCAGCCTGGCTCTAGCTGTGGTAAATGGCTTTACCCCCACAAACTTGATTCCTTCGCACTCCTTCCATTTAAGCAGTGCCAGGATCTGATCAGGATCAGAAGACGGTTCCAACCCCTTCAGCAGCATCGATTGCCGCTTTTCACACTTCGGTGTGAATGAGTAGTGCTCCGTCGTCGTTTCTTTTAGGAGCTCTTTCACTTTCGCGTAGCCCTCCACTGTATTACAGTGGATGGCATGGCGATTGTTCCCCAATCTCTTAATATTAAAATTATTACCAATGACCAACTTACACAGGTCCTTGGTTGCATTTACCTCTAGTTTATAGGTGTTGATAGGAGGCACCTTCTCCTTCTTCTTCTTCTGCCGCTGTTGTTGCTGCTGCTGCTGTTGTTTTTGCAGCTGTTGCTTTTTCTGCTGCTGCTGTTGTTTCTGCTGCAGCTGTTTTGTTTGCTGCTGTTGTTGTTTCTGCTGCTGCTGGTTTTGTTGTTGCTGTAGTTGTTGTTTCTGCTCTTGTGGCTTTTGATGTTGGGAGCTCTCTACTTCTAGTTGCTCCCTCTGCCTGCGTGCAG
The DNA here is from genome assembly GCA_949129095.1 of Volucella bombylans. Classification (NCBI taxonomy): domain Eukaryota; kingdom Metazoa; phylum Arthropoda; class Insecta; order Diptera; family Syrphidae; genus Volucella; species Volucella bombylans. The sequence continues at coordinate 198,497,034 of OX422140.1, read as the reverse complement.
TTTGCCTTTGCTTAATAGCAAGCACTTTCTCTGTCAGCTTATGTATTATGTATTATTATGTGTTGATGTCATTTATTTGTTCATCCTCATCTTCCGATTCGGATGACGCTAGAGAGGCAAAGTTGTTATTGCCCCCCTCATAACGGACCTCATCTGCTGTTTCGACGGCATTTATTCTTTTTCTTCTAAGGTTAGGAGGGGTTTTCAAACTCCTCAATTAGTAAGGCACTTTCTTACATGCAAACGATAGGATCATTATTATTCATTGCACAAATCACACGCCTCGACATTTGCTACGCCGTCAATTTGTTAAGCAGGCTTGGTGTCAATCCAGGGAAGGTACATTGGATTGCAATTAAGCGCGTGATGAGGTACTTGAAGGGAACCATCAGCAGAGGTTTAAATTTTCGAAAAGTAGAATCTTAAATTACTGTTTACTGTGATGCAGATTGGGCTAGCAATATAGACAGCCGACGTTCAACTATTGGCTATAGCTTCATATTCCAAGGCTGTGCTATTTCATCGGCCACCAAATGGCAGCAAACGATTGCTTTATCGACAACTGAGTCGGAGTAGATGTCAATGGTTGCCGCAATACAAGAATCTATGTGGTTGAAACGTTTAGAGAAGGAATTGATGCCAACAGCTCCGGAATCAATAATTTTAAATTGCGATAACAAAAGTGCCATCGATTTTGGAAACAATAACACGTATTCTCAGCGTACAAAACATATCGACATCAAGGACAAATTCGTACGAGTAAAACTAGGAAATCGCATAATAAAGCTAAACTACATACCAACCAACGAAATGATGGCAGATCTCTTAACAAAAGGCGGTAATGCCATCAAGCTTGAAAAATTAAAGGTCAAATTTGGACTCAACTAAAGATGAAATTCACAAATTAGAGTTAAACAACTTGTATTTCTTTTTTGTACATATGTAATCACTTCGATTTTTCATGTTAAACAAAGGAAATTTAAATTAATTGTTCAGGGAAAGTATTGAATTATAAATTGAAACGAACTATTAATTTAGCACTTAGTACCTATTTTCAACTTTCAATGCTTATTAGTACTTAAATAAATGAATTATATCATTTCCTTCTTCTTGATTCAACCACTGAATTGTTAACACGCGTTTTATTTATTTCCGCTTGGCTGTTTCGTTTTACAATTACAACAGTAGATTCATTTAAAAATAAATACTCATTATCTGCTGCAGCCCATCACATTCCTAAAACCTTTTGCTAATGTATTGTAATAACTTCTTCTTCAGAATCCAAAGTACTCGTATCTAAATCATCCACTTATTGCGTTTGCTGCTCTGGGGAACGTTGAAGAATATTTAAGGTGGTTTTATTTTTGTAACACTCGTACCCATGCTGACGCTAGACTCGGTAGTAGAACTTATATCTGATCCAGCCTTTCATCAGAGTTGAAGCTAAGTTACCTGCTCCTGGATAGACAGCAAGATACCCAGCTTGTTAGATATAGCTTCCAGTGCTCCAAGTTCTGCGAACTGATATGCACGGTGCCCCCCCCCCTCCCTTCCACTTTGGTCGTAAATTTGCCGAGTGGGTAAGGTGTACCAGGTGACTCCTGCATATATACATACATATATACATATGTATATGTACATGCATATTTTTCAGCAAGAATTCAAAACCCACCCCATGGCTTTAATTTGTTTATCAATTTTATTTTACAATACGTCAACATTTTCAGCTTACGTAGCAATGACGAAGAGGCTATTTTAAAACTGGAAAAGGCGTCATATCCATGTTATTCTTTTTGGTTTTAGACAAGGTGGTTACATATCCATACAAGTGCATACGTACGTGCATATGTACAATACGTGCACAAAAGCACAACGCTAATGTGTCATGGTCGTGAAAATATACTTTGGAGTAACAATTTTTCTGAGTCGATATAAGCCATTTGTAAGCTTCAAGCATCTAGATTAAAAGGTGTACTACCTATAACTGTCGCAATATCGTCTGTTTGATTAGCCGTTCGTTAGTGCAAAGACTGATATGTCTCTGTGAATAATACAATGTGTAAATCAATTTCTTACTTTAGTTCATTTCTTCGACTAAAGTTGCGCTGGCTATGCTCGTCCAACTTACTATTATATGATTGTTCGTATTATTGTTCTATTTAAACTTTGAAATACAACGATTTGAGTATTCACAATATTTTAAGGCATTCACCATAATTCTATACCGAATTCTAAGAAAGACTTTGCAATGACTTATAGCAGAACAAACCCATATTTATACATGGCATTGCCGTCTGTCGATTGACTTTAATCGTTTAATTAAATTTATATCCTAAAATAATTAGGGCTTCTTTTTTTAATTTAATAGTAATAATTAAATATAAGTGTAGTTTCTAGCGGGTAGCCCTGGTAGATAGCGCTGTATCATATAAATTAAGATGTAGATTTATTTATGTGTTAATAAGCAATAACTTCTACCGCGAGCATCGAACTTGTCGAGTTGTAGAGGCTGAGTAGGGTCAATGAATGTCGAAAAGAAATTCTCCAGACGAGTCCTGAAACCAAAGGATGATCCCCCCCCCCTCCCCCTCCCCCACCCCCTCTCCCTACCCGGCCCACCACCCAAACCACTCCCTTGTTCCCTTGGGCTGGATCAAGGTGTCATACGACCCGTGCCGAAGATCAACCTGGCTGAGGGCCCAGCATTTCCAAAAATAGCTCATTCGCGAACGGAGTATCCGGATACTTGTCGACCTCTATATTACCTAGCCTTATCTGTATACGGCGGATCTCTGTACAGATGGACACCCCTTTCTCCGTTACTCGTGGGACCATACTATGGATAAAACCTCAAAAACAAAATCCGAGGCCGGTACTCTTTTAATACCGGGCGGTAGAACGGTGACTGCACCGACTACCGGCAAGGCTCCTGCATTGTCGAGAGGAGGGAAAACTATGGCAAACCATGGTGCACCATCCTCTAAAGGCAAACGCTACGAGCCTAAAAATAAAGATTCAGGGAGTGTTAGGACTGTGGCAAGCTATGGTACGATCACTTCCTCTACCCCTAGCAGCAGCAAGTTTATGGCAGGCCACGGACTTGTTTCTGCTACCAAAACTTCTCTCCCCAAGGAGGAATCTGGAGCTCAGCCACATCGGCAAGCTCCATCTAAGGCGCTCTACATAAGACGCCTAAATGCTTCGCGCATTATCGAAACCTTCGGATCCATTCCGGATGTTGAAAGAAGTGCGGACATAAAGAGCAAGGTTGAGAGGGCTAAAAACATCCTAAAAGGTGGATTACCCACTGCTTCCACTGCTCCCAAAATGTTAAAAGACTCCTCCAAGCGCCAGAAATCGTTGGAGGAAACCGTGCCGGTTTCCAAGAGGCCCAAAACACAGAGTTCAAAAACCCGTAGGCCATCCAACAGCACATCTCTGAGGTCTTTCAGTGAAGTCCTAAAGGACACGGTGATCGATAGGAACGATACCGATGGTTCCATTACACCTGAACGGTGGCAGCTGGTCAAGCTGAAGCTTTCCAGCAACACCAGCATGTTGAACACCACCTGGTAAAATATCGATAATATCCTCAGTAAAGAGTGCAACTAAAACTTTTTTTTTTTTTTGTTTTTTTTTTTAAAGAACTTAACACTCAAGTGGGTACTAATACACTTAAAATGCCTGAGCACGTGTTAAGTTTTTAGGAAAATGGGACAGAGAGAGAAAGAAAGATTTTTGGGCTAAGTGGTTATCTCGCTCCATGGGTGGCATCCAACATTTAATGGGGAGACTAAATTATTAGTGTCATTGGACTTGTTGTTGTATTAGAGGCAACCATTCGTTTTACGAGAATTAAGTTGCCTGAAAAAAAGAATGTCTTTCGGAAGAGGCTGGGATTCGAACACCGAACCTTTCGATTTGGAAGCCAACACACTACCACTTGAGCCACGGCCACCCACAATGGGCTTAATGAATAAGCTTCACGTTTCCCTTTGAAACCACTCCGATAGTACAGTTTATAAAGTAGTGCATTTCAATTCACTGTATCAAACGCCGTCTTGAAGTCCAGAAAAAACGCATCTTTTGTCATGAATGATTCTAGAATACCTTTTAGCATGAAAATATGGTATACTGTTAAATAGACAGGTCTAAATCCTGCTTGGACTTCCTGAAGCCTATTATTAGTCGTGATCCAAGAAGTAAGCCTTTTTAGTAGCACAGTCGTGAAGACTTTATACGAAGCGTTTAGAAATTAATTTCCACTATATTTGATTTGCATCCCTTTTTATGAATTGGAAAAATTATTGCTTCCTTAAACTGCTGGGGAATTACACCATACTCCAATACGTTATTGAAAACAATTCATATCATCGATCCGATCCTGTAGCCTTTCCATCTTTTAACCTATGGAGGATTTGTCAATAATAACTTGAATGCCATTGCAGACTTCGGTCCCAAGACTTCGAAGAAATCCCAGACTGATGCTAACATCAGCATGATCAGTCAATTCAATTCAACTCAATTCACTGTGCATAGTTGTTGATGAATAATGATAGCGAACAGAACATATAGAAATTGCCACTGGTAGATCACCCACAGTGTGTCGGGATGTTGTGGAACTATTGAGATATGGTCTGCATCCAGGACAACTAAACTGGTGGAGTAAAAGATTAAGCACACCATCTCAAATTATTTAATGCCCCATGAAGTTGCTGGTAAAAATGGAATATGGCCACTTCCTATTGCTACTTGAGTTTTGAAATATGCCAATACCGATGTAGATATGTCAACTCTGACATCAGCATCGTAAAGTTTGACATTTTTGATGGTACAAGTCCTCAAAAAGTTTTGTCATACGAGTGCTATTTGTGATTTTTACGGAGACTTGAAAACTTCATCTCATCTAAGAAATGGAATTAAATCGTGAATAATTTCGATGATTTTCGTCGTAGATTTACTGAACAACAAGGCGATCAACTCGCTTCAACTTTTGGTAATGAAGCACGATCTCGGGCCACCGTGTTTCGCTAGTTTTCCAAATTCAGACGTGGTCGTCGTTTACTCCAGGACGAATTTCTTTAAGGTCGTGCAAATAGGTTGTTGTACCAGAAATGATCAATGGTGTGCGGGAACTGATATTACAAGATCGTCATGCGACTTATAGTGGAATTAAGGCATGCTTGGGAATCAGTTCCACTTGCATACGTTTAATATTGCCTGAATATTTGATTTCTTCGCGTTGGATATCGCATAATTTAACAATCGCTAAAAAAAGGTTCATGTCGATTGGTCCAAATGTCGAAAAAATTCGAACACTATTTTCCAGAAGATGTTTATAAGATTGTGACAGGCGATGAATCATGGATCTATGCATATGAATCCGAAACTGAAAAGCAATCGACTGTATGGTCCAATTTGATCCAAACTCAACAAAAGATATTCCCGCACAAAGCGGGACTTTGAAGCAAATGATTCGGAAAAACCGAACATTGTGCCATTAAAGCAACGTAGTTCGGTCAATTCGGAATAATGCACCGCCATTTGTTTGCCAGAAGTCTTTGGAGAAATAAGAAAGAGCAACGGCGGAACAACGATCGTTCTCCACCACAACATGGGAGCTCTGACAGATCGGCTCAAACAAGTGACTTTTTTAGCACTCAAATGACTTCTTTTTATTCCCACACATCACAAATAAATTAAATTAGAAAGGGGTTGATGCGTTTAAAACACATGTTTTGGAGTGGAAAAATTTCTTTGAAAATTGGTTTAAACGTATGAAAAAGTGTATTGAAAAAATAGAGCCATTTTCTATTATAAATATTTGTTTATACTTATTTTTCCCAAAGACAGGAAAGAAAAAAAAGAAAAGAAACACATTAGACATGAGACAAATAAGTATAAACTCAACATATGAATGATGATTAGATTAGGTATGTATGTATGCGTCATTCTACAAGTCAATCTATTTAGGACCACCTCATTAGTGAGCCTAATGTTTTTGCTTCTACATGCTGTACGAATATCGCTTCATCATATAGTTTAAGCTATTTTTTTTTAATTTGGATATTTAACAATGAATGGTTTTTTTCCCCTCGGCGAGGGCAGGTGAAAATCTTCCATCAGACACTATGAGCATCGCAGGCGCGTGCTCATAGTAGTGTGAGATTCTTACTCACTAAAAACACTTCCTTACGATAATTATGTTTAATACCGCAACCAAGTAAAACTTATCAAGCAGCTTTTTCATCACAATATAAGCTCGTTTGGTAGGTGACTTTCCATTGAAAGATTCTACATGTTCCACTGTTTTAACACGGTTTCAATTTATCAGGCCAGGTCCAGAGGTTCAGTTCTTTGAAGACGGCGCAATAAATTTTGTTCGTCCAGAATTTCTAGGACTGTATTATTAATATGCCCGTTTAACCGGATCTTATGTTTTCTTGCGAAGTTTCTTGCTTCATCTAAGTCCACACCGGTTTTAGCACCTGTTTATATAAAAGAAGCTTGTTTTCTACGCTAAGCTTGGAATATTTACCAAGTAGCCAGAACATTTCTCTGTATTTAGTTTCTAGTTTTTTATGATTCTTTTTCACGTGCGTCTTCCATTCGAGCTTTGCATCGAGTGTCATGTCCAAATATTTAGCCTCATTAGCAAACGGAATACAGGCCGAGTTTATGTGGGTGGGTAGGTGACTTATTTTTCTGTAAGTAAAGTTTACTTGCACAAATTTGGGCTCGTTGAGAGCGATTCGCCAGACCTTTTTACAGTCATATACTTTATTTAGAGCGCTTTGCAGATTAGCCGTTGATTCTTCTATTGTTTTTCCTACAGCTAAGATGGCAGTGTTGTCGGCAAAGGTGGCAAGAACAGTATCCTCGACTTGTGGTATATCTCTTGTATATAAGAGATACAGGAGTGGACCGAGCACACCCGGTACACGGGCCAATATATCTTTAAACTGCGATACGTCATTTCCGTATCTAACACGAACAATTCATAGTCAATATTTTGTAAAATTTCGATGGGAAAATTTTTCGTAATTTTAACTTTAGACTTTCATACAAAACCTTGTCAAAATGAAATACACTTGAGCAAATCTTTTTCTCTTCCAGAGCTTTTTCCATAACGTCGCCAATTCTATGCACCTGGTCAATAGTTGAATGCTTAATCCGAAATCCAAGCTGATGGTTGGGATACGGTTTTTGTCTTCAATAATTGGCATTAAACGATTGAGCAGGATCCTCTCAAAAATTTTTGACAGGATCGGAAAGAGAGAAATCAGCCTTTACGATTTTTTATCAATCGGAGGTTTACCTGGTTTTGGCATTATAATTACTTCTGCAACTTTTCATTGGCACGGAACGTATTCTATCCTAAAAGCCGAGTTAGTAATAAGTAAAAGCTTAGTGAGTGCTTTTAAGGGCAGTATTTTAAGGACTTCTCCGGTTATCAGGTCGTACCGGGAAGCTTTTTTCGGTTTTAAGTTCATTATAATATTCCTTAATTCAGCAAAAGTTGCGTTTGCTTTTGTAAAGATATCAGACACCGTTTCCGATATACTAATATAATGTACTAGTGTTTGCCCATCAATGAGCTTAAAAGTTTCTTCTAGATAATCCGCGAAGAGCTCCGCTTTCTCCTTATCCTCCTTCGCCCATTCGTTGTTATCGATTTTAATTGATGGCACTGGGGTTTTGGGCCTTTTGAAGCCTTTGCTATAAATGCTTTCCAAAGCGAGTACATGATTTCCTTTCCTGCCGTCAGTTTTCGACATACGTATTTACTACGCAATTCTTGTGGGTTTTATAGTCTCCTTGATCAGATTATTGTGTGCTTTCCTCTTTTCCCTTACCATTTCTTTTATCTCTGGCGGGTAATTTGGGCTATTTTTCGCCGTTTTTTATCGTTGATGAGGTGTGTTATTGAACGATTTCCACGAAGGAGTCAACTTCGATTTCAGTGGTGATCTTATTGAGACGTTTAATTCTACGTTATCTTCGATTTCTTTCCTGAATCCTTCGCAAACCACTTACAGTTAGTTGAAGCGGTTCTTACCCGTCGAATAGAAGTCACAGTTGTATTACATATCAGCTTCATAGACCAATTTGCCTTTTTGGGAAACACATCTTGAGCCCCAGAAAGTGTGTTTAGCATCGAAATCACCGTTAATTATAAAAGCAGATCCAAGCGAGATAAATATATTCTTGATAATATATTTTGTGACCTTGGATCGCGGAGGGAAGTAAATGGCTGAAATGGTAAAGGAATTGCGTTCGATTTTTACGCGTACGGCAATTAGTTGTACAGGCTTGAGCTCTATTTTTATATCTTCGTTATGCTCGATGGACCCTTTGATATATAAAAAGGATCCGCCTCTAGCATTACTGGAATGAAATATAACACATTTTTACGCTCCCTTAGTAGCTCACCTCTTACATTGCTTATCTTGTCCGTCGAATTGCTGTTCAAAAAATACGTCCTCTCTTGTAGATAGTGGTCCATTTTGCTATAATAAGCTATGTATTGCGATGTCTGCGCTTCATTTATAAATTGTTCATTTTTTCCCCACTTTTTTCAGTAGGATGTTTACCTTATGTTTTGTTGTTGTTCGGTTAATGAAAATGGGAAGTTATAGTCACAATCTGACCCCAATAATTTCCACTCTTGTACACCTATTTGCGAAAGCACTTCGGAATTCTTTCCAGGCTCATCAAATTTACCTTGACAATATAGTCCAAACGGAGCTTAAGAGTTTTCAAGGACAATGATTCAGCCCCACTTTCCAAGTGAAGCACATAGTTGGGGCAGCTACTTGGGAGTTTAAAAACGTGACGTAGAAATTTTGGAACACCTACAGAGGATCAATATCCTCAAACTTGTGTTTGGAAGACGCTGTGGCTCGGAGAATTTTTTGCTTCGAGGTATGAGAAACGAGTTTAATTTTAATACAATTGCCCCAGAATACATTTAACGCTCGCTTAGCTTCTGTAAGTTTTTCCTTCAAGTGCTTGGCCATGTCTAAATTTGGTCTTATTAGCACTCCAAGAAACCTCCATTCCTCACTTATAGTGTTTCTTCCTCCACCATCCCTAAATATCATAATTTTTGACTTTTTAAGTTTTACAGTCAGATTCCGATTCGTTTTGCGATACGTGTTTAGTCTGTTGATCATTAGCTACATGGTATCCATTTTGTCAGCCAGAAAGAAGTATCATACATACTGTAAGTGCTTAGTTCTACTGAGCTCTATCCCACGTTGAACGACTTCGTTAAGTCATTTACGAGTATGTATAAAATAAACAGTAATGAGCTTAGGATACAATCTTTTTTGACAACCATTGAACCTCCAAAATCCCCCGATAAATTTCTACCAAACACATGCGTTGTTATTTTTGTACATTAGCTGTTAAGACTTTTTTCACTTGAGAAGAGATTCCATAATTATGTAACTTATAGCACAGATAATACCCCCGTAAGATCTTCTTATTTATTACTCACACGTTACGAATTTATCTCGCAATAAGGCCATGGTTTCACGGGTTGTGAGGCAAATGGCGCCGTCTTGTTGAAACCACAGGCTTCAATTTCAGATAGCAAATAGTCCGTTATTATTCAGAGTTACGTTCCGAGTGGCCTCAGTTTTGAAAAAAATATGGACGGATTATTCCCCCAGCCGATAAATCACAACAAACCGTTGTTTTGTCTGGATGTAATGGCAGCTCTTGAACCTCTTCGAGTTGCTCCAAACCCCAAATACGGCTGTTTTGCTTATTCACGTAGCCATTAAACCAGTAATGGGCCTCATCGCTGAACAAAATTTTGGTCGCATTGTCATCGGCATTGAGGATGCTCTCGACAACGCTACATTTAACGTCGTATGTAACCGACCAGACAGCATGGCTAGACCTATCACTAATTTTGTGGATAAGCCCAGAGAGGCTTATTACCGAAGCAGATCGCCTAGATTGGACGCGTCCGTTGTCTGGTTGAACATGCTTGACGAAAATTCGCCACTGCTGCCTTTGTCTTGACTGCATGATGGCTTTCTCTAGCAGGCTCTAGCTAGGCTATGTTCTAAATGCACTGATGAATCTCCAGCCCACTGACATTCATATAAGTGGATATACTCTCACAGGCATCTTCCTCTTAAAAAGAAATAGTTGTTAGTACAACACGCACTGGAGTTTTGTTTTGAACTCCTGTTGCTGCGAAAATATGAAATCTATGTTACAGGTTTCCAGTATCGTTTTTTCCCGAATCTGAGGAAGGAAAGGAATGTAGTCGGGTCTTCAAGTATGGATTCAAAACTAGTGTACAACAACGTTAGATTAAACTCCTTGTTAGCAAAACTTTCATCTGTCGTCTTTAATATATTGTGAAGAATCGGTGGTCCCACCACCAAGTATCTTCGGTTGAAGTAAGAGTCAAACTATACTTAAAGCTTTGTTTAACCCTCCCGCAACTTCCAAGCTAGTTTGAGAATCTAAGGAAAATAGTCGAGAGGTTTTATTCACTCTTTGTGTCCTAGTTCACAATGCGATCACGGAAAATACAATCGGGGATATAGCCTCATAGAAGAGTTTCTATTGCGGGATCTGTGTAAGGACTGCGTGCGTCCAGGATTAGGATGACAGTTGACTTTCATGTGAGCGTAACTGCAGATGGTACAACTTTTAGACTGGGTATGTGCTGGGCATGAATGACACATCCTGTGACGCATGCTGTGAGAGTGTTGAGGACATTGAGAACCACTATTTATGTGAGTGTTCGGCATACGCTCGCATCAGGATAGAGGTTGGAGCTGATGTGATAGATGTAGAATACTGTTGACATTTTATTACTTAATAATTTACTTATCTCTCTACGAGAAATTTCAGTAAAAGTAACATTCTGGGAGTACAGCAGACTACCTTTTAATTTGAGTTCTCTGTTCCTACAGAGAAAAAAACGCATTCCTTAGTTATGGCTTGGTATTTAATTACAAAGAAAAACGACTGCAGTCTAAACAACCGAAACCAACATGCCTTTAGTGGTCAAATCAACATCATTTAACGGATGAATTTGAATAATCTGAAATGCTTCGGAGATCCTCTGGGGATCGACTTACTTTCTTAAGTCTGAAGTCACAATATTTTTCATACCCGGACTTATTTTCATATCTCATCCTTCAAAATATGCTTCAAAGTCACCCACCAGCTATTCATAATTAAGTTTTTTTACCATTGAACAAAGGTTTGTGTTCTTTGTGAGAACCTTTTCTTCAAAACTGTCCACGCTTACAGTACTCCCTCAATTCTTAATTTAAACCAGATTTGGAAACTAATAGCCGTCCAGAAGACCAAAAGAGGTAGTCGTATCTGAGCATTTACCAATACGAGTACTTAATGTTACCATAATTAACGCAACAACGCATAACACTGATATTAGTCAGCAAAACACGTTTAAGCCCTCACAAGAAGATGTGAGGCTCGAGAAAAGAAATCGGATTAATTACCAGCTGAAACCCGACACCAAACTCCCAGTAAATCACTGCGTCCTGTGGGAATTAATCGGTTCACATGAGGTGTAGACCATTTTTTGTAAATGATTGAATCTTGAACATTTTGACTTGAGAGCGCCAAAAAATTTCAGTCACAAGCTCATCACATTGCGGGTAAGTCCGTTCGATAGTACAAGTATTTATTACTCTCCCTCAAAGAAGAGTGTGGCCATCAAAACTAACCTCCTCCGTTTCGACTCACCTGTTGCAACATGAAACCATAAATTAAACTTTTTTCGCAGCCGTCCCATTTTTAGCACTTAATTAAGAAGTAGCTTGACAGATACATTTGTTAACTCTGTAGTCAGATAAAAAAGTACATTATCTCCCGGTCTATCTTGTCTGTTGTGCCGAGGGTGACACGTGCCGGTCGATGCAGTTCGCAAGGATTTGCTTAACAAATGATAGTCATCTTTGAGATAATTGTCTGCATATTGCGCGTAATAACTTGTGTAAACTGTAATTGAAATTTAATATTTCTTGAAAGGTATGCTTAAACAGATCGTCAGATGCGTAGGACGCGTGTGGCAGAGATACATGCGAGTAGCTGGTACTTACAGGCCACTTATTTGCGGTTGTACTTATCGGATTTGGAAACTGAATAAGGGTTGATAAGACACAAATGATACAAATTGTTGTGCCAATTAATAATGGGGCGGGGAAGAGTTTTTATATCTTCAATGGAAAATGACGAATAAAAAATAAAAGGAATAAACATAAACGAGGCCTAAAAGTGATAGTGAGTCGTTTGGTGTAGAAACAATAATAATTGAAGCTTGTGACGATTTTAGGTTCACACGAAATTTTTACGGGTTTGTTCAAAAATGGTGTGTTAAGTATATACATATATACTCTATACATATACATATATATATACTCTACTTGTTTGCACACTATGTATATTGACTGAAATTCTGAAACCACCCCTTTGTCACGAACCCTATTTGTTAAGGATACTTGTACAAAATATATATTTACTTGCACATAAAATCAGGAGTTGACAGAAGTTATACTGGAACGCATGAAAGTCGTTCGAGCAGTGGTGTTTGGTGTTATGTTTTTATCTGATGCCGTCGTGGAGAATCATGCAGTTTGGATATCACAAAACACAACGCGGGGACACAAGGCGTCTTAATCGAAGTTCAAGTCTTGAAAAACTCTCTTCTCAACCTTAGCAAGTTTGCCGGCGTTCATTCTGACCTGGGACTCCAATAAGACTACTGCGTTCTGATTAGTCTTTATTTTCCGACTTAACTTGTTAGCGGTTAGAAAGTTTAGTAAGGCCTTAATCGCAGCTTGACTGTTGCTACAGACGCACTCCAACTCCACCGATTTTTTACAATATAGTTCAATGCCATCAGGATTGTGTATATCTTCCCTTGGAAGACAGAACAAAGTTCATCCAACGAGGAGTCAATTCTAATGTTGTCGTTATACTATATCAGCTACATCCGTGAGGACCGGACTACAAAGCTGGCAGTGCTTTGGACATTTTCGACCCATTATTTTTTAGTAAAATGTATTTTCAACCCAGAATGACACAGAAATATTTAGACTCGGGTCCACAGGATTCGTAGACATTTTGGACAACGTTTTGCGTACATACTTGTAATATGAACAAGATCAGCATGTTTTCTGGTAATGTTTACATACCATGCATACATATGCAAATTTAGTCGTAGGATAGCTTTTAAGCCGAAAACCAATACATAGTTCATTTTGATGCTAAATTTAAAGCGATCGGTAAGAGGCAATAAGCCCAAATTAAGCGATTGTTATTGTTGAGCTTCAGTGAGAATGACTTAGTGAACACATATGTGTGTTGACGACCGTATGACTACATGGTCCTCTGAAATTCGAAGATAATTTTATTTGAAATGCTGTTGACAATTTGTTCGATGTGTATAGTACTCGTATAGTTTTGAATCCTCTCTGTATTAATATCCAGCACAAATTTGAAACGTTTTTGTGGAATTTAGTTTCCAAATGCGTAAATCTGGGTAAATCGAAGACTCTCCCAAAACAGGGCGAACTACTCTTATATCATATCAAACATTTCCAAATTTTCTTAGATATTCTTGACATTATCTTACTTATTTACTTAAGGTGGCGCTACAGGATCTATGCGGGATGGACATGGACTAACAAGCGTCTCCAGTCAGATCGATCTTTAAGTTGAATTAAGTTCCTGCTGCGCCTCCTAAGTCGAGGTGGATCTGAAAACTTTTCGGATCTGAAGATTTGTGTACATCCGCTCTACATGACCCAGCCATCTCAGTCGTTGGACCTTGACTCTTGTGTCTAAGTCTGTCTAAGATGTCCGCTGTACAGCCCGTACATTTCATCGTTGTATTTCCTCCTCCACTCACCATCTATGCTGACAGGACCGAAAATCACTCGAAGAATTTTCCTCTCAAAGTAGCCGAGAGCAATCTCAACCATTTTTCATAAAGTCCAACTGTGATCATTAAGATTTTATATTGGTAACCTTTCTTGTTCGAGAGAGGGCTTTGCAAGTCAATTGTAGTCATTTTTCAATTGATCTCAGCGCTGCCGTCGTTACTTTAATTAATAGCGAAACCTAGGTAGACAAAGACCTTAACTACCTCAAAGTTATATCTGTCGAGGGTGACGTTATATCCAAGACGTCGGTGTCGGGTGTCCTTTCTTGTTGACAGCACATATTTGGTCTTGCCCCCAATGATCATTAAGCCCATTTTCGCTGCTTTCGTCTCAATACTCGTAATTATTTGTGCTTGAAACTCTACAACAGCCAAATCTACGTGTCAGTGTTATGCCTTCACACGCAGAATTTTTCTGTCTGAGTTCCAATTACACAACTGAAAAACTTGAAAGACTTGTTCATGGGCAGGATTCGAACCTAGACCCCTCCGAGTGAGAAGTGATTGCTAGTACCACTACACCACGACTACCCCATCAAGATTAAGAGAAAGCATTCGCATTTTCAAAACTCTCAACATCAGTGGCTAGGAAAGGCTACATATATGTATGTACATATATTTGGCCTATTACCGAAGGATCACACGGTTCGCAAGAGCTGTCATCGTGTTTGGCTAAACATATTAAGTTACCATATATGCAAAAGATTTTCCAAGGATTGTAATGTATTCAGACGCTTGCATAGGACAGAAGCGAAATGTAAAAACTGTTTTGAGCTTACTAAAATTGATTCAGAATAAGGAAATAAAAGCTGAATTAGTTAGGCGTAGATTTTAATTAACTGGGGTAATTAGTTATTTGCCCAATGACGCTGATTTTGCTGTTATTGAAGCACATGCAAAGAAGAATCAGCATATTTATAGTCCTACCGACTGGTATAACATTATTCAAAATAGTAAGAGAAAAAACTGTCTCAGCGTTGTCAAAATTGGAAGATTTTATCACTAACAGAAGAAAAACAACAAATGGACTAAAGGTCAACTGGCTTAATATGCGGTGGATAAAAGTAGAAAACAGCATTAAATTCAAATATAATTTTGACGAAGATGATAAAATTAATTTTTGACATAAAAAGAAGACAAATTGGTAGACCACTCACTTTAAAAAAATATTTATCAGCCATTATTGTACCCTAATGTTAGAACAATTTCAAAAGACATTTAATGGGTTTACTAAAATATATACCTCCAATAAAACACGACTTTTGCAGGACATTAAGAACAACACTTGGAGATCAATACTTAGATTTAGAAAACTCTGAAGAATAAACATAAGAGTTATCAATTTTGTACACGAATTTCTCATCTCTTACAGCAGCCAAAACGATGATATCCTACAGGTTTTACGATGCAGCCGTTGTTCCAATAAATGCTTAGATTTTTTTTGCACGTCCTGTACCTACATATCTTGTTTTCTCAAGAGCACAAGCATTTGAAAAAAGATTTTATATGAGTTTCTGATCAAATTAATGTACCAAGAATTTTAAAATTAATTTCTTGACAAACATCAGTTTACTCCATTTTTTTTTTTGACTTAAGCACATTGGCTTCTGAGCGACTCATATGTACTTACACCGGTGATGCAAACCATATCTACTCGGGTCACAGAGTCTTTAAATTCCAGACCAGAAGGATAACATGTCCAATTTTAGTGTGCGCAAGTGGAGGTGGTGAGGCAAGATCACTCTAAATAGAGAGAAGAAAACTAAATTGCTTAAAACGCAGATTCCGCTGGAACTATAAAGCCACCAACAATAAAGTGGAATCCTTTCGATTCTTATTGGAAATCCAAGTATTTGACTTTCCTTCTAATTTTTGGTAGTTGGTAGATAGGTATGTAGATATTCGCTGAAATTGTTGGCTGCGTGTTTTTATGGCATTGTAGAACCTTTGAAGTTATACTAAAGGTAGCTTGAAAGTGACTACCATAGGATGGTGATGTACTCGTATATACATATAAGAGCTGTATATGTGGCTATCCGTGGCTCAAGTGGTAGTGTATTGGCTTCCAAATCGGAAGGTTCGGTGTTCAAATCCCAGCCTCGCCCGAAAGACATTATATTTTTCAGGCAACTTAATTCACTTAAGACGAATGGTTGCCTATAATACAAGAACAAGTCCAAGTACAAGTACACTAATAATTTAGTCTTCCCATTAAATGTTGGATGCCACCCATGGAGCGAAATAACCCCTGAGCCCAAAAATCGTTCTTTCTCTCTCTGTCCCAATTTCCTAAAAACTTAACACGTGCTCAGGCATTTTAAGTGTAATAATACCCACTTGAGTGTTAAGTTCTTTAAAAAAAAAAAAATTATAGGGGCATATTACCGCACGCGTTATCGAGTGAGTACCTAGCAAATTGAAGAGCAGTAGGAACTCCAAATTGCAATATCACAGTTGAAGTCGACTATAACTAATTTCCGACAGTTAGTAGCACTCCTTTGAGTATATGCCTGTGCCAAATTCAAAATAAGTTGTTACTCTGCCTCTGTTTATTTTATTCAAATAAAACAAACAAATAGTAAAACGCCAGTAGAAATGCACAAAGAATGGGAAAATATATATCGTAGATACATTTTCGTATTGATCGGGTTTTTCTTCCTTCTACCCCAAATCCATTCGTACGTGAGCTTGGTAGCTGTCGTACGTAAATTACACTCGATCACGGATGAGGAAATGTGAAATTACGATTTGAGTATCGTGCACGGGAATACCAAATGTGTATTCTTCAGTGGTGTGTAGCTCGATAACATGTGAGGGAATTTAGTCCCTGATAAGTGAGTTCTTGCGAGAACAATGCATCACATTTTCCATTAGAAAAATTTTTTCTACGCGCCACATTGCATTCCATTAACGTCTTCAGTTACAATCTTTTGCAATTTATCTGACGCCCATCATGTATAAGCACTGGTTTCACAGGTTTCCACTCAATCCATTAGATATTGAAGAATTTCAAAACCGTACTGCAGCTCGATGTAATGTGCCAGCAATAACTGACGACCAGAAATAAGGCGCAAACCCCTTTTACCCTTCTCAAGACAAGAAATACAAGAAAATGTGAAATAATTTCGAGAACCACAGTCACTCAGGTGTTGTTGTTGTTGGAAAATATCGAACGTAACCATTTACCGCAAACGCTGACGTCTTCGTCTTAAGTTACAACATGTCGCTATTGGACTGGGAAACAACGACGACGAGTATTTTATGTTTCCGGGGCAATGCAAATGCGACTCAACTATGATCAATTCCGCTACCATTCCAGCAACAAAAATGCATTCATGTTGTTTCAGTAGTCCTTAAACTGTTGTAGTAGAAAATTAAAAAAAAAAAATAAATTCTTTTTAGTTAGGTTTTAAAGGGCTGTATTCAGAGCCGAATTGTGAAGCGTTTTCTTTGTCGCCCAAGGCCCTTCGCAGACGTGTCGATGCACAGTATCGGGAGCACACACCACACACCACACTGTTCATTGTAATCGCACCGTCTCGTCAATACTCGCTCTGTATATTTATTTATATCTATATACGTAGGCAACTGCCATGCTAATGTTCGAATTGGTATTGGTTGAAATACGACCACTGGGGTGCTGCTTCCCCTAGCCCCTGCCCAATGAGTGTATCGTGTAGAAAACCTGATTCGATACTTGACTTGCAACAGAAGCAGACAACAGAACGCATAAAACAGATGAAGAAAAAATACAAAAAAAAATAAACACACAAACACTCTACATAAAATATCAAAGGGAGAAAGAAGAAGACGAGTAAGCAATCATGTACGAGAATATGTAGCAAGGGGAAGTCAACCCAACCTACTGCAATAATTGCTGTCAGTCAATATGTGAGAGAGGCCCAGGCTCAGGCCCAGTCCAAGTCCCAGTGATAGTCACAAACACTAGAACAGGCCAGTTCATCAAGCTCGGGGTAAGGGATGATTTGGAATAAGCGACAGACAGACTAACCGCAAATAAGGGACCAACAACTTTTTAGTGTTTGACGGACGGGGCATTCAGAGGCTTGCAATCGACACCAACTAAGGCAGTTGACGTTTTGTTCTCAGTGTTACAAGTTCGAAAAAATATTGCTAATCGGTTACTACACACTCGGTACCTATTCGGTTTTTTCTTTTTTAATCAAAAAAATGCTTAGATACACATGAATAATTTGTATATGGTGAATGTGGACTTGCTGAAGGATACCAATGTCGAATACGTAGATCCTTCGGTGATGATTTGAGTCACACAAAACAAAGTGATAAATGTGTGATATTTAAATTTGATTCTTCCCCACGACAATACTCAAGAATTTCGTTTGCGGATAGATATAGTGAAAAGTGCTGACAAAATATTGAGACACTGTCTCACTTACCCAATATTGCTTCATTTTGAGCAAGGATTTGCTACTCAACAAACACAATCTTTAAGTGAAACGGATTATTTATTAAAATGTTAGTTCCTATTATTTCATGGTAAGTGCTAAGAGTGTGCAATCGTTACAGACACTAATTGCTTCGAGATCCACTCCATATTTGCACCAACTTAAATGATCAAAGATGTGCAATCATTTTTGAACCAGCATCAATTTTTGTCCAACAACTCCAGTTGAAAAGAGATTCTCCTATCGAATGGTCGGAAATTTTCACTTATTGCTGGGGCTAAGATCTAACGAATGAATTCCGAAAATTCATCTTTGCCCTGAAGAAAGGACTCCAGCGGTACGAACATAGATTTAATTTAAATGCCTGTCTTGGAAGAACTTGGAATTTTTACAACTTTTGTGGGACGTTTTCTGATGTTGTTGAAATTCTTCGGCGAGAGTAACCCACATTATTCAATTGCGCAGCTCTTTGATTCATACTCGTATATGTAGATGTTGTTGTTCAACTTTCTACAACCTGAATTCATGCAATTTAGAATTCAGTGGCATCTCTGCTATTGCTCGAAATATATTTTTGTTGATGAATTGAATTTTTAAATTATTCAGGAACTATGATAAATCAATTTTAAACAAAATTTCTGTCAAAAGTACCATATTTTTCACCAGTTTTTGAATAGTAAGCATTGTCTATGTCTCTGAGTAACTCCTATGCTTTTTATCTTTAATATTGGCCTATTCCCCAACGCATTAGTCTAAGGTCAAGCAGGGTCAAAACCACTTTTACTCATAATTTAAGCGTTGGTACAATATATACTACGCGCAAAAGGGTGATACATCCTTTGTAAACCTTTTTTCCCATTACTCTATGAATTGGGTGCTTTTTAAGAGGTTTGTGTTTTGAATTATCAACCTTTTCCAGCAACAGCCAATTCGACAGTTGACAGCTAACTTGTTTTCAGTTTGGTATGCCGTTTTACCATAAATATTATAGATTTACAAATTTATTTTGAAAATCGTGGTTTAGTTCGAGAAATTTACCGTGCGCTTCGTCCATTTTACGGTCGACGTTGTTTACCCTCTAAGCAAGTAATTCGAGTAACTATGAATCGCTTTTGTACTGGAACTACTCTTATTAAAAGTATGCATCCACAGGCATGTCGTCCAATGCGCACCGAAGAAGCTGTGCTCATCCACCTTATCGAAGATTTTACAGAAAGATCTTGATTTGCGAACTTACAAAATCCAGCTTCTGCACAAAGTTTCCATCGTCTGCGTCGTACGATCAATGAATGGGCCGAAAACGAGATTGCTCTTGATCCCATTTTCAACACAAAATTTTGTTCAACAATAATGCTCTGTTTTGATTAAATGGCTACCTCAACAAGCAAAATTGCCGCATTTGGAGTGAAGAAACTACACGAGTCTTTATTGAGACGCCATTACATCCACAAAAAGTCACTATATGATGTGTTTTATGGACTGATGGAATCAATGACAAGCAATGAATGCTTACATTCATAATTATTGGCTTCCATGTAGTTTCAGAAAGACGGCGCAACATGCAATGCACAGCATGCCACACTGATTTTATTACAGTAAACATTGAACTAGCGCATAATTTCGCGTTATAAACCTGTGAATTGGCTTCATAGAAGCATTTGGATTATTTTCTAAGACGATATGTTGTGAAGTCACTAGTCGAGGCCAATAAACCAGAGACGATGAAAGAGTTGGAAGCCAAAATGTTGACATATCTTTGAAGCCTTTTTTGCTTTAGAAAGTCAACACATGGGGATTATTTATGGAACACAATATCTTAAAAATGCCCGCTTCGACTTTGCTGGCAGACCCTCATCTTTTTCTAGAAATTTCCAATCACTATTTCATATAATCAGGGCTCTATCTCGACGATGGCGATGGCGAATTCAATGTTTGCTTTCAGAATTGGAATTGTTTGCGCGTGATTAGAGTAGATAATAGCCCCACAGCAAGAAGTTTAACAGTATGAAGTCGCACGATCTTGGCGGCAAATGGGTGTCTCCGAAACACGCAATTACGCAGCCAGGAAACTCCGTGCGCAATAACTCGATTGTTTCGTAACTTATGTAGCACATAGTGGTTGTCTGTGTCCATATACTCGAATTTCGGCCACAAAAAATTATTTATTATGTTCTTTGACCGTAATGGCTTTTCCGGTCTTATTTTAGAAAAAGTACGACACTATGACACCTCCGGTCCATAAACAGCACCAAACTACTCTTTCTGGGTGCATTGGCATCTCCTGAATCTATCGCGGATTTTCAAAGCCCCAGATGCGGCAATTTTCCTTATTCTCGTTACCACCAATGTGGAATTTTATCTCATCCGAAATACAGTTTTCTTGCAAAAATCAGTGTCAGCATGCACGTTTTCCAGCACCCAATCCGAGAACGTACGGCGCTGCTGGTGGCCGGCCAGCTTTTTTTCATGCGTTAATTGGACCTTGTTCGTATGAAGAGCCAAATCTTTCGTGCAAAGTTACATGATTACGTGCAAAATTAGCATGAATTTTTGGCATCGTTGACCAGATTGAACGTGATTTTTTGTGTAGTGTTCCATAGTAAATTTCCCAAATTTATAGATGACATCTGTCACCATGTGCAGACAATCCTACACCTCTTGTTGAAACACCCGTTACAAAACTATATTTTAACATTATTGGCATAAAATAACCTTTCCAAAAAGGTCAATACCGTAGCCGTTGCCTTAGTATGTTCTTTCTTCTTCATTTTATAGTTCTATGTATCTAAAATAAAAACCGTTTGTTTTATCACCGCGTCGGTTTTACCAGTGATTTTCAAGGTTAAGCTTTTACTGCTTTTCGGGCGGCAATTTCCGACAAATTTTTTTCCAACCGCCAAAGACGACATTATCATATAATTCGCCGTAATTTGTCTTTCATACTCTTCATACATCGAACACCGCGATGCGGATTTTAAGCCGGGTGTACCACAGTTGTTAAAAGCAATCCTTTGAGTTTCAGCGGAATTTTTCAGCCATAAAAACTGCAGAGTTTTCATACCTGTTAGCCATAGATCTTAGCATACTTCTGAACATTATAAAACCGCCAGTTTATATTGCGTATCTGTTTCAATCTTTCTTTGTTTCTCTTTGTATCGAGGCCTTTCTTGTGCTTGTACGTGATCTGTTTCTTCATATAACTGTTTATATCGCTTTACGTTGCGAAAAATAACATACTTTACCGCACTCAGCATTGACGCCATACTTCACGGTACAACTGTCCATTTTTAGTCCAATATACGCCACGCCCAGTGCCTGTCCGACCGCTCATAGCTCCCTGGTGCAAGTCGTACACAAGCGCCCCTCAAATTTGTATGCCTAAAAATGTTCTCAACATAAGTACAGAAGTTGAAATTTGATGTGTGTTTTTTTGAGGAGAAATTTATTTTTGTTGATGATTGTTTTACATTTGTTTTGTAAATTTTATAATTTTTTAATTTATATCACTATTAAATATTGCGAGTTTTTATGAATGATCCATAAAATGAACCTTTTTGGCTTTCGAAGCGGTAAATTGTTCGATGATATCCTCATATTGAATTGGACCAGCAATTTCATGTTAAATCGATATTGGCTAAGCCATTTAGTCGCTCTTGTGACATCGAATTGCGTAAATAATTTTTAGTTACCTTTAGCTTTGAAAATGATCTTTCAGCTGTTGCGACCGATACAGGACTTGTTAAAAAAATTCTGTACCGTTGCTCTTAATTCCGTTTAGTATGTCGATGACTCGAACAAAATTTAGATTTTTCACCAATTCTGCAACCACTGTCATCTCTGAAAAGAGTTCGCCGCCATCAATATCACATTCGGTGCCCTTTGAAAGCGTAGTTTGAAGCAGTTTACACGACTTGAGCAAATTTCCAATTTCTCTATTTTGATCGAAATCGGTAAAATTGTAGAGAAAGGAGAATGTTGCACTGTGCTTTTCTAATGCATCAAATCACTCCGCAACTGCATCAGTTGCAACTTTAAAGACAATATCAATAAAATTGTTCTTGAAACTTTCTTCCGAATTTATTTCGCGTCCAGCAGCTACACATTTGCGACAGTTCGGAAAAACTATCTCGATTCCCATTTTCTTACAGATTTCTTTTGCATCACTAAAAACCTTTTCAGGTCCAGTTGGACTGTATTCTTCCAAAAATGTTTTAGTACTTCCCAAACACAGTACAACGGCCTGTACGAAGCAATGTTAACTTGACTTAAAACGTCGTACCACATGCACACTGCACACACGAAATGATAATCCATTTTGTCGATAATTGCTCCAGCTTCATGGCGAACGGTATTCTTGAAAACTGTTGAATTCTTGATTTCGTCCAATGCAGCTATTATATTGTCAAGATTCAGTCGAAGTGGTTTTATTGCAGCGATTCGACTCGACCATCGAGTTGGAAAAAGGTTTTTCGGGGCTAATGTAGAAGCTGTTGTCATGTGGCTTTTCATAACATTCCACCGGTTCGAAGAACTCGAAGAAGAAAGATATAAATTTCTACGACCAAAAAAAAAAAACATTTGCACCTGATGCAGCATCAGCTTCATTTATAACGAGATTTAATGAATGGTTTGAACATGGCATAAGAAATGCTCTTAGGCATTTTTCTAAAATAAGATCCTGTACGCCGATGTTCTTCCCTCTCATGTTTGCCCCATTGTCGTAGGCTTGACCTCTTAAATTGTCAGGACTTAAACCGAATGATTCCAACTCATGAATTGCCATTTCCCTAATTCTCAGACCGGTTTTCTCGTGCATTTTCAGAAATTCAATAAAACTCTCTCTAACTTTATAAAGCTGAGTCGCTTGATTCTCGAACACACACCGTAAAATGACAGTCATTTGTTCGATATGGGTGATGTCAGTCGTGCCGTCCAGGATAAGTGAAAAGTATTTGCTTAGCTTAACACATTGCAAAATATTATTTTTCACTTTTGCACCAATAATCGCAATAATTTCATTCTGAATTGTGGGTGAATTGTGGTAATGATTTTTTTCACACTCAATATGCTCTCAGAGACCAGTATCAGCTTGATTTTTTTGAAAAAGACGGCAAAAGAAACAATGTACACAATCGAGACCTTTTGAATAAATCAACCATTCGCGGTTTACATTTTCCCTGTTTGACATTTTTTTGTGTAATATGATTCAGAAAACGAGCGACTATTGGTTAAAGGAAAAGCAATTACAACTAGTATCGGTCCAGTAATAATGATGTGTTCGAGTAAGGTTTGAGGCATATTAGCTGGATAATTCATAATATCGCTAATATCAAAATCAACTGCACCAGCATATTAACATTCATTTCTTCATTTTCATCACATAAAGAATTATTTTATTCCAGTGCACTAAGCTCTGAAATTTGCAACACAGCACAACAGATAATTATGTAATACGAAAAATTTTCACTAGGGATTTTCAACACACAACACTTAATTCATACCTTGTAACATTGTCAATTCATTTTGCAAATCATCACGATTCCTTTTCATTCGACACACAAACATCGGACTCCTCAAGAGGCAACATTCCACTTCATTCTAGAACATTAAAGAAAAAATATAAAAGAAAGTTCATATTCACTCATTTCATTTTAATATTATAGTATTACCTTTCTTTAACCACGAATCTATGGTCTGTGTACTTTTCTTCACTTCAGCTTAATTTTCAATTCTCCTTCTCTTATACTCAGAACTCGAAGGCTTCTTTTTGATTGGCTTGTCAAAGCGATTCATTTCTTCACAGAAAAAAAAATCAATTTTAGCCAAATAGCTCAACAGAAAACAAACAGAACTCAAAATAATAAATTTTGTCGTGAAAGAACGTTTTGCATAAAAATCACAAGCGTACTAATGTAAGTGCCTGCTGTAAGTTGACTTACCATTAATTTTTTGTACTGCGATACACTGTTAGCTCTCTGAAAAGCGCAGTTATAAAACACAGTGGACACTGCTTTTTCCGTTAGAGCCACTTCTGAGCAATACACACTCTTTTTCGCAATATTTGAATACGCAATGCAACACAACACACCACTTCTCTTCTTGTTCATTCTATTTTATTTGATTTTCGTAAGCAATGTTTGATGCTCTTATCTATTTCGTTTGTCACTGCAAATTACAAATGCAACGTGAAAAAGGGTATCCACTATGTATGAGTATGTTTTGGTGCGCTTTTACTGGACTAGGCGAGTGTCGGTTGTATTTCCAGCGGCTTTTTAAATTTTTCAAATAAGATTTCAGTGCTCATTCAAATGATTACAAAATATACTCGTATTTAAACATTTGCAGCGCCCTTTTATATACTGAAGTCTCGCTCCGTGTTTCAATGTAATTTTTTTGTAAATATGTGTATTTACTCGTTTTTTGTTGTGAATAGACACAAAATTTTGAGCTCGCGTGCCCTTGGCACTTTCGCGGCGCTGTGCAGCGCACCGGCTAAACCGGCGGTTAGACAGGCGCTGGCCACGCCCTACCCAAAGTTCTAGCACTTTCACTTAAATTATAATATTGCAGCATAAGCAATACTCCGACAAAAATTAAAAAGGATAATCGAAATAATAACTGAAAAATTGCAATAACTCAAGGAATAGTTTGGTCATACCAAATATCTTATGGCTGGAAGTAAAGGTCTGCAAGAACATTTCTGCATGGGCTCCAAAATATGTTCAACATATCATGATAACTACCTATCATCAGAATAGCCTCTAACATCCTCAAAATGGGTTATAGATGCCGCCAGCGTAAATGGCCACTCTATGAGGGTGCA
This sequence comes from Volucella bombylans, assembly GCA_949129095.1. Lineage (NCBI taxonomy): Eukaryota > Metazoa > Arthropoda > Insecta > Diptera > Syrphidae > Volucella > Volucella bombylans. The sequence goes on along the minus strand of OX422140.1, from coordinate 198,471,839 downwards.
ATGGTCATTGATGTATCAATTAAGGATTTTCAATATATCACAGAGAGTCAAGTCGACTTATACCCTATCCTTCAAGATGATGTTTTGGCAAAAATTATGATCGCCTACTTTACTTACTTTTAAATAAATTTTTATTGTATCTTTCATTATTAACTTACATTCTAGACAAAAATGATTAAATCTAATTTGACAACAACAGTTACTTAATCTAGCTTACTGGCTCTTACCGAACGCTCTAAACCTAACAATTTCATTCAATTTTGTATCAATTTTGTAAAAAGTATCTTACCATTAATCTTATCTATAAATTATAAAATATGTAACATTTCCAAGAAAAATAGTTTTAGAAAAAACTTAGATGCCGTATCTTTTGATTTTTGTGTAAAATTTAAAACTATAGCACTATTCTATTTAACTTACCTAAGCTACTTAACCTATCTTATCTATAATCGGGGTGGTGAACATTCGTAGCTTCTCGCACAGGATGGTCACCATCCCAATTGCGATTTCGGGAGCCCGTCATTCGTCAACATCGTGCACACGCACCACCAAGATTTAACCAATGCGATAAACCACAGGTCACTTCTCAGAGGTGCGGCCTCATGCTAACGAACGCGGCTTTTCACGAGATCCCTCTAACTGTCCCTAATCTAACTTACAACTAAGGGGAATATGTTGCCTTAATAACGTACCGACCTAGGAGAGCAAGCCAACCCTTTCTCCTTCTTGAAGCCACCAGAATTCGGTGTACTGTTTCTCGGCATCGATCCGATCCTTGTCCGCAATCGCGGGACTAAAACGGAGGAGCTCCTGAGCATTGGTATTATACCCGTCGTAGATGTCCCTAGCACTGCGGTGGCGGTGGTATATTACCGGGATACCATCTTTACTTTGTACTAACCCTTTAGCATCAATAATTATGATCGCCTATACCGATCTGTAAATCACGAGCAATCGCTTCTCGCCACTGTGTGAATTACTGCCTGTAAGTATTGCGTCAGTTGAATGTTTTGCGGATAAAAAATGCAAATCTTTTTTGACGACTTTCAACCAATATTATGGAGATATTCCCAATATCTGTGCACGGAATCGTTGAGAGATCACCAGACATTCAAGTTCTCTACCTCACTGTGTGATACATTTTATATTGGATACATTGTAATCTTTTTTCAATTTCCCTTTAATTTATTACTTTATCAATTCTTTACAATTCCACATAAATTATACATAGTAATAGCCAACTCAAGTTAGCTTCATTGACAAAGTATCTGCAATCTATAGTTTATAGGGAACTAGAGGCGAGAGCAGTGAACAAAATATAGAAAAAAAATTCATACAATTTGTCAATTGTTGAGTGTAATGGGGTTACAATAAGTTGTTTACTCTTTTTCTATTATATATTATACATATACTAAAAAATGCAATTTAAGAGCCAAAAATAATTTAAAATGAATTTGGTATATGAGTAACTAAGTAGTTGTGCAAAGTAGATTATAGATATCATTATAATTACATTGTAAAAGGCATATTTTTACCTTTTTAAGGCAAATGGATATACTCGTACATAGGTATTTCTTAAGATTCACATCTCATGAGGAAGGCAGTCAAAGAGCCTTGGGTCTGCAGACGTAAAAAATTAAAAAAAAAATTGCATATTGTGATATGATACTGAAACCAAATTTGTATTGTTGATTCTTAGTTTGTTCCTAGAATAGCATCGATTCAATTGATAGCCATATCTAAGAAAGATAATATTTTGTAGAAATACAAATGCCTTAAAGGAAGAAATTTAAGGATTCTAAAAAGTACTAAGCTATTTGATTGCTGTGTTTTATTAAAAATAATACGAATAAATTGTTTTTGAGAAATTACAAGTGGGTGTATTTTATTGTTATGTGTACCGCCCCAGCAAACAATGCCATACTTTTAAAATACTGCTTAGAATGAACTTACCCATAGTTATTACAATTAAGAAGATCCCGTGAGCAACAACTTTGTAACTAGTCGAAATTGGTGCTACCGATGGGTCACACCAAGAACTTTTTGATAAAGGGAACTTGTAGTATTCTAAAATGGTTTTTGGTATCACCCGTAAAAGTTCGACCGTTCAGATGTGAGACTTTCTCTATTAACCAAATCGTAATTAGTATTGCATCGACCGTCCTAAAATTTTTACTATTCCTTAAATAATTTATATAATTCTGGCCCGATATCTTTTCAAATTTTCGTTAAATGTATGCTCCTCGTATGTTAACCGATTTCGATTAGTACAAACATTTCGAAAGAGTTCTCTATTTTTAAGAAAAAGTTAATTGCATTTTGTGAGTTTTTTTTTTAATAACTCAAAAATCATTAGCGAATTTTGATGAAAATTTGACGGCCGCGTTTCGGCATTGAGACGCATCACCTGGCAAATCTTTTCTTACAAAACATTTAGAAATATTTCATTTTCAATTTCCGAGGTGAATGCAAGAGAGGTAGTTAAAAAATATTTTTGCCTAGTCGCAACTCTAAGATATATTTTAAGTTCATCGGCATGGGCGGGCCAACTTACGAGTATTTTCCAGTTAAGTAAAATACCAAGATATTTGAAAGGTGTAACATCACTCAATTTCAAAACATGTCTGAGAGCCTACTTCGAGTTACAAATATGTTTGTTATGTTTGCTATGTTTTATTACATTTTGCACAGTGAAAAAAGAACTGCCCAAAGTATATGAACTTCATATTTAAAAACATAATTTTTGTTTTATTAATAATTTTATGCATTTTGAACCAGTGGTGAAAGACTTCTGGATCATGGTTTGTATCAGCAGAGAGGTTTAAACAGAGTTACTGTGAAAAGCACATGGCACATCGTCAGCTAATATGTGGTATTAATTTTGTTATGATATTCTAGTAATAAAAGCGAATTAATCAAAATTAAGAAAAGAATCAGACCAAGTTCATGCAATTTATCTGCTAAATTCTAAACTTTGAATTTGAATGCTTTCTGTTGTTTGTTCAGTATTATTTTTCTTATTTAAATTTCCATTCTTTTTTGCGTCACCTTTAACATCATGAAACTTGTTTAAGAAAAAATGGTTTTGCAAACAAAACATTATATCTTTACATAATTGCTTGTTCACAATATTGATATTGCCATTATTCGGGTGTTTAGCTTTGTTCTTGAAAGTTTGTTTTTATCTTTGATATTGAGGATTATCTCAAAAGTTATCCACGGTTTTAACTTTTTGAATTTATTGTCTCTTTTCTCTACTGTTCTCGAATATTGCTTAACATACATATTTAACATTTCTGTGAATATAAGATAAGCTCCAGAGGAATCACATACATTAAGTACGTTTTCGCAACATTCAAAACAAGTATGTAGATTATTTAGCGCAACAAAATCAGTTCAGATGAAAGAAGAACTGAAGGAAAATTTATTTGAACGTGCACCAAGAATGTCTTGTAGGATTAAATACACATAATAAACACATAATAAACACATGCAGTGTTCGATTAGCTGCATATCAAGAACAGAACTCCTGTGCAGGAATCTAGGGGATTGGAATAGGCGCACCATGATATGGTATAATGTTGTGTATTCTGGATTACTTTGTCGTTTTTTGATTGTTTTGTGGGTGTGTCACGTGGCGACTCGCACGTACAGAAATACATGTAGTGCCACGTGCCCCTCCAGTGGTCATACGTTGATTAAATTCTTTGGTCACTAATACCAAGTTGAAGTAAATAAACCCTAGCGGCTACCCACACACAAGCTCCATTTACGCTGGAAAAAATTACTCAAATGACCAAAGAAGAAGACCAACCGCTACAACGTCACATAATACACAAATCGTATTAGATCTGGCTGAACAATATCTCTACAAACGTAGGACGGTTACGACTGATAACTTCTATACCTCCGTCTCCTTAGAGAAAATGCTACTCAACCCCGTCAAACCCATCTAATTGGAATGCTTCGCAAAAATAGAAATGGCAATCCAAAAAAGTTTACAATGGACAAGCTGAGAACAACTGACGTCATTGGGCGTGAGTGTTCGCTATAGTTGTACGTGTAGTAACATAAATTGGAAGGACAAGCGTGAAGGCCTGATGCATAGCACAAAGCATTGGCTCGAGGAGGTGTCAACTGTGTGAAGAACTCGGAATGGCGATGAAATAAAAAAAGCTTCGGATGATCATTAGGAGTATTATCATTCTAAGCAGGGTATCGATATATCGGATCAAGTGGCTTGTTAAACCCACTGCGTAAAACAATCTGGTGGTACCACAAAATTGCATTTGAATTCATGCTTTCCACAACTGTAGGTAGAAAATGCTTTAGTAATTTACAAAAAACAGAAGTACAATACATAACATCGATTCTTCAATTCAGGCAAACTATTTATGAAAGTCTGTGTGGACTAAAGATTGATCAGCCATCATCATCATCTTCTGTCAAGCATGTCTTGAAAGAATTTGAGATTAGAGACACCACAAATCGAAAAACCAGAAAACGATGTCCATATTATACAACCACATATCAAAAACTGAAGGAAGTCTCAACATTCTGCAGCTCTTGCTAGAAGAATTTCGCAGTTTGCTTAAATCAATTCAATCAAAAACATTTATTTTATATTTTTATTATATAAGGTTGTTTAATTCTTTAATTACTTTCAATAAATTTAAAAGTATTATCGAGTGGTTCACTTTTAATATGCATATCATTTCCATAAAATATAATACAAAGGATGTTGAACATATTTCCAATTTTTCTTTGTATAGTGAAGAAAATGCTTTTCACAAGGTGCCAAAAGGAAGAAACAAAACCACACTACACACAAGCCACTTATAAAATATCAGTGACCCAATAAAATTACACAATTTTTTTTATTTGTTTACAATTGAATTCTTATTAAAATGAAATGCTTTAATAACTTCAGCACTTTGTTGGACCGTTAGATGTTTATTGTTATCGACCCATCTCCACGACTAACAAATATTAAATGTCAAACCAAAAATCTAATCATTTACTATGAGATAACAAATATGGGAGATACTTACAAACTTTAAACAAAATCTGCCAATAAGACTATAGAAAAGATACTCTTAAAGAAACCTTAGCCTGTAATGGTTTGGAAACAGAGTGCAGCATAATTGGACCGATTGACCTACGAGATGTAGTATACACAGTGTGTTCCACAAAAAGACGCACCAATGAAAAATTACAAAATTTTATTAAATCATATTTTTTTATTATTACATATATTACAATATAGTAGTGAGTCCATTCACCATTATTATTTATAATTGATTTTTATCGTCTAGCGCAAGTTTCACTTAATTTTTGCGTATAATCTGAATCTGCACAAACTGTTTTATCCTTACAGTCGTAATTGTTTGGGCCATACAGAGATTCGCCACGCTTTAGCAAACCCTTCTGGTATAATTTTACCATAAAATGTTCGTCGAGGTTATTATTCAATGTACAATGCATATGCAAAAATTGACGCTTGTAGATTAGCATTAAACTTTGAATTCTGGGATAACATGTACAGTGCTTCGGATCCATCTATTCTTTGACCGTTTTCTTAACAGATCATAATTTCACATTAGGAATTGTAGCCGGAATTTGATTATGAAAACCAAAAAATTAAAGTGTTTGAAACCATGGATGACAACACAATTTTTAAAAAGAATTTGACACAATGAAAGATTTTGTCTTAGAATAAAAGCTTTGCAAAGATAATTATTGTCGTTCGAAACGAGCTCAAAACGTTTGTAACATTAAAACGGAATGGCAGATTGTTGACGAGTTGTTAAATAAAAATAAGCCAAATGTTTATATGATTTTAGATAGCAATAATGCACCTGTATCTGAAACTGCAAAGGTTGCTCAGCTTTTTAACGATTTCTTCTCTAATAAAATTCATTACGGAGACTCCGACAGAAACTAATCATTGGGATATCTCTGATATCCAAGAAAATCCTCATTTAGATTGCTTTTTCTTCGAATGCTTAATACCTTTGATGATTCACAAAATTTTAGCTTCACTAAAAAGTTCATATTCTTCTACTAACGGTAACATCTCTAGCACTGTTTTAAAAAAATATATCTTTTCATGTTTCTGATATTCTTTTTTTATTCTTCATATTTTTAACAATTGCATTCAATCGGTCAATAGTACTCCACGAAATAATGATATGGATAAAACAAATTACGCTTATTTTCAACTTTATTTTAAGAATTTTACAAAACCTAATTCAGTTTTAGAAATTAAATAATAAAATTAATGGAACAGATATAACGATAAGGCCAAATTTTATTCTCATTGTAATATGTATAGAAATATGTACATATGTAAAATCAAGACTTAATACTTAATACTTAAGCCTTTGTTGCTGATGACATCATCGAAGCGTCGTGGCATCGAATTAATCAATGATCGTATCTGAATAATGTCGATTTTGTCCCATTCTTCCTTAATAGTGCTTTTAAGATCTTTGACATTATCAAACTGACACCCATTTTCGAAAACATTTCTTGACAAAATTGCCCAAATATTTTCAATTGAATTCAAATCAGGGCTGCAGGCTGGTCCGTCCAATAACGTGATGTTTCGGGTCTCAAGGACCCCTTTTTCATCTTAGATGAATAGCTAGCTGCGTTATCTTATTGAAATATGAATTCACTGGCGAATAAATTATCTCCAAGACCCATTAAAATATCATCTAAGAGCTCAGTATATTTTCGGCTATTCATTTTGCAAAAAAATTAAACAAATAGGTGACTTTTCAGAGCAGCTTCTAACACCCCAAAACATTAAGGTGCCTCCTCCAAAATTGCGAGCATACCTATGTTGCCTTTCAGCTCTCTTATCATGCCAATATTTCTGACAACCATCCGGCAAATCTAAGGTGAATTTTGTTTTCGTCAGAAAATACTACTTATCACCACTCTTCGCACCAAAATTGAAAATTGTTCGCATTGTGACGTGTTGTTAGTATGTATTTCGGGATGCGTTTAACGTATTCATTGGTGTTATCTGACTTTTTGACACATTTAGCTACAATTTCAGTAAGACTGATAGACTCATTTACAGTAAGGCGTCTAATTTCTCGAATATCTCAAGGTGTTAACGTTGGTTTTCTACTTGTACTTCGCTTTACTTCATAGTTTTCCTCAAGTTTTGGGTAATTTGCAATTACAGTTTTACTTTTTTGTAGAGTAACTGCGATCTGCCTTGTTGTTTTCCATTGATCCACAACAATCTACGGAATCGTACTTTATACACGAGTGGCTTGCATACTTTTTAAGAAACCGTAAAATTCAAAATAAATTTACAATATCTCTTAAAATTCTTTGAATGTTGGCGTGCCACAGGGTTCTCTACTAGGTCATACAATTTTTTTTATATATGTTATCTCGTTGTTCTTGTATCCTTTTCATGGCGAAGTTACCGCGTTTGCTGTTACTACAGTACTACAGCACATCCTACTGTAAAACTAACAATACTGGATGTATTGCATCGATGGTTCAACCATCATAGATTGGTCATAATACAAAAAAGGGCAATGCACACAGATTTGCCTTTGATATATCCTCTATACAATTCCTCAATACAAAACAAATCGAATAGCCTTTAACAATAATGCAAATTGCAGCCCGGGGTGCATTCATATTAGGCGCCTCGACAGCGTTAAATACATGGATTATATTGGATAATAAGCTTAATTGGAAGGACCATACTTTGTACCGTAAGGATTATTTGATGAAAGTTGTGAAGCAGTTATATCATCTTAGCCTATACTGTCGATTGTCACTTGAATCTATTTATCTTGTGTCGAATCAGAAAATTAAAAAATTTACATTAAAAATCGTACAAGAAATTCATAAAAGAGGAAGAATCAGTGGAAAAACATCATACAACTTCTTTATTGCACTAGAAAACGAAGTGGCACTTATTGGAAGGAAGGAGGATTCGATTTTCGAACAACGTATATACTGCATATCATCGGAATAAATATATTTACTACATTACCATTGCTATAAAGAATACACGGAATTTGGTAAGAGTTTGTCGAAAAATCTGAGCTTGGTAATGATGTGTGCTCTGAAAAGTCAAGCGAAAGGAAATATATATATGTATCATCAAATTGTCTGGACTGAATAAAGTGCTGTCGAAAATTGTTTCGCAAGTCGATGCTGAAAGGCACGATGCTGCACGCAAAGGCAGACTTGATCAAGTATAATAGATTTCTCTCAAGAAATATTGGTAGTTGAAAAGCTAGAATTCAGTTAAACGCGCCAAGGTGACAGCTAAACAAAAGTGGTCTGAAACATTAAACGAACCCTCTAGAGCTTTTAAAATACCGGGATTGTGACATTGCTCAAACATTTTTGCTTTTCACTTTGCTTATGGGATTTCATTAGATAATAAATGTAGGTACCATTAATCGCTAACGTCTGCTTATGTTGATTTTTTTTAAAGAACTCTTAAATCGACATGAATTATGCAATCTGTCACATATTCTTCATACTTTGAGATATCAAGAACAATTGTTACACGATATCTCTTTTTTCCATTCTATAGAAGGCGCTCAAATCAAGGCTTATTTTAATTGTTGTCACTATAACTTAGGTTACGGTTGATGAAATTTAAAGTAAATTGCGTTTTTCAAAAGATAATGAAATTGCATTGGCAATGAATTAGAAAGACCCATTTTAACAAATAAATAGGTATAGAAATTAAAAAAAAAATCAAAACGCGGTAAATTTTGTGAGGGCCTGTGGCCGATGCATACAAGATATAAACCAGATGGAATTAATAACTTCTTAGAAGATAACCTGTATACTATCTTCATTAACATTATTCCACTTAAGATACAAATTATATATTGCCTTCCTCGTTAAATCATATATATCATGTATATACGAGTATATGTATGATATGCACAAGCTCACAGAATTACGAGATTTCGCATACCGCAGTTGGAAATCATGCTAACTCAATATTTCCTTCCATTCCCACGCCTTAGAGTGAGTTCGGATTTAGTGGTCCCGCCTTTTCTTTTTATCCAGATATCTATGTACATACTCGTATGAGAAGACAACAGCAAATTATGTACTAGTTCATGTTCATGAAAACTGAAGATTGAAAATTTAAAGTATCTAGGATTGGCTCCGTTGAAAATTTGTATTGCCTTTACCGATTAATAGATTATGCTGTTATTTTGTTAAAAGTACATTTCTTGTACAAGACATTCTTTTTTTCAGACAACTAAATTCACGTGAGATGAGTGATTGCCTAGAATACAACAACAAGTCCAATTACACTAATAATTTAGTCTACCCATGGAGCGAAATAACTACTGACCCCAAAAATCTTTCTTTCTCTCTCTGTCCCATTTTCCTAAACACGTAACACGTGCTCAGGCATTTTAAGTGTAGTAATACCTTTTTTTCTAATGAAGATACAGTTGAATCACTGCTGTCACCGGTGTTGGCAAAATAGATCCAAGGTTCATTAAACTACTACTGCCCCATATCTAACCACTTTTAACACACCTCTTTAACAGCATTATAACTATAATACCTCCGTGTTTTCATCCAGGTGGAAAAAGATTTTAGGTCCATAGCAATTCTGCCAATTCTTAGCAAGGTGTTTGAAAAAGCAATGCACAAACAAATTCAAAGTTAGAAAGCATCTGAGTGCCAACCAATCTGGTTTGCGTCCAAAAAACAGCTGCAAAACTGCTCTGCTTTCTGTAGTAGATGATACAAGAAAGTCCAGGTATACGAGTCATGTTATCTTTTTAATGCTCCTAGACTTCTCCAAAGCATTTGACGCTGTCAGCCACAAACTATTATGTAACACACTGCAGGAAATATTTTGGTTTTCAAGACAAGTTGCAAAGCTCATTTACTCGTACCTTTAAGAGAGACAACAATGCGTTGCAGCCAATGAGCGTTGCTCTACTTTTTTAATGGTTTTTGGCGGAGTACCCCAGGGATCAATCCTTGGACTAATACTTTGTTCCCTCTACATTAATGAGTTTCCCGCCTTGGTTCACCATTGCTCAATATGTTTATACACTGATGATGTTTAGCTCGTCTTCAGTAGCCCCTTTAGCAATTTAGATGAAGCTGACCCAATTATTAATCAGAACTTATCAACTATACTCGACTGGTCAATAAATAACTTACTTTATCTCAACCCCGAACATACCAAGGTAATTGTCATCCACAAGAAAACCTCAGACCTATCTGTCTGTCCACTTATTACACTTGGGCCAGATATTATACCCTATGTCGCTAGCGCCAAGAATCTAGAACTCACATTTAGTAGTACCTTCACATGGAAACAACACATTAGCACTTCTCTTGGCAGTGTTAATAGAAGGCTCCGAGACTTACACCAATAGACATAAGAATAGTGCTGTCTAAAATACTGATGCTATGAAATTTATTGTAATGCTGTTTAAAATTGCAGAAGAATCATATTATTGTTGAAATTATCGCTTTCAACATATTGCACTCTCACCTTAAGCCATTATCATGTTTCAATTCCTTCTATGCTTTTAAGCTTGTCATTTCTTTTTACATTTGTTTAACCTTCTTCTTCCTTGAGCTCTTGAAAAGATAAGTCACATTTTTTGTAATCTTAAAAGTTATTTTATAATAAATTACAACTTGGATCATTTAATTAGTTTGTTGCCTTTTTATTCAAAAGTGTATTTATATATTTACAAAAGATTATGGGCCCAGTCATTCGCAAGTCTATTGTATAATAAATAATTACATTTTGGAAACGGGCATAACCAAAAGTACAACATCTACAGACGATTCTGCAATTGACGATACAATCCTTTTGGACCAAACGTTAGAAGGGATTCATGAAAACAACTTTGAGATTCAAGTTCCAGAGAGACTAGAGTTAAGTATGGCTGAATCAAAAGTTTACCACATTCATCGTTTCAACGGGCTGAATTATCAGCTGTGGCGACGACAGATGAAAATTTATATGACAGAAAATAAACTAAAATCATACATTCTAGAAACAATAGAAAGACCAGGTACCAACACTCAAGTTTGGGATGATAAAGATGCTGAGCACAAGCATTCACTATGAGGGATATAGAGTTAGTACAATTAAATATCTTACAGACTGCGTTACTGCTGCACAAATGTGGTCCAGATTGAAAACTGTTCATTCTGAAAGAAGTGAGCTGTTAGCTTCTTGAGAAGTTTATTAATTGCAAATTAGAAGAGGAAGAATGCATGGCTGATTATATAGCGAGAGTTACATCACTCACGCAGCGTTTGAAAGACATGAATCTTGAGCAAAAAGAACCAGTGGTAATTGTAAAGATTCTCAGCAGCCTACCAAGTAAATTCGATCATGACAGAACCGCTGATCAAAATCTTGAACGTTTGACTGATCACTTAGTCAATGAGGAGTTACTTATTAATATTCGAACAAATAATAATGGAGAGAACAACACAACAACTAGAACAGAGTATGTAGCTATCAGCAGCAAATTCAGACGTAAGAATACAAGGACATCAAATAATGATAACAGACAGCAGCGATCAGGTAAATGTAATTATTGCCAAAAACAAGGGCATTGGGCAAGAGAGTGTTTTAAACGTCAGCGAGATCGACAAAACAAAGTTGATGGCCACCAAAATGAATATGATCGTCATTCTCTTAGCCGGAGAGAATCAAACAAAATTCATCCAAGTTGTCAGGCATCAGTTTCTGATGGAATGTCTCAATTGAGCATCAACTCAACCTAAGAGGGAGTGTTTCAAGAGTTTTATTCCACTTGAGGAAGGAAAATGTGAAGTGCGAGTTGGAGATGGTCGAAAATTGAGGGTGGATGGAATTGATCTTGGGCGTAATTTTATATCTGTTTCAAGCTCTACAGAAAAAGGCAAGAAAATTATTTTCGAAGAAGGTGCCCAACGTGTTATCTTTATGAAAAATCAAAGAATTATTACAGATGGTGTGCGAGAGAACAGGCTATATAAGATGAATTTGGTGAAAACAAAGACAGCTCAACTAAACATTGCAACGTCAAGCACATTAATGCTGTGGCATGAGCGTTAAGTCGTGTGAATTTTCAGACACTTCGAGAAATGAGCAACAAAGCAATTGTAGACGATCTCAAAATCAATCACGTGTCAAGTAAAGACCCATTCTGTGCAGACTGTACCTATGGCAAGCAGCATCGTCAGACTTTTCCAAAGTCAGGTGCTAAGCGGTCTGGTTTTGCTGGTGAAGTTTTTCATGTTGATCTCTGTGAAGTTGAAGCTCACGGACATACCATCAGGCGCTTGAGATCGGACGGTAGAGATTTTCTTTTGAAGCAAGGAATAAAACATGAAGTTTCGACCCCGAGAGCTCCAGAGCAGAATGGTTTCATTCTGATGATCGGCTATAACGAGGAGAGCAAAGCGTATAGAATTTTCGATCCTGCTGACAGAAGAATATTAATCAGAACAGATGTGATATTCAATGAAGGACAACCGACGCTCCAAGAAATAGTTGAAAACTGTGATTCAACTAAGCCAAATTGTCAAAATGACTCATCTGATTTGCAGAATGATGCTTGTTCTGAAAAGACTAAGAGAATGTACAAGAATCCAAGGCTTCCAACTCCCAGAAGCCCGTACAACATAAGGCAAAGTACAAGGCCGAATTACGAAGAGTTATCTGAGGAAGAGCTGATTGTAGCCGAGGTTTGTGCATGTGAGGTGGAGCCGAAGACGCTAGAGGAAGCCATGAAATTCGAAGATTCGCAAAAGTGGTTAGATGCTATAAATGAAGATATCGACTCACTGGAAACAAATAAAACTTGGGTGCTAGTCCCAAGCACAGGAGAAGAACATGTCATTACTAACAGGTGGGTGTTTAAAATTAAGTATAAGGCAAAGGGTGTTCCATAGATAAATATAAAGCGAGATTGGTGGCAAGGGGTTGCTCACAGAAATATGGAATCGACTACGAAGAGACTTTCGCACCGGTTGTTAGATACGATTCTGTCAGAATATTGTTGGCAATAGCAGCGGCACAAAATCTTGAAGTTCACCAGTTCGATGTCAAAACTGCATTCTTACATGGCAATTTAGAAGAACGCATTTATATGGAACAACCATGTGGGTTCAAAGATGGTGAGAAGATCTGCTTTTTAAATAAAAGCTTATATGGACTTAAGCAAGCATCGAGGCAATGGAACAAAAGATTTGTTGAATTTCTGATGCAATATGGACTAGAACAATCAAGAGCTGAGCCATGTGTATTTATCAGTAAGTCTAAAGAATTAGTAACTTACCTAGCTCTTTATGTAGATGATGGGCTCATATGTGGAAATAATATTATATTTATAAAGCAGCTGCTCAATAAGCTTAATAAAGAATTTAAGATTACATTCAGAGAAGCAGAATTTTTCGTTGGCATGCAAATTAAAAGAGATAGAGAAAAAAGAACTCTCAAAATTTATCAACGCATTTACACAAATAAATTTTTAAATCGTTTTCATCATGCTAATTGTTCACCTGTTTCTATACCCGCAGAGCCTGGAATTAAATTTTCGAAGGATGAAAAACTTCAGAAATCTGGTGTTTTCCCGTATAGAGAAGCGATAGGTTCGGTGATGTATTTGATGGTGTGCACAAGACCAGACATCTCGTATATTGTTGGTGTTCTTAGCAGTATAATGGATTGTCCTTCCTTAACACATTGGCAAGGAATTAAAGGAATTTTACGATTCCTAAAGGGAACGTCAGAGCGTGGAGTAACCTTCAATAGAGATTCCATCTACACCGAAGTGACAGCCTATTGTGATGAGGACTGGGCTGGAGACGTTGATACGAGGCGAAGAATGGATCGTGCTTTTAAATGGAGGCACAATTGCTTGGAGCTCTAAGAAACAGACTGTGACTGCGACATCAACAACAGAAGCTGAATTCGTAGCTCTATGTTCTGTAACAAAAGCAGTTATAAGCATAAGAAGATTACTGTCAGATCTGGACCAACAACAAACTAAACCTACTATAATAAAATGCGACAATCAAAAGGCAATTACTTTGGTTAATAATCCCGAGTCATCGAAAATAACAAAACACATCGACACTCAGTATTTTTACACATGTGATATGCAGAACAAGGCGGAGATAGATGTGCAGTATGTACCAACCGATAATCAATTGGCTGATCCTTTGACAAAAGCATTACCGAAAGAGAAATTTCGAAGGTTGGTTGAGCGGTATGGACTTATGGACGATTAACATTAAGTAATTTTTTGAAAGAGAGAGGGGGTGTTGAAATTATCGCTTTCAACATATTGCACTCTTACCTTAAGCCATTATCATGTTTCAATTCCTTTTGGGCTGTTAACTTGAAATTTCTTTTTATATTTGTTTAACCTTCTTCTTCCCTGAACTCTTGAAAAGATAAGTCACATTTTTTGTAATCTTAAAAGTTCTATAAAATCTTTAATCTTTTATAATAAATTACAACTTGGATCATTTAATTAGTTTGTTGCCTTTTTATTCAAAAGTGTATTTATATTTTTACAGAAAGCTGCTTATTCAAAACGTATATTCTTTGAAAATCTGCTGATACGATCACTATTATACATATATACACAACATTATGCAAACACGGGAACCTGTGTATATATTGCCTTTTTCAAATCTCGGCGGACTTTTGCTTTAATTCAAAGTCGATAATCTTGTTTAACTTCAGAGCGAGAATTTTCCGTTCATGCCACTCGTCTGTGTAACAACCCACCAATTGCGCTGAGAAGAGTTAAAAACGCAATACATTTCAAAACTCTACTTGAAAACCCAGCCAGAGACTTAATTTCTTTTTTTTTCTCATTTCTTAAATCATATGTAATATCATTTGCAAACAATGAAGATACACAACATTGCACTATTTTTAAGGTTTCCCTTAACTAGAAGATTTAAATTTTATTGGGGAAGCAATACATAGTTTTAAATAAATAAAAAGTGAATAGTTACAAACCCATTGAATATCATTTAACTTGAAGATTTAAAAATGTTACTATTGTATATAGGATTATGCGCCGTGCGAAGGAGGAGTAACGAATTGTAACTCATTGAGATATGGAACTCTACTTATTTACTTAACGTTTCCGACCTGTAAAGAATCTGTACCTACCTAAGAAAATCCACAGTTCTGTCCTTTTCGGTTCTGGCCAAGCTGTTTACAGTTCTTCAGATACTTCCATGGTTGCTTAATCCATAAAACGGAAGATCGATCTTCTTCGCTGCGGCGTTCTTGTCTACGAACAATTTTACTTTTTTGCTTATTGCCCAGTATTAGATAGAACACGCATTTCGTCTTCTAAATTAGGAGCTCTAAATCCATTTGTTTTGCATAATCGAAGTAGCTGCAGCTTCTAGGCCCAATTAGAAGCAGGTAATTTTCTTCACTATTTCGACGTTACTATAACGTCTTCTCATAGCCTACGTCCTAGTTTTTACTCTACCTTACTTTAAGGCGAACTATTTTTACTTGTTTTTCAAAGACCGAAAAAAGGCTATTTGACGGCGCGCTGCGAATGACCAATAATAGTATCACTGTCATCTGTATATCCTAGAACTGAGCAGATTTGTTGAAGAAACTGTATTCTGTATACTATCTTTTTCAGCACTACGTTGAAGAAGTCATATGATCATTGTTGAAATCCGCTGCACGTTTGAAAAATAATTCGGAGTAGCTATTTCCGGATTGCACTTTGCACCGCGTGTTTTCCAGCCTTATTTATTTAATTTATTTATTTACTAATTTCGTGTGTATTTTTATTTCTTAGGTATAATTATAATTAAAAATAAAAGGTAAATTATAAATTATAAATTACAAAGTTTGAAATGTAAGAGATACAGTTATCAATAACATTTCTTAATAAATTGTAGTTTACACAAGCCTTGTCTATAATTATGTTCTTCTTATGTTCAGCAATATGAAAAAAAATAGTGTTCCCTAGGTCGAAGAATGCCAGAAGGGGTGTATAACATAAGTTAAACAAGTTAAACACTGATAAAAGAAACGGAGAATCAATGTGAGATGTTAATAGTCAATAGTTTTTAGTTAATCAATGTAAAACTTATTGCAGCGCAATTTACGAAGTAATCATATACAATAGGAAATTATTTTCCGGTAAATGTAATGACTGAGTATTTATTCGTATTAAAATACAAACCATTACTGATGCATCAGTCGTTTATACGTTATATTGAATTTATGGACTTATACATTTTTAGATCATCAGCATATAAGAGAAATTTAGATCTAGATGTAAAAGTCATTGATAAATTGAACAAAAAGAAGTGGCCCAATTTGACTTCCCTGAGGAACACCAGAAAAATTAAAAATTGTTTTCGAGATCACAGATCCGATTTTCACATATTGCTTCCTGTTAGTCAAATAACTGACGATCCATTTAACAGAATTGGAGTTAATGTCAATCATTTTAAGTTTTTTCAATAGGATGTCAACGCAGTCAACCTCAAGACGTTTTCCATGTTGTGCAAACAGTAACAAGTAACTGTTACAAGGTTAGTGATTATATCCTAGATCTAACACTTACAAGTACATGCTGAAACTCTGAGATATAAGACCTTACCATATAATGGAATAAAATTTTCTTTTAACTACAGCTTCAAATATTTTTGACATCAATTGCAATTTGTCTATAGGTCTATAATTGTCAAATCAACAGTATATGCAGCATATGTTACATACGACGCCCTGTAGAGCTCAAGCCTTGAAGTCAATGAAGATAGATATATTTTATTTCTTACATAGTGTAACAATGGTTTAACAATATTTGTACAATTTGCTCTAGCTTGCACAGAGAAACGGTGTATATAGAACCTTACTGCTGAAAATATTATTGTTTAATGAGTGAGGATATGTAGTACAGTAATTACATATATGCACAATCGGAGGAAAACTATGGAAAAAACCTGCATTGAAGTCAATGAATATGTAATGGGTTAAGAGTTGAAATTGTTGGAGATTTTAATGATTTGTCTTAGTGTAAAGATTTATCAATGTCAATTTCAATGTCAATTTTACTTAGAAATGGCATTATGCTGTTTTTCAGCCTTCATCAGAGCATAAACTCAATATGGGCTTCAACCTCGAAAGAAAAATCAACAGTAACTGCCATTCACTAGATTAACTAATTCTAAAAAAAAACAATCTCAAGGGATCTGGTATAATAGCTCTCTTCGACATTTAGGACACCTTCAACCAAGACAAACCGTAGGTGCAAACAGCCGCACTATCAGATTTATGAATAGAGGTCAAACTATACGGATTGATAAATCAACTACCAGACTTACCTATTGTGTAGTGTAGTAGTACAATATTTCAAGCAATTAAAGGCTAACACATTAGATGTCACATCTGCTGCGAATTTTTTATTTTTTTTTAAATTAGTTACTCGTAAGTTAAGTTTTACATTTGGATAAAATGTAAAACAAAAATAATTTTTAAGTTTTAACATTATACAATAATTTATTAATTGAACTACTCGTTATTGATACTTGCTTCCAACTGAAGCAGAAGAAACCTATTTATGAATGAGTGTCTTCGGGTCAGAACCTTTCGCTGGAATTGTTGTTGTTGAGGATGATGGTATCCGCAAATCCGCGCTCAAGGGGTTAAGGTTATCTTTAAATGTTTGCACACGTCGCGGGCGAAGGGAAGTTAGAGAGGAAAGAATAATGTACGTTCGTTTTGAATGTTCGAAGGTTACAATGATCAGGAAATAAAAAGATGGGCAGGGCATTCCCTTGAGCGAGTTATATGGCTTAGGAAAGAATCACGATATTTCAATATTCGTCCAAAAGTGGGCTTGAGGGTAAACTGATGAGCATTCATGGCCAGACGAGTCTTACGGGTGATGGCTCGAAGTGGCGAAATGCTACTGGCAATTTCAATGGAGCACTGATGGTAGAAATAGCGATAAAACAAAGTGAGTCAGGAGACATTATGTCGGTGTTCGAGGGTGTTCATTGTGTGAGTGATATTAGTATGATCTATGAATTATATCGTACAGTTTTGATTCCTATCTAGCAGGTACTGATATGTTTTCGGGGGATGAATGCCTTATATATTGAGACCAGATCAGAGGGGGTGAAATATTTCTTACATCGCTTGAGGAAACCTAGACGTTTCGCAGTATTTTTAACAACATCAAATATGTGGTCATTCCAACTTAGGTTGTCATTGGCATACATACTCAAAATGGAAAGTTTTTCGGTTTCAATGAAGCAAGTGCCATTCATGCATAATGACTGGGGGTTTGGATTTTGCTGTAACGACAGCATCTTTTTTCTAACTGTGTGGTCGGTGTATGAGAAATTAGCTGATATGACACAGGGGTCCGACGAGCCTAGAGGGGATAGCACATAGTCCTTATACTTATCAGGGTGAGAAAATCTGGTGTTCGAGTGGGCTCATTTAAGCCCATAATAACGATTTCAGTATGAGGATACAGAGATACACTTCTTTGAATGGAGTCAGACGACAAACTCGTTAAAGGTCGAATTGCTGCCCAGATAATTTACTTACTGAGATGAAATTTTAACCACATTAAATCGAATTCCGGATTGGAACAGGGACTACATTGTAGTGGAGTTTGGTAAGCTACATCACTACGCGGATATTTGCTATGTCTATATATCTGTTGTAGCACTAGGAGCAAAGTGGCTATAAAATCCTGAACTTAGTTTTGTAAACACACCTTAGTTTGTTTTTTGTTTATTTATTTATTTAGTGGATAATCCACCATTTAAATTCATTAAAATTTACAAAAATTACATAGAACTTACATCTAGTTTTATACTTAGGAAAATAACAATAAAAAAAAAAATAAAACTTATATTTATCTATAAGGAAAATTGTATTTTACAAAATGAATCACTTTTCTTTTGAATGTGGCAAAATTCATTTCATTTTTTAATTCATCTGGCATTGAGTTAAAAAGATTAAAGCCTTTATATACAATACTATTTTGCGTAGCATTTGAACGGTATGATGGCAATCGTAAGTCATTTTCATTTCGTAAATAGTATGGTTGTGCCTCTCGAACATATCGCATGTATTTTTTTTAGTAAAAAGGTAACATATCCTGCCCATGGCAAAATCAGTTTTCATTGTATAATTAATTGGAACTCAGACAAAAAAATTCTACGTGTGAAGGCATAACACTGACACGTAGATTTGGCTGTTATAAGAGTTTCAAGCAATGAAAAAAATACTGGGAATTATATCTCGAATCACTCTGAGTGAAGAAAAACTCTCCGTCCTATTCGGACTCCCACCCCTGGAGAGCAAACATAGAAACCAAACACACCTGAGTTTCAAAAAACCACTACAAAAACAATTTCTCCTCCTTCTATCTTTCCGCCCGCGCCCTGGCAACAGTAAAAGGGTATCAACCCCTTAGGCGCGCGTAAATTATAAAAAAAAAAAAAAAAAAAATATTAAATTTTATTTTGAATATAAAACATAAAACATTGACCAAAATTCTTTGCGTTCTGTCTAGCATATTTAACATAAAAGAAACCGATGTATATTTACTAAGTTTTAAAATTATCCTCATTGCTTTATTTTGTAATCGCTGTATATTTAATAACAGGTTATCACTACACAAGAATAAAATTGACGAACAGTACTCAAAATGTGGCTTGATCATTACATTAAATATATTTATTGCACTTAGTGTTGAAATCTTACTACGTATTCTACTTAGGAAGTATATTTTTTTTGATACTTTTTTGATAATATAATTAATATGCAAATTAAACTTTAATCTATTATCAATAATAACACATAAATATTTGATCTCTCCGACTTGTTCCAATAATTGGTTTTCTACCTTTAAGTTAAGACTATGACTACAATTAAATAACATACATTTCGATTTTGACACATTCAACTTTAGTTTGTTTATCTTCAGCCATCTGTTTAGATTAAATAGGTCATGTTGTATCTTTTGTTCACACTCCTTTATGATTTTTCCCGATATAAAAAGAAGGGCATCGTCCGCAAATAGTACTATCTTTGAGTGCTTTAGTATACTTTTTATGTCGTTGATGTAAATTATAAAAAGGAGCGCACCTAGGATTGAACCTTGAGGAACCCCAACATTTGTTTCAGCTTTTTCGGATGACACGCCATTTACAACGGTTCGTTGGGTACGACCACTCAGGAATGACTCAAACCAATTTAATTCATTGTTAATAATGCCATAATTTTTTAATTTAGACAAGATGATACTTCTGTCGATAGTCTCGAACGCTCTTTTGAGGTCAAGAAAAACCGCTATGACAAAATTGTTTTCCGCGATTTCCTCTTTCCAGTTTATTATGACATTATTCAGCGCTGATTCACAGGAGTGCCTTCGTCTAAATCCAGATTAACTTTCTAGGAATAGATTATTTGATTCGAAATACTCCTCTAATTGTATTTTGACTACTTTTTCTAAAATTTTTTCATGAACAGGAAGTGCATTAACGGGACGAAAATTTTCACAAAGAACGGTACCTGGGATTTTTTCAATAGGTGTTATAACAGACTCTTTCCAGGTTTCGGGAAACACACCGGTTAGCAGAGAACGATTTATAACACGCACAATAACATCACCGATTATGTTCATTGCATCTAGCAGCATTTTAGGACTTATACGATTAAAGCCTTTTTTTTGGTTCATAGTTTTTAAGATCATTCTCACATGTTGAACATCAATACATTTAAAAAGTGAAACATAGATGTTTAGCGGGGTATACTGTACAAAGGGAATGGTTCTATTTATATCAGTAATACTATCTATGAAAAAGGTGTTAAATTTATCTGCCAAAGTTTTATCCATTTTGATAATTTCACCATTAAACTTTATATTATTTATTGGACTTTTTTTAACATTTAATACGTACATTTTGATAGTTCTCCACATAGATTTTTGATCACGTGCACTTAGAACTTTTCGTTTTATATTTTCATTTTTTGCTTTCAGTATTTCTATTTTGTACCTATTTCTAGATTCACGATAGTCATTCCATAATACTTCACTAGTTGAGAATCGACACCTTTGATATTTCTCAATTTTATCCCGTTTCATGTTCCATAATATTTCACTAAACCAGTCGTTTGGTTCGTTTTTAAACACCTTAGTAACTACTAACATATTCGTTATTTTTAAAATTTCATTCTCAAGTATTCTACCTATTAAACTTGGGTCTTGAGTGTTATGTAAGCTCTGTATTGCGGTACTGTTCCTTAGTTTTGATAAAAAAAGTGGTTTTATATATTTGAGGATCTTAATTGTATTTAATATATTCTTGTTTGTATGCTTTTCTAGAGAGAATAATTGTATTACTAATGTTTCATGGTCACTAATTTTCATATCAATGTTTACTTTAGCCTTTACATTACTTCCCGATTCTGTTATTATATAGTCGATCAGTGTTTTGCTGCTATTTTTTATTCGTGTAGGTTCAAGCACGACTTGTTTGCATCGATTTTCTATTTCTATATTATTTTTTAATATATTTCTGTATGGATCTGTTTCGTCTAACCAATTAATATTTATATCCCCGGCAATAATAAATCTCTTATTTGTCTCTATTAGGTCTTCGAGTAATATTTTCATTTTATCACAAAATTCACGTTTGGAGGAGGTATGCGCACGATAAATTTCAACTAAATACACTGAATAATTGTTAAACGTTACCTTACACTTCGATTATCGATTAATTCTTTGTAATTGCGCATCTCTAATTCCACAATTGCACTATGCACATCTCTATTTTTGTTTTTAAACATTTTTACGCATTTTACCGTACCGTTTCAATTGTTTTGTTTTCTGATTGCAACTTCTAATTCATCATTTTTCCACATTTGACTGATATCCGTTATCATAATTTGCGGTTTTCTTTTTGCAAGTATTTTAACGTCATATTTTTCTCCTAGTTTTTGTTTCACTTCGCATTCTATTTTTTGCACCGATTCTTCACCAGTGCACTTAATTGCAATTGCTCCTTCATTTCTATTACTTATTCGGTCCACTTTAAGAGAGAGTAATGATGGGTCAATTTGTTCTTTTATTTCTTTTGTTGTTTTTGCGTTTTGTTGTTTTGATTTTGGCTTGATGTAAACGGTTTGTTTTAGTTGTTCTGCATAACTCATTTTTGTTTCTGTGTTCGGTTTTGTTATTTGTTTTATTTTTTTCACTTCGTTCCTGATTTCATCTTTTAGCTCTTTCACACTTTCGCATACTTTACTACTTTGTTCTTTAACATTACTGCATATTTTCTCACTATGTGATTTAAAATTTTCACTATAAACACTCATTTTTTTTTATTTCAAGTACACTCTTTTCACAGCTTTCTTGTGCTGTTATCATTTCTCTTAGTCTCTCATTATATCGTTCTTGAATTGCTTCGAGTAATGATTTTATTTCGATTTCATGTTGTTTTAGGGAATCTTCAAATTCATTTTTGTATTGGTCATAATTACAGTTCATTGTTTAAGTGGTAGATATATCAGCAGACTTCACTTTTATTCAACTCCCTGACCAAAATAAAGAAAGAATACCATGAGGATTTAAGATTTAGTCCTCCGGGCTGTAACGTTGCCAAAATAGTTAAGTAAGCCAATAAACTCGGCTGCCTAATTTTGCAAGTCCTAAAACGATGAAGAGGTATATGCTTTTGCTATGTTTTCCTATTGGAAAAAAGTCTTTGTAACTTCTACAACGAAACAGATTTTCCTAAATTGGATTAGTAGGCTCAATGGGCCTATAAATAGTACCAAAAGTTACAGGTTGTAACATAATATTGGTGCGATTTTTGAATCTCTGTTTAATGTTAATTAATTTGCACCAAATGCACAAATTTGTTCGTCAATGTAAACTCCTTCATTAGACAACACGTCTGCCCACCTCCCAGGCAACTTCTTAGTGTCATCAGAAAAATTTTTGCCTGGCTTTAACGAAAATACCCTAAGAACCTCTTGGACATCATTCAGAGCTCTAAACTTTCTTCCATCAAATAAGTTTTGCAGACTTCGGAACAGGTTGAAATCTGAAGGGTCCTAAATCCTTAAAGTAAGGCGGATGCACCATTTTTCCCAACCGGACTCCTGTAACTCTGTACAGCTGTTGACAGTAGATTTCTGCAATGAAAATCTGCTTAAAAAGCAACAGCTCAAAATGGATTATTCCCTCAGGATCCCACCATAAAAATAGTAACACCTTAAGCGGGTGAAGTCCATCTCTGTGATGTTATGCTGATTATTTTAAAGAACCCATTTTTCATCTCCGGCAACGACCCGATTCAAAAACTGCTCTTGATTGTGCATGCTTCGATTCTCTTGCAATAGATAGTGTGGTACTCATTTTCCCAACTTTATGACCTTATTTGTTAGGTGTCGATGGATGGTCATATGGCTTACGTTGAGTTGCCTTGCGTGTTTCCTTACCGTAACATTAGGAGCTCATTATCTAGCTCTTCCGGCCTAACCGGTTCATCCTTTACGTCAGACTTGTCATATCTAAGCTTTGCAAACCAATGCCGACATTTGCACTTGCTGACAACACTCTCTCTATACACATTTTGGATTTCTCTAGTGGCTTCACTTCTATTCTGGTTTTTGAGGAACAAAAACAATAAAATATGTGGATTATGCCCTTCCGATACATACATTTCAGAATTCAGTTAAAAATGCTTACAATGATGTTAAAAGAAACCAAATTTACAGACTGAATGGTTTCAGCATTACATTAGTGTTTATGGCAATTGTAAAAAAACCTTAGAAAAAAATGAGCAATACTTATGTTACAAGTTGATAATATAATTAAATCTACTCCAAAATAGTTTTACATGACCTCTCGAGTTCTACAATAGATGTGTGCATATGGAGACTTTGTGGTAGTATCACAATAGGCCTCCTCTGATCTTACTGAACGGGTTAAATGGAGTTTAAGACGTTCACATAGAACCGCAGGCTATATATTACTTTAGATTCCCAAAAGAATATCTAATTAAATTTTATTTGACATAAATCTAATTGAATTTAGATCAACTAACAAGCAATCTAATATGCGTATATTTTCTTTTTTAGGTGTCTTAAAGTTTCTACAAAATGAAGCGAAAAAAAACTACTCGAACAAAAATTAAATTTTTTTTGTTTAGACTGGAAGTCATGTCATGGGATTTTTACATAAACGTTCCAAACTCTTGAAAATAATTCTGGGTAAGTTAAAATACATTTATTTTTAATTCAATAAGTAAGCAGAATAATGTGCTACAAACTTGTGTAAAGTCATTAGTTGTTTGAAGTTTATACACCAATTAAAGAATGTGTTTCTAAAAGATACTCGTATCCAAGCAATAACAGCAAGAATTGAGTTTGAATTAAAAATCTTTATTCATTGTGATAATGGTGCATGGCATTGTATTTTGAATAACATACGACTTCAGACATTCCTTGGTTGTTTCTGACAAAGCAATTTTGACCCAGTCTTTCGGGCATTTGCGGTGCCATCTCACCAATAACGCACTGAATATTTGCATCCAATTCTTATATACGAGTAGTTTGCAGTTTAACAGAATCTATCTACTTTTTTCATTGGCTAAACAAAAAGTAGTCGAATGACGTCAAATCCACCTCTTCAAACCTTCAACCGTAACACCCGTCTCGCTATGAATGCTCATCAGTATACCCTCAAGCCGATCGGTATCTATCTTTCTTCCCTCCTTAATTTCCCTTCGCCCGCACTGTGTGCAAACATTTTAAGAGTATCTTAATCCTTGAGCGCGCGCTACTTTAAAAAAGAAAATCGCACGATCTCCGTGGCCATGAATCCATTGTCGTAATATTGAGTTCTAAGTAAGTCAATGGTTTCACAGGCAGTATGGCATGGGGCGACATACTGCTAGAACTACATATTGTCCGGATCAATATTGTCGAAGAAAATCAACATCTGATTTTGCTAGCCGCTGGTCTATTTTTTTTTTAAATAAGCATTTAAGATATTGTCAGCATCGAGAAAACTACACTAAACAGTTGACTTTTGTGGGTGTAATTGAGTCTCATGAATCTCTTCTGGATTCGCATCACTCCAGAAACGGATATTTAGGTTGTTCCCATGCCTCTCCCGTTGGCGAAGTTTCACACACGAAGTTTGCTGAGGTCATCTTCCACTTGCGTGCGCCACCTAAGATCAAGTCTTGCCCCTCTGGGTTGGACTCGAAAACTTTGCGGGCTGTTATCCGGGTTATCCGATCTTTTATGACGAAAACAGCATTGCTGTACACCTCGCTATTGAAACGCCTCCTCCATTCCCCATTGATGCAAACTGGACGGAAAATTGCGCGAATAACTTTTCTCTAGAAGCGGCCGGAAGCATCTTCGTCCGCTTTCGTCAGTGTCCTAGTTTCTGCGCCGTAAAGCAGGCTGGAGTGATCAGTGTGTTGTACCTATATATAATAATGTCTTTTTGGTTACTCGAGAAAGGGCTTTACTATTAATTACCATCCAAGCCGAAAGAAGCAGCGATTAGCAAGAATGACTATTTACCCCCACAAAAAAAAGTCACAAAGTGTCCAATCGGGTGAACGCGCAGGCAACTCCAATTCCCCCTTCAGTGAGATGAAACGCCCTGGGAAGTGCCCTCAGAGCAGAGCCATCGATTCTCTTGAGGTATGGCCCGTTGCTCCGTCTTGTTGAAACCATATGTCTCCTAAGTCCATTTCATCAAGTCGTGGCAAAAAATTTTCACATAACGGTCGTAATTGACTGTGCCATCTGCTCATTTTCCTTGAAAAATCATTTTCCGATATTTCCAGTACATCTTTTATGCACAGAACGCACACTGCTCGTTACTCGAACGCATAATGATGATTCAAACACAGGATAATAAAACTCTAGGATCTCCTCTCTCGAAGGAGACCACGCATAGCCGCCTGGCAATCACATATGCTTCGGAGCGCTCATTTCAAATAAGGAAGCTATCTTGTTGCACTTTTTACATCGTTTTTCTTCATTGAACGATAAACCCACTTATGCCACTTCTGCTTCAGTAGTCGGAAACGCTCCATTGACAGCCTGCAGTGTTAATGTCGTCTGTATTTTTTTTTTTTTTTTTATAATTTACGCGCGCCTAAGGGGTTGATACCCTTTTACTGTTGCCAGGGCGCGGGCGGAAAGATAGAAGGAGGAGAAAGGAAAATTGTTTTTGTAGTGGTTTGAAACTCAGGTGTGTTTGGTTTCTATGTTTGCTCTCCAGGGGTGGGAGTCCGAATAGGACGGAGAGTTTTTCTTCACTCAGAGTGATTCGAGATATAATTCCCAGTATTTTTTTCATTGCTTGAAACTCTTATATGCGTGAATAACTGAACAGACTTTTGAAAGTTTGGGCTTATGGAGTTTGCTTACAAGTTTCGTAAAATTCTTTCAAGAATGGTGTTGAAAAAACTATATGACAAGTAATGTCCTGGCATGGAAGTTCTCAGTCATCCATCGTCATAATGCACAGTCGAATGAACTTGGCAGGCATGCCAAAATAAGACATGCTCCTGTGTAGTTCGTCTCCATAGACTCTCTCATATGCGGCTTTGAAATCGATGAAGAGATGGTGTGTATCGATATGGAACGCCTGGGTTCTTTCCAAGATATGGCGTGATCAGAAAATTTGATATATGGTGAACTTCACTGACCTAAAAGCACACAGATGGGGTCGGTCAGACTGTTTACGAAGCGTCTTAGGCGTTCACATAAGACGGCAGACAGAATTTTACATGTATTGTTGAGGAGACTGACTCGTATTCTCCTGTATGTGGCGCAGTTCAGGGAATCGGACAAATAATACTGAGGTTCCATTCGTCGGGCATATTTTTATCGACTCAGATTTGCTAGGCGAGATGATGTGTTTTCCATAAACAACCATCACCTGCTGCTTTAAACAGATCGGCAATTAAGCCATGGGGTCCAGCAGTTTTATTGGACTTAAGCTTCAAAATCACTGCGCTGGCTTAATCTTGGTCGGGTTGATGGAAATGTTGTCGATTTCAAAATAGGTTTGAATGATTCGAACCCGTCTTAGGAAAGACTCACGATATTTCAGAGCACGTCCGAAGGTGAGAATTCATGGTATGATATGATGTGGTATGGATATACATACGTGAGCAGAGAAAAGACCATTCTGCACTGAGACCAGATTGATCCATTGTGCCCCTTTCTTCTATTAGTTGCTTAACATTTTCAGGAATTAGATCAGACCTCTCTGCGAGATCGGTTTCAGATCCTTTTCATGGATAATATATTTGTTACTCGTCTGGATGCCAGTGCAGTTGATAATTAAGCGCTTCCAACTACCCGGTGCTCCGAGAGTATTCTTACGTTATTTGTTTCCTATCTAAGAGATGGGCTTATTCCGTTATATTTTTGCGAAATTTATTTGAGGAGCGGTTAAAACCATCTAGTATTTGACTGTGCATAGTCTTGTAAGGTGTTTTATTTCCTGTTTTAAGCTGTTATCACTGCAGCCAAGACTTGCGGTAAATGGACTTTCTACGCTTTTCTTGGCCTCGTGGTCGGTCTTTTTATTGCCATTGTGTTCCTCATGCCCGGGAACCCATACTAATCAGACTTTGTTCAGGGTGGCGATGTTGTTGTAGATATATCCCTTTCAGTTTAGGATTTGCATGAGGTCGTTAACTAGTACGAAGCACTAATGTTTGTTCTATTTCGTAGACAAGTATGTGTAATCCTGACTTAGTATTTTTGCCTTTTTGGTAGGCAAATGAAAAGTTGTGAGTTCTAGATAGTTTAAACATGGAAGACGAAAGACGAATGGGGTTGTAGGATTTCGGAGATTCTCCAAATAAAAGGAATATATTCCTTCGACAAATGTCGAGATGAGTGTGCTGATATCTCTAGACAGATGTGCTGGGAAGATATTTTCCGGTCAAGTTGATTGGTACGGTTTGTTTGAATTGATTCATTTATGCTCTGCTCATGCCTACAATTTGTCGTTCGTTTGTCAACAAATAATGATGTTTTGACCTCTAAGGTCTTATAAAGTTTTTATGGCAAAGTTACGCTTGATAAGAACATTTCTGTGCTGAGTATATTGAAGACCATTCATATTATACATACATATCTGCAATACATAGCTGAACAATAATCTTTTGGTCTTCTGATTCATACCTTTTTTGGAAGTAGCATTTATTTACTGACTTAAGTCGGCGCTACAGTCCAGGGTTGTCCTCGGCCTCAGCCAACAAGCGTCTCCAGCCAGCTCAATCTTTAGCTAGCTGGCTCCAGTTTCGTACGCTAAGTTGGCTAAGGTTCCCTTCCACTTGCGTTCGCCGCCTGAGTCGCGGTCTTCCTGTACTTCGCTGTCCATCGGGGGTGGATTCAAAGACTTTTCGGACCGGAGCATTGCTGTCCATTCGCTCTACATGAAGCAGCCATCTCAGTCGTTTGACCTTCACCCTTCTGGCTAAGTCGATGTCGCTGTATAGCCCGTACAGTTAATCGTTATATCTCCTCCTCTCCTCTCCGTCTCTACAGACCAGACCGAAAATCACCCGAAGAATTTCCCTCCCAAAGCAGCCGAGAGCACGCTTATCCATGTTTGATAAAGTACATGCCTCTGCGCCATAGAACAAGACTGTGATTACACCTTTGTCATATATAGGTCACTTTTCTTATTCGACAAATCATGTCGACATCATTGGCGTACGCTAGTAGTTTCGCAAACTTTTGAAAGATGTTAAAAAAGTCACACTTAAACCGTTTTTGAAATCAAAGGTCTCGGTTAAGTCTTTACCGAATTTGACGGTGCCAAAACTGGGCATCGCTCTTTACAACTCGTCTCTATAAATGCTATCATATGCGGCCTTAAAATCCATGAAAAGATGATGGGTATCGATCTAGACCTTTAAGCTTTTTCAGAGAGAATGAATATTTGGTCGGCTGTGGATTTTACTGATAAGATCTTGTATCCGATGTTGAGCAGACTTATACCTTGTGGATCGGGTAAACGATACTGAGATTCCATTCATCAGGCTTACACTCTTCTGATCAGATCAGAAATGAATTGGTGTATGTTCTCCACAAAGTAATTTTCAGCACCTCGGCCTATGCAGAAAAACTTTTTCCATATTCTCAGCACCGACAGTGTCGCTACTACAACTTTTCCTTCTTCATCTCTACAGATACGTTCTTTTTAGTTGTCGACAAAACTCCTGAACGTTATTCCTGGACCACAACCTCTCAACATCTTCAATCGCGCGGTTCTCGTGCTCTTTTTTCTTCTTCTGGAGAAGTCGATGATCTTCCTTTGTTGCTGGCAGAGCCGCTTTGTAGGTTTCATGTTTAGCTGCATGTGCTTGTCGGCACTCTGGGATGAAACCCAAAACATGAGTTGCGGCGTTTCTGATGGAACGTTGGCAGCGTTGCCACTGGTCTTCGGTACTTGATGCTGGCAAGCTGCTGCAAGATTTCTGGATGAACGTTCGGCGAAGATTCTGGCGGTCATTTGTGATTTGCAGTTTTTCTATGTTATATCTTCTTTGTTGTGGCGCTTGGGGCATTCGCATTCGTACCTTGCCTGCAACAAGGTTGTAAGCTGAGTCAACGCGAGATGTTCGGAACGTTCGAAACTCCAGAATACCGGACGCATGACCAATTTGATTTTTCATTTTATGATCAGGAGACCGCCATGTCCCCTTGTGTATATTGAAATGCGGAAACGATGTGCTTATTACAGTAATATTTGGTCCAACCGCAAAGTCAGTAAGCCTGAAACCGTTCCCAGACGTCGTGTTCTGTAGGCTATCTCCTTTCCTATCCTAGCTAGTACGAATATAACCACACATATATTGCTCATATATATGTCTTATCGAAGAGCTCGTAGAACCGTTCTTTGGTATCGTCGTCCATGTCTTCCATAAGGGCATATTAGGCGTTATTGAATTTAGCTTTGATGTGGATTTGTCATAAGATGTCCGCATGTCACGTGTCTAAAGCTCAAGACGTATTGCCACTGCGTGATAGCAGTCAAAGGACTCGGCTAACAGACCCGTAGATCGTTGTGCTTTAAACGTTTGCAAGAGTCATCAACAGTGAATCCGTTTTTATCGGAAGTCATTAGTTGGTTCGTCTTGTCTTCTTAATCATTTCTGTATTGGGTTCTGTGCCATATGACGGCGTATGCCAGTAATATGCTCCTGGCTGATCATGCCCTTGCCTTTTGGCAGGGTTTACTCAAGCACTTCGCTACGAACTTGATTGTTGAGCTGCTGTCCCAGTCCAATTTAAAGGATTGCCCGCCCCCAGATATGATGTCGAGCACCCTATGCATTCCCACGACGCTACCAAAGGTGTAATCCTTTCCTATTTTGATTTTAAAGTCTCCGAGTACAATCTTACACTGTCATAATTGTTACACTGCTCGTAAGTTCTCCCTAGGA
This sequence comes from Volucella bombylans, assembly GCA_949129095.1. Taxonomy (NCBI): domain Eukaryota; kingdom Metazoa; phylum Arthropoda; class Insecta; order Diptera; family Syrphidae; genus Volucella; species Volucella bombylans. The sequence goes on along the minus strand of OX422140.1, from coordinate 198,441,323 downwards.
GCTCGTTAAAGAATTCCTTGGTAGCGACGTCTTTTTCCTCCTTTGCGGCATGCGCACATACATATATGGTATCTGATGTTAGTGAGTTTACCTCTAATAAGGGTTGTACCTAGTTGCTCGACTCGCGACTTTATCATTAAGTCTGCTTCCAATAACAAACCCCCATACAAATATTCAGGCGTACAATTGCAATCGCGGTAGTAGATACCGCAGTTTATTAGTGTCTACTAGTCCGCTCTGTCACATTGTGTATTTTGGATGACGGTTATACGATACCACCCTTATGGGCTTCCAGTGTCTCCACTAGGTTTTCGGGAACAGGTGGCTTATTAAGAGTCCTCACATTTCAGGTACGTACTCGAAAGTCTTTGTACTAGTCACGTTTCCATGGGTCGTTGGAAGCTAAGTCGTTTTTATCCAAAGGTATTGTTGATTTCATCACACTTATTTCTCCCTCGCATAGGCTTGTGAGGGCTAAGGCAACGTATTTATGTAGATCAAGACCGGCGTTTATTGCTTATTTGCTTATGGTACACCCAATTATTTTTTCCGAAAGACTTCTGATACGCATATTACAGCCGATCAGGTTAACAAGATAAGCCACCACCCCTTGCTTTAAGTTTTAATTTACGGTTACAGCCAGAGACGGCCTTGGACACTCATGAATTGGTACTAAGATTTCACCCAGTTTGTCACCCCAACATTGAAGCTCTCCCAGACGACCAAAAGCAGTTCAGGCTGTTGAGACTCTTCCAGGCTTGATACACGCTCATTGTTGTGTCACTAAAATATAGTTATCCAGTGGATACCGCGGGGAGGTACGAGTAATGAAGCGATTTTGCCCGAGCTACAAAAGCAATATTTTCAGTTGTTTTTACACAAAAGTCGCGATTTCATTTCTTCACATCACTTAGCAGATGGTTCTTGGTCAACATGTTAACTGTTAAATTTTCGACGTGTTTCAGAGTAATTTTCACCATTTTGTAGCGAATTTTAACAATGTCAGTGCAGTGTTGAAGGTTGTATCATTCCTATTTTATTTGTCATCTGTCAGAAAATGACAGCACATTTTTCACAGAAGGCAAAATAGCGGTCTATTCATAACGAAATCTTTTATTGCACAAACCTGTGTATTCGCTATTACCTACATACACACACACATATCTACAAATGCATACGACCAAACAATTTTTTTAACCTTACAATAGTTGTGAATAATTCCATTAGTCACTTTTATAAATATTATTGTCTCAATAAACGTAGTAATTGATAAATTCCAAACATTTCCCTGTAAACTATGAATGCGGGCATGCATTCGAATTTCTGAAAAAGGCAAAACCACCACTCACGCATACCAACGACGCGAAATGAGAAAACAAACAAACGAGCAACCAACCAACCGCAAACGAATTTCATCAGAAGGGATTTCGAAAGGTGTGGTTTTGGGTGGAGTTTATTCAACTGCGATGGCGACGATGTGTTTTATCTGGAACTATGTACAGCGACTCAGACATAAGCGACAACGGATATTTATTCTCTTGTTATTTTTTGTAGAATATTGGTTAAATTTGACTCTGGTAAAGTTTCTAACAAAGCGCGTTCAATCGGGCAGATATATTAAGTTTGATGAATTTTTTAGCAGTTTCGTTTTTTAGGGTGATAAAGGGTGATTTCTACAAATGTTCCGAAGACAGTTCTGTGAATAACATATTCCTTAAATATTTTTAATATTTTGGTAATTATGTCGTTGAACCCCCACACCTCCGATTTCTCAAAATCTTAGTATACAAGAATATACATATGTTATATACATGTTGAGCGCGGAAATCATTATTTCACAGATTTTTTTCTTTGAAAATTAAAACAATTGCAGTACACTCGCGGCAAAGTGAACGTCAGTTGAGTGAACAATCCAATATAGTGAACACACAATTTTTATACAGGCTTCTCTAGGGAGTGAACAAGTAAACTTCTTGAACGCATGTTTTTAAAACAGTTAAACACGAATAAACCAGTAGCAAACACTGCACAAATCTTCGAGCAAATTCAAAGTTCTCTTTGCGTACCTACTTCGTATCTTTCATCGCTCTACATTTTGCATTCTGGGTTGTCGCTAATGAGTGGAGGATATTTTGGAAGCTTCTACCAGGGAAAACGTATGTATGTAGCATTATTTGAAAAAATTCTCCTGGACAAAAAACGGAAAAGCAAATTTTCTGGCTTTCAGTAATGCCACAGGTCGGCACAAATTGAAGCCGATAATGATAGGAAAAGCGGAAAACCCTCGTTAATACAAGAACGTATATAACCTATACATTAAAGAAGCTCCAAATCAGCTAGGATGATTACATACGTATTAAAACACTGGCTCAGTAACTCTTTTGTTCCGAAAGTTACAAATTTCCTTAAAAAAGACGGTTTAGCACTTAAAGCTCTATTTGGATAATGTTCCTAGATATCCACCCGACAATGAAATAAGAAATGCACTTGGTAGCTTAACAATAATTCATATGCCACCAAAATAACCCGGCACATTCAACCTATGGAGCAGAATGTTGTTCGCCTTGCTATTAGGTTGAAACTATAAAAACAATAAAAAACATTTCACAGTATACTCGTACACTTGGTTAACAACCTGTGCTATCTTAAAATTTTCACGCTCGGTAATGTGAAAAACCTCGCTCGTATGAATAGGCCTAGTTTTTATTAATTCACTCCATCGCGAATCTACTGTATCTCAATCTCCAATCGATGATTTTGTGAAAATATGAAGTTGTGGCCAGAAGAAGTGGGAAGGAGTTTACCGTATTACGTGACCTTTCCAACCATATCAAACATGATATATTTTCCGCGCACTTCTAATGCTCAATCGGCTACTATCGTATCAGATCACAAAATCCCTTTCCGGCCGAGTCTCCCTTAATCTCTTAAGATGACCTATGCTGCCAGCATCAAGTATCGAATGATATTGGCAACATTACCAAAAAGCCATCAGGGAAGAGAAGTGATGAACACCGGCTTCTCAGGGAGAAAAAGAAGGAGCATGAGAGGCGCGCGGTCAAGGAAATTGAGAGGTGCTAATCCAGGAATGCGATTCGTTAATTTTACTAAAATGTAAAAATACATGTCCAAGCCAAAGCCTGTATAAACCTCAGCATTGTTTGTCCGATCCTCAAGAAAGGACAGGACACCTCCTGAACTGCGCAAACTACAGGGGCATCTTCTTAACATCGCCTACAAGATACTATCTGGTTTGGTACCAGTCCAAAAAGTCCACCATCGAACAAATATTTACAATACGGCAGATCTTGGAAAAAACCCCATAAGCTCCAAATTGATACACACCACTTATTCATCGATTTTAAGGCCGCATATGACAGCATCTATAGAGACGAGCTATACAAAGCAATGTCTATTTTTGGCATCTCTGCCAAACTCGTCCATTTGTGCAGGATGACGATGGAGAAATTCACGCTGCTCTATCAACGTCGATAAAGAATATACCGCCATGCGCTGTCATGTGATATCTCTAACATCATCATGAAACAATGGTTCAAAACTCATACGTTAATACAAGAGGCAACTCGCATACGCCGATGATATTCACATTATCAGAAGAAAGCAGATTGATGTTAGCGGCGCTTTCGCGAGTATTGAGACCAAAGAGGTGAAGATGGGTTTAACGGTCATTGAGGGAAAGACCAAGTATGTGCTATTAACACCCGACACAGACGTTTCGGATAGAACCTCACTCTCGACGCATATAACTTTGAGGTGGTTAAAGACTTTGTGTACCTAGGCCTCGCTACTCGTATTAAGTCAAATAACGACACCAGTGCAGATCAAAGGAAGAATAACTGCAATTGATTAGCAAAACCCTCAAATAAGAAAAGTGACTTATATATGACTAAGGTGTAATCACAGACCTGTACTATGGCGCAGTGGCATGGACTTTACCAAAACTGACCAAATTTTGGGTCCCGGCTGTACAGACGGTGAGGAGAGGAGGAGACACAACCATTTACTGTACGGGCTATACAGCGACATCGACTTAGCCAGAGGAGTGAAGGTCAAACGACTGAGGTGGCTGCTTCATGGAATAGACAGCAAAGCTCTGGTCCGAAAAGTCTTCGAATCCGTCTCCGAGGGGCAACCCAGTAGAAAAAGACCGCGACTCAGATGGGGCACGCAAGTCGAAGGGGTCCTTAGCCAACTTAGCTTGCGAAACCGGAGGCAGTTAGCTAGAAATCGAGCTGGCTGGAGACGCTTGATGAGGCCCAGGTCCACTGCGGACTGTAGCGCCATATTAAGTAAGTAAGCAATATCTAATGATTGCATTTTTTTACAATTCTGCCACAGTCAACGCACAAGCGGGTATACCTGGGGTACACCTGATTGCATCGTGCATCGATCGATAAATTTGGATGCAATTTTTTCTGTGATAAGTATATGCAGGGCTTGAAAGAGATTTTATTTGTTGACTTTATCGCAGTAAGCATGCGATGTTTATTGAAAAGAGTGATTTCTTCTCTTAGTTAAGTGATCTTTCATAATGAATTAATTAGTACCTATCAGTATCAATCGATTTCACACAAAAACATTTTGCCTTATCGAAGGATTAGGCAGTCGAATACGTAAGGTATATGAAAGTATATTAATGTTCTAATTATATTTTTTCTACTCGCCGAATAGTATCACATCTGAATATACGAGTACGTGTATGTTGTTTGCAAAAATAGTTGTTCAATATCAGACTTAGAGTTTATTGAGCTGATTGTCATAAACAAGGTTTATGATCTAAAATGAACAACAAATGCATGTATAATATTATTGGCGATTGCATGTATAGTTCGATTTAATTGTAAAAAATCCCATTTAGCGGGAGAGATCTACTATCAATTTCCTTATATGAACAGGCTTCAGTTTGGTTACGTTACACTAATCTGCATGGCGAAGATCTACAGTAATGGTCATTTAAGTATGAAATCAAAGTAAGGGTTTGGGTACGAATCACTTAAGTTTACACTGCGAATCCAAGCCTTTCGTTTGTGTATTTTATTACTAAAACATACATGCCAACGCGAAAAAGTTATATATATGGGCGATCTGCTGTAAAAGTAAAAAAATCAACGTTTAGCATTGCAACAAGAATCTGGACAACAACGGGATCAACGCCTTTCTCAAACGAGGGAACGCTCACGTTCCATTCGAGCTTTAGAAACTCCCTTAGAAAGATCAACTCTCTAATCCGCACTGAGACGGACCAAGAGACGGACTGCTGAATCAACTGCAGTAAAAGAAACGCAGTTATCCCAAATGCGGAAATATGGAACTACGTGCCGCGCGGCACAAACACCTTCTATTAGACCAGATCGACTACGAAAAGCGAATCAGGCAACGGCAATATGATCCTTAAAAGAGCGATCTGCATTTAATTGCAACCACGAAATAAAATATATTGATTATCCAGTTGTAATACTAACCTCAATGACAAATGTGTGACAATATTGCACAGCACTCAAATAGAAACATGAGTTTAATTGGAAAAAATGTTAACCAACCTGAGCCACTTTTTCTTTAATATCTATCCTTTATCAAAGCAATTCACTCAGTCTATACGATTCTATAGTAATACTTTCAAAACGACGTCATTTGGTGCTAAGCAAATTGGGGAGGAAGCATTTATGCCTACTTTTAAGGTGCAAGAACAAGTGTACCATTTAGCTGGAAGTCTCCTTCCAGTAGGCAATTGCTATAAATTCCTTCAAATTTATTTTATATTTAACATATACAATAAATCAACTACACGATGTGAACGACAGCGTGGCTTAAATAGACCAATTGTATCTGAGTTACAAGAAGTAAATTAAAACTGCAATAGTATCAAAAAAATTTCAGGAACTTCAGAACGCTATTCATGAAAATAAATCTTCTGTTAGGCATTATCGTGGTATATTATAGACAAGCATTTGAGAGTAGAGATATTATTTTGCATGGGTGAAATAAATCGTTATGCAGAATATGTGAGACGCATAGATCATATGATGCTTTACAATATCCACTTTTATTTTGTAAAGGAGAAAATGGTTAGTGCTCGTATATCGATATTGCTCAAATAAATCCTACTTCATAACAACCTTGAACAACCTCAAGGTACCAAATATTCTTAACCCGTACATTTTGCCTTATACTGTCTTCTACCGGTAGTCCACAAGTGCAAATGACATGCAACATCATGTCATGGAAATAACAAATAATTTGCTTCCGGGTAACAATAGCTATGATCGGCATGATACTCGTACCATTGCGAGAGTTTTACACGCAAAGGTAAAGAAGTTTATGGAACTTATAACCAAAGAAATGATTTTTGGAAAATGCATATGTTATACGAGTCACAATGTTTGTGTGGGTACAAATGATAGAACTTATTCTTTTCAATACAAATCCCTTTATTCAGTACAGTTACAATTCACTATTTAATTCTTTCTCTCAGTACAATCCAATTTCTCAACCACTTATACTTTTCTTATCTTTTACTTAAACCACTTAATCACTTCTCCTAATTAACACTTCAAATTACACTTTAGAACTCACTTTGCATACCTTGGGGATGCTGGTATTTATACTCGAATGACGTACTTCGAGAACAATCCTCGCCATCCAGCGTCCCATACAATTTCCAATTTGCTAGAAAATTCGATTCCACTCTCCAGTCGAGACTTTGTTATTCCAGTATCGAAATCTTCTGGTCTTCGAATATCGACATTTTCTGCTAGATGTCGCTGCTCACATTTAAGTGGTTATCACAATACTATACAATCCAGTTTTGCTTCGCACTTTCAATGGCCATATTAATGGTGAGCTATACAGCTCATTAAATCTATTAAATATACATATTTGCAAGTATATACTCGTACATATAAACTTCGGGGGCTGTTCTTTTCCTAGATTATTTTCCTTTGGTATCCATGAACACTCGCCTACTGTTGTCCACATTGCAATTACATCTTGATATTGGTCAAAGGGTATTTTTTAATGCAGAAAATGTTCAAAATATTTTCGAAACACCGCGTGAAACAACTTAAAGAGCTCTTTTTAAACTCTGTAGAGAAGATAATTCCGCACAAACTCTTTTATAAAATGAGATACCCTTGTATTATTATATTGCCAAAATAAGTCCCAAAGACGAAAGGAAGGTGAACAAGTAAGTGGTTATCCCGGTGTAAGGAAAAGTGTGTCTGTACAGTACATCCCAACAATGCTGAATGCTTTTATCTGTGTATCCTGCTTTTTACCACATCCGAGGTCCAACATCTTTTGGTAGCTTAAAAATTGTAAATGGCATATCGCATCGCAGCTAGCAATCTGCTTGCAAGGCTCTGGGAGTGCTCGAAGATGATTCGCATTGGAATGAATGTCTATCTGGTGCATCTTTGTCTAGATCACCAATATCATTACGGCATATTTTCGCTGTCATTTTGGTTTTTTTCAATGTTTGCGAACCACTGAGCCTTTGGCAGTAGTTTAAAAATAATTTGGCCGAAGACTTTTTAAATCGTGTGCGAAATATTCATTCATACTGATTATAATGAAAGCATGTTCAACGAAGCTTCGATTCTTATTGAACAAATAGTTCGATCAATAACTAACAATAGAAAGGGGACATACTAATTTTGTATTTTAATACAAACGCACCCTTAATAACTTTTTATGATCGGACAATGTCAAAACGCTAGTCAAGGTTTCCATTTTTATTATGATGAAGTTCACGAACGAGCAACGTTTGGAAATTATTAAAAATTGCTACCGAAATTCTGAGTTGGCGCTTACCCAAATTTTCGGTCGTAATAATTGTCCTACCAAGCAGACTGTGCGTGCTATAGTGGATAAGTTCGAGTCAACATATTCACTATTGAATATTTCTGTGGCAGTGACACAACGCACCGAAATTATCGCATCCGTCAGTGCTTCAGTTCAAATTGAGCCAAATCAGCCGATACCACGCCGTTCACAGGAATTGGGAATTTCTCAGTCCACATTGTGGCGAATTTTGCATATAGATCTTAGCCTAAACCCTTATGAGACTAAATTAACTCAAAAACTGAAGCCTCTTGATTATTTGAAGCGCCAAAACTTTTCCGATTGGGCTTTACAAAAGTTTAAAAAAAGTCCTGAATTTCATCGAAAAATCATTCTCAACGATGATAATGGTTTTATCAATAAGCCAAACATGCACTATTAGACAGAAGCAAACCAGCATGTGCTTCAAGAGACTACATTGCATTGACAAAAAGTGACTGTGTGGTGTGAATTTCATGGCGGAGGTGTGATTGGACCATATTTTTACGTCGATGAAAATGATCGCCATATTACGGTAAATGGAATTCGATATCTTGCCATGTTGGAAGAATGTTTTTGGCCAGAATTGGATGCCCTTAACATCAGTGATATGTGGTTCCAACAAGATGGTGGCACATGCCACACAACTTGTCAAACAATTGATCTATTGAAGGGGAAGTTCGGTAATCATGTATTCTCTAGATATGGTCCGGTCAAATGGCCACCTCGTTCACGCGATTTAACGCCGTTGGATTTCTTTTTATGGCATTACGTTGCCAACCAGCCAACAACGTTAGAGGAGCTCAGGAACAATATTGAACGCGAAATTCCACCGTTCCGGCCGATATGTGTGGAAGAGTGGTGGAAAATTGGCTCCAAAGAATCGATCGCGGCAAACGTGTTCGCGGTAGTCATATGAACGTGGTCGAATCCCATACTTATTCCATACATGTATACTACACATGGAATAGATTTCAGCCCGATATCTCAATTACAGCATTTTATGTTTTATTTAAATAGAAAATGGTTCTGTCCTTATTGAAAAACCCAATATTACTGATTTTGGTCTCCTGCTGCCAATCGATCGTAATAATGGAAACTTATTACTAAGAACTAAACTCATTAGAGAAACCTCATACAACAGAGAAAAGCTTCTGAAACATCTGAATAGATACGAACGCGGCTTGACAAAACACAAAATTGATATACTTTTTAGATGCTTCAGTGGGAACGGACAAAACATTTTTGATCAATTCAATTTAGTAAAAATAAGATCCTCTGGAAAAGTTGCCATTGCGGTTGCATCTTCTGGTATTGTCGCAACTCTTTTGCAAGGTGGACGAACAGCACATACTGCATTTAAATTACCACTTAACAATGTTAAAAGCTGTTAAGGGACTTAGGATCGATGAATGCGCCATTTGGAGGAGTAACGATGCCACTTGTAGGAGCCTTTCGCCAAACATTGGATAACAGCCAATTTATCGAAAAAATGTCTCTTCAAAAAAAAACATGGGATTTCAACTAGAAAACGATGCCAATACTGAAGCATTTGCAGAAGTTCTTCTGCACTTTGGAAATTGAACATTTCCGAAACAAAATGGGAAGGTTACTCTTTCTTTTTAGACACCAATTAAGTAAAATTGCTTAGCTTTTAGATCGGAAATATCCTTCCATTCAAGATATCAAGATCAGGACCCTATCATGGTTTAGAGAAAGAGCTATTCTTTCACCTGGAAACGATTCTGCGGTAAATAATAATGAACTAATTTTCACAAGTTCAATGGTATCTCCACCTTTACAAATCTGTTTACACTGCAGTTATAGCAGATGATTCGGTACATTCATCAACTGAATTCATAAATACCATAAATCCACTAGGCCTCCTTTCATATTTGATTTCGTTAAAAGTTGGAGTGCCAATAAATTATGCCCATCAAAACTGTGCAATGGAACGAGATTGCTGGTTAAAGTTATGTTATTGTTATTGAAGCAACTATTATAACCAGGCACAAATTAGAATGTATATTTATTCCAAGAATACCAATGACACCTTCGAATTATCTATTTGTTTTTAAAAGTCTGCTGTTTCCAGTTAGGTTATGCTTTGCTATGACTATTGATAATGTTCAAAATCAAACCCTAAAGTATACCGGAATTGACTTAAGCGGCGAGTGATTTTCACACGGACAGCTTTGTGAGGCCTGTTCGCGGATAAATGAACAGGAAAATTTATTTATAGTCCCCAAATGGAAACACCGCAAACGTTGTGTACAAACCGGATACTTATGTGCATAGGTACTAGTATGTATTGCTCAAGAATACGGTCCCATTTGAGTTTGATAAGTATTCTCATTCTTTTAGTCGCAGACGTCAAATGAGATTATCGTCAATATGTAAGAATTTTTAATCAAACTCAATTCCCACAATAATTTGTTCATCCTTATCCAAATAAAAAAATACTTATGATAATTTTCTTCAAGGAAAAGCTATTCATTACTTGATTTATTACAAAAACAAATATGTAGAAAGAGAATATTTTTGTATGCGCTGCGAAGCGGGTATTATATGATATATACATATATGATATATAAAAAAAGCTGAGAAGCCTTAATTGGTTCTATTTTTACAATAGTACAATATATACAATAGTATAATACTTTGTTTATTTCGTAGATTTTTTTAATGTCTTCGGTCAACTGAAAGCCAAATAAAAACATCTTAAGAATGTCTTTTCTGCCACTTTTAAGCTTATTTACAGCACTTATGATTTGTAAACCTTGTTGTTTTACCTAGATCTGAAATAATTTGATTTGGTGTGCAGCGGTTATGCAGATTTTTCATTATAACCTTGATTTGCCTTGTTTGCTTGTTCTCGTATGAGTACCAAGCTGTTTTTGACTCTGACAGGATTCTTGTTAAGTGCGTGTAGTCTTCGACGCCATAGACATTTTTTTTTATATTTTTTCTATCAGTAATTTTAATAGTAAATTCTCTTCTAGCATTCCTTTTGAGTAGCAAGTACAGGTATTGGTAGTTCAGAACATCTGCTACAACGATTGGCGGAGACTGGCGGAGAATGGGAACAGTTGAAGTGAGCATTGATTTTTGAAAGTAGTTTTGGAAATTGTTTGTGCTTTGGCGCTGTTGTTTCAGGAGATGACATGGTTTTTTTTGTTTTTTTTTTTTGATGGCAGGGTTTGCCTTGGGGTTTCGTTAGCAAGCTCTACTTCATCGGTGCAAAATTCATCAGTATCCTTTTGCTTTTTTTTTTTGATCTTTTTAATTTTTTATTTTGCCAAAATGATTGGTTTTCCTCTTTTAGGACATGTGTGTATGTACATATGTATTTCTTCTTTAAGTCGTACACGAAGTAACTCAACTTCATTGAGCATCCTTTAAAGTGGTTCATCTTTTTTTTCTGTCGGGGGATGTGAATTGGTGAATTTTATTAAAAAATTCTTCACTGCCAGAGTCTTCTGCTAAAACTAAACGTTTTCACCGCAGGGGGTAGACGTTATATTTTACATACTTTAAAAACAGTCGACAGTCTACGATTGAGTAAGAGCAGGGTGTCTAGGAGCTAATCTGAGTAAAGTAGTAAACGAACCATATATTTTTTTTTAATACATCATACATAAATAATTAAAGATTTAAGAGTACATAAAAATAATCAGATTTCTTGTTAAAATTCTTCAATGTCCGTGATTATGTATAATAAACTTATCATTTCTGGAGACTATTTTGACTTCAGATATTTTTCGGCTATCACATACTCGTATCTTAACGAAGAAATAAGTGGTTCTTCATTACGCCACATTCTTACACGTACGAGTAGTTTGAGATTTCGTATAGTTTTTATTTTTGGATTTCTAAGCTTTTTCAGACACTAACCAAGTGGTAGATTAGATTATGTAATAAGGGGTGTGCTAGTCTCTAAGGCACAAATATACACGTTGGAATATTGGTATATTTTGATTCCCTGTTGATATTATTTGTATATTATATTATTATTTTTTTTTCTTGCTTTTTAGGGTAATTACAATATATTTTGGAGGCCTTAGCCAAGATAAAAAATACATAAATTTACTATTGCTTAATTTAGGCTCATGAACATTCTTGTTATGTAACAGGTATCAATTATCCCAACTTTTTGCATTGCAGCAATGAAATTTTGTCTCAGTCCTAGTAACTTCATATCGCCTATCAGATTATTGTGCACTAATCCTTCAGCGCTGATGATTATTGGGATTATTTTAACTTCTTTCAAATTCTAGTTATGTTTAATCTGCTTCTTATCTGCATAATATTCTTCGTTTTTCGGTATAAGTTCAAATCACGTTTCTGTTTGCTGGAATCACAACATCAATGAAAATATTCCTCCGCTCTTGCTTATCGATTATGGTGATGTCCGGACGGTTATGGAGCCTTATATGCTGAGAATGAATTATGCGGCGGTCGTAATAAACCTTGATGTTCTTAATTATAATTAAGCGCTAGAAAAGGAGAGTACTGAAGAATATGCGAGCATATTCAAAAGCAGGAGAAAGATCACACGTTCGCCCACACTGACACCAGCGGGCGCTAGTGTTAGCGATAGTAGTGCAACAGAGCACCACAGAACCGACACCAGCCACGAGAAAAAGACGAGGTAACCACACCGGTCCTGGCAGAGTCCGTGATAGCCTACAACTCACCACCGCGGAGCACGAGGTCTTAACCAAGTGTAAAGATGTGCTTCGAAAAATGAAACTGGCTATGACAAGACAAAGGAATGTCAGCATGGACGTAAAACCGGGTGTCTCCGAACTAGAGAAACTGCTGGAGGTAATGGAAAGCTACAGGCGAAACTGGCTGAACATGGAGAAGCAAACAACACGACCAAATTCATCCTCTTGGAACAAGAAGAGTCAGCCGGCTGTGGTAATAGAAGACACTCCAAGAACCGCAAAGAAGAAAATAGTAGCAGCGAGCCCAGCAGGAACTGAATTACGAAAACCCAGCGAGAATGGAGGAGAAAAGTGGCATACAGTTACACGGAAAAAAGTTCGAACACACGAAAAACAGGGGGACTCGAAAGAAGAGAAAACTCCCCAAAAACAAAAAATAGACGAACAAAAAGGAAAGGAAACTACATCAAGAAAGAGCAAAAGAAAGCCAAGCCCCGACCCGTAGCAATTCTTATTTAGCCGATAAGCCTTCGCCTCTAAACGTATGCAGGGATCGTAAAGGAGATAAGCAACAGCGCAAACCCAGATGACTTTGGAACTGTCATAAGAGCAGTGCGTAAAACGAAAGGAGGAGACGTTCTCGTTGAGCTCGACGCCAAAACAAAGGACAAGGTAGCCTTTGGTCGCTAGAAAATATCTTAGGCGAAAAGTAATATGGACGAACTTGCCACTGTAGAAGAGGACCACCAGGCCATAAAGAACAGAGTTAGTTACTCCACATTAGACATCCGAGCTTTCGTCACTAAACACAGCCGAAGTGACAAACAAATTGCCATAGTAGAGGTAAACACTCGAATAGCCGAAGAACTAATGAAATCCCCCAGGATTAAAATAGGATGGATTCACTGCAGAATCCGACGAAGTGTTGTAGTCCCATGCTGCTACAGATGCTTTGGGTATGGTCACCTGCAAACTTCCTGCACAGAAATAGAGCGAAAGAGCCTGGGACTCTGTATTAAATGCGGAGAACAGGGAACATTTTATACCTCGTGGCAGGTTAAGTAACAAGGTTGATCCGTGTTGTCTGGTTGCCAGTTTAGGATGAAGGATTTTGATGTTGTTGTTTGATCTGCGAGTGATATTTTATTTCCCATCTACCCTGCATATCTGCCGAGGATTTCTCTATCCGCCACCGGAGAACGCGCCCTTTAGGAAAACAACACCCCCCGAGGGTTATTCCAATATTATTATTATGGTGGGTCCTACTTAGCTGATGTTGGGTGAAAACCAGCTAAAGCTTCTAAAAAATTTAATGAGATCTATCAATCTTGCTTTGGTGACGTCCTCAAGCTCTCAGAAAGTCTGTACCACAGGTATTTGACACTACGTATTAGGAGGGTAGGGCAGTTGCACAGCAAGTGTGTGACTCTTCGTTCGTAAAGCTTCTACAATAATCTTGAGAAGAAGCTCCTATTCTGCTGACAGTTAGGACACTTGTAGCGATACGGATGTCTTCTCCGTGGAAGGTACGTGTTCTACCGCTGTCTAGGCTTGGCCAAAGGGGGCGTGAGATGCCACAGTCACTCCTCGAAATCCATATTTTTTTTGGATCCTGGGTTTCAATTTGTTTCAATTTGTATATTTAAGTCATTGTGTGTGTTATTCCTATGCAGGATTACACTCTCTTTTGCTAACTTATCCGCTTTCTCATCCCCTTTCACTTGTGTGTCCAGGTACCTAGCATATTTCCACTTGGTTAGGTTCGTAGACTCTACTCAGAGTTTGATGTCATTTTTGTATCCCTATTGATTTGGTGGTTTCATTTGGCAAAGTTTTTATGGCAGCTTGACTGTTCGCAAAAGTAGAGGTAGAGATCTCGGGGGATGAAGTTCCATGGGTAGTACATCCTGTGTAGCTTTACGTATGAAAACTATTTTTGCTGAAAAATAGTATAGTTCATAGTATATAGTATTTCACAGTAGACTCCAGCTCCAGTACCTTTCTCCATTTTGGAGCCGTCCGTGTAGAGGTGGAGTTGAGAAAGTCCTAACGAATTCCACGCTTGGCGCGATGTAGTCATTACACTTCGTCAGCTTTTATGGTTCGTACTCTTGTATTATTAACGCGTGTTCTAAATTTCGGTGCGTCTATGGTCCTCATTCTTTTAGTCTAATCGAGATTTTGAAAGCCGTGAGTTAAGGAATTCGTCTAAAGGAAGGAGGTTGAGTATTATCTCTAGTGAAACTTGAGGAGTAGACCCTAATACTCCTGTTACTGACACACGTAGTCTTTAAACTTGTGTGAGTATTTTGATGTAACTAGTCTTTTCCTCGGCTTTCCAGTTCCCACCAAAACAGCGAATTATAGGTAAATGGTCTTGGTCCCCAAAGTTTACCAAAGGTCATTTGGGTTGCGTAGAATGTTCCTAATGTTTTTTTTTTGTTCTGTTTCCGATGTTACGCTTCCATCTGAGTTGACTGTCTAGTATTATTCCTAGAAATTTCGCTTCGAATGAAAGTTGTATCCCAACACCGTTAATTCTGGGAAGATTAAACTTTTCTGTCTTTCTCTTTTTAAAGTGAATAGCACTAGTTCGGTTTTCGATGGATTTATCCCTAAACCATTTTGTATTGATCATTTTGGGAGTGCGTTCAGGGCGTTAGTTCGCTGATTGTTGGAAAACGTTTACCTCCCACCAGAATGACCATGCCGTGGGCGTAGGCTGCTGCCCTAACACCATTCTTTTCCAAACTTGCATACATATCGTTTACAACAAGAAGCCACAGAAGGGGAGAGATCACTCCTCCTTGTGGAGTTCCTCTTGCAACCGTTTTCCTAATTGAGTTTCTCCCA
Organism: Volucella bombylans; assembly: GCA_949129095.1. Lineage (NCBI taxonomy): Eukaryota > Metazoa > Arthropoda > Insecta > Diptera > Syrphidae > Volucella > Volucella bombylans. Next base: position 198,425,961 of record OX422140.1, on the reverse strand, counting down.
AATTCCGAATTGATAATTCTGCCTTTAGAAAGTTTCCAATCCATTGTGCTGTCCTTGTTTCTACACTCAGCTTGACAAGGCCGTGCTTATAAATCCGATGTTTATATTATTAAATACTCCTTTGATATCTAGGAAGGTTCGAAGTTACATGGTTTACGGCATAGTCACAACCTCCCGCGGTTGGTTCCATGTTTACGCTTATCCAATTGGAGTACGCCGTCCACTTAGTTTTCCTAGTATCTCGAAATTTGTTTTGTATGGTTGGATCACTGTCTATAGTGAAGAGGACGAAAACGACTCCTTAGTGTATACTCTCCAGTTATTGAGATGCCTACATATGGTTGATCATAAATGTTTGTGACTGTTAAGTCGAGAATTTCTTTTCTGCTTTTTGTACGAAACGTGATACGATTTCCCCTATTACGCACAACGACTATGGAAGAAATACTAAATTCAAAAATTAACTCACCCCTAGCGTCGATGTAGTAACGATTATGTAGTAACGATTATATAGTCGATTATGACCATGAACCAACATTTTATGAGGAGTAGGTGTGAGTTGTTTTTCGAAATACTTTTACTTTAACAACTCTATTGTTTTCTTGGGATACTTTCCAAACTTGACATTGTTCTTCTCTACAATTTAAAACATTAAGTATTAATTTAAGCCTTGTTATTGCGTCTGTATTGACCTCAATTATACGAGCTGTTGTCGAACTTTGAAGATGGAAGAAGAACGGAATTTTCACAAAAAAAAGGCACATTTTTGGTTGTATTTGTAATATTGCAGTATTTCATCATGCGTACAGCCGAAGATGTTCCCACAACATCCATAACATACGACAATATTGGATTTTTGGTATGGTTTTCAAGCCGAAGGTGTCATTGAGCCGTACTTCTTCTGATATGATGCCAGTGAATCAATGGTTCAGGTTAACCAATTTTTCTTCGGATTAACTGAAAAGCTTAGAGAATATTCAACAGGATGATACCACTTGCGCTACAATAGACTTACTAAAGACGAAGTTTAGTGATCGTCTTATCGGCAAAAATGGACCACCCCACCCTTTAGACCATTTTTTTCTTTTGGGGCTACACCAGGTATCTGGTCTATGCCAACAAGTCAGAAATTTAACGCGGCTTGCAGACGAACATTCGAAGTGAAATTTCTGGAGTATCGACCGAATTATGCGAATAATACATGGAAAAATTGAATCCAGCGCATCCACTCGTGCAAGCGATAGCGTGGACTATATTTGAATGACGTCAAATTTTATTTCAAGTATATATCAATCTAAAATAAAAATGTCGTTGATTGAATAAATTGTGACACATCTAACGAACAACTCTGTTTTGGTTTCAAAAGTGCCTTTCAATAACTGCTTACCAATCTAGGGCTTACGACAAGTCATAGTATACTGCTTACCTGCAATATGCTTATTAAAAACTGAACTCAACTAAGTTCTTCTTTTTATGAAAGATTCTTCATCGAATCTAATTTTTCTCATTCACACCTAACAGATTACTTATTGCTTTTTTAATTTAACAGAAAAAAAATAATGTGGAAGTTATTAAATCGATAAGGTCTGTGCTCAAAACTCTAAAGTATCTCCTCATAATTAATGCGTTTTACTTAGATCGTTGAACTTTAAAAATATCTTTTCATTTTCCCAACATCACGCATATCTTAGATACAGAGATGCCGTACCAGTGCGCAATTTATAAGTTCACTTTTTAATGTGAACGTTTCAAAATATTCATCCACTTTTTTCTTAAATGAGCAAGTATTCCTAGGAAACCTTAAATATGCAGTCGTAGATTCGATGTTTTTGAAAAAATGGGTTACTTGGAAGCGCAAAGCAATAGGAAGCCATTATGAAATTCCTCCTTAGTTACGAACACCTTTGCAGACATAAAGGAAGCCATTAGCTTCAGCATCAGGTGCAGAGCGCAAGTCAAAAATTGCTCTCACTCTAAATAAATTTCTCTTAAAGTTAATTCCCGTACTCACTTTTTGGCATCTCGTTTCAACATTCCATCTGGTACTTTTCATTACAGATTCACTGGAAGATCAAGAGGGTGGAGCTATGTACATATCGTGCGATGTCTCAAATGGAGGTCCTGTGGAGGCTGAAACGGGATACGTTCCCAACAATTCATTGTTCGGTTTGGCGTTGGATAGTCCACAGGTAAAAGAATATTTTTTTAAACTAAATTCTTTGGTGACCGTCGGTATTTTGTGAATTTTTAAATTTGTTGGCAATTAAAAAAAACAAAAAAAAACATTAAACAAATTAAAAAATATAAATTTAAGTAATTAATATAAAATAACATCAATGGTTATTGAAAAAGGTGAAAAGTGAAAAAAGCTCTCGGAATTTCTTTGTGGATAACTCGTCATTAAAAAGGTAAAAGAGCATCGTCTCCTAAGATTTCAAAAAGTGTAACAGTTTTACTTTAAATTTTCTTAAATGTTTAATTTAAAAACAACAACGACACTGCTCATCCCCCGGAAATCATTCTAAAAAACCTGTCGGTAAATAGTTCAGAGTCCACAAAATGTAAAAAGTATTGTAGTAATAAATTGTAGCATAATTTCTGAGACATTTTGAACATCCTAGATGAACCGCTAAGAAATTTATTAATGGAATCTGCCGTGGTTTTCACGCTTAAACCATACCTATTTTGCAAAGGTATCGGCATCATTCGCTCTATCCATATTGGCCAATTTTTGTTAAATGTTCAGTTAGACTGCTGCTACTTCAAGCAACCAAATGACGAGAACATATATATTGGATTGGCATAAAGCAATTTTCGATTTTTAATTTTCTTGTTTTATACAAAGAACAGACTTTAATCAATTATATGTATGTTTTCCATTTTGCTTGATGAATTTATTCCATTTTTGGTAACTTCATGATCCCGTGCTCAGGGAACTCCTGGCCTTTAGCACAAAGCTGAACCAATTGCGATTTCAGGTTATCATCATTGGTGAGTTTTTACCATTTAAAGGTTTTTTTTGCAAACTTCGAAATAAATGAAAATCTGATGATGCAAGGTCGGAGCTGTATGATAGATGCGACATTATTTCCCAACAAGGTTCAATATTTTTCGGGAGTTACCATAGAGTTACTATATTGTAACTGTTGTATATATTAAGGCAACATCAAGCCTTCTCCGACTAAGGGCATCGCAATCGTATTCCACCTCACATCCATATGTATATAAGTATAGGTAAGATTAGTGTAAAGCATCATACGAGTGTTCGGAGGAATAAGACGCTGCGAGACCCGTAATGTGCAAAAACACCATGTACTTTACCGACGCACATAGGAGTACTCGTATTTGCATCAAAATCCTATCCAAAATAATTTTTTGCTATCTTTATCATTATTTTTGTTTAAAATTAATATTCATTCAATTAAATACAATTTTTGCTTCCTATTATATAGGAATGTTTTATTGAAAAGAAAAATGGGCGGGTACAGTAGAAATTGATGGCTTGGCTATTTGAAAAGTTTTTTTTAATCGTGTTAAAATTAATCGCTGGATTATTCCCATGAAACTTTAATTTGATATGTTTGAATCCTCTGGAAGAAGCATTTCTAAAGTCTCTTTCGAAAATGGCATTCTTGTTTTCGATTGTGACTTTCTAAGAGAAGTGATGAGAGGATCAGAGCTCAGTAACAATCATCAATTGAGAACATCTCGGTTAATATCTCTTCTTGAGAACTTTCTTGTGTAGTTAAGGCGATATAATCTGAAAGTTTAGATTATCATTATTTTTGTTTAAATCATTTTCATTCTCTTCAATAGAAAACTAACTTAAAGTGTTTGTTCCTGGCTTCTGCTGCTTCTTCCGACAACTGGCCAATTGGAAGAAGAGGATTTTCTATGATTACAGATCCGTGTATTAAGATCTTATGCAATGTTGGAGTCATAGGTTGCCATTGGTATAATTCTACATATAATCTTTCTGTGTCCATTGCGTATGATCCAAATTTACCAGAATCAATTTTGTAACCACTAGAAATTGCCTCCAAAATGATTTTAAATCGGAAAACCAAATTGAAATCAATTCCTGTAATTTCGGCATCAATTTCAGACTTATTAAAGAATCTTCGACTGGTTTTTCCGTCATTTGTATTGCCAAAATCAGCTCGAGATAGATCTACAATGAGGCCAAGCTTGTTTCTAAATTCTCGTTGAATTTGAATTTTTCTAACTTTGCACATTTCTTTGTCTTCTTCCGATCTAATTTGCCATTTTTTAATTGGAAGCTTATAACCAATACGCAGAACACTCCCAAAAAGTCTGATCCGCGCATGCAGGATTGACCAACCAAATTGAATGGAGCTTTCATTAATTTGCTTATTTACTGTATTTAATTTATTAAAGTCTTTTGAAATGGATCCGCAAACATAGCAATTCTGTGTTGATGTAGTTTCAGTAACTGAGTTACATATTTTCCCATCAGCCATAGTAAAATGCAATGTAAGTTTCACTTCTATGTTGGAACTTATTACAGTCTTACAGAGTGAATTGATTTTTGCCTGAATATGGCTGATTTCGCTTTTAGTTATATCTGTGCTTTCTTTAATAAAGTTTATTCTTATAGGCCGGCAAAATCGGGGAGAAGATGGAGTTGGGTTTTGCCAGATGATTTTTGAACCACAAACTAAGCGCAATGGAACAAGTGAACTTTGAAATATAAACACATCTGACTCAGAACTGTTGCAAATACTCCTATGTGCGACGGTGACATTAATGTGAGAATCCCAAATTGGGGACCTATTTAAAATCATGCCTAGATTCTCAGCAGTTTCAATATAACCAATAACAGAACTGTTAAAAATAATTTTAGGAAAATGTAATGATTTTAGTTTTTACTGCGCATCACAAACCATTTAGACAATAGTCCATTCCTGCTTGACCGCAGGGAAATGCAGAGTAATCCATTTTGTGGTCCCGAAAGTAAATTAAAATAGTTAAAATACATTTATGGTTTAGAATTCGGACAAATTTTTGTTACAATATATTGTTTCAATCTTTCCATTATGAATGGAACATAACATCATTCAAATGTCCTCCACGCGAGTTCTCGCAGGTTCTGATGAGGTAATTTTCAATGACTTTTCCACACATATCGGGCAATAAATCGGCCATAACTCGACGAATATTCGTTTTCAAATCGTCAACAGTTTGCGGATTGTGTGTACAGACACGACCTTTTGAATAGCCCTTGGTGGCCAGTTCACATCACCAAATCGCGAAATAACTCGTCCATGAAATTTTTCTTGCAATAAAGCCAAAACGGGTCGTGTTGTATGAGATGTGACATCGTCTTGGTGAAACCATATGACTTCCACATTTATATCTTCGATTTGAGGCTAAAAAAATTCGATTAACATTTGGCTATAGCGATGAGAATTGACGGTGACGGTTACACCTTTCTGATTTTCCAAGAAGTATGGACCAATGATACCACCAGACCAAATTACACACCATGCAGTGACTTTTTGCGAATGCTATTATCTTTCGACAATTACTCGTACATGTGAATTTTCACTTCCCCATATGTGACAATTTTTTTTGTTAACGTATCCACCGAATGAAAAATAAGCCTCATTGCTGAAAGAAATGTTGTGTGAAAATTGGTCATCCAAACGCTGATATTCAAGCACCCAGTCAGTGTATCTTCTATAACATACATTTCGCTGTCAGCTGGCTTCAATTCTTGAGCGAGGTGAACTGTAGATACAAATCCAAATGCGAAAAACGCCATAATGTTCCGTAAAATATGCCCCAATGCTATGCTCGTCGTGAAATCGATAGATTTAGATCTTCTTAAACACTTTCACTAACGGCAGCCATATTTTCTGTAGAGCGTACATTTCGATGATCGATAGGCATTAAGACATCTGTATAAGAGCCAGTATCTTCAAGTCTTTTTTAAAGTTTTGCCTATAGTACGCTCAGATGGACGATTATGTTGACCACAATCTGCGTTGAGCGATTGCTAAACGATCCATATTGTATAATGGTAAACCTTTAACTAAATATATACAGTCTCGGATGACAGTTCGGTTTGACGAATGGGATTGAGACAGGGATGCCAAATCCTTACCGCGAATTGGATTACCCTACATCTTCTAATTCCTTATAGATTTTATTAATACTGTGTTCGATGAGTGCCAGCGGACTACTTTTCAGCAATTGAACGTGGTTAGCATTTTTACATTTTGATATTTGATGTTCTTATCATAGTGGGAAGTTCGTTGATATATAAGGAAATGAGAAGATATCCTAATATTCAACCGTGGGGAACCCCTCTTGATTTCTAAAGAAAATCAGACATCTTGTTTGCTACTTCGACCGTTTGTGTCCTTTGCCGAAGATAGGAAAAAATTAAACTCATGGCGTTAGTATTACATTATTATTATTAAGTTTATTACACAAATTTATATGGTCTACCATTTCAAAATCTAAATATAAAAAGGCAACATGGTCTATGTCCAAAGCCTGCGAAACATCTCCTGTCACATTTAAAATAGCTGACAGGCAATGTGTTTGGAATGGAAATCAAATTGTTTAGTTTCAATAAGTTTCGTTCGTTAGTACAGATATTGATCTGAAATCATTGTTGTTAGGACTTTTAGCGATAGGTAATATGTTGACTAATGTCCATTGATAAGGAAATATCCCCGTATTCAAGATTGTATTAAAAGTAGTTTAGTGTTATTTCATAACCGATTTAATGTTTTTAACTTATAAAGTTTACATATGAATATTAAACATTCTCCCAAAATGAAGCGGTTCCGAAATTTAAAAGATATAGACCTAGATGCTTTCCAAAGAGAAGCCTTTACTTACCCATGGGACTTGTGATGAAAAGCTTCAGATTTTGATAGTAAAGTGGCTTTATTTAAGTCAATGGTTACGGAGCTCTTCAATAAATATGTTCTACTCAAAGAAATATTCATAAAAGATCCTCTGTTTACGTCAAATGAAGCAAAACTTATGAGGCTTCGTATGATGGAAAACCTGTCTGCCGTCGTTACATATAACTACAATAGTTTTGTCAAAACAGCAAAATTGCCGAATTTCGAAAAATAAACAATATTACTGTAGTGTCAAATTTAATTTCAACTAATATAAGATTCCTGTGATTTTTGGAAAACAATAGGATCATCGATCTGAATTTGTTAAATAATTACTTTGCTACATTTGTACCAGACACGACTCCTACTTTTGACGAATATGAGAGTGATTGAAGTACTCCAGCATATTTAGGTCATAGATTTATTTTCAAAATTGTAGCTAGTACTGACGTTATTTTCGCTTATATCCGTACCATTTCTTGCTATAAAATTAGAAGGAATATCTTTGAAATACATCAGACTAATACTTACGCATATTCATAACTGCTTTCGCACTCCTTGAAAACTCGCAAAAATAACACCATAACTTTCATTCTGGCTTATCTAGTGTTTTAGAAATCATTACTCGTATTAAGAGTCAACAAGTTTCCTTAAACGGAGATGTTTCTATCAGACTGGAATTATGTAAGGGCTTTCCACAAGTCTCAATCCTTAGACCTCTGCTCTTCGTTTTATACATTAATGACTATCTCAAGTTTAAAAGCTTACTCTAAAACGATACACCTATATGCGGATGATAGCCAAATATACTTGTGGACTCCGCGGTCAAAAATCAGGATTTGTGTCAATAAATTGAATGAGGATTTAAGGGCAATAAATCTCTGGGCAGACTCGAATGGTTTTCTACTTAATCCCATAAGGACTCTATGTTTACCGACAGGCAAGATTACTTATCTAGAGAGAAGGTTCCTTTCTCTGAAACAGTGAAACCTATTGAAATCATTTTAAACAGCCATCTTTTAGCCTGGACCAAATGACCAAATAAATCTACTTGTAAGAAATATCTATACTGCGTTGAGCATGCTGTTAAGTTCTGCATGCTATACTCCAATAAACATTCAGCTAAAACTGGTAAAAGCTCTACTAGTGCTGCAACTAAGCTACTGATGTTTAGTCTATTATACATTTCTCTTGATTCGCTATGTTTTCGAAAATTAGAACTTGCTTTCAGCGCTTTGATAAGATATGTTTTTCATTTACATAAGTTCGATCAAATTTCTGCGTTCAGATCGTCAATCTAAGGGCATTCGCTTCAACAATTCGTGAACTATCGTTACTGCTTATTTCTTGCAAATTTAATAACCTATCAGAGACCCAATTATTTATACTTTGAGCTACAATTTCCCAGATCTTCTAAGACTGGTACTTTAATTTCTCCTTATCATAAATATTTAGAAAGCAGGCGTCTTTTATTTGTTCACGCTGTTGGGATTTTGAATAGATAATTTTAGTCAAAATATGATATCTATTCGAGAAAATGTAGCAATTTTGTATAATTTTGCTCATATTCTTGCTGTTTTTCTTTTTATATTATACATTATACATTATACATTATATTTTAATTTTTTGTTTTTAACCTTATAATTCTATACCCTCAATTTATGATGAAATACCTACTTTTAAAAGAGCGTATTTCTTATTTGTACAGTTGAAACTAAACTCTATTAATACAGACCAAATGTACAATACATCAGTACAGAGCATGTTTTTCACTTTGCAACTTTGCAAAACACGATTGCAAATGCAAAATTCTATTTTTAGTTCATGAAACAGTTACAGTTTTCAAAAAAATATGAAAAATTGTAAAGTGCAAAATCGTGGGAACTTTGCATTTTTAGTGAAACACATCGCACTTTCAACTTGCAGGAAATTATTTATCATTTTTTGTATTTCCGTGAGTATTACGGTATCGTCAGCGTAGAGCAAGCGGTTTATACGCAATCCATCGAGAAATACTCCCTCTGGGAGACATGCAACTTGATCGTCGAGTAAAATTGAGTACAGAAGCGGACTCAGCAGTTAGACAAAGTGTTTCCTTCCCAGACCGCTGTGGTATTATCTTGGTTCATTCTTTGCAGCACTTTTAGTACTTCTGTCGAAACTCCCAGGTTGCTTAGTTTAAAGAACAGAGCTCTTCTAAAGATGCAATCAAAAGTAGCTTTAAAATAAACGAAGAAGGCATACAGTTTCTTACCTTTAACCAAAAACGTCCGGGCGATGCTTGTTAAGGAGAAGATTTTATCGGTTGGGGAATAATATTTGCGCAAATTGGAACTCGCTAAGTAGGTAAGTTTCAAGTATCCAATTTGTTACACGTTCCAAGATAATCCCTGTAAAAATATTGGTGGTCGGATTTAAGAAAGATATGAATATGTAGTTGCTTGGTTCGGAAATATTATACTGTATATCGGGAATACTATATTTTTCTTGAAAGATAATGGCAGCTCGCCAGTTCAAAAAATAAAATCAATCATACGTTTCCGTGAGCTTCTGTAAGTAGGCATCAATCGCTTTTTTAAAATACGATCATCTCCTGAAGCCTTATTGTAGCAGCATTTATGTATAACTCTGATGACATTCTGAAAGTTATAGGTTTCGCTTTTTGTTTTGAATTAGTATTTACTTTGAAAATATGTCTTCGATCTGCAAAATGTATGAACTATTTCTTGATTTTTGCTCCAGACATAATCGTCTATCTAGGAAAGCCATTCTAAGCAATAATACTGCAACATCCTGAATATTCCTCCTAAGAAGAATATTGCTCTTGCAAACAAAAAGAAATGACAGAGGATAGAAAATTATCGATTCTTCTGCGCTTGCAGCAGTTGTGCCTCTACAAACTACTGGATGAACAATTTATCAGAAAAATCTAATACTCTACACCAGGCAGGATATCTCTCATTTGGCAATGATACATCGTCACAATGAAGCCTATTCCTGGCATATTAAAATAAAAACAAAATGGAACAAATTAAGTTAGACTTATCTACAAAAGAATCTACAGACTCCATCCAAATTTAACGCTGAGTGAATAATTTTTCTTTTAAAAGAATGAGTCGTCTTCATAAGAATAATTAAGATACCCCTTATTATCCCACCTAAGTTAAATGGCATTACTCTGAGTCTCTCTGTACCAAGTATCAAGTCATCTTCTTATACATCAAATTGTAGTGTAAAGAAAATTTTCCAGAGTGAACTACAAAATCTCTAAATACATCCTAATCGTGGATGAGTGGTATAGGCTCAAGGCGGGGTCTGAAACCAAAAGTCACGTATTAGGCTTACACCATAGTCACCAAATCTCACTTATGGTTTGGCTGTTTCGTGGACTGCACTAAAAGAAAAGGACTACTAACATCAACCTGTTAGGCAAAATCAAAAGAGCTTAACACTCAAGTGGGTATTACTACACTTAAAATGCCTGAGTACGTGTTACGTTTTTAAGAAAATGGGACAGAGAGAGAAACACTTTAGGGTTCAGTGGTTATTTCGCTCCATGGATGGCATCCAACATTTAATGGAGAGACTAAATTATTAGTATGGTTAGACCTGTTGTTGTATTCTAGGCAACCACTCTTCTTACGTGAATTTTGTAACGCCTTTAATACGCTACCACTTGAGCCAGGGCCACCCACAAAAAGAAAAATGAACTTAACAACAAGCAAACTACGGACGCAAGAGCGCATTACACCTTAAGGGGGTAGTCTCATGCCCGAGGATAGTTTTGGATGTTTTTAATGATTTTGTTTTTTGCGGAAAATGAAATACAATGTTCTCATCATAATTATATGCAATCATTTAGATATTGAATAATACAAAAAAATGTTGTTGAATAAAAAAAAATATTTGTTCGTCATTTTGGTGAGATAAAGTAGGTCTCTTTAAAAAAAAGTAGGTTACTGGCCCCCCTGATTGCTCCTTTTGTAATCATTTGAAATCAAAATTATTATTCAATAGGGTCGTCATTCTGTCCCGTAGAAGATTTAAAAGATTTGAGTGAAAAATAACAAAATGGCGGCCTTGTAAAATTTTTTTTTCAAAAACCAACTGTTTTTTTGGTTTAAAATCGAGATAAATAAAAAATGGATAAAAAAATCTAATTCTGGTACCGGACAGAACCTTTCATGTATAGAATATTGTGTTAAAATTTCTGCCGAATCGGTCCAATAGTTTTTTTTAAACATCAAGGTCGACGAATAAAAAGTAGTTTCGAGAAAAACGCGTTTAAAGTTTGGTATAATCCCCGCAGCTGCAGGGTACGCTCTCCCCTATTATTTGCTGTAACTTTAAAATGGCTTAGTAGTGTATCGGTCTAAAATTTTCAGATTATATTCTCATCTTATTAAACTTAGAAAATATGCAAAAAAAAAAATCTAATTTTTGATGATCGAACATTAAATCTACAATAATACGGACATCAAATATTTCACATTTCACATCTCGAAAAATTTTTCAACGGCTAGCAGGAGTAGAAAATCAGTCGTAGGTTAGGTTAGGTAAGAGTGGCTGTTGGAAATGCCAACCCACTTAGGCCTATTGGCCCATTGTGATGCCACGTGGTTCTATGATCCGCTTACTACCGGATCCAGTTTGAGCTTATAATAAAGCGTAGGAGACTGTTAACGTTTAAGTTTTCTAGATCGTTTAGGTCGTTATAGAAGAAAGCTCCTGGATGAAGCTTTCTTCTCTGGGAGAGAGCTGGGCATGTGCAGAGTAGGTGGAGGATTGTCTCCTCCCCTTCCTCGTCCATGCAGCTTCTACAGAAATCATTAGTAAAAGCGCCAAACCTTCTTGCGTGCTTGCCTATGAGGCAGTGCCCAATAATGACACCTATTATGGCACTGAGATGTTTCCTATCTAAAAGGATCAGACACTTAGAGCGACTCAGATCCAGCCTTGGCAAGATCTGTTTGGTCGCTAGACATGTTTGCCCACTAGTCCACCTAAGGTCTGTTCTTTTATTGGCATCCAGCTTTAGTGTTAGTTTGCACGTAGCGATTGGTATACCTATACTACCTTTGTCCGGTTGGATAGGTAGAGTGGTTCCAATTTTGGCGAGTTCATCGGCTCTGCAGTTCCCTGGAATGTCTCTGTGGCCCGGCACCCAACAGAGGTGAATGTTGAACCGCTCTGCCATCTCCATGAGAGATGATCGGCATTCAAGGGCGGTTTTAGAATATAATGAGACCGAGTCCAGGGACTTGATGGCGGCCTGACTATCCGAAAATATGCGGATATCCTTTGCAGATATCACGTTTTTCTTCAGCCAGGACAGAGCTTCTTTAATCGCCAAAATTCCCGCCTGGAACACGCTACAGTGATTTGGAAGACGGAAAGAGAGGCTTAGACTTAGCTTACCTGAGAAAACACCGCCACCAATTCCGTTATCGGTTTTAGATCCATCTGTGTAGAGATGGATTGACTTTTCCTCCATGAAAGCATCTTCCTCCCAGAATGATCTAGAGGGGAAGCTTACATGGAAGTTTTTGTCAAACCAAAGTTCAGGTATGGTGTAATCGATGTTCTCTGTGAGGATTCCTAATGTATTAAGAATGTTGGCGTGGCCAAATGAATTATTTGTCCACATCCAGTTTGTTAGCCTTTGGGTGATGCTGTCGGAGACAAGAGTAATATCTAACACTTCTTGTCGGTTTCTAGTTATAAAAGTGGGCTCATTGCCAATATTGCAAATTAAGAGGTTAGTACTTAAAATATAGTCTAAAAGTGACTCACCTCTATCATTGATGTCGGTACTGCCCTATACCGTGTGATGTGCGTTAGCGTCGCATCCGATTATGAGGCCAGTTTTTTGCCTTCCAGCTTCCAGTACCACCCTTTCTAGGTTATCACCAGGGAGAGGGCCCACTTGGTCGTGGCCAAGGTAAGCCGATGCCAGCCAGTAAGAGCCTTTGACAGTCTCTAGTCCGGCAACGGTTAAGTCGGGGTCACTGAGGTTCGGAAGTAGAAATACATTAAGGCTACGTTTCACTAATATACAAGTTCTAATCTTACCTTTGTCTCTTGTATAGAGCGGAGCGTATGTGGGTGTCCTAAGTCCATGAACCACGCCTTCTACAATCCATGGTTCCTGGATTAGGATTATGTCTTCTGCGTTCTTAGAAAGACGTAGAATGAGTGCGGCCGAAGCCTTTTTTAAGTGATGGAGATTAATTTGGAGAAACCGTATCATTGCTACAGTTTTCCAGAGTCACCTCCACCATGGTGTTGTTGAGGTCCTCCTGTCCGTAATAGTTTTTGGGACTTCAATTATTTAAATTTTAAATTAATTTTCATAAATAATTTTAAAGAAAACACACAAATTTCTAACTGTGGAATCGACGAACTTTATTGGATGGCGGTCTGATCAAAAAAGGCGCCGAATCGTTTCTTCTCATTTCTAAGTACAAAATCTGTTATACAATTTTGGAATTCAGCCCTGTACATATACATATGTTGGAAATATTGGGATTTTGTTATTAATTTTTTAGTCATTCACAATTTTAAATTCATTTAATTCAAGAGTAATAAAAATAATAATAATAAGAGTACGATATAATATATGTATAATCGATAATGTATAAACATCATGCCCGCCTTGAAGAAACTGACATGGTGGAGATCTCTTCAATCAATAGGCAATGGAGCCAAGGAATGAACTGGTCGCCGTAGTATGCTGCCTCTCACACGAACGTCTACCACCCGTATCTTTAAGTCGCTACCAGGTAAAATTTTTTCGATTCGACCCATCATCCACTGCTGCGGTGGCAATTTATCGTCTGCGATCAGCACTAGTCTTCCAACACCAATATTTTCAACTGAAGCTTTCCATTTTGTTCGCTTTTGAAGCTCCAGTACATATTCCTTAGACCATCTTGACCAAAAGTGTTGTTTGATTTGAGTGAGTCTCTTCCATCTGTCAAGCAACGATACATCTTGTTGAATTGTCGGTTCTGGAATGGAGTTTAAAGGTACACCAATTAAAAAATGACCTGGCGTTAGAACACTTTCATCGTTTGGATCCGGGCTAAGAACACAAAGTGGTCGAGAATTCAAATTACTCTCAACTTCCGCTACTATGGTTGAGAATTCTTCGTATGTCAGATACGCTAACCTGACTGTCCGATACATGTGTGTTTTGGCGGACTTTACAGCCGCCTCCCACAAACCTCCAAAGTATGGGGATCTGGGTGGAATGTGAATGAACCGAATGCGCTCGGCAGCACACCACGATTGTATCTTGTCCTGTGTTTGCTGCTCCAAGAATAATGCACGTAGTTCTTTAAGCTCATTGCGAGCCCCAACAAAATTTGTGCCGTTGTCACAATGAATCTCGCTGCACAGTCCTCTTCGAGCGACAAATCGTTTCAGTGCCGCGATGAAGCCTTGCGTTGACAGGTCCGATACAACTTCGAGATGAGCTGCTTTTGTCGCAAAGCATATAAAGACTGCCACATATGCCTTGTGCGTGCAATACCCTCGTCGCTTCTGTGAAATATGAAATGGCCCACAGAAATCCACACCTGAAATGGCAAACGGCCTGGAGACGTTGACTCTGCTTGCAGGTAAATTGCCCATAATTTGTTGCCTTAATTTCGGCCGGTATTTGAAGCAGTGAAGGCACTTGTCCACTACTTTTTTTGCCAGATGACGAGCGTTGACTATCCAGAAGCGCTGCCTGATAATCGCAATTACAGCTTGAGGACCTGCATGAAAATTAGTTTTATGTAAATGGACAACGACATTTTGAACAAAAATGGAATTTTTAGGGAGTAGGATAGGACATTTGGAACTGTACGGAATGTTTGCATTCTGCAAACGCCCACCTACTCGAAGGAGTTCGACTTTGTGCTCAGTGTCAAGGAAGGGGTTGAGGTTACTGATGGCACTTTTTGGGCTGATCTTCTTTGTTTTCCACAAATCTCTTATTTCCTCCCGGAAATGAAACTGCTGAATGCTCCAGATCATACGAAGAAATGCGTCTTCCAATTAGTCCGATGTAAGTGCAGAGCTCCGATAATTTTCGCTTTTTAGGGGGTTAGAAGATTTGGGTATTCTGTTTTTCAGATTATTGTAAAATTTAATGACGTATCCGAAAATTCTATTGGTTTTTTCGAAACTATTAAATCGTGTAAAGTTCTCTATAAATTGTTCACGTGGGGTGCCAGTTTCATCTGCGTTTGATAGCAGGACAGTTGATTGCTGATTTTCAACTTCCATACCTGGAATCCGTAGTTTTTGCCTTGGCCAGTTTTCCTTACTCTGGTATAGAAATTGGGGTCCAGTAAACCAAATACTGTTGATAAGTTCCGAGCTGTAAGCACCACGAGATACTATATCCGCCGGATTGTTTTTGGTATTGACATATTTCCAGTTGGCTGTGGGTAATAAGGACTGGATTTTCGAAACGCGGTTACCGACGAATATTTCCCAAGACGATGGATAAGCGGAGATCCAGCGCAATACAATTTCGGAATCTGTCCAAAGATAAATGTTTTCGATTAAAATGTTAAGATTGGGAACTACCTTTTGGACCAACTCAACGAGCAGAGTAGCAGCACAAAGTTCCAGCTTAGGAAGAGATTTTGTTTTAATAGGAGCTACCTTCGATTTAGCTCTGAGAAGTGTACATTTAATTTCTCCGATAGTATCGCTGATCCTCAAGTATACACAACACCCATATGCTCGCAAGGACGCATCAGAGAATCCATGTATCTCAGCCCTGGTCTTCTCCGAACATGGAAGTGAAATGTACCTATCCACCTTAATATTGTTAATATTAGATGCTTCCCTCCGAAACTCTTCCCAACGAGTTTGTATCTCCATAGGCAAAGATTCCTCCCAACCATTTTTAAGAATCCAAATGTCCTGCATGACGATTTTGCCCTTTACGACTATAGGGTTAATAAGACCTAATGGATCGAAAATTTGCGCTAACTCGGATAATATCGTTCTCTTGTTTATCGTTTTTGACCCATTTTCCTTTGGCCTTGCATATTGGAACTCATCCGTTTCTGGATTCCAGGTAATACCAAGGGTTTTAATGACATTTTTGTCATTTATCCTCAAGAACGAAGTGTCTGCCGTTTCTTCCTTCGTGATCGTTTTCATGATTTCAGAACTATTGCTACACCATTTCCTAAGATCGAAACCAGCGCTCAACAAAATCGTTTTAACCTCTGAATAGATTCTTGATATGATTTCTAATGAATCTCCTCCAGTGATCATGTCATCCATGTAGAAGTCTTCATTAATTATTTTAGCGCCCAACGAATACTTAGATACATTTTGATCAGCCAACATTTTGAGACACCTTGTAGCAATAAACGGGGCAGAAGTTGTGCCATATGTGACAGTCCGCAAGCGATATGCGCCAACTTCCTCCTGCTCTGAGTATCTCCATAAAATACCTTGATAATTCCGATCTTCCTCATGGATAAGTATCTGTCGATACATTTTTGAGATGTCGGCAGTGACGACAAATTTGTACGTACGAAAACGTAGAATTAGATCATACAATTCGTCTTGAATAACTGGACCCTTTAGTAAAATGTCGTTCAATGATAAATTTGAAGTTGTCTTGGCACTACAGTCGAAGACAACTCTTAACTTTGTAGTTAAGGAGTCAGGTCGCAGCACAAATTGATGCGGCGCAAAATATTTAATGTGATGAACTTTATCTTTAGGAACTTTTTCCATATGTCCTAAGCTTTCATAATCTTTCATAAATTCAATATATTTTGCCCTGATGTCCTTATTTCTTGATAGTCTTCTCTCCAGATTCAAAAATCGCTTCTGAGCATGACCGAATGAATCTCCCAAGCTGCTACCATCTGATTTTAACAACAAATTCACTACAAATCTTCCATCTTCCTGCCGGCGTACGCTTTTCAAAAACTCTTTCTCACACTTCTCCTCTTCTTTTGACAAAAATGGCTGCTGTCGATTTATCTCCTCTATCTCCCAAAATGTCTTGATTACCTCATTTAGGTCGAAATCCGAACAAGAAACTAAGCTGCAGATAGCTCGAGGATTAGAAGAGTGCTCATATTTGCCAGAAACAATCCATCCCAATAAAGTTTTCTGGAGAATAGGAAGCTGAGGGCCCAATGTTATCTGGCCGACACACAACAACTGAAAAAAACTATCAGCCCCTATTAGCAGATCTATGCGACTTGGAAGATTAAAGTTGGGATCCGCCAGTGAAATGTTTTTCGGTATTTTCCAATTTGATATATCCAACTGATTTGCAGGAAGAGTATTGGTGATGTTTCTTAAGACTAATAAATCTAACTGTAGCTCAAACTCAGAAATTCGAGATCTGCAAGTAGCTTCTGTCTTGTAGTTTATTGCGGCATCCGCCTTTCCAATACCCGAAACTACTATCTTAGATTGACTTTTCTTCAACCTTAACCTCTGCACCATGTCCTCCGTAATAAAATTAAGCTGCGATGCTGAATCAAGAAGCGCACGCACTGGGTACCATTGACCACAAAAATTACGCATGTATACCTGCGCCGTAGCTAGTATTACCTGAGAAGGGTCTTTCCTAAATACACTTGATGCCACGTGGACATTGCCAGACGTACTTGATGACAAATGATCGGCAGTTTCATTAACGATGGTCGACGGTTGATTTGTCGTAAACCGGTGCAACAACTGATGATGTGGCATCAAACATACCCTGCACTTCGCTGCTTGACATCTTCGCACTGAATGCCCTTTTGCCAGGCAGTTGATACAAAGACTCCGCTTCTTCACTTCGTGAAACCGGGTAACCACTGGAAGTTTATTGAAGGCAGCGCAAGCGCTTATCTCATGAGAATTGGATGAGCAGAATTCGCAAGATACCGACTGCGCAACGAATGATGATTGCATCTGTCCACTTCGCCGATTGTTACGAAAGCGAGATCGATTACCAGATTGAATTATATTTACTTCTGGGCTGGAAAGCTTGGATTCTTTCGACTCCAAAGTTTGACATCGACGATCTAATACGTTTGAAAACTCCTCCCACGTTGGAAGTTTTGAATAATCGACTGATTCATCCCATTTCGCTTTAGTATCCGCATCCACCTTATCTAATGCTAACGCAATGAAGAAGGCATCACAAATATTCTCATAACTTCCAATAGAAAGCATTGCCGCTCGATGCGAATTGAAACTATCTTCTAAGTTGCGTAGACTTTGGGCAAAACATTTCGATATTTTATTCATGCTCATTACTCCGTTTAGGTGCTCTTGAAAAATTAAACTTTTGTTATCAAACCGAGTTTTTAAACGGTTAAGAGCCTTATCGTAATTTTCGGAAGTTAAATCAAACTCCTTAATTGCATTAAAAGCTGCACCCGATAGGTACTTCCTCAAGTAATTAAATTTTTGTAAGGCATCTAACGAGGGGTCCTTGTCAACTAAGCTTGTAAAGATACCTATAAAGTTTGGAAACTCCGAAAATTTGCCAGAAAACGTTGGTAAAGCTACACGTTCCAACTTCGACCGGGACGCAGGTTGTTGTGCCACAAACGAAGAATTCAACCCGTCCGCAATTGTGCAACTACCCTTCCGGCCCAACAACAGTGATTGAATTAACGATTTCGTCGAAACATAAATGTCCTCCAATTCAACTCTATGGTTTAATTTTTCTTCCTCGACGATATTACTTCTCTCCAACGACAATTGCACGTTTAAACCCTGTTTAAAATAGGACTCAATTATGCCCAAACGACATTCTAACTCTGCACTAGACATAGTAGAACGTTTTGCAGTAATTAAATTCTTGATTCTAGTTATATTTCTTTTAGTGGAAGACCGAATGACTTTCAACTCAGCAATTGATCGCTGTAGTGGAATTTCTAACCCCCCGCCCGCAAGCTCTCCTCCTTTTGCAACATCCTCTTGGTTAGCCATAATGTCAAGCGATTCAAACAACTATATATAAACCCAATGCAAATTGTCTCTGACACGATATACCACCGAACAATTCCAGTAAAATCAACAAATTAATTTTCCTTCTGAAGAATAATTTCTTCCAAAGCGACCAACAACGATTTGTCCCTCAGCACAATGCATAGACTAACTATACCAGATATCAAACTTTCCAGATATTGGAAAATCAAAACCGGTTTTCTACTGATCGTCACTATCCGTGAGACTCTGTCTGTGAATACGTGTGAGTTGTGATCATAGACTAACTATACCTAGATATCAAACTTTCCAGATATTGGAAAATCAAAACCGGTTTTCTACTGATCGTCACTATCCGTGAGACTCTGTCTGTGAATACGTGTGAATTGTGATCAATGGCAATTTATCTCCTTTTTTATACAAACCACGCCCATTTGAACCAAAAAACGTCATCCACATTACACACACTCGTGCAAATCGCTCTCATTCTAGCAATTTTACTTGTCAATTGCTCTTATTCTAGCAAATTTTGACAAAGATATAGAGATGCAAAAGTGTTGGAATTCACTTACAGTGTGTCCGTACGAAAGTTAAGGGTTTGCAAAAGTATTAGTAGAGTTTGACATCTAGTTTAGTTTATCTATGGTTGTGATCAATGGCAATTTATCACTTTTTTTATACAAACCACGCCCATTTGAACCAAAAAACGTCATCCACATTACACACACTCGTGCAAATCGCTCTCATTCTAGCAATTTTACTTGTAAATTGCTCTCATTCTAGCAAATTTTGACAAAGTAATAGAGATGCAAAAGTGTTGGAATTCACTTACAGTGTGTCTGTGCGAAAGTTAAGGGTTTGCAAAAGTATTAGTAGAGTTTGACATCTAGTTTAGTTTATCTATGGCACAATGTTACAGCGAACGATGTGACAGCAGCGGCAGAAGCAGTAATGGGAGCTTTTCAACAACGAAATTGATTGATAGAAAGCAAAGTCAACAACAAAAAAAACTTCTTAACCAATGAGCTTTCACCATCGATTTGCATTACATAGATCGAATTTCTAGCTTTGGGGATTTTATCTCATGAGATACCAATTATTCACCAATTATAGCGATGCAATAAATTATGGATGAAATTTATGTATGTACTTAAATGGACAAACCCAAAAAATGAAAGCAGGAAGAATACACGGCAATTAAGAACTTTTATTAGGCTCGGTTTTTATGCCTTAATTTTTTATTTTTTAATTTTATTTTTTTTTTTCAAATATGCTCACATGTATACATACATACATACGTATATAATTTCCCTCGATGCAATCGCGATGATTGATGATGATGATAATTTGGTGATATGTAATTGATGTATGGGAATCAACTAATCCCGGGTTTCGGCACCAAAAAATGTCCGCAATAGTTTTTGGGACTTCAATTATTTAAATTTTAAATTAATTTTCATAAATAATTTTAAAGAGAACACACAAATTTCTAACTGTGGAATCGACGAACTTTATTGGATGGCGGTCTGATCAAAAAAGGCGCCGAATCGTTTCTTCTCATTTCTAAGTACAAAATCTGTTATACAATTTTGGAATTCAGCCCTGTACATATACATATGTTGGAAATATTGGGATTTTGTTATTAATTTTTTAGTCATTCACAATTTTAAATTCATTTAATTCAAGAGTAATAAAAATAATAATAATAAGAGTACGATATAATATATGTATAATCGATAATGTATAAACACCTCCGATTCCGAAGATGTGTCCAGGAGCTCATATTCTATCTCTGATCGTGTAGGACCACTAATTGCTTCCTCATCGGTTTCCATTTCCGACAGGGTGTCAGAAGAGGAGACCGACGGCTTGATAGTCACCTCGGACAGATTGGAGTCGTCGCTATCCAATTCTGGAGAAGATATCGACGCTCCGAGATCCGAGGTTGTAATATCAGGTATTAATGGAGGGGGAGGTTGATTATCAGCATCCAGCTCATCCTTTTTGTACACATCATCCTTTGGTTTCAGGACTCGTCTGGAGAATTTCTTCTCGAGATTCATTGACCCTACTCAGCCTCTACAACTCGACAAGTTCGATGCTCGCGGTAACAACGCCAAAACTTTGCCAGAAACGTCGTTACTCATGTCTTATTTTACAGCCGACAAACAACACAATTCTTTTCATGCAGATTCACTAGCACAGATAAACAAAAATCATATAAAGGAGCACTAACAAAAGTGTCACAAATTTCAGAACTCTAAACGGCCTCTGCAAAACATGAAGAAAGATTACAAGAGGTTTGGCATTAGAATGTCAAAAAATGTTAATCAAACTTGACAATTTCGCAGGGCCTCACATTTTTTGAATAGAACCAGTAGTCTCTGCTCTGCTGTAGGATAAAAACAACTCTTAACCTTTCTCATGAGAATAATACCAAAATTCATTCGCAAGAGACAATTGTCTCATTTTTTAAACCGCAGAACAAATAAAAAGCAGCTCTTGAAGTTCCTCAATAATCTAGGTCCCTGACTTTATAATTTAAATATACCACCATGCACATACATTTCATGTCAACTAAATTGACACAATTCTTTTTTTAGCAAGAGTGTGCTGCCTCTTGTGTGGGTTGTCTATGCTGCCAAGGGAACACTTCACTACCCATTCCAACTTTAAGCGCCACCGATTTTGAAGCAGGTAATTGTTTCGAAAACAATAGTGGTCCCTTAAGGTAAGAAATAGACAATCAGCATTTTCAATGCAGCATTTACGATTTCTTTTTTTCTTTTTTTTTTCGTTTTTTCTAGTTCACCCCAGCCAAACTCACAAAACAATTTGGGAACTTATTGGAACTCTGATGAAATGGCGTCAACATTCCCTGGTCTACCTCCGCTAGATATCGACCCATTGCCAAGTTTATTCCCATTTTCGCCATGTGGTGCTTCATACAAGTAAGAAATTCTGACTTCCGCCAACAGAAGAGTTTTAAGAACTTTTCTCAGTTTTTCAGCAAATCCTCATCAGGCCTCCCTGTCATACACAGTGCACCCACAAATAATTAACCAAACTCAGGCACAACAAAACACAACTAACACCATTAGTCCGGCAGCCCAGTCATGTTATTATGATGCTCCAGCAGCATGTAACCAACATTCAACACCACCCATATATCCCAGCATGAGTGTCAATGTTAGCATGAATATGACTATGCATGGATATGGATCTGAAACGACAGTCCCAATGCAGTGCTCTCAGATGCAGTGGACACCACCAAGCTCATCTTCATCTGTAAATGTACTTTATCCACCGCTGTTAAGCCCTTCACACTATCCAGCAGCTACCACGTACTCGTTTACAGCGGATTTTCGACCGCCAGTTAATAATCAATCTATTGCTCCTAGTTCCGCTGAAGTTCCCGAGAAGAATTCACCGAATCGCAATTTTTACTCCCAGCCCAACCAATCATATTCGCCACCTAAGAGTCCACAGTATTCCCTGGTAAGTATCATACAATGGCATATATATGTATGTATAATACTCGTACATCACATGTGATATGATATCTTCATTATAAACTGTCTGGTCTGCATTTAGGTAAGAGACACAAAGTCATTTGGTAGTGGATTCGAAGATGAGGACAGCAACGAAGGATCGGATTCCAAACCGAATCTTTGTAGGCTCTGCGGTAAGACATATGCTCGCCCTAGCACACTGAAAACCCACTTAAGGACGCACTCTGGCGAAAGGCCTTATAGGTAAGGCAATCCTGGAAGCGAATCAAATCTAAATGATATTCTATTGTTTTTTTGATATTTTTAGGTGTCCAGATTGCAACAAAAGCTTCTCACAAGCAGCCAACTTGACAGCTCATGTACGCACACATACCGGACAAAAACCGTTCCGTTGTCCAATTTGTGATAGACGATTTTCGCAGAGTTCGAGTGTTACGACGCACATGAGAACGCACTCTGGGGAACGTCCGTACCGGTGTTCATCATGCAAGAAGTCATTCTCTGATAGCTCAACCCTTACTAAGCATCTACGTATACACAGTGGAGAGAAACCCTATCAATGCAAGCTTTGTTTGCTTCGGTAAGTCACTATGTCAAATAGAAACTGTTTTTCTTTTAAAGTCATATTGCATAAAATGCAGAAGAAAACATTAAACAGAAAATATTTTAGATACTTTCTCTACCTTCAATTTGCACGTGTTTATAACTCTTTCGCAAAAGAGAAAGTTAATGAAGCTCAGATACAATTAATCATATGTACATACGTAAAAAAAAAATCCACATTTTTATTAATGATTTAAATTGCTATTAGATTAGATTAAAGAGCATTAGAATTCGTGGCATGATTAAAGACACACGGACAACATTAGCGTAACTTGGGTTCAATAAGAAATGAGGAAAACTCACTGTAGATGCGGTCTTAAACTAAAAATCTGACTCTCTTTTTTAATTTCTTAAATTACGAACAGAAGAACCTGATGGTCCGAGAAAAATCTACGAAAATTTGCAAGTCGAGGCTGCTATGGTAACTCGATGTTTTCACGTGTATCCACTAACGATTTTACGTTTATTTATAATTATGAACATATTTTCTGCCAGAAATATTGGAAAGTGCAGTAGCACGTTCAAGTTCAGTGCCGTAAGGAGCTACTTAGATCTGGCTGCCAGCTCACATCCCGGCATTCTTTTAGATTTGCTCTAAATTATTCATAAAGTTTTCTTCGGGTCATAATTTTAGTTGAGTCATAATTCTCCGAAGGTAGTTTTTCATTCTGCGAAGTATAGGTACCAAAAAAGAAATTTCCGCGGTTCAACAACGACTTGTAGAATATTACCGCAGTTAATTTCCCTATATACAGTGTGTCTCAGATAAGTAGATATCTCCGATAACAGGAGATTCCTGAAGTTCTGGCGAACCAAGAATCGTATGGTGGGGTAGTCTATTTTTACCCGCTCTCACGTTATAAGCCGTTGAAACTAGACACCTTTGATTTCCATATGTAATTACTTAAAATAATGTAGCTTTTGAAGAGTTACAGAAAAAGAATGTATTTTTAGAAAAGTTACGGCTCTTTGAAGTCAAAATTACAAAAAAATCATTGCTCAAATTTCCCCATTAAAATGCATTTTTCTCAAAATTTCAACCAATCATTTTAAATTACAATGAGGTAACTTATCCAAGAGAAATACAAAGGAGTCTTGAAATGCCTCCAATCATACAAAACGAAATTGAAGCCACTATTCTCAAAATTCTACAATCGAAAAAATCTCCTGGTTACGATCTGATTACTGTAGAGTTGATGCAACAGTTGCCTCAAAATGCAATATGTAACCTAACAGCGATAATGAACGCTTGTCTAAGACTCAAGCATGTCCCTTCTCATTTGAAAGTCGTTGAAATAATTATGATTCGAAAACAAGGTAAGGATCCTAATGAAGTATTGTATCTTCTTATAAACCCATTCCTTTGCTACCCATCATGGCGAAAATATTTGAAAATATTTTCATCAAGTGGCTAAGTCCGATTATTGAAAGTGAAAACAAGATACCAACTCATCAGTTTGGTTTCAGAGAAAAACACACACTCAATCATGGACCAGGTTCATAGAATAACCGATGTTATTGAGAAATCTGTGTAATATAAAATGATATGCTCACCAATATTCTTAGACGCTTCTCAAGCGTGTGATAAGGTATGGCATGCAGGATTGCTATACAAACTTAAATTATTCTTTCCCAAAGTTGCTGGAGTCATGTTTTTCGAAAAGATGCTTTCGTATCAAGCAAGAAGAAAAGAAAGTGTGCATAGTTTGACAATGCAGTATGTATGGGTATTATAAATTCCTCCTCTTCAATACTCCCGCTTAAAAATGCCACCTTTACATCGAATTGCATGGTATATCAGTACAGTTCTTACCGAAAAAAATTTAGCGACCGGACTAAATGTTTCAGAATAATCAATTCCACATTGTCGACTAAACCTACGGGCAACAAGCCTCGCTTTGTATCGAAAATTTTCATTCTTGGTGGCACTCTTCTTTTCGTAAACCCATTTCGAGTCCACTAACTTTCGATTCTTTGGTAGCGATACCAAATCCCAGATTTCATTTCTTGCCAGTGACAAAATTTCTTCATCCATGGCTACTCTCCATAACAGTCAAATTCGCACTACCTGGTTTTTGACTTGTGTTCCTTTTCCTAAGCCTACTCCGCATATCAGCAGCCAGTTCTTCTGTGTTTGAATGACGTTGCTCATCAGCAGACTTATGGACGTTAATGTCATCTAGGCAATGAACAGCATTACTGCATTTATCAATATTATCTGAACAATTAGTGCTCTTGTTCCTAACCAGTCCCAAGCCGTCTTGATTTACGTTTATCATATTGTCGTCAACATCGGCCTCGACACTCTGCCCACCCGTTTCAACTTTTAAAGAAACTTTATTTCCCTGGATATTTTCGGCTTGCGATAGTGTGTCAATATTGTTGAAGATTACATTTCGGGATATTCCAATCTTATTTTGTTCTGGTATGTATACCCGATAGCCCTTGACACCCTTCTGATAACCAACTAAGTAACCTTTTCTCGACTTAGCATCCAATTCTTTCGTCTTCTGATCAGGCACATGAATAAACACCTCTATACCAAACACGCCACGCAAATATCCAATTTCGGCTTTAATACCAAACAAATGTTCAAAAGGATATTTTCCTTGCACTGAGCTCGTGCATGTTCTATTGAAAACGTGAACAGCAGTACTTACCGCCTTCTTATTTAAGTTTATGTCGCGAATTATTGATCTAGCTACTTGCATTAAGGTTCGCATTTCGCGCTCAGCAGACCCGTTTTGTTCTGGTGTATAAGGCACCGTTTTCTGATGCATAACACACTGTGTATGTATTTCACAAGTTTTTAAATTTTTGTTTATACATTCCAGTCCATTATCACTTCTTAGCATTTTTACACGAAAACCGGTCTCAGCCTCAATCTCATTTAAAAAAATCTGTAAAAATTGTCACACCTCAGATTTTTCTTTCATAAAATACACCTTTCGATAGCGAGAAAAATCATTGGAAGTGGATTTGTTTTTACTATGTTTGAACACAGTTCGATGTTGTTTTCCATACATACAGCCATCCCAGGTAAACTCGCACTTATCAAAAGACGGGATTTGAAGGTCTCTCAAAATATGTCTCAATTGAAATAAGTTTTGATAGTTTTGAGATGGTTTTGATGCCACAACTTTTCTGTGTCTACTTTCTTCACAGCTACATTAGCAGAAACTTGATCAAGATTATCTGTCTTAATTTTAATTAAAAGTTTGAAGAGCTTTGACGGACGCACTCCCACTGCAAGAGTAATACCATTTTTATTAATTGACATTTGAAGCTGTCTGAGAACAATCGAAGACCTTTGTCTAGCGCAGTATTCAGGAAGGATAAATTGACGTCTATATCTGGAACATATAGAACATAAACAAAATTTCCTGCTGAGGTCGACAAAAGTGAGCAGATTGATGTTACCACGGCACAAATCGTGGTACCGTTTCCTATGCGGACTACTACTGGTATTTTAAACAATTTTTAATTAACCAGCCACTCTCTTCTATTTGTCATATTGTTGCTAGCGCCGGATTCCAAAAACCACTCATCCCGTTTGCCAATTTCATTTGCTGCTCATGCTTCGCAAATAAAAGCTTCACCTAGTTTGGTGCTTGAACTAGCTTTTAGAGTGGTAAATCTATCTGGATAATCTCACTTGAACCCTTTGTCCTGTGGGCTGTTCTTTCAATCCATTACTGCCATCCCCCCTTATTACAACTAATGAGACTTGGAACGTGCTCCTTCCATCACTAACCTCGAAGTAAGATTATCTATTATTTGCTCTTCCCGTGTTGTAGACTCCCACGCTCTGTAAAAGTGACTGTAATGTTCAGGTAAAGTCACTAAGGCCTTTGTTATAATCATGGAGTCAGAAATTCTTTCTCCATCATCTGCTAATTGTTAGACAAGGGCTTGTAATTTAGAAATTTGTATCGCCACATCATCAGCAGGATACATTGAAACATGCAAATTTTTTGTTGAAGCATGTGAATGCTCTCCTTTGATTTTACCTCGTATACCGGTTAGAGTTTCAACCACATGTCCCTTCCTTTGTACAATTTGTTATGTTGTACAATTAATTATGATACATGCAATTTTTCAATTTAAATGTCTGAATCTACCATTTTGATGCCAAAAAAATAATTAGCGTGTTGGACGTGAGTCTTCTATCTCACACTTTAACCACTTGCGCGATACTTCCAACTACCGAACAGAAATCTAATTCCGATTATAAATTCCGTAATTTATCGTATACCCAGGCAAAAAAAATGATTAGCCAAATTTCTTAAACCGGTCCTGGGCCCATAACCTATTAAAATAACTATGTACGTATAGGTACTGTTTGTGAATTAAAATGCAAAATTAATTAAAAGGACCAGCACCCAGAAGAGAAACAGCAGAAAGTCGAACGACGAAAAACATAGACCAAAATGTATAAAAATTTAAAATATGTATTTAATAGTACTTATCTGCTTGCGAGTTATAATCCAAGTGAACGAGAAAAGGCATATAATTTACAGAAATGAGTAAAATTTTCAACTGTTATACAATGCAAAGTATACAAGATTTGAGTGCAATAATTATTAGTGAGAGCAAGAACAGTAATATTGCAGATATTTAACACGAAAAAATCAAAATAGGGTAAATGGATGATGTTTGTTAGTTTATAACTTTTGGATGAATTCAAATTGGATTTAAATTATTACAATACATTATTACATAAAGATATTTCCAAACAGGTACAGATAGTGCTATATAAAGATTAAAGACAAATTTATTATGATTGTAAAAGAAAGATTACATAGTTTAACAGTGCAGTATGTATGAGTATATACCTACATACGAGTATGTACACTATTATAAATTCCTGAACAGAAATTAAAGATTGATATATATATTCTTTACGAGTGACTTACCAGTCCCTTCAAGGAGTACAAACCATATTCGTCGATGACACAGTAATACTTGCAATAGTCAAACAGAATCCTTCAAAATGCTGTAGATACTGTAGTAAACTGGACCAGAAAATGGCGCATGTACTGAGAGGCATAGTAAATGCACCATGAACCTTTATCGCGATCTAATCTGAAAACTGTAGCAGAAACCATTACAGATTTCGCAGGAGCCCATAGCCAAAGGCTGAGACGACACATACTCGTAAATCCAGAAGCAGTGAAGTTCACCGATACGAACGGACTTACTAGAAGACTGAAGCGCACCAAACCACATGACCTAATTGCTACTAACTGAAATGACTGCAACTAAAACGACGATTATATAATATATCTTGCAATTTTGTGTATAATGTAAGGTTACGTTAAAATGTGCTAATCAAATATGAACTACTCGTTAGTGTAAACAAGTTGTAGTATTAAAAAATGTAAACATTTTTATAAAGTTTCAATAAAAAAAAAAGTGTTTTGTACTAAATATCTTCATCCTATTCTCTATAATTTACATGTGCAACTTTTTCACCTACGATCAACGGAAGTTGTGTCCAAAAACAAATAAAATGTTCTGAAATAATTAAAGAAAAAAAAAAAAATTGTTTCAAAATAAGCATTCCATTGAAATACATATGAGTGAGCATTCCTCAATCCATCGGCCACATCTTCAATCAGCGTGAAATAACAGTCATTGATACAGATATCTTGCTGTCAATATCGCTTTTTGGTTTTCATAGTTGCTACGTTAGGTGTCACTAAGATCTTGCGGCAACGAACTTCATTACCCGACTTCTGGTTTGGTGTTCAAAATTTGTACGATGGCTGCAACAAGGTAAAAGTTTAACTCAATTGTGGCTTTCAAAACAACCTTTTGATATCAAAAATACTGACGTTGTGTCTGGTAAAGCAGACAATGTCCTATTTAGTTTGTCTTGCAATCGTGTTGCCAGAAATGTCTTCTTCTCCTGAATTGGTATTTAAATCACCAACGACAACTTAAACATCGTGCTCAGAATTATGTTTATAACATGTTTACCAATAGCGACACTCGAACTTGTTAAAGAACCTGCAGCTGTTAAATAACAGCATTGGAAATTACAGAGTTGAGCAACGCGTCCGAATTATTAAATGTTGCTATTAAAATGAGTGCTCTGTTAGAGCAAAGTTCCGTGCGCTACGTGATTTTTACGGTGCACACAATCGTCCTATTGAATCGACTATTAGTTATTTGGTGAACAAATTCGAATCAACTGCTTCAGTCAATAATCCAACAACAACTGTACGTCACGTCGGCCTAACGCGAGGTCTGTAGAAAACAATGTGAGAAAGTGAATAAGAGTTCGCGGGTTAGTCGGCAGTCATCGCGCGCAAGAACTTGGTCTTTGGTCGCAGACATCTGGTCGAGTTTGAAGTATTCCATTTTGGATCAGCGTGATGTCATCCTGTGATTTCTCGTATTGAACAATGCTTGAGAGATTGTCGATTGACTCCCACCACTTGTCATGTCATTTTGTTTTGAACTGGCCACTTGGATTAACTAACTCGCCCCGAACAGTCATCATTGCAACTTTTTTTAAATAAAAAATAAAATAAAATTTGGTTAGAATTTATAAAATAAAATAACATAGAGTTTCTTTTCAAACATATTTTGGTGCCTCCTGTGAGGATTGACGCTTATGCTCTAGTATCTCGCATTTGCGGCTGAATTTAAATTACAACATACCAAGGATTTTTGGAGTGAAAAAACGTGGTTTACCAATCGCCATTGGGTGGTATATTTTGTAAATGCGCTTAAACTATTTTAATTATTTTGAATAATGGCAGAGTTGAACTTAAGGAGGGCGGCGATTACAGCTCTAAACAGAATAAGTGATCTAGTTAAGGAAGCGGACTTTTCGTCATGTGATTCTGCTCAATTGGAGCAGGAGCTCAAATCTGTTACAGTGCATTTTTAACGTTTTGTGCAGAACCATGATGTTTTAGTTGGTGCTGCAACTTCCGAGAAGCTTCTTGTTCACGACAAGTTGTGGGAACAGTTGGAGGCTACATACAATAACACATGTGTGCTGATCAATCGAAAGCTGTCGAAGTGCATGTCCTCTTCAGTTCCACCCTTAGCACATGGCCCTTCAAATTCATGGAACGCGACAACATCATTGGCATCTAATTTGCACATAAAATTGGATCCGGTTTCGATACCTGAATTTTATGGATCCTACGCAAATTGGCTTGTATTCAAGGATTTGTTCGAGACCTTAGTTCACAATGCGAACTTTCTAGAAGCGTACAAATTAACCAACCTTCGCCAAGCAGTCAGTGCTAGTGTGGTGCCACTAGTTGGTGGACTGTACTCAGGTGGATACGAAGAAGTATGGGAAGCCTTGAAGAGTAATTTTGATAATAAAAAGCTGCTGGCTGAGATCCATGTCTCGAGTTTCATCAACATCAAAAACGCTACGGATGAAACTGCAAAGGCTTTACTGACAATCGTGGATACAGTCCAAGAATCTCTTCGCGCGTTAAAGGTGAACAATGGGATGCATTAGCAGTGCCTTTAGTTATGTCGAAGTTACCTACCCTTACTCGACGAGAATTTCCTTCTTTGGACGTGCTTCTAGCCTTTTTGGAAAAGAGAGCACACAGTCTCTCCACAGAAATTGTTCGCAACTCTTCCCGCACGGATTCCACATCATCAACTCGACAACAGCATCGTAGTCAAGCCCACGTCCAGTCTTGTATTGCGGTAACAGATAGTGGAAAGTGTGGTTACTGTAAGGGATAACATACTCGTAAGATTTCAAGATGCCAAAGCTTGGTGACTTTGAACCCAGAAGAACGCTTTGAAGCATTGAAGAACTTTGGTCTTTGCTTCAACTGTCTTAAAAACGGACACACATCAAAGCAGTGCGCTTCCGGTGGATGTCGACAATGTGGACGTAGACATCACACTATGTTCTGTCGTCGTACTGTTCTGTCAAGCATCAGAGATTCAGCCTTTAGAGATGCAAGCATCAGGGAATTCAACATCAACCCAAGCAGCTCCGAGTTTATCGGGCCCAACATCCAATTTATGACTACCTGACTACCATCATCTATCACATGTATAGCTACGAGTAGAGGTGATCGGACGATATTACTTGCCAAAGCACGTGCATATGCCAGCGGATCAGCTTTACAAAAACGCCTAATTTGCATTCTCTGCGATCCTGGATCGCAGGTAAGCTATATCACAAATCTGTTCGCTAATCCATTACAGATTCACAGAATTAAGTGTGAAATGGGTGTGGAAGGCATTGGTGCACTTTCTAATACAATAACTACCCGCAGTGCTTCGCTTCGACTCATGTCGACCTACTCTGAATTCTCGTTAGACACTAACGCTTATATCATCCCATCAATTACGTCTATAACCCCCACGGTGCACGTAGACGTCGGTCAATGGCAGCATTTGGCAGGTCTTCAACTGGCCGATCCGAATTTTGGAACACCTGGTGAGATCGATGCACTTGTAGGTTCGGATGTCTGGGGTTCAGTTGTCAGAGGCGATATTGTCAGCGGTGCAGAAGACGAACCACATGCGCAACGTACCCGATTTGGCTGGGTTGTCTTCGGCCCAGCTTCAACAGGACACAAATTATCGCCAAGCCTTCGGACTCTATTAGCCCAAGTATCCGAGGAAGAGCAGAACCTAGAGAATCTTATTCGCAACTTTTGGAAGCTCGAAGAGGTGCCTGAAAACGACCCTAAGGAGGACGAATGTGAACGCATTTTCTCAACAACTCACTCACGCACTTTTGATGGAAGATACATCGTTCGCATACCATTTCGCAGTGATCCAGAAAAACTTTGAGATTCGTATCAAGGTGCATTGCGTCAGTTTCACTGCCTTGAACGGCGACTGGCTAGCAACAACGATTTGCGTGAGAAATACGTCGCATTTATGCGTGAGTATGCTGACCTAGGACATTTGGAATGTGTTGGTCAACCTGGTGACCATCCTGGTGGTTACTATCTCCTCCACCATGCAGTTACACATAAGTTTCGCGTCGTATTTAATGCATCAGCTCGCACCAGCACCGGAGTTTCGCTGAATGATACGCAGTTAGTCGGACCCACTATTCAGGACTCTTTGCTAAATATAATTTTTCGATTTCGCCGCTTTGCCATTGCCCTAACTGCCGATATTGAGAAGATATTTCAGCAAATACTTTTGGATTCTGACCATCGTAAGTTTCAACGCATTTTGTGACGGGAGTCTCTAGAAGATAATATTAAGGTTTATCAGCTGACCACGGTTACGTATGGGATGGCTTGTAGCCCATTCAATGCAGTGCGCACGCTACACCAATGCGCATTTGATAATTGTGGAGAAATCGTTGATGGTGAGCAGGCTTTAACAGCACGAGATACGATATTATCTTCTTTCTATGTGGACGATTTTTTGACAAGCTGCAATTCAATTAAAGATGCTGTGTGATGCTGGCGACAAATGTTGACAAAATGCTTTCGGCTGGACACTTTAAACTTCGAAAATGGAATTCGAATAGTCTTCAGGTATTGTCGGATATAACAGGAAAGGCACCTTCTATTTTTGAGCATAACCTCGACACTTCCTCATCTTCAGTGCTTGGACTAAGATGGAATCCATCGAGTGACAATCTCTTTTTCTGTGTGGAACTAGAACAACCAGGCAAAATTCCTACAAAGAGACGCGTCCTCAGTGAGGTTGCGCGACTATATGATCCGACGGGTGTTTTGGCACCAGTTGCCATTACAGGGAAGATTTTTATACAATCACTTTGGTCAGCGGGTATAACTTGGGATGCGCCTCTTCCTTCAGAACTACTTTAACAGTGGCTTATGTTTCGCAATGGACTTCCAGAACTCTATGAATTCCGTGTACCTCGATGGCTAGGCATGTTCGACTGTAAAATTACTTCTCTCCATGGATTCTGTGATGCCAGCAGCCGTGCTTACGCAGCTGTTATCTACACAAAGACAATTTCGTCAAATGGATCGCTGCAAGTTATGTTACAGACTGCTCGCACAAGGGTTTCCCCACTTAAAGGCGCTACTATCCCTCGTCTGGAGTTGTGCGCAGCGCATCTTTTGGCATTAACTCTAGAGAACGTTCGTGTTGCATTAGCGGTTCAAGAGGCGCCGTACTATTTGTGGCCGGATTCGAACATTGTGCTTTGTTGGCTCCGTAAACATCCATCAATGCTCAAGCCCTACGTTGCCAATAGAGTTCGTGAGATCCAAGAGCTTTCAGCACTCGAACGATGGCACCATGTTTGTTCAGCCTAAAATCCTGCCGACTGTGCCAGCCGTGGCATTTCAGCACAGGAACTTTTAAGACATCGATTATGGATCTACGGACCAGATTTGCTTATGGAAAAGGTGATTGTTTTTGGGGAGGACAGTAAGCCAATGAAGAGGAGCAGCTAGCTGTACAAAACGAAGAGAAAATACCAGTTCAAGTTTTGATTGTTACGGAGACACTCGAGCCTGCCACCAAAAGGCAAGATGGTGTAAAGATTTCCATCAATGAGCGTTTCAGTTGCATTCAGCGTCTACTTCACACATTGGGTTATGTTTTACGTTGGTGTTCAAGACGTCAACATTTGCGAAAAAACATCATCAGTGCTGATGAATTAGCAGACGCAATGAAGATTATTCTTCGAATTGAGCAAGGCAAATCTTTCTCATCTGACATCCGTCAGCTTCGTAATGGTTCAAGCTTGTCCAGTGCTAGTCGTTTGCTTTCGCTAAGCCCGTACTTGAATGAAGATGGAATTTTGAGAGCTGGAGGTCATTTAAGAGAAGCATTGATTCCGAACGATCGTCGATACCCAATTATTTTACCAAAGGCTGGTGCCTTAACTTGGCTTCTTATTAAGGACGCACACGAGCGCACCCTTCATGGAGGCACGCAGCTCATGCTCCAGACACTTCGCAGTCGGTTTTGGATTCTACAAGGCAGACAGGCAGTGAGGAGTTATATCCATAATTGTGTCATACGTCGACGTCATCGTGGAGCTACACTTACGCAACAAATGGCTTCGCTACTTAGACAACGTTTGTGCCCTCTCGACCATTTTCGGCTTCTGGTGTTGACTATTGCGGTCCATTTGCCCTTCGATGTGGAACTAAACGATCTAGAGTGACTGTTAAGGCTTATTTGGCGATCTTTATATGTATGGTAACTAAGGCTGTCCATATTGAGGTGGTGGACGATTTATCTTCTTAAGCGTTTTTGGATGCCTTCACGCGCGTCACGGGTCGACGTGGGCCCTGCCTGGACCTCTACAGCGACAACAGCACAGCGTTTGTAGGTGCCAACCGAGCTTTGCAAGAAAATTTAAGTGCGTGGTCCAGTGAACTAAACCAACAGACACTAGCAAATCATGGAACTAGATGGCATTTTATAACCCCCCGTGCACCCCATCAAGGTGGTTTATGGGAAGCCGCGGTTAAGTCAGCAAAGCGACATCTGCTTCGCTTAGTTGGAGGACAACATTTGTGGTATAGCCAGCTACAAACGTTGGCCGTTCGCATCGAAGCATGCCTAAACTCCCGTCCACTCGTACCGCTGCACGACGATCCAGAGGACAAATTTGCCCTAACACCGAGAGATTTTCTTATTGGCTGCCCCCTGCTTGCCCAGAGCAGCCCAGCCTTACGGAGGTGCCCACAAATCGTGTTAAGCAATGGCAATGGCTGCGCAAACTACAATAACACTTTTGGCAACGTTGGAGTGAGGAACACCTGTCGACTTTGCAAACAAGGGACAAGTGGCAGCGGCAATTCGACAATTTCCGCGTTTCCGGATATCGTTATAATTCGCCAGGAAAATCTGCCACCAACCCATTGGCGTTTGGGACGGATCTCGGAAGTTCATCCGGGCAGTGATGGACTGATTCGCAATGCTACTGTGCGGACATCAAATGGAGTATGTAAGCGTGCGGTACAAAAGTTATGCAGGCTTGTGGAAGCTATTGAACCTGATGGTCCAACCGGGCAGGATGTTTGAGTTTGAAGTATTCCATTTTGGATCAGCGTGACGTCATCCTGTGATTTCTCGTATTGAACAATGCTTGAGAGATTGTCAATTGACTCCCACCACTTGTCATGTCATTTTGTTTTGAACTGGCCACTTGGATTAACTAACTCGCCCCGAACAGTCATCATTGCAACTTTTTTTATATAGAAAATAAAATAAAATTTGGTTAGAATTTATAAAATAAAATAACACAGAGTTTCTTTTCAAACAACACCAACTTGGCGAATTTCGAGTCGGAACTTAGACCTGCACTCGTACAAGATTCAATTGACACAGGTACTGAAGATAAACGACCATAGGCGGTGTCAAAAATTCGCTGACTGTGCTCTGGAGCAATTGGAAGTGGATTCCGATTTCAGACTGAAAATCATCTTCAGCGACGAGTCCCATTTTTGGTTGAATGGTTATCAACAAGAAAAATTGTCTCATTTGGAGAAATAACAATCCACGTGAGACCCACTAGTTGCAAATGCATACAGAAAGAGTCACTGTTTGGGTGGATTTTGGTCCGGCGTGGTCATTGGTCCATACTTCTACCAAAATAAAGCTGTTGAAAATTACAGGTCGATGAAAACCAATTTTGTTTGTCTGAATTGAAAGATATTAATCTCTGACATGTGGTTCCAACAAGAGGGTGTTACGTGCTAAACATTGTAAACAACAAATAGTGTCCAATTTATCCAGTCGAGTCATCAAAAATTGGATCTTCTTCGTCTTCTTTCAAGTAGTTCCCGATAGGTTTTATTTTTATTTATTGTTGATGCTGCCAAGTTTTGCTACAATATGCATACCCGCCATCTTCATCACGAATAAGATCAACAAATGTTCTGAATGAAAAAATACTCATACTCCAGGTATGAGTAGATAGCAAATGTAATAGTCGAACTGTGTAAAATAAAGTAATTATCTATTTAGGTAAAATTTTATTGAATGTGCTGGATTGCTTCAAGTTGCTTATAAACTACATAATAATAAAGTTTACGAATGAAGAAGGGTCCACAGCGTATTCAAACGTCAGTCGCAGTGTGTCTTTTGAAGCGCAAACATCTCGTTTATTTCACTGTGAGATCTTTCAGAAGTGCACTTTTGACAAATTATTTGTCTCTTTTTGCTGTTATGTGTTAACACAGCATCATCAACAAAAAAAAACTTTTTGGCTTTGAAGAGTTTCCCGATTTGCCAACTAACTCTAACCTCAAAACCCCAAAATTTATGGTCATTTCACAGAAAAACCAAAATTCAGCAATCACCGCAGTGAGTATATTTTTATTAAGAAAAGTTATCGACTCAGTCAGTACTGAGTATGATAATATCTTACAACTCAGAGACGGCAGTATTCTCATACTTGCCAAAAGCCAAAAATCTGCTGATAAATTTCTAAAAATGACTAACATTGGCAATCAGTGCCCTGTGAATGTGACATTTCACAAAACTTTGAATTCTTCAAAGGGCATAGTATATGCCCTTGAAACCTCAAGGCGTGATTCAGCCAACAGGCCTAGTCCTCTTTACTTTTGATTTGTATAAGATCCCACAAACCGTAGAAATTGGATGGTATAAGACCAAAAACAAAGAATATGTGCCCTCTCCAATGAGGTGTCGAAATTGTCAGTTGCTCGGTCACACCACCAACCGATATTCCAACAACAAATTCTGCGAAAACTGCAACCTTCAGCCCCATGACCCATTGGCGTGCACACGTATTATGTGCGCTAATTGTCTTGATGAACACCCTTCAACATATATACAATATATACAAAATAAGGAAACGCTAAAAATCAAGACAATTAATAAGTGCACTATGGCTGAGGCAAAACGTATTTACAACTCAGAGAATTCAACTCAAGCCAAGCCATTATCTACTTCTTTTTCCGAAAGAGGTAAACACGCTAACACTCAACCATCTCGAACACCCACCTAAGAGAAATCAGTTTTTTCTCAATCTCCAGTAGCAATCACTGCTGCTCCAATAGATAAATAAAAACAACGGACCATAATTCCACCTATCTCAGTAGAAACAAGGTCCACGCTCTCTCTCCCTAAATCTCGATTTACCGCAACTACTGAAAACATTTATTCATCTTCTTCAAAATTCACCACACCCACCAATATTTTACCACAGCAATCTATTACACCTACACCACTACATACACAGTCCTCTTCATTACTTCTTCATCTACTCAATCTACAACTTCTCAAACAAATATTCCGCCAATTTTCGATTCAACAATTAAAAATTGTACGTGCAAACATACTCCAATGCACAATCAGCATCACAATGACGCAACATAATTCCATACAATTATCACCTATTCATCAAAACAACTCCCAAACAATTAAAATCACTTATCTCAACATTTTGCAATGGAACATAAAAGGTTTCTTTAACAACTTTGATGAGTTAGATCTTTTAATTAAAGCGCATAAACCTGATATTACAGAGAGAGACTCACCTTCCATTCTCAACTAATATGACACCCTAATATACTACCCAAATCTTAGGATATTTTAGTAACCTTCCAACCAATGTTACGGCAAAGCATGGAGTGGATTTGGGTGGGCATTAAAAATAACATTCCACACAAACCTCCGATTTCGATTAAATCAAACATTTTAGCCTTAGGTTTAGAAATACACATAGATATTAAGTTAACTATAATATCCTTTACATTCCTTCTGACCAAACATTTAATAAAGCCGACCTTGAAAATATAATTCATCAAATAGACCCTTATATTCTCACTGGAAATGTAGATTCCTGGAGTAGACTTTGGGGTTCCCCAAAAAAACAATAAACGAGGTTCAGCTTTAGAAGAATTTATTACTTATTCTGATCTCGCCCTTCTAAACGATGGATCTCCGACCCATTTTTCAACACATGGCACATTTACCCACATACGAGATATCACCTGTTGTTCGGCAGAAATTTTACCAAGGGCATCGTGGTTCATTCTTGATGATCTACACAACCGCGACCATTTTCCTATTTTCACAAAAATATCATTAAAATCAAATCAAAACGACGCAAGCAACGTCGTGCTTTTCTTACCAAACCAACCATTGTCTTGTGTAAACGAAGAATCTGCGGTAATTCTTAAATGTATACGCAAGGCTGCCAACGATTCCATTCCACAAAAGTCTTCTGTAAATCCAAGACGGAATGTTCCTTGGTGGAATCCGGAACTCAGTAGGCTTAGAGCCGACAAAGTCCTAACTTGGAGGAATTTTAGAAAAAATCCTACACAAGTTAAACAGCAAATTTTACTTTTACAAGATTTCTAAAAATCAGCAAACGCGAAAGCTTTGCAAATTTAACAGCTCAAATTAAGCCCAATACATCAACAAGCAGAATATGGCACTATATTGAGTCTCTAACGGGTAATACACAGTTAAGAAATATAGTTTCTATCCAAACGCCAAGTGGTCCTGTATGTTCTGCAGATGAAATTTCTGTTTTTTTGGTAACACGTGGTCTAACGCTGCACAAGACACCAACTTTTCTTCGACTTTTGTAACGAGAAAATCGGAATCATTTTCATTAGCCCCGAAACCTGCAGCAACTCTAGCTGCAAAACATATAGAAAAAGATATTTCTTTGGTGGAACTCGAAAGCTGCTTACTAAAAGTGAAAGGTAAAACACCTGGGCGGGATAAGATCTGCTACCCAATAATGAAAACCTCCCTACTCCGGCAAAAATAAAACTAATCGAACTTTAAAACAATATATTCCGGAAATGTATTATACCTCAAAGTTGGATAACAGCTTGTATTGTCCCAATCCATAAACCAACCATAAGATTGACAGTTACCGTCCGATCTCTTTACTGCCGTGCTTATCTAAAATCTTAGAAAAAATAATAGCCAATATCCTTTGGTTCACTGAATCCAAAAAATTGATTAGCTCAAACCAAGTAGCCTTCAAACCAAAAAGAGGTTGTATAGATGCACCTTTGCACTCAGATTATGTGATATCAATTGCTCTCTCAGATCGAAACGACGTATCTATTTTAGCACTTGATTTTGAAAAAGCTTTCGACAGTATAGGCATTCATCCTGTGTTAAAAAAAACTTTCCGAATGGGGAGTTGGTCCGAAGATTTTTAATTACATTAAATCGTTCTTAAGCAAAAGAAAATTTTGCGTGAAAATTGGAAATACTTTCTCATAAGTCCTACCCCTACAAAATGGAATTCCTCAAGGTTCGCCTCTTTCGGTAATTCACTTCGCTATAGCCTTTGAAGAGTTAAGTGGTATAATATCCAAATACAAAGATTTAGATCACTGTATATACGCTGATGACGCGTACATTTTATGTAAACACAATGACCTTAATCTAACAAAAAAAACTTTTTCTAACTTACTAAAATAAATAACGGAATGGTCTTTTATATCCGGTTCCAAGCTTTATATTGAAAAATGTAAAACGCTTCACGTTTGCCACAAAAAAAATGTCAAAATTATAATTTATCAGTTAATAACATAGCAATTGAAAATGTATCTAATTTAACTATTCTAGGTCTTCTTGTAAACTATAGGTATAATTGGAAAAATCACTGTATATCTCTTAAAAAACGCTTTCGTTCAATATTATTAAGTATTTGTCCTCAAGAAAAAGTAACCCTCAAATTAATACTTTATGTTATTTAACTAAAATGTTAGTGTTAAGTAAGATAGAGTACGCTTTAGTTATCTATGGTTCTTGCCCTAAATCTACAAAAAAACTTTATAAAACCCATCTACCACCAAGCAGTAAGAAGATGCATATGAGCTTTTCCCACAACCCCCATCAAAAACATCTTAGCTGAAACTGGCCTACCATCCATTGAAGAAAGATATTTCGAAGTGTTACTTATGTTGATTGCCAAATTATGTTTTCGAACGAACTCAATTATCGACAAAGATGTAGCCCTAGCCACAAACGACAAAAGCGAATCCCCTCTACTATACATAATACCATAAAAACGGCACAAAATTTGGAAATTCCATTTAAACCCTTTGCAAAATACACTTCATCTTCACCACCTTGGTACCTGAATTCGTCTTCCATCAAACTGCATCTCCTCGAGTTTCGCAAAGACAATACTTGTAGTCTGGTATATAAGAAGATGTTTCAAGAAATCTTCTGTGACTTTACTTCAAAGGGCTGGAAGTTTATATATACAGATGGCTCGACAACCGCTGATAGCACTTCATTCGCAGAAGCAGCACACAATTGATCGATTATCATACAAGGCATCTTTTCAGGTGCAGCGTCAATTTTTTTGGAAGCTCAAGCCGTATATGAAGCCGTCGAAAGGTTCTCTCAAACTGCCGGGAAATGGACGATCTGCACCTGACAGTCTTTCTGTTGTAAAGGCTGTTCTCAACGTAAACAATGATAACACCACAATTGCCAAAATTCGAGACACGCTAATGTGGGTTCCAGGCCACGTTAGAATTGTAGGCAATGAACTCGCTGACCGTGCTGCAAATCTATGTCATATTTCGCCATCACTTATATTCCAATCCTCAAGCAGAAGGGATCTGAATGGACTAGTAATTGATAAAATCAAAGAACATCATACACTGAAGTGGACTCAATATAAGCACCACTATCAAACCAGTAACACCAAAAAAATTAATCCCTTCTTCCCTACCAATATTTCAAAGCGAAACTAGTAAGTTTCATTCGTTTACGCTTAGGACACATCCAACTGACTCACGAATATCTTTTAAAAAAAGAAACACCCCC
The DNA here is from genome assembly GCA_949129095.1 of Volucella bombylans. Lineage (NCBI taxonomy): Eukaryota > Metazoa > Arthropoda > Insecta > Diptera > Syrphidae > Volucella > Volucella bombylans. Next base: position 198,385,265 of record OX422140.1, on the reverse strand, counting down.
TATGTGCCCGAAATGCAACACCACTATCACGTTCTAGGATCATGTTATGTTTCAGCCAGTAACCCTCTTCAACCAATTAATAATAATCAGCTAACCGTACTGGAACGACTTCAAGATCCAAATTTCAAAAATATTGATCTCATAAACGAATTACTTCTTCTTCACAAAATTAAAACTTAAACAAACGTAAATTTAACTTTATTACACATCTACTAATTAATATACAGTGCTGTGCAAAACATTTGCAACCGCAATTGCCATGTGATGCCTCAGCATTTCTAACTTAGTTCTTAGTGGTTATTTAAACTGAAATATTTCTATAAATTATCCTTATACATTTTACTTAACTGGAAACAAATTAAATTGGACATATTTCTTGACAACAAAAATAAGCATGAAGTTTTTGCACTGAAATCTACAAATTGCCTGTGCAAAACATCTGCAACTAACAGTTTGCTATTACTATCCGGTACAATGATTTTTTTTTTTAACGGTCAATTTTATGTTTGCTTTCGGTTTTTTGTTTGCATTAATTCCTTGGTTTCGTCTGTCGATTCGGAGCGCATTAGTCAAATACAAGTAGCAGTGAACAGACTTGCAGTTAAAACAATTGTGTTCTTATTAATAAAATGGGTGGAAACAAATATTGCCAGGAGCTGAAGTCCAAAATTTTAACAGATTTTAATAATGGGCTTATCTAAAAAGAAATTGCGACCAAATATTCGATCCACAAGTCAACAATTTGCCGTGTCGTTAATAGTGGAGTTGTGGTATCAGACCATAAAGGTGGCAGGCCCCGCAAAACATGTGGAAAAGAAAATAGCAAAATTATTAATTTTATAAGGAGAAACCCCAAGGCGTCTTCTAAAGAAATCATGGTAGAACTACATTGACTCATCAGCAATAGGGCGCAGAGCTCTACAAGCTGGTCTTCGAAGCTACAAGCCAGCCAAAAAACCGTTTATTTCGAAGAAAAATTTGAAGGCTCGTATGAATTTTGCTAAGACACATTTAAATTGGAGCCCTCAGAAATTGAAGACTGTCTTATTTTCTGATGAATCAAAATTCAATTTGTGTGGATCAGACGGAAAGCAACATGTAAGGAGACCGAAAGGCGAGAGGTTGAACCCCAAATTCACCAAAGGAACTATCAAGCACGGTGGTGGGAATGTTTTGGTCTAGGGCTGCTTCTCTTCGCAGGGCATTGGTCCAATTCATCGTATTGAAGGGATTATGAGATCCGAAGATTACAAAAACATCCTGCAAAATGTCATGGCCCGTTATGCAGAATGGGAAATGCCGCTGGTTTGGTGGTTTCAACACGATAATGACCCCGAACACACATCTAAACTGGTCAAAAATTGGATCGCGGAGCAAAATATAAACATTCTGCAATAGCCACCGCAGTCCAAAGACTTTAACCCCATCGAGAACTTATGGCAGATTGTAAAGAGGAGAATAAGGAATCAAATATTCAAAAAAAAAGAACTCTTTGCAGAAGTGGACAAGCAGTGGAAAGATATTCCCAACTTATTTATTGACAATTTAATTGCTTCCATGCCCAAGAGATGTACAGCTGTCATTAAAAATAAGGGGTACGCAATAAAATATTAGAATATTTTTGATACTTTATACAGTTTTTAACATTTAAATCGAAGAACATATCTTAGTTGCAAATGTTTTGCAGAGCAAAAAATGTTACTTTTTAAATTCTCAGCTGTTTATTTTTTAATTGGATTAAATTATGTATATTTTATTTTCTTTTTAATAATTTATAATATATAAGGTTTATAAAACGATACATAGTATTTCATTTCTGCAAACTTTTACATATTAAATTTACGTTTAATTCTTCGCTACAACTAGTTGCAAATGTTTTGCACAGCACTGTATGTATATATATTTACGAAGAGCCGAAAGCCTTACTTGCTAGTACTCTTTAAAATTGTATTAATAATAGATTTAAATTTATTGTTAATTTTATAAATAAATAAATAAATAAATAGTATTCAAACGTTTTCAAAAAATGGCAGCCGAAAGACAAGGATGAGCTTCTTGCTTTCATTGGACTGGTCAGCTGATCATATGAAGTCCAACTACCAAATTTATAAAATATTTTGGAATAAGCAGTATTACTCGTAAATCACCACTTTCAAAGAAACTACAGTGCGTTTCAAAAATATAAGGTCAATGTAAAAAATGCCAAATTTCTTGCTCCTACAACGTTTTTTTTATATCGATAAATCTTATCTTGTTATTGGTGCTGATGCGAATTACGCTGGCATTTCATTTCCATTGTGTGTCAAAGCTCTGCATAGGAAAGTGGTGAGGTTTATAATTTTTGTGTTCTTAAGCGTTTCATAAGGTCAGTTAATAAAATAAAAATGGTAAGTACTTTTTTCCAGCTTTTAGCATTATTTCAGTTTAAGGACAGGCCCTGACACTCTTCGAAAGAGGAGTTTGAGAGAAATTGCGAGAAAATTGGACAGATCATTTTGTGCGGTTCAAAATTATGCAAGGGATAAGGTTAACTACGGTGTTAAGAAATCCTCAGGACGCCCAAATAACATCTAGTTCAATGATGAGCTGCAACCACGTAAGGCGAAGTTTGGACCTTAATGTCTCAATGTCAACGGTTTGGAGGTCCATACAATCTATTCCACACATTCTTCGAGAAAAAATGAGAGCTGCCCCTCGATTAATAATAAAAATAACACTCGTTCGAAAAAAAGACCGATTTTTAAAATCCTAATTTAAAGATAATTTTTTCCAACGAAAAAAAGTTTAATTTGGATTATTGAATTTGAGAAAAGAGCCAAAAATTTTTTTAAAGACAAATTTCGGTGGCGTTTCCATAATGGTGCGGGGAGCTTTTACGGCAAACGGAAGATTGTCGCTAGCCTTCCCTTCTATGCGGATGAACAGCGATGGATATCTGGGAGTTCTTTCAGAAAATTTAATTCCGTTTTTAGAGAGCCATGGACATGAAAACTTTGTTTATCATCAAGATAACGCTACAATCCATTCTAGTCGCAGCACTAAAGCGCAACACAACATCGAAGTCCTAGACTGGCCCGCGTGCTCTCCTATGAAAAATCTTTGGGACATTCTGGTTCGCGATGTTTATAAGCATAATCGTTAGTTTGAGACAGTCAGCGCTCTAAAAATGGGTATCTTAAATGCTTGGGCAAATGTTAGTGACCAAACACTAAAAAAACTAACAGCATCAATGCAAAATCGCTTATTTGAATTAATATTAAAAAAGGGAAGCAAATAAATTATTAAAACATTTAAAAAACTTCTTCGTTTATTTATTTTATTGACTGGCCTTATATTTGTGAAACACTTTAATTGATATATTATTGATTTTTTCGTTTGTGCTCGCCTTAGAATCTTTTATAAAATTTTAAAATTAGTGTATTTGTTCTTCAAAAGTGTTCCAATAACTCTTAACCTTATTTTGACAAGAAAAAATTTTGTTGATAAAAACAGAAGTTTTTGTCTTGACCTTATAATTATGAAACGCACTGTATGTGTGTCACAGGGTTTGAACAAATTTTACGATTTTCACGATTTGACAGCAAATCTACTAGCGTGAGACGTCAGGTAGATAAGTTGGCACCCATCCCTTCGGTATGGATTAAAGTCAACTAAAGTTTTGGAAAATACTAAGTATATGCCAACTGGAAACATTAAATCCCTGTCGAAGTAGGTGGTCCTTCGCACAGTATATGGCTTCTAATACTCTAATAGTATTGTTTCTTTTTGTCCTCTGATATGTCTTCTTTACTGTACGTGTCAGAATGTTTCTGTGAAAGGGTACCTTGGTTTTAATGTCTTGATTTGTAGTGATGCTGTCTGCAACAATCCAATCAGGATTCAGGACAACTCTGATTTGTTGTGTTCTTATAATTTATTTAATAAAAATATTAGTTCTTACACAATAATCCTTTTTTTAATTTAGTTTTTTTTTAATTCCTTAAATTTCAGATTTTCACAATCGGGAAACCTAAACCGTCACATGCGAGTCCATGGTACAAACAGCAATTTGATATCGTGACAAAAACCCAAAAGTTTCCATCACTATCACCATCTCAAGGATTACGGTATAAGCGACTTGGGTCCCGGGTCACAAAACTATCCTGGATACTATTTCTGTGCGTTAAACAAATCCAGAATGGATCGGTATCTGAATTAAAAAATCGGCGACCCTCAACACTCACGTAATACTCATGTGTGTCTAAGTATCGAAATAAAATTAATAATTCAAAAAAACTAAAAAATCAAAAATAAAACCTTATACATACATATATATATGTGTATATTTTAAGTAGATTTATGCTCAAATGTTAGTAAATAAATCATACTCTAGTGTAAATATAAACCTAACACAAAAGAAAAACGAATTTAATGGATCGAATTTTGTATACAATACATATATACATGTGTACTCATAGAAACTCGTATTCATACATATTCCTCTAGTTCTTACTTGCTTTATAGATACAAAATGAAATGAAAAAGAAACACTAAAACAATAACAATTCGAATTTTAGCAAAATGATATGATATTTAATCAAATAGAAAAACACGCATAAAATCAAACGAATGCAAAATGTGTAATAAGTGTAATTAAATTAAATTGTTCAACTAAATTGAAGTTGTCCTATAAGAAAAAAAAAAAAACAAAGACGGCCGTTCTTTAACACCTTAGAAGGTGAATGAAGAATAATTTTAAAATTTGCAAAATTCGCAGGTGCTTAGCTAGATGGTTTATATACATCAACAAACAAATATGAGAGATGAAATTCAATTCCATAATTGGGATAGTTGTAAATATACATATATATTATATATTTCAAAGTAATCGTACTACATAGACATTATATACAGACATACGTAGATATACAAATTAATGTATAAATTAAGTATTAAAGTAATTTCCATAAATTCTTATTGTAATCCCACTGAAGTTCTAGTCACGTACCCTTGCCCAGTTTTGATTTTTATAACATAAAAACAAATAAAGAGTAATGAATTTAATTTGTTGTGGTTTGCATTTATTTCGATCCATTTACTTACTTACTTACGGCGCTGCGATTCGGGCTAAACCTGCGACTCAACTAACAAGTCTTTCCACTCAGCCCCCGATCCTTAGCTAATCGTCTCCAGTTGCTCACCCCAATTGGGTTAGGTGACTGAAGTCTTCCCCTACTGCGTTGTCCCTTCGGGCCGGAGGATTGGTGTCCTTTCTCCCTACCCGTCCTATCCATCTCAGGTAACTGATTCGTAATCTTCTGTATAGTTTGTCGTTAAATCTTCTTCAAAACCCTTCAACGCAAACAAGACCTAATATTTTACGAAAAAAAGTTCTCTCTTCAGCGCTCTAAAGTAGGACTGGGATGAATTGTAACTGCGAACAAACCGACCCTGAGTCGACTTAACATATGTAGGTCAAAATTGAGTTATTGATACTACAAGATTCAGGGTATCAAAATCTATATGCACCCAATTTTCTGTGCATTAAAATTGTAGAAATTATAAGAACTTAAGATAAGCCTAAGTCGAATTTAAGTCGAAATATTTGGTCGATGGTGGACTTTCTTGACCACGGATATGGACCAATTAGATTGTTGACGAACCACTTCAGGCGTTCACACAATATGACAGATAGGACCTTGTAGACTGATGCCTCTGTAGTTTGCGCAGTTCAGAGGGTCTCCATTCTTGGGGATCGGACAAACAATGCTGAGGTTTCATTCATCGAGCATATTTTCGTTCGATCATAGAATATTTTGCAGATAAGTTGGTGTATGCTCCTTACCAAGTCATCGCCTGCCGCTTTTACGAGCTCGGTAGTCATGCAGAGCTTATGTTCGACTTAAGCTTAGATATAGCTATCTTCACTTCATCAAAGTCGGGTGGATGGAATTGTTGCCTGACAGCGGTATTTGGTTCGTCATCACAGTTATACAGTCTGCAGAAATGCTCTTTCCAAATCCTCAGCATTGACTGCGACTCTACCACGATCTTTCCTTGTTCGTCTCTACAGGCTTCCGTTTAAGCATGTATCTGTGGCATGTCTTTTTTAACTTTTAGTAAAATTTCCGAATCTCATTCTTGGATTAGCATCTCTCGATTTCCTCGACCGCGTGCTTCTCATGCTCCTTCTTTTTCCACTTGAGAATTCGGTGTGTCTCCAACCCCTTCTGCACGGAAAGCACTTCTATGCAGCGCCGTTTTGTATGCATCTTGCTTAGCTGCATGTGCTTGTCGGCACTCGTCGTCGAAAACCCAACACATCAGAGGCGGGATCTCTGATGGCCTCTTAGCAATATTGCTACTGGTCGTCAATACTTGATGCTAGCGGCATAGGATCTCTTAAGAGCTTAAGGAAGACTCGGTCGGAAATGAATTTGGCGATCTCTTGCGATTGTAGCCGTCCAACGTCCGCTAGGTCCGACATCGCCTTTGCGATGTTCGGGATATCTACAACCGTACCTTGGCTACAACAAAGTAATGGTCCGAGTCAATGTTGATCCCTCGGAACGTTCGGACATCCGTAATACTGGAGGAATGCCTTACATCGACTGCAATGTTGCCAATCTGGTTGACGGTTGATTGATCAGGAGTTCTCCAAGTCCTACGATAACGTTTTGCGCCGAGGTAAAGTGAAGTAGTCTAAATCCGTTGTCGGAGATGATGTCGTGCAGGCTATACCTTCCAACAATACTATCAAAGATTCTCTCTCTTCCTAGCTTTGCATTAAAATCACCAAGGACAATCATAATGTCATAGCTAGGGCACTGTTCGTAGTCTTGTGCAAGAGCTCGTAGAAGCTCCTGTGTGGGGGCGTGCGCGCATATAAGGCTAATCTTTTCAAATACCGGAAACTCAAGACTTCTTGCCTAAGTCTGCCCTAATAACGAATACGCATCCAAATAAACGCTACTGTTGCCGTCGATAACAATTGCCGTAGTAGATGTCGCAGTTTTTATCTTATCCGCGTTTTTATCGAATCGAAACACGTGTTAATCCGAAGGAGCAATATATGATGAATACGGCGGGTGGGGTAAGACTTCTGAGTTGAGTGTTTGTAAGTAGGTTTTGACCAGTCGTGCTAGATGTGGCCAAGTATGGTCATGCTGATAAATAAATTTGTCGTGTTTGGAGTTGAAATAGGCGCGTTTTCCCTTGAGTGCTCTCCTCACTCTCATCAATAGTGTTCGGAAGAGTGCCCCAATGATGGTTTCGTTCGGTTTCAGCAACTCATAATAGACGACACCAAGATAATCTCACAGCATGAGTTTTTTGCCATGAACATTCTGCATGGCCGTCGATTTTGAAGCATGGCCAGGTGATTCTCAAGATTTCTTCCTCTTTGCGTTGGCGTTCTGGATCCATTTTTCATTACCAGTGACAATATGATGCAAAAAACTCTTCCGTTTAAGCCTGGCAAGCAGCAGTTCACATGTCAGAAATCGGGATTCAACGTTCCTCGGCTTCAGTTCATATGGAACCGAATTTTCTTAGATTTGAATCCTTCCCAGTACTTTTAAACTTGGTGACTTATTCCCAATGCAACTGCAACGTTTGACGCGAATCTTCATCCAATATTATTTCCAATTCCGTGTCTTCGTACATTTTAGACCTTCCGCTACGCTCTTTGTCTTTGACGTCAAAATCAAAGTCTTTGGGCCAGCGCATACTGGATCAATTTTTCCCCGCACACTGGATGAATAATACGGGGAAAAATTGTTCATTCAGTCGTTCGCAGATCTCCGAGGAGAATAGATGTGTCTCGACTATTCCTAAAGTGAAAAAGTTTTCTTCGTAAAGATAATTGGTCGCAATTTTTTTAGTTCAAATAATCGTGGGACGCGGTTCGATCCCGGCCCAAACTTGGAACAATAAAATCACGTGACTGTTCCTTCTCCGGCGCTAAAGCCGAGAACAACAGAAGCTGCACCTAACATGCTAGCCATCTTGCTCGCAATCCAGATGGCTCAGCTGCAAAAGCAGGTGCAAGAACAGGCTAAGCGGGTGGACCAGATCTACTCATTGCTGCCGGGCCTAACGCAACACATGTCGTAATGGGTACGCACATGGTGGAGCAAACTTTGAAGGTCCTTGCGATGAATGTTAATTCACTGATTAGGATCGAACGAAGAGCCGCGATGTTTAAATTGCTACAAGACCAAACTCCGGATGTACTTTTCGCTAGCGAAACCTAACCGATAAGCACAGACTGGAGTACAATAATTATATTGTTAGAAGAAGAAATCGGCCCAGATCCAAACGTGGAGGCGGTGTCGCGATCTTCATTAAAGAAGGTATAAAATTTCACAGAGTGTAAGTTACAGAACAAAGCAACCACAAAAACATTGCAACTATTACAACAACAAATTACAAAGCAATCATGCAAGCTTACCAAGGGCACAACATCAAACCCAGCGCGTGCATAGCTGTAAGCATAAACAACCGTTTGCTAATGCGGAACCATGATCAGCTATTGAGCTTTGTTGTGTTGGCTGGTTTTTCTTCCCTTTTCGAATCAGAAGTCGGCGAGAGTGGATGTGTTCCTCATAGAGGGAATTTAAATTAGTTTACATTAAATTGAAAAATCTCTTTCCAAATGCAAATAAATAAATAACTATTCAACAGTTGAACAAAAGTGTGTAATTTAAAATTTAATTTGTACAAGGGCGTGTTGCGCAGGTTCCGGGTGTTGGAGGCTGTCGTCATTTACATCCCGCTCCGCAGTGGAAAGCGGCTGTACTTGGCCTCCTGTTTATGCACCTGAGGCTTCACAATCCACTCTATTCATTACAGAGCTCGACACGCTTTTTCGACTTCCGAGGTTGGAATCGGGGGGGAATTATTTTATAATCGGCGGGGATTTCAACGCTAAACACAGAGATTGGGGAAATAATTTGCCAAATACTATAGGGAACCTACTACTCGATTGGTGGGGTCAACACGATGTCATGTACAGACTCGGTCTTAAAGCGACGGATAACCGTCGTTTCCCAGAGGCGGGTCTTATTTGGATCTACTGTTGTACGACGAGCGTATACGACTGACAGGTACGAATTTACAAACACTAAACTGTCTGCGCACATTCATGTATGACAGCGACCATTTCGGTTTTAGCACCGAAATTACAGTTCCCAACGAAATTGCGGAATTGGAGGAGTTTGTCCAAAGATATTCTTACAACTACAGTAAGACTCGATGGACACGTTTCTCCACAAACTTGACAAGAGCGGTCTCCTCAAACACGCTCCATCCACCGTCCAATAGGAATTTTTCAAGCGAGGAGATCGACAATTACCTAAAACAAATGGGCGAGAGAATTAAACAAACTATGGACACTACAATACCGCGGTATCGACGTACAACTAACGAAGTCCTGTTCCGCAATCCTACTATTGACGCACTGCACCGACAGAAGAGTAGACTTCTGACAAGACTCAAAAACTTGTATAGACAGTTAACTGACAGAAAAAACCCGGAGATTAGGACACTGAAGTCGTCGATTAAAAATCTTCAAACGTTAATAAAAGAGAATTACAGAATTTCTGTAAGTTCATATTGGAACAACAAGGTTCGGGCTGTAAACACCAGCAACCCGAATATGTTTCCGCAAATCAATAAACTATTTCGGAGGAAAAATCAAAACGACTTTCAGTGTCTTAAAATAGCCCGGACAACAGACAACGAACGGTTACTGACAATAGCAGGTATTGATCCAAATGAGGCCGCTGATGATGACGACTTCTTTGTGATCGAGGATCCACAGAAGAAGGTTGAGGCCATAGGGGCGACTTTCCAGGAAGTATACAAGGCCACTGATACCATTGGCCCTAATTATGACCTGGACAGTCGCGTCTTGGTGCACGACTTCTGCATTCGAAATGAAATAGGGAACTGGCGATCCAAGGGCTCTGGTTTCACCCGGTTCAGCGACGGAAATATGGCAAATAACGTCATTTCCAGAGAGAGTGACCTACCCCCGTTCATTTCGAATGAAGAACTCCGTGAGATCTTCGACACAATCAGGGCTAAGAAATCAGTGGGGACCGATGGTATTCCGAACATCGTGCTTCGATATCTTCCTCTAGAAGCGGTGGGCATTTACACCATCATTTTTAATAATGCAATGAATAATGCACATTATCCAGCGCATTGGAAAACGGCGGTAGTTCAACCTATCCCCAAAAAGGGAAAGGATATATTCAATCCGAATCTCCGGTCGATAAGTCTCCTTCCGAATATCAGTAAGGTTTTTGAAAAAGTAATCAATAGAGCTCTGTTGAGGACAAACATATAGTTCCGGATAATCAATTCGGTTTTAAGACGGGACATGATATCTCACATGCCGCGTCTAAACTGGTATCCGATATCCAATGGAATAAAGGCAAAAAACAATGTACTGGTGCCTGCCTTGTTGACTTGGAGAAGGCCTTCGACACCATATGCACAGATAATAAATCTATAGATTTATAGATAGATTACTTATCTGTGCCATATGGTTAGAAGATCTTTTCTATAAGCTGACTAGGTTGGGGATCAGTAAACCACTCTTGTGCTACACAGCAGACAGTTCATCGTGAAGAATGGTGATGTGACTTCTGTCGGAATATTTCAAATTAAAAATGGTCTTCAGCAACTCGCGGTTAATTCGCCGATCCTATTCAACAAGCGACTTGATAGGTTCACTTTCCCATACGATACGATAAGACGATTTTGCGATGACTGGAAGTTGAAAATCAGCTTTCAGAAGTCGGAAGCCATTCTCTTTAGGACACCGTTGTCTAGAACCTCTTGGGATACCAGAAAAAATTGGCGAAAGTTCATCATTGGACAACACGGGCAGCCTCTTGCCTGTCGAAATGTAGTCAGATACCTTGGAATCTGGCTAGATCAGTTTCTGTATTTTGTCAAAAACGTTGATGCTGCTCTGGCCAGAGCTAAAGGTGCTTTTGCCCTTATAAAGAGACTGTTTTATAGCAGCCAACTCGATGCGAGGGTAAAAGTAATCTACTACATGGCCCTTATCAGGGCCATGCTAGTATTTGGGTGTCCCGTGTGGTTCAATGTACGATAATGGAAAAGATTCGGGTGTTTGAGAGGGCTTGCCTTAGGGCTTGTCTTCGCTTGTACAGAACACCAGAGTCGGAGTACAAGAAATTTTATCCTAATGAGGTCCTTTACAACAGGGCGAACCTAATACGTGTGGACAACTTCGTAACTAAGCTGACTCGAAGGCACATTGCAAGAGCAATGACCTCGACGAATAACCTGATATCTGGGGCTTACTACCCCAATTACCTTTACCACGAAAGTGTGCGCTCTGACGGATTCGTTCCACCGGAAGCATTCCTCTACCTGGATCAGATAGGGTTGATCCAGGATAGATCAGCGATTCCGTTAATCTTCCATGTCGCTCGGACAGCTGGAGACAGGCGACTCAACTACGGCAGAGACGTCGCACACGGCGGTGTGGATCGTCTCAGGTTCAGTAGGGCGGTGGGGAATCGCGATAAGAGGGATGTCGTTCGGCAGCACTAGCATTTCTGGTGGTTGAATGATGGAGAAGATGTTTCGTCGTCGTTACCGTCAATTATGGACCAGCCCCAGTAATGAGGCAGAGCTGACCAATCTATTTGCTCTGTGAATAGCGATGGCCAGCTTACATAGGTTTAGGTTAGCACTTAAGAAATATATACATATATTAGTGTATGCACAGGTATATACTAATGTATGTATATAATTGTGTATAATGTTTATGTGTGTTTATGTGTGTATTGTGTATGTAGGATTAGGTAGACTAAGGTTTATTTTATGTTAGATATTAAGTTTTTATAAAAAAATAAGAAATTACATCCATAGGGTAAGTTTTTTGTTAACAATTTTTTCTTAGCCCTATGTATACAAAATAAACTTTTATAAATAAAATGTAAATGAAGTCGAAAGACATAGATATAAGAATTTAGAGTAGCTTAGAGTGCCTGTGTGGGGCCAGTAAGTTAGTATAAGATTATTAAGTAATTGTAAGCTAGCATTTAAGCATTTTTTGTTAGTATGTAAGAGTTAGTGATTAAGAAAATAAAAAGCATATAAAACTAAAACTAAACTAACGGGGAAAAATTATTTTATACATGAACCGGTTTGATTGTAGTGGTATTTCTGATAATTTTTCTTACCCTTTAAAATTGAAAACTTATGTGTGTATTGGTTTTCCCCCGATGTTCAACCACTTCAATACTGATTGAATATTTAAACCGTTTCTTACTTTACACTTCTTCTTCTATACTTTACTGTTGCAGCCATCTTTTGCAAAACGGCGAAAATTTATTTGTAAACCTGATATGCAAATTTAGAGCATGTTTCGTTCACTGTGTTTACCAACGCTTTAAAGGAGATAAATTTATTTATTCCACAAAAAATTCATTAAACTTGTTAACAATTATAAACAACTTCATTGTTAATTTCAACACACTTATTTTTGGTGCTTAAGTGGATAGATATTGTTTCATGGTCACTTATTTTCAGGGTTAGGTTAGGTAAAGGTGGCTGTTGGAAAAACTAACTAACTAAAAAAGTGTCCAGTGATAAAACCTAAAATAGTGCTGAGATGTTTCTTATTTTGAAGCATCAAACTCTCAGAGCGATTGCGATCCAGTTTTGGTCAGATTTGTTTGGTCGCTGTTGACCCAACAGCCCACCTAAGGTTTGTTCTTCGATTAGAATCCAGCTTTAGCAATTCTTTGTACGTAGTGATTGGTATACCGATGATACCTTTTTCAGAATGGGATAGGTAGATTGGTTTCTATTTTGGCGAGTTCGTTAGCCCTACAATTCCTTGGAATATTTTTGTTTTCAACATAAGTGAATGTTGAATTGCTCAGCCATCTCCATGAGAGATAAAAGAGTGAGTCCAGGGACTTGATAGTGGCCTGACTATCCGAAAAGATGCGGATATCTTTTGCAGATATTACGTTTTTCCTCAGCCAGGAGAGAACTTCTTTAATTGCCAAAATGTTCGCCTTGAACACGCTACAGTGAGACGTTAACAGTATCCTCGCTTCGTCAGAAGCTCAGATTGCTTCCTGAAGTAGGAGGATGGGCCAATATGTAGGCCTAAGTTATTTGGTTTTTCCCCAATAGCCACTCTTAGCTAACCTAACTTTGGATAGACGCAGAATGAGTACGGCCGAGGCCTTTTTGGAGTGATAAAGGTTAATCTGAAGGTTTCTAGGACTACTCAATCAGAGAAGCCTCCACCGATTCTGAAAATTTGCCAAATGATCATTTCAATCACCTGCTTGTAAAGTATCTCTTTACAATTCGTCATAGGTTTCAATATCCGACAGTGTGTCCTAGGCGGAGACGTCGGGTTGATTGTCACCTCAGAAAGGTTGGAGTAGTTGATGGATAGCAGGAAAGGATATCGATGCTTCAAGATATGAGGCTTTGATTCCTGCTTCGTTTAAAGGAGGAGGAGGCTGCTTATCAGCCAAATCGAATCGAATCTGAATCGAATCGTGCCTTTAGTCTGAGTTGAGGATGATTTTTTAGCTGTTTGATTTTTCAGTATTGTATTTTTCACCGCTCAAGTGTGATTCGTGACATATATCAAAGTCAAACACGTTCAGTAAGCATTGGCATTTTATCACGGAAAGATTTACATCCGAACAACGCTTACAAATTATTGAATTTTATTATCAAAATTCGTGCTCTGTGGAAAATGTTTTTCTCGCACTTCGACCATTTTACGTGGTCATAATCGAGTGCGTAGAGTGCGTACAGAGGAAATATTGCTGCTATATCCGTCTGTGTTAATGAAGACCGTGTTTTGTCCATTCATCGCCATTCACAGCAAATTGGGATTGTGTTACTCGACTATGTGGAAGATTTTACGCAAGGAATGTGGTCTAAAACCTTGCAAAAATGCAGCTCGTGCAAGAACTGAAGCCGAACAACATGCCTCAGCGTCGAGTAGCTGGAGGAAGATCCGTTTTTTTATCGAAAAATTGTCTTCAACGACGAAACTCATTTCTGATTGAATGCGTATGTTAATAATAATAAACGAAACTGCCGTATTTAGCTCAATGAGCAACCTCAGGCAATACAAGAGATGCGAATGTACCCGGAAAAATGCACTGCTTGGTGTTGTTAATGGCCCGGCGGAATCATTGGTCCATGTTTTTTTCAAAGAACACCGTGAGAACAACGTTACCGTCAGTGGCGCCCGCTTTCGTTCAATGATTTCGAACTTTTTTTTGCCAAAAATCACGAACAGAACCTTGTCGACGTGTGGTTCCCGCAAAAAGACGCCATATGCCACACAGCACTCGAATCGATGGCCCAATTGAAACCAGTAAGAAGACATTGTGGGAAACACGTGCATTGCGATGTCCCAGTTTGAAAATCAAACTGGTTTGATAGCTAAAAATATGGGAATTTCAAGTAAGTAAGCAATGTAATGAATTTTATATTTTATTTATTGAAAGGTATTGACAGAAAATATTTTGGTTAATTTCTGCTCCCCGCGGCGGTTGATTATTTGTTTTGGAAAACTGTAGATTGTGATTTTTCATCGAATTTCTTGAATTCAAATTTTATTCAAAGGTGTTGGGAAAAGTGTCTAGCCGCATATCAATGATAACATTGTGTACAATGCAAACAACTTTTACAATATGAACTGCATATTCAACATTAGTTTGAAAAGCTTTTAATAAAATTCTAAATTTGGCCGAACTAATGCCGAATGCGTTGTGTGTTGAGTACACACACTCTGGCTCGTGACAAACGGTAATTAAAATCTGAGGCTGCTGTATTGTTTTGCAGTCGCCTTGAAGGAACACAAATGAAGCCTTCTTCTCAGAGTTAGGTAGCAGCTTATATCTTGGCAAAGTTAAATTACCATTTTCGATATTTTTATAAGATCGAGTTGATGCACTTTTGTGCTAGTTTTACGGCATTTTGGATTGTGCAAAAACTCCTGCGTCACTATCTTTTCCATATGCACCCACATCGATCATTGAAACCGTTATTTTGCATCAACCACTGCCAAGAGCACTATTGAAAAGAATCTTTAATAACTGTCATACATACTGCCTGAATTTCCTGAACACTTAAGTCTAATATGTTTTCCGTCAATACTGCTAAAGCAGTTGGTAAAGTTCCATTTTTCAAAAAAATTCGTCTGAAACCCCTTCAAAATGTTCAGTAGTTGGTACAGGCATACATACGAGTATGTGTCTTCTGGAGTGATTCCCAAATGGCCTTGCAAACCTTTATAACTATAGAGGCAACAGACGATTTCGTTATTCGAAATGTAAAAGCAATTTGCCTAAATTTCCAGAAGATAATGTTAAAAAAAATGGCGGAACTTACGAGATCAATTTTGTAAAGAACTAAAGAAAATCCCAGAAAGCAAATCAGGTGATTCGCAAGACGGTGCTGCAACATATCCTGTAAAGTGTCGAATAGCTTCACAACTGCAGTCGAAGCCGACAATGAGGAGTCGAATTCTGAACTAAATGGGCCAGGACTAAGTTTCACCGAAACACACCCGAGGATTCAGCACCTCGTCGAAAGAGAAAAAGAGTTTATGAAAAAAAAATGAGCTTAAGCATCTGGACATTGAAGCCAAAAAGCTGGATTTGCTTGAAGCATCAGAGGACGAAAATTCCCTTTTTGCGAGGTCGTTGTTTCCATTTTTGCGGAAAGTGGATCCATTACGACAACTTTGAGTAAGGACAAAATTTCAGGAAGCGAAATCGACGAACTCACTTGTCTTCGAATCCGATTTCAGCTTATTGCGACATCTCTGCACCAGCTTCCTCTATTTTACCATTTTACTCAAATGACATTCAACAACGTCTTTCTGTAAACCTTGCTTCGACATCGCAGTTTGTAGTAGAAAATACAAACGAATCAGACAAAATACATACTTGATAAAATAAATATATTTAATTTAATTTTAATTTTGGTGGGGGCGAACGCCCCCATTTATTCGGCTTAATACAAGCTATAACTTACAAATTAAACTTAAACTAAAACTTAAAACTAAGGTTGGTTGGAGTGGTGAAGGAGAACGGATTTGAGGTAGGGAGTGGTGCGGTGGAAATCAAAGACGGTAGGGTTTGAGTTGATTTGACGTAGCATACGGGAGATTGGTTCGTTCGCGCCATAGGAGGTGTGGTGGGTTGGTAGATAGAAGAGTCGAGGGGTACGTAGATTACGAGGGTTAGTGTTGAGGAAAATGGAGTTGTGAAGTGACGCGCATTCAACGTGACCTGAAAGGAGTCGATGAATGAAGAGAAAGTCTGCAGCATCTCTGCGATCTTCAAGGGTGTTTAAGTTGATAAGGTTGAGACGGTTTTGATAGGGGGGCAGATTAAAAGGATCGTGTCAGGGCATACCTCGGAGAGCAAATCGAAGAAAACGGCGCTGAATGCCTTCAATTCTCGAGATATGAACACGATGATATGGGGACCATACTTGACTGGCGTACTCTAGGAGGGGGCGAACAAAGGTAATATAGAGGGACCTGGTCACGTATGGGTTGTTGAATTCTTTGGACCACCGTTTTACAAAACCTAGTGCAGAGTTGTCTTTGAGGATTATCTCATCCATATGTAAACGGAAGTTGAGCTCGCTATCACACAAAATGCCGAGGTCACGAAGAGATTGTACGGAGGAGATAGGTTGGTTATGGAGAATATAGAGTCGGGGAGGAGATTGGTTCCGCTTATGTGAGAAGGTGATGGATTGGCATTTGGCGATGTTAAGTTACAAAGAATTTTTGAGGCACCAGATCCAAAAACTATCAAGATCTTGTTGATGGAGGAAAGAGTCATGGGGAGAGGAAATGGTTTTGAAAAATTTGGTATCGTCGGCGTAAAGGGAGACAGACGAGTGTTTGATGATCATATCGAGATCATTTATGGTTAATATAAAAAGAAGGGGACCGAGATGGCTGCCTTGTGGAACTCCAGAGGTGGTCAAAAATGGAGCGGAGTGGGCTGACCTAAAACGAACACTGTAAAAACGGTTTTTGAGGTAAGAGGATATCCATTTCAACAATATGGGTTCAAAGCCGAGGGCAGACAATTTAAAGATGATTAACCGATGAGAGATTTTATCGAAGGCTTTGCTAAAATCGGTTGCAACTACATCGACTTCATTGCCATTTTCTAGGGCAGAGAGGGCAAAGAATACGAATTCAACGAGATTTGTGGTGGTTGACCTACTCTTTAGGAAGCCATGTTGTCTAGGAGAAATAAGTGATTTGCATTGGAATCTTAGAGCTTCATAAAAAATACTTTCGAAGAGTTTGGGTATATGAGAGAGTTTAGCGATGGGACGATAGTTGGTTATTTCATTCTTTGATCCTTTCTTGTGGATCGGGGTTATGAAGGAGGATTTCCAAGCCTCAGGAAATTCTCCTTGTGAAATTGATAGACGGAAGAGATTAGAAAGGCAAGGGAAAGAGAGGAAGAACATTTTTTTAAGAAATATGGCAGGGAGGGCATCTGGGCCGGGTGTGAATTCGTCATTGAGTTGGTGTAATTTATGTTCGATATAAGACGGATCAAAAATATGAGAGAGAAGTGGGCCATTGGAGAAGTTCAGTAGGTAACTAAAATAGGATGGATCTGCTACAAAGGAGTCGTTGGTGAAGGATTGCTTGGTAGTCCTTTAAGGTAGTCCTGGTAAAGGGAATCGTAAAGTTCGGTAAAATGAAGATAAGCACCAAGATAGTTGGAATAGTCGGTAAAGGATCTGGTACGCAGGAAAACAGCCAATAACTTATTTCTCTGATTTCGTAAGGAACGAAGCTTGCGATTATACCAGGGAGGACTATTACCATAATGTTAGCAAAAGTCTTTCTACGACAGAGATTGGTATCTGAAAGTTTGTGGTATAATGATAACAAGTACCATGTATATTTTTTACAATGTAGTCGATTTTTTTTGTTGTCACTGTCGTATACTGGCGAAATACTTTTTCATTCCCATCCGCTTGTAATTGGTAAAGGTGATAAAATTCGCCATAAATTAATCTGTCTTATATCACATGATCAGTTTCAATAAACAGCTTTCCATTAACAAAATGCACCGCATCGCACGCATAGCCCATGCCCGTATTTACGTTAAACACAGCATTAGACTATTTTTAATAGGGATGCGTCAAATCACTCGTGTATGCCAAGAAGGGATAGCCTTCTTGGCCATAACTACAAGCTTCGCACCCACCCAAACATATTACCAAACGGAACAAGTGATAAGCGTGACGTGTCTTTGGTAGCAGCCAATATGGCATGTGAAGGGAAGACAGCCGTTTTTCGGGCGAGTGAGATATATTTAAAATTCGAAATTTTAATATCTCTAAATCAGGGATAAAAAAAAAGATTGCAATCGCTCTATAAGTAGTGGGATCTTCAACAGAGGACGGAAGTATTGCAAGTCTTTTTGGAGTGAGCAAATTTACGGTTGGCAAAATCTTAAAAGAATTCTGTGAAAAAGTATGGGATGTGCTAACACCAATATATTTAATTGCTTATTATGATATTGTATTACCTAACCAAAAACGTGAGATATTTTGAACTATTCGGTTCATCCCACAATTGATGTGGATGCAGCTAGTCGGGGAGCTGGCAGAGAACAAGGCGATCGAAGGGTGAATAGACGACAATCTCTTTCATAGTAACACCACAACGGATTAATAACAGTTGTGTGCAGGTGGACGGCCAGCATAATCAAACACACCCCAACGACGTATCGACTTTAAAAGTCAGGTTCGATGGGTGAACCGACGATGACCCCTTTTTAAGCTAGCACTTCACCGATGGAGCACCGTGGGACCAGCAGGGGCACGTAGGCGGACGGTCAAGAAATAAGACAGCTCCCAACAAAGAAACTTACAAAAAACAACATCGAACAACATCAAAAAACAACAACGAAGAACAATATCAAACAACAACAAACAATAAAATTTTAAATGGCCGAGGCCAAAGAGGCAATGAAGTCCAGAAATAAAATAAAACACGCAACACAAAAATTCTCCAAATCTGAATGCCGCCGATTTACCGGAGTACTCGTAGTTAGGTACCCGCAGCCAAAAATTACATGAGACCTATACTTGGCTTTCTATAGGTCTATAGGTCTATAGCTAGGATCCACAAACTTCCATAAACTCTCTCAGTGATGACAGGAACTGGGAACAAACTCCGAGACAAGAGAATTTAGAATGAATTTGAAAACTTGAATGATTGAGAGGCATCGTGGACACGGGTGCATACACAGCGAAACCTACTAGTGTTGTAGCTAATAACCCCGTAAGTTGAGTCAGCTATAGCTAAATGCATTTGTGTGTGAGTCCGTGTGAGTTCTGGAAAGTAAAATATCTAGAAGTCACTTTGGGTAAGTAATTTTGTAATTGGAGTAATTTTGGATTGCGAAAATTTTTGGAATGAATATTTTTTTTTTGCCAATTAAAACAAAGTAGGGTAACTTAGAAAATAAGGTGGAATAGCAGAATAGCGAGTTTTCTTCGGGAATATGTTAGGTTAGGTAAAAGTGGCTGTTGAAAAGACCAACCCACTTAGGCCCATTGTGATGCCACGTGGATCTGTGATCCTCCTACTCTTGGAAACAATTTGAGGTTATGATGAAGCGTAGGAAACTTAGTTTAAGTTATTGTAGAAGAAAGCTCCTAAGAGGAGTGATGACACCTATGATGGCGCTGAGATGTTTCCTATTTAGAAAGATCAAATTCTTAGAGCGATTCTGATATGTTTGGTCGTTAGACATGTTGATCCAACAGTCCACCTAAGCTCTGTTCTTTTGTTAGCACCCAACTTTAATATTAATTTGCACGTAGCGATTAGTATAATGATGCTACCCTTTTCCGGTAGAATAGGTAGAGTGGTTCCCATTTTGTCGAGTTCGTCGGCATTACAATTCCCTGGAATGTCTCTGTGCTATCTCCCTTCAATTCAAGGGCGGTTCTAGAATTTAGTAAAACTGAATCCAGGGACTTGATAGTTGCCTGACTATCCGAAAAGATGCGGATATCCTTTGCAGATATCACGTTTTTCTTCATCCAGGACAGTGCTCCTTTAATAGCCAAAATCTCCGCTTGGAATAAGCTACAGTGATTTGGAAGACGGAAGGAGAAGTTTAAATTAAGGTTATCTGAGAAAACACCGCCACCAACCCCGCTATCAGTCTTAGATCCATCTGCGTAGAAGTGGATTGACTTGTCATCCATGAAAGCATCTTCCTCCCAGACGGATCTAGAGGGGAAGCTTACATGAAAGTCTTTGTCAAACCAATATTCGGGTATAGTGTTATAAAAGCGAATGTTGCAAATAATGAGGTTACTATTTATATTATAATCAAAAAGTGACTCACCTCTGCCACTGATGTTGGTACTGCCCCATGCCGTGGGATGAGCACCCGATGATGAGACCAATTTTCACCCTTCCAGCTTCCAGTACCACCTTTTCTAAGTTGTCACCAAGGAGAGGGCTCACGTAATCGTGGCCAAGATATGCCGATGTCAGCCAGTAGGTGCTTTGGCAATCTCCAGTCTGGCAGCGGTTATGTTGGGGTAGCTGAGGTTAGAAAGTAAAAATACATGAAGGCTACGTTTCACTAATATACAATTTCTAATTATAACTTTTGTCTCTTATGTAGAACAGAGCGTGTACAGATGTCCCAAGTCCACGAACCACACTTTTTACAATACGATCCATGGTTCCTAGATTAGGATGATGTCTTTTGCGTTTTTGGTAAGAAGCAGAATAATTTCGGCCGAGGCCTTTTTGGAGTAATAGAGATTAATCTGGCGAAACCGTATCATTGCTACAATCTACCAGAGGAGCCTGCATAACGTTTCTGTTCGAGTCCTCCGATTCTGAACATGCGCCCTTGAGCTCATCTTTTCCTCTGATCGTAAAAGATCTCTTTTTAATTCATCATCGGTTTGCATTTCCGACAGAGTGTCAGAGGAGGAGACCGACGGCTTAGTTGTCGCCTCGGATAAATTGGAATCGCCGCTATCCATTTCAGGAAAGGATATCGACGTTCTAAGATCTAAGGTTAAATTTGCAATTTCAGTTAAAGGAGGAGGAGTCTGCTTATCAGCATCAAGCTCATCCATTTTATAAACCCTTAGGGGAATTGAAACGAAGCCGAACCGAATCATGCCTTTAGTCTGCGCTAGAGGGGTAAAGGAATTCCTCGCTAATCACAATTAACGCGCAATTTAAGGGCCCCTTAGGGCTTCCAGTTTCGCGACTTTCCAGTCATGAGTCGTGAGGGTCGGGTTGCTGAGCCTGATGATCTCCAGAATGCTTTCCGGGAAGGAGGGTTCAGCTGGGATCTATGTGCCGGTTCTAGGTCTCCTAGGGATATCCTCCTTAGCCACGACCTCGAGTTTAGCACCTGTCTAAGTCTCTCCTAATCTACCTACGGTTTTGGTGTAAATATCGAGATTTTTGATCGGCACAAGCAATAAGTTTGACGTGGCCTTGGTGTCAGCCCGCGTCGCTTGAGATGGGAGGTGGTCCAGGGTCAAGAAGTTGTCTGAAAGCTCTAGCTTGACAAACTGCCACCGTTCAAGCGTTACCGATCCATCGGCATTGTTTTTGTCGATTACCGCAATCATTATTACATCTTTTAGGACTTCGCTAAAAGACCTCAGAGATGTACTATAGGAAGGCCCAGGGGCTTTGGTGCTATTGATTTTAGGCCTCTTGGGAAACTGCAAGGTTTCCTCCTTCGATCTCTTGCGCCTGAAGGATGTCTTTTAGGATGTTGTTGCCACTCAGTCTTGTTCTTTATGTCAGCACTTCTCTCAACCTCCGGAATGGTTCTGAAGGTTTTGATAACGTGTAAAACATATCTAAGTCTTATATAGAGCACCTTAGACGGAGCTCGCCGACGCATCTGAGCCCCTGATTCCTCGCTTAAGGGAGCAATTTTAGTAGAATTTTAATCTAGTGGTGGAGGAAGTGATAGGACCATAGTTTGTCACAGTCTTACTACGCCTTGAAAATTTGGTTTTAGGCTCGTTGCATTTGCCTTTATAGGATACCTCCGCTATCAAAGGAGGTATTAAAAAAGTTCCGGTCTCGGGTTTTGATTTTTGTTTTAGATTTTATACATTATTAGATGCCACGAGTAGCGGAAAAGTTCCGTCTAATTACACTAATAATTTAGTCTCCCCATTAAATGTTGGATGCCTGCCATGGAGCGAAATAATCACTGAGCCCAAACATCCTTCTCTCTCTCTCCCTCTATCCAAGTTTCTAAGAAACTTAACACGTACTCCGGCATTTTAAGAGTAATGATAACCACTTAAGTTTTAAAAAACATAAGAAGTATTGTCACTAGAAATATAGTTAAGAAAAACTAATTGCTTTAAAACGTATTCACTTTTTAAATAGATTTAATAAATCGGGGTCTTCACGATGAAGAGATTGAAGAGATTCATTGTTTGGCGGTTCAAAGTTGTTATTATAAACATAAAAATTTGGCAGAATTTCTTCTACATCTTCAACGCCGACCGATTCTTCTTCCATGAAACATATGTACATCCCTGCTTCTGACAATTATGCGAGTTCCGCGTTTCCATAGACGATAAGTTCCATGTTCGTTGCAATATCCGACTAAGACATGTTCATTGCTTTTGGGTTGAAATTTTCCAATGCTTCCTTTGTCTAAAACAAACGCCTTCATTCCGATGCACCTGAATGATGACACATCCGGTTTCTTACCCGTCCAGAGTTCCTCTGGTATGACTTGGCCATTCAAATTCGTTGGACACCTGTTGCGAATAAAGGCAGCTGTACAAATGAGCTCTGCCCATAAATAATCCGGCAATCCTGCCTGTAGCTGCAAACACCTTGCCATTTCCAGTAAGGTTCTGTTGGCCTTTCTGCTACGCCATTCTGTTGCGGCGTGTGTGGTGTAGACAATTGATGGTCGATTCCGTTTTCTTCCAAAAATTCTTTGAACTTCAAATTTGTGTATTCCGTTCCGTTGTCTGTTCTCAATGATTTTATTGACTCTCCCGTTTGTTTTTCAACAAACGCCTTAAAGGTTTTAAATTTATCTAAAGCGTCACTTTTATTTTGCAAGAAATAAACAAACATGCGTCGGGAATAATCATCTATGAACGTGATAAAATAAAGTGATTTGCTTAGGGATGGAGTCCGCATTGGACCACACAAATCCGAATGAATCAACTCTAATATTTTCGACGTTTTCTTTTGTTCAATAGAGGAAAACGGTTTTATCGATTGTTTCGCGCAGACGCATGAAACGCAACCACTCTCGTCCGTTTTGAACTTCATTGGTAAACCAGTAACCATTCCAGCTGACTGTAGTTGTTTCAGTGATGTTATATCCAAATGACCCAACCTTCGGTGCCACAAACTGAGTGAATTTTGTTCTTCATGCAGGGCTAAGGCCTTTTGGTTCGCAGAAACTATATATAAACCACGCTTTTGGAAAGCTGTGATCAACAAAATTCCATTTTCGCTATATAGTTTTGCCTGATCGTTCTCGAACATGGCTTTCAATCTGTTGCTGGTCGCTTTGCTGACGGAAATGAGATTTTCATTTAGCTTTGGTATGTAGAGTGTACTGAATAATCTGATGTCTTTTCCAATATTAGTCAGGTGTGATGGCAACACAACCGTTCCGACTCCAGCTATCTTCTGCTGTCCATTGGCTAAGATAACGAAAGCATCCTTTTTGTACATCTCTATGCTTTCGAACAAAGATTCTGTTGAGCACATATGCGATGTAGCCCCGGAATCTAGACACCACGTGATATCATCATCAGACACTTTAAATGCAGACTCCTCTGCTATGGTAAATCCATACTCTACTTCATCTGATGTGGATGCGTTGTGCGCTACTCTTGCTTTCTCCTTTTTGTGAAAGCAGTCGGCCGCAATATGACCCTTTTTTCCGCACAAGCGACAATTAAAAGGGAACGAATTTATTTTGTTAAAGTTCGAGGGTTTTTTCGATTTATTTTTCCAATTAGTATAAAATGCTCTACTTGTTTGTCCATTAGTATCCTTTTTTCGATCGCTTACTTCCAAAAGCCAGGTGCACACAACATCAACTTCCGGATACTCACTCTGAGCATCGAATGCAGCTTGCACGTCTTTGTATTCCTCAGACAGTCCATCGAGGAGAACGATCACTAATAAATCCTTATCCAGAGTTGCCTCCATTTCCTGGAGTCTGTTGACGGTCGTTTTAAATTCTCGTATTCGCTTCCATTTTGGTGTTAATGAGGCGTCGAAACTCTTCGGCTTTTTGCCGGGGCCCTTTACGATCGTAGGTTTCACTAAGGAAATCCCAGATTTCTTTGGACAGCTTCTTGTCTTTAACCAGCGAAACGACGCGTGGTTCCATTGCCAAAAGCAATTCCGCCCTTCCATCCATATCTTTTTCATCCCAAGCTGGCTGTTCAGTTGCAATTTCCGGACGCGATGTTCTTCCAGTAACGTAGCCTGTCAATCTTGCTTTGTGAAGAATGGCTTCCATTTGAGGTTTCCACGAGGCGAAGTTTTCTCCATTGAAAAGTGAAATTCTACTCGTACCTAGCATATTTGAGGTCATTGATTGAGGTTATGTTTTTCCAGCCGGTTGGAATAAATATCTTGATATATCGATGTTAATATATTTATTAAGGTATTCTTATGGCTATGGTAAATGTCCTGGGCCCATAACCTGTTGAGAAATATAAAATATTTCTTTAATATTTTAAGATTACTTTTATTGGAGTTCCTTATCGCCTCGATACCAAATATAAAAAGGGAAGAGAAATAGTTTTGACATTTCTAGTTTGACACTTTGAGAATTGTAAAGTTGACAGTTCTTATTTAAGGTTAAAACAGATTTGGAATTATAAATATCAACAGTAAATCGTATGGCAAATCATCTGGATTTAATGAAGATTTTTGCGGATTTAGCTAAATCCGGTGGAGACATTGCTTTACTAAATAGTACTATTTCGTAATGTATCACAATCTACCTTATACAATATAATTTGGCAGCACCTTACCTGTTATAGACAGTTGTCAAAAATCAAAGATTATTCCGTACTTAACCTATAAACTCTGAGAAGCGGTAGATTTGTTTATTCCGAATTAAGTTAGCATTTAATAAGTAAATTGCGTTTAAAATATTGCACTACTCCCGATAATATATACTCCAAACAACAATGGATAACGACGCACGAGTGAATACATTTTTCGTTTCGGAAAAGGTTTCGAAAATCCGCTGGGTGCCAGAACAGTTTAAAGACAGTGAACGATTTCTAACTGGTAGCTGGGACTCTAGCAAGAACTCTGTTAAGATTTGGAAACTTGAAAAGAACCAATACTCAGATGATTACGATGAGTGCATTCCCAAATGTAATGACAAAACATTCATTGGTGGAGATATCAGTGGTCTGGAACTATTGAATATGGATCATGTTGCCGTGTCGTCATCGGATGGTAAGTGCAGACGTCTATTCCGCTTTGTATTCAGTGCTTGTCATTTAGGAATTTTTTTAGGAGTTATCAGTCTACTTGAAATTAGGCGAGCAGTAGAGGAAGATCGTCTACGAGTGGCTGGCAAATCAATTCTTCTACACAAACTGAACTCTGGAAAGCCAGCGCCCTGTACGAATTTATCAGTATTCAGCAAGGACATTGCCACCGTGGGTGAAGATGGGAGGTGATCATTTGAATATTTGTATGGCTACAAATGAATTATACAATACTATTCTTAGATTAAACGTTATATCAGCTCATAATTTGAGCATCATCCGAACAATCCATGCCGATAGCTGCTCTCTAACTGCAGTGTCGTACATCAATCCGAAAGAAGTAAGTTTGCCTCTCAATTTACCAACAAAGTATATGCTCAATATCAGAATTAATTAGGTTCTAACAGCCAACAGAATGGGAGTTATAAAAATGTTTGACATTCGATCGGACAATGAGGAGTCAACAACTTCCTTTATGATTTCGTGTGAAGATGATCGCAAGTCGAATTATGTTTCCTGCTTAACATATCACCCCACGCAAAAACACATAGTAAGTAATTGACGGGTCCCCTTCAAAAAGTAAGGTTTTCACTTCTCTTTTGGAAGGTTCTTGCTGGAAGCGAAGAAGGCTCAATCACAGTTTGGGATCTACGTCAACCAGGTTTCCCTGCTTCATATTTAAGCGCACATAGTAGTGCCATTACTGAAATCGGTTTCCATAAATCCGAACCTTCTAAGCTGTTTACAGCTTCGGAAAGTGGTGAGGTCTGGCAATGGACTCAGAATTCGATGGTCATTCCGAATGACATGGAACCGCAGGGTTTAAGACAGGAATCAGACAATACGAATCCCTGGTTGAACGGGGAACGTGCAAAGAGCCGCATCAATGTCACAGCGCTGATAACAGACCTTCGCAAACCTATCAATACCTTCGACTCATTTGGCACAAAAATTATCTGTGGTAGTGACAGCGAAGCTGTCTACTTCATCGATAGTTTTATGTAAAAGAATCACCGTTATTAAAAGTTAATGGTCTTAAGTTATTTGTTGTTTTTTTTCAATGGCATATTCGATAAAAAAAAACGGTTGATGAGATAATAGCGGATTTGATTCAACAACGAAACTGCGTCTATTGAACCACAAAATGTGAGCAAAAGTTAGGTTTAGTAGTTGCTGTGTTCAGAAAAGCGCTTGGTCAAAGGGAACCCTTTCTTAAACCTCGTTAAACGCAATATTATCGGCTTTGAATTATGAATTATGTATTATGTATTCTTTAGTGAACATCTGTGACAGAACGTTAAATTTAATTTTTTTATAAAATAAAGTGATACGTTGCTTGACGTGTGAGAATTTTAGGGTTCGTTACAAGTACCGTTATTTTTTTTCTAGGAATTACTGCCAGCAGTTCAAATCCGAACCTTCTTCCTTTACGAATTTAAAATGCGTCATTGGCAATGAAAAACATTAATGACGCATTTGAGGATATAGCGGTAAGCGAACGCACTATACGACGTTGGTAGAGAGAGTTTCGTTAGGGAGATTTCAACCTCGAAAATGAACCATGTGGGAAGCCGGAAACGTTAGTTGACGACGATGTTTTAAGAGCAGCGGTGGATGCGGACCCAACGAAATCGATGCGGGAGATTGCACAAAGCACCGGATATATAAGTGGATACTGTGAATAATCGTAAAATATCTGGATAGTGGATGGATGCAGACGAAAAACCAAAACACATCCCAAAGCCCGATCTTCACCCAAAAAATTATATGGTGACAATTTTGTGGACATCGAAAGGACCAATCCACTTTTCATCTCTTCAACCAGGAGAAACGATAAACGCTATCAAATATTGTGAGGAAAACGATATATTGCATGCCAAATTGGCTGAAAAGCAACCTGTGCTGGTCAATAGGCGCGCTCTGATCCTTTTGCATGATACTGCTAGATCCCATGCCTCACAAGTAGTGGTGCAAAAACTGTTGCAGTTCGGATTTGAAATTCTTCCGCATCCACCGTACTCTCCTGATATTTCTCCAACGGATTACCATCTTTTCCGCAATCTGCATTCATTTTGCCGGCAGAAGGTCTTCCGGAACCAAGCAGAGGTCTTAAAAGCCTTTGAAGATTTTACTGCCTTAAAAAGTCAGTACTTCTATGAAAAAGGAATATTTGACCTTATAGCACGTCGTGGGAAGAATGTCATAGATGCCAACGGATCCTATTTTGACTGAATAAAAATTTACGGAAAAATAATATTGGCTTTTAAATTTTTACTAAAAAATCAGTATTCATGTGGTACAACTCATTATCTTAATATTTTGTACTTACTCGAATTGAAGGATATGCAAAAAAGAGTAAACAATTCTTTCCGTGATGGCAAACTGCTAGAAAGTGCTATTTCACTCCTCACCGTACATATGTACGTTTCCTGGAAGAAAGCAATTTAGAGACGCCTGCGTCAGAAACAAAGATTATTGTTATTTGACCATGTTCCGTCGAGCCGCACCGTTAAGTACAATTTTCTCCGTGATGGCAAACTGTGGCGTTGACTTCGGTGAATTAGCGAATACGGATTCTGGAGCTTCAAGACGTTTCTACACTTAAGAGATGAAAATTCTCAGAATGGCAGATTCATCCAATGGGATGGTGATAAGTATACCTCGGTGATAAGTACCACTCTGTCATGCTATACTACTCGTCTCATCCAAACGGACGTGACTTGAAAAACTTATATGCGCGAGTTTTGGGCAAAAGAACAAAGGCGCTATAGTTCACTATCAGAAATGGCTGAACCTTAAAAGGAGACGTACAGCGAATGAATTCACATCATTGAATCAACAGCTCTCATAGCCCCGAAGTGGGTTACTTCCTCTAGAATATTCTGGACCATTTGGCCCAAGGGGTCAGAAAAGAACATATTGCTATAAAGAAACAAACGGCATCATCTATTTGGGTGCAGATTTGTTGTAAGCAGCAGGCTTACGCAAGTAGTCTTGAGCTTTTGACATGAAAGCGAGCGCTTTATAACAATACGCGAAACTACCAAAGAATGTTTCTACGAGCTCCTCGAAAAAAATTTCGAGCAATGTCCGATGTACGACGTTAAAAGAGTCAAAATGGGAAGGAAAGACAGTTGGAAAGCATAACCCGCGCGACACAGCTTCTGGAAACGGAATAATGCTAATTAATTTTTCCGCGGAACATCACTACAGCTAGCACACGGTTTCCCCATCTTAATATCCATAAAGAGACACGGCGGTCACCTAATCATCAAACCACCAACTAAATTTCAAACGCCTAATCGTTTCGAACGGCTCTAACTACTCCCTATGTCTACGGATATCTCAAACACCACAACAACGAAGAAGTGCTATTTCTGCAATTGCAACATACTGCCCGAGTCCTTGCCTATCACGTATCCCTCAACCTCTCGACTCAACGTCAACGACTGAAGACTAGTAGCGTTGATGCTAGGAAATCATCAGAAATGCCTCAATGTGCTGATCTCACCCAACCAACCACATGAAACCCATGATTTGATGAGGAATGTAAACAAGCACATGAAGGGAAACAAATCGCCGACGAAGCGGTACTGCTTCGAGAGAATAAGAGCTGGCCGTGAAGTCTACGAGCAAAAAGGAGGCAAGAAAAAAGAACATGTGTTAAGGCAACAACGCACGAAAAGATATCTGTAAAGATGAAGAAGGAAACTTAGTAGGAGTCACAGTCGGTACTGAAGATGTGGATAAACCATTTCTTCGGAGTGTTTAACGATGAGGGCAATCTCAATTTCACTGTCAGGCCGAATGAAGCATTCAACCTGGATGGCGAAGACCAAAATGAAGTGAGGACAGCAATATCCAAGCTCATGTATAACACGGCTACTGAACCGGACGGTCTACCTGGCGAGCTAATCAAGGCAGCGGGGGTACTTGTTAGAGAGCATGTACTAACTCATGTCCAAAATTGTGTAAACATTGAAATGAAACCCGCTTAACATCGCATATTAGATCTTATTTGTCATATGGTGTGAACGCCTGAAGCAATTTATCAACGGTTTCACTGTCGTTTTGGCCCCAGTAAGTTCACGATCGATCTAATATTTACACTACGGCTGATTCAGAAAAAAACCCACGAAGTCCAAACCGATACGCACCATCTTTTTATCGATTTTAAGATCGAATACGACAGCATATATAGAGACGAACTATATACACATAGACCTGTCTAGCCTTGGTATCCCTGCCAAGTCTGCTGCTCCCTAAAGTTTGGAAAGGATCTCTCCGACGCCTTTGATGTCAAAAAGAATTTAGGTAAAGACGATGCGCTGTCATGTTACTTCTTTTTCATGTATCTAAAACCTCTGGAATATGTTCACAATTTCTTTCTAATGATAAGCGGAGGGTTAAGAGCCTTCACCGGACCTAAAGGTACCAAAAAAAATACACACAAAATCAAATGCTTTAGATTTTGAAGTTTATTTTTTTTTCGCATAATTCAAAAGGTCGAAAAAGGATTCTTGATTTAGGTATCATATCAGCGAATAGGATAATTTTCATATCGGATAGGTAAATCTGCGTTTGGTATGCTTATCCAAAATCTTGGTCTCAGCACTTAAACCAAGCTGCGATTGTTTTTGTTAAGTCAGCGCTATAACAATGTACGTTAAAAAAAGAAGAAAATTCGTCATAGCCACTCGAAGCCTATCTTCATAAAGAGGGATTTTTATGAAAGTTTTCCAGCTAAATCGTATGAGAACACGTCAGGAGCGTATAGAAATCACACTAAAGGAGCAAAGGCAACTCCATAGCCGTACGCCATTCAATGGAATCCTCTTACGCGGTCAAGAGAAGGAATCAAGAGCATCACCTTTTTCTGTCGATATTATGATTTCGAATCGAGTTGTTCGAACAAATCAAAGTAGTAATAGTCTCCTACCGATCGCCACTGATATTATATTTCAGCGACTAATATTTTGTTTATTACCAGCGTGTACATACTTCGGCTTGTCCTTATTTAATGTCCAACATGCTCCTTTCGACGGGTCACAGTATTTTTTGAAACAGTTTTCATTAAACCCACGTTGAAACCACAGCCTGCTTAGGCAGGCTGTTTTTATGCACCAAAACCCGGGTCTTCGCAACAGTAAGGGGATGTGGACGCTGGCGTTGATTTTTGATTCAAGCAGGACGTAATTTTCAAGGGACTGGCAGCACTCCAAGCCAAAGAAAAAATTTACTCACTTCTGTAAACCCAGAACACCATTTGGGCGCCAGTTACTTGTTGTTTATATCTTTTTAAATTTCATCATCCTACATTGTTTAGTCTTTGCTGATTTATCCACTTTTTTTTATATTTATTCACTGTTTTAAATTCTCTGACTAGAATCATTTTAAGATGATGGCAAAGCGTTCAAAATCAGTCGATGTAAGTAAAATACATTTTCTCTTCTCTGTTTAAAGTAATTTTAAAATTGATTAAAGGAGACTGTTGCTGTCGATGCCGTGACAGAAAACCCACCGAAGCGATGCAGTACCCGAATAACGCGCAGCACACGTTCACTTGCTGATGGAACTCCATCTTCAGAGAAGCCTAGTCAAATGCAGCTTCCCTTTGTTATGTATAAAGGAGAAGTCAAATACTTCACTCAGGCAATAGATATTGCAGCCACTGCGGATGAGCTAATGTAGTTCTTGAAATTGCATATTATGAGCTTTACTTTACATTTGACTATAATTTACAGGCAATGGGTCAATATTCAAGAAGACGTTGTTCCAATAGCATTCGACATGGAGTGGCCGTTCTCTTTTCAGACGGGAAATGGTAAATCGGCTTTGATGCAACTGTGTGCCAATGAGAAGGTTAACAAACCTCTTCCACTTGACTGAATTGAATAACATTCCTGCAGCCTTAATGGCTCTATTGTCACATCCCAAAGTTCGTTTGCACGGAGTCAATATTAAGAAGTATGCATTGTGTGAAATGTTGTGTTATTTCGCACAGCTATACTTAAAAAATGTTTTCTTTAAGCGATATACGAAAACTGAAGAGAGACTTTCCAGAAGTAACTGTGGATACTTTAATTGAGAATTGCATTGACTTGGGACCCTGGTGCAATAAAGTATGCAATACTGGCAGACGTTGGAGTTTAGATCGCTTATCTGGCTATGTTGTGAGTATTTTGCCCTTTTAGTGAATGCATTTGTTTATTTTTGAGTTTGCGATACAGTGTCGGAAGGCTGTTGACAAAAATAAGAAGGTGCGCATGAGTAAATGGAATGTTGTTCCGCTTGACGATAATCAGAAACTGTATGCCGCAATAGACGTTTATGTAAGTTTCAAAATGTACATATTTTTAAAGCTACATACACATACATTCATACTATATTTGCTTTTTTTATTTGTAAAAGGAAGTTTTGGACTGCAAATTAAGTCCCAAATGAGTAATTTTTAAAGCCAATATCAACATTTTGATTTCTAAACCATTATCCAATGTTCCACCATTGGGTTTTCCTTAGTACATCCTGTTGTCCTAGAGTCGTTTATTTCAGGCGATTAGCAGCTATCAGTCCTGAATGAATACTAATTGACGAACTTCGAGAACTATAGACCCAAATTTTCACGAAAAATTCATTCATTCATCCAACCCATTCAAACCATGGGTTTGGAAAAATCGCATTTGCGTTTTCAAAGCTAATCATTATGATGATATTCATTACAGTCAACGGTCTGTTATAATCAAAGTCTACAACTTGGCCTCCTAGTATGGACAATCTAACGTTCTCTCTCTGAGCTGTGCGGAAGTGTTTTTTTTTATTATGGCAAATAAAACAAGTTTTAAGTGCGCAAAATGCCTTAATCCCTTAGTCGATTAAGTGTGGATTATTTTGTGGAAAATCTTTTCATAAGATTTATGCTGGAATTTCCGATTTCGACGTGAAAGAACTTGAAAATAAAAATTTATTTTTTCATTGTTCGGAATGTGCTAACATTCCAATTAGACAGTTATTTACAAAAGTAAATGATTTAGTCTCTGTAGTCGATGCTCTTTCGAAGAAATGTGTGTCTTTGACTCTCTTCAATCTAGTTTTAGTGAGCTCTTAAATAATTCTCGCTTAAAACCTAGTTTTAGTGAAGTGACCGTGGTAAAAGACCTTGGCTCTAATACCCCCTTTCCTAAGAGCAATTCTCAACCCCGTGTACAGACGAGTTCTAGTACTGTAGCCCCTAAATTAACTGCGCCTCTTATTGACATGAATCCGTCTTGCTCTTCTTATGCTACTACTTCTGCTAATGCTCATAGTAGTGCTATAGCCAAAAATGTGAGTGAAAATAGTGAGTGGCAAAAGGTTACCTCTAGACATCGTAAACGCCGCCCTGTTATTGTGGGTGTTGATACATTGCCAGATGATTTGATGATTTGAATGTCATTGCCCCTATCAAATGGTTACATGTCCTAAATTTTCTGCATCTACTTCCGAAGAATCGATCAAACAATATGTGTCTTCCAAATTGAACATTGCCCCTAAAAACATTTTATGCTTTAAAATTATAAAAAAAAGACACTGAAGCGTCTAATATAAAATTCGTTAACTTTAAAGTCGGTATTCCCATGGATAAGTTAAATTGTGCATTGAATGTAAATAATTGGCCTGTGAATGTGTGCGTGAGGAAATTTAATTTTTCTCCAAAAAACTCCGATGCGACATTGGCAACAACAAAACAGTAACACAAATATCAATTAATATCTCATCAGCTGTTAATACAAATGCAAATCATCATCTCAGTTCAAATTTTCCCATTAACAATAAAAATGAAATATGTATGTACTACCAGAATATGAGTGGTTTCTCTTCTAAACTAAGAGAATTTACGTTTGCTATTGATGCATGTGATTATAACATTTTTGCATTTACGGAGACTTGGCTCTATAAAGACATTTTTGATAATGAGCTCTTCGACCTTGATGTGTTCTCACTCTTTCGTCACGATTGTCTTGACGTCACAAAATCATATGGAGGTGGCGTTTTGGTTGCTGTAAAGCGCAACTTTGGAGCCGTCGCTGTTGATATCGATGTTGTTTGTGTTGACAAAGTATTACACATTGATCAGGTGTGTGTGCGCATTGATTCCGTTGGCAAAGGTTTGCTGCTATTTCTTAGCTATATTCCACCAACAAGTTCAATGTTTATTTACACTAAACATTTGGAGAATATCGACAGAGTTGCCGCATTATCTGAGTTCGCAAATTATAAAATTGTTGTTATTGGTGATTTTAATTGTGGGAATATTATATGGTCAGAAATAAATAATGATAATAAATTAATTCCAACTGTACTGCCATCTGATATAAAGATACTGTTAATTGATTCTTTATTTAGTAACAATTTAAATCAAATTAATTATGTAAAAAATTCACTAAATAGATTGCTTGATTTAGTTTTTATCTCTGAAGATTTAAATGCGTTTGTATCTGAATGTTGTCCTCTTTTATCAAATTCTGTTCATCATAAAGCTATACATATTTACATTAAAGATTATAATTATAATAATTTTTGTAATTTTCATAGTATAATTAATTTTTTTTAGTTTGATTCTTATAATCTTACTTTAATGAATGATTGTTTTAAAAAAATTAATTGGACAAATGAATTTCATGGCAAAAAATATATCTGAAAAGTTCATTGCTTTTAAAGATATTTTTAATAATGTAGTTAAGGTTTGCGTACCCATGATTTGCAGGAAAATAAGTTCACGCCCCCCGTGGTATAATAATAGATTATGTAAATTAAAAAATGCTAAAAATATTTCACATAAAAAGTTTAAAAAATCAAATTCTCATGACGACTATTTAACTTTTTCACGCCTTAGAAGAGAGTTTATTTTTTTATCAAAGTTTCTTTTTTGTAATTATATTTATTCTGTTGAAAGCAATTTAAAAAGTAATCCAACGAGTTTTTGGAAATTCGTTAATAAAAGAAGAAAGAGTACTGGATTTCCAACTAAGATGTGTTTAAATGACAAGCAATCTTGTGATTCTAATGACATTGCGGATATGTTTGCTGAGTATTTCCAAAGTATTTATAGTTCATCTTGTTCAACTTTAATCGATTCTCGTTATGTCCACTCCCTTCCATCTATTGTAGATTGTTCATGTTACTCGTTTGATGTTAGTGATGTTGAAGTAGTCTTACGTAGCTTAAAACCACAAAGAAAAGCTGATATATTAGGATTTTTTCCAATCGTTTTACGCTACAGTGCATCCACGCTTAGTATCCCATTATCAGAGCTTTTTAATAATTCAATTTCCAGTGGATTTTTTCCTGAAGAGTGGAAAGTCTCTACCATAGAGCCTCTTTACAAATCTGGCAAAAAAGATTTAATTTCAAACTATAGGCCGATTACCAAACTTCCAATTATTCCTAAACTTCTTGATAAACTTGTGAAAGACAAACTAGTTTTTACAGTGAAACAGTATATTAGTTTATACAAATTTTGTTAAAGCTTTCAGCAGGGTGAACTTGAAGATTCTTCTAAAAAAAACTTGAAGCATATGGATTTTGTGGTCCATTACTTCAATGGTTTGCATCTTATTTGCTTGGTAGGAGACAATATGTTGTAATAGGTGACTATGTTTCTAAGGAGATTTTGGTTAGTTCGGGTGTCCCTAAAGGGAGCCATTTGGGACCGCCATTATTTATGCTTTTTATTAACGACCTTCCTAACTTTTTAAGGCACTGCAATTGCCTCATGTATGCTGATGACATTAAAATTTTTGCAAAAATATCAACTCTAAATGACAGTTTATTGCTTCAAAAAGATTTAGATTATTGTACTGATTATTGACAAGTGTGCCTGTATGAGCTTCAATAGGAGTTTTCATCACATTTTCCCTAATTATTCTTTATACAACTCTCGGATAAAAGTAGTTGACGATTTTAAAGATTTAGGTGTAATATTTGATAGTAAATTAATGTTTAACTTACATGTTAATTTTGTTGTTACAAAAGCATTTTCTCTTTTAGGATTTGTTAAAAGAAACTCCACAGATTTTAGAGATCCTTATACCCTTAAAGCTCTGTATTGTAGTATTGTTCGTCCTATAGTGGAGTATGCATGTATTGTCTGGTGTCCTACCTCCCTTACATACATAAAAAGAATCGAAATTATTCAAAAGAATTTTTTAAAATTCGCCTTATGCCACCTATTTTGTTATAATGAGATTCAATCTCAGCCTTCTTATCGTTCTAAATGTCTGCTACTTAGTATGCAAACTCTCGAAATGAGAAGAAAAATGTACAACGTAATGTTTATTCGTGATATTTTATGTGCTACTATTGATAGTGAGAATTTGCTTAAATGTTTGAATCTTTATGTTTCGTCTAGAGTTTTGAGGCCAAGACCATTGTTGTTTGAGAGTCGTCATATTACGCTTTATGGCCAACGTGATCCTATTTCTTTGTCAATTAAATTATTCAATTCTTATTACTCAAAATTAGATATATCTTTGCCCTGAAATGTTTTTAAAAACACACTATTCTTTGTTTTTTGCCAATGAATTTTTATTATATTTTATATTACATTACATTTTATTTTTATATTTATATTATTTTAATGAATTCGAAATCTGTAGATTGTGAAAATCGTAGATTGAATAAATAAATAAATAAATAAGATTGATATCTCTGCGTTACCATATTGCACCTGATGAATCGATACTTTGTTTTTGGTCGGAACAGATGAGTAAACGCTTCAGTGATAAAGTGCCTACAGTACCAGCACCCACCATATCATAGTCGAGTACCTGCAATCTGATGCGAACGTAAGCCGGACATTCACAGAGCTAGATCGGCTGTGTCGCCATCACTTTCACAGCAAGCGTCGCAGGATGTTGTATCACTTATGCCCAGCACATTTAAGTGATTAGCAAAAGTGTAGTGCCTCATCACCGCGCAGTGAGGGTTTGCATTCTCGAACTAGCTTGGAAGTCGTAAAAGGATTCAGCTAAGCTTCAAACGCAGCTTTTACAACTTCAAATGCTTTGCCTCCTCCACGCTTGGAAAATGCACGTAAGTTTTCCTTACATCTTCGTCCTCCAAAAAGACAGCAGCGTCGCATCCTATATCGGTTTTGGGACAATCCGTGAAGACCCGACTACATTCCTTCCTCAGATTCTGGCCGAAACCAATCTCGGGCACAGGAAAGTCGATTTCGTATTTTTTTCTGCAGCAGAAGTTCTGGTGTTATTGCGGCTGATAGCATGTCCATAAGACCAGAGTCAGAGTGAAAGAACCAGAATGAAATTGAAGAACTGACGAACTGGCAAAAAATGTCATTCTGCAGTGAAGATTCCATTCCGCAATATTAGGCAAGATATGTACTACTCGTTATATATGTTGACTAGGAGTAAACAAAGGCAATATGAAGTACTTTTTGTTGACTAATAAGGATACCAAAACTAACGAATTAGGCTGAACATTGCAGCAGATAGTTAAATGCTAGAATTAACGGAAACAAGTGGATGAAAGAGATGAAAAATGCCACGATTGTGACTAGAAAACAGCTAACTGATTAACTGGTAATGAGTCGATGCTGTGATTTAGAATGCCGTCTTTGCCGGATAGGGTTAGGATTGGGATAAGTGTAGATACTTTTATAAACAAAGCTTAATGTAACCGAAATACTCCTTGGTTTTATTGTATTCATTTTCAACGTTGTTCCTTAATTTCATAAACACTTTAATGTTAATTTCGGTTTTGGAGATTTCGGGTTGAAGGAATGCAAATTATCGAAGTTTTATGAAACCCTCCTGGCAGAATTAGCAATTCATGACGACGCGAAAGCAAATTCTTATAAGTAATACCGAACTGGAATCTACACTCTTCGCTTTGTTCGTTTCTGTGGTGAGTAACCGGTACAGCATTTTAAGAATTGAAATCGATTCACTCCCAATTGGAATTAGGAATTTTCGACACAAACGGGTTTCTCACTTAAAAAATCCTAAAGCCGGTAGAGACATCGTAGATCATTTAAATGACATCCGCTGAAAACTAGTTTAAACAAGTATTTGATGAAGATCATAACGTCAGACAAATATGGTGCACGGTACGCTTATGGTCTCCAAAAGCACGTTGAAAGTGCTAAGAATTTGGTCCTGAAATTTTTTGCAATTTGTCGAACTTTTTCCGAACTCTAAGGAGAACCGCTATTGTTTCGCATAGACGAACTTTTGAGGCCCCTGATACAACGTTGAGATTTCTGGACTTTCCTGGAAAGTGATACGATGGGAGTTTGTTCATTTGAAGGAAAGCATTTGTGCTGTATATTTCATTGGAGCACGATCCTAACTGTTGTCTTGTATGTGGGGCCATAGTTGACGTCCCTTAGTTAACACTTTATGAGCAGCAAATCGGATACAAACGTATGGCTGCAAAACTCTCAAAAATGTACAGGAAGCTGGCTTTATCTTGAGACAGGACCATCAGAATATTCAACACACTCATGAAGTGCTATTGTGGATGCAATGTGCTTAAGAAAGTGCGCAGATACATATCTAATAAAGTTATGATCACCACAAGTAGTCGTTTCATCTTTCTCCCATATCCTGAACAGAAGGACCGTTTGAGTTCAATAAGTCGTTTCTGATAGAAACCATTGCTTAACAAATCTGCGAATCAGAGATCTGACATCTGTCCCACTATCGCCTCTTCGGTGATATCCAACATTGTACTCAAACCATCATGCATGAAACTCGCCAACAAGAAAGGCCAATTCGGTGATAAGCCCAGCAGCATTTTCAACTTTTGCAATCCTTTTCAGTTAGCACCAGCCGAGCGTCCGCACCTTTTAATCTAAATACTTTATAGGCGCCCTTTAATTGAAAATTCGGAATCGATTCTGACAAACTGAATACGATCAATAATATAATATAACATGGTAGTTATGGAAGCGTTGTCTTTCTTATGGCCAAACCACAATGTCGCTTGTGGTGCAATCCGAAATGTAACCTCAGGCGTTTCTGACACTTTTAATGGTAGATATGACATTAAAGCCCTAATAGAGCTACTCTCTACTTTGTCGGGCGCTTGACAGCTATCGCCTATCACCTCTACTGTTATTTTTGTAAAAAAAATTTAATTGCTCGCTTTGACATTACACAATACAGTGTAGATTATAGTGTAATGTATTTACTCCGAATGGCTTACCTCAATATATTGCCTTTTGTGATTATTTTATTACGGTTTTCTTGCTCAAATTACTAAGCTATGTATTTCTTGTGTTTTTTTTAATTTATTTATAATTTACATTGTTTGTGAAGTTATTTCTCCTAATTAAATTTTAATATAAATAAGAAGAGTACATTTCCACTCTACCTCGTATAACGAATTCATATATTAGAAATTTGATTAAACAATACTTTATCTGTCAGCTCAACGCTGAAGCGACATTCCGGATTGCAATTTTCAAGTTCGTGCTTTTGACGCAAGTTATCGTAAGTTCGATATAAGGCGTGTATGAAGCATGCCAAAGCACGCGCGCGCGAACGCGACATTATGGTTTGGCCATTATTCTTTTAGAGGTCCCCTTCCACGCATGTACGCCACTTAAAATCAGGTTGTCCTCTAGTGCGTCCGAAGACGCTATTATCTATGCGCGTAAGGTAACCTAGTCATCTGTCCCGGGTTATCCGAGCTTTTCTGATGAGGTCGGCATCGCTGAACAGACTGTTAAAATGTCTTCTCCATTTTCCAATAATGCACATGGTATTGAAAATTAACCGAAGAACTTTTCTCTCGAAGAGCCCGAGAGTGTTTTCATTCACTTATATTTATTTGTTAATTAAATCGCAGTATCACTCCATACTAACTTTTAAGTTACAGAGTGATCACTATTATTTTCCGCTATATTTTGTAAGAAATTGTATGGTAGTTTTAAGTTAGAATGAAAATAAAATATACATATATATAAAAAAAAACTTTCGTCAGTGTCCAAGCTGTCCCGTAAAACAGTACTGGGATAATTAGTGTCTTGTAATATGTCTATTTCGTTGCTCGAGAGAGGGCTTTACTACTCAATTGCCTTCTAAGCTCAAAGAAACAGCGGATTAGCAAGAGTGGTTATTCGCATGATTTCCTCCCTGATGTATGTGTTCGAGTTGATAGCGGTGCCGGGGTAGATAAAGTGCTTTACTACCTCAAACTTGTAGCAGTCTATCGTGACGTTCTGTCCTAGGTGTTGACGTTGTGTGCCTCTCTTTGTTGACAGCATATACTTTGTCTCCTTCGTTGCCCGCTAATCGATCTTTGCCACAATAGTCGCAAATGCTCCGTTGAAAACTTGCTGTATTTTTCCCATTATGTCAATGTCGCCTGAGTATGCGAGTGGCTCTGGAGTTGACTTGTGAGTTTCGCACAATTCTTTCAAGAACGTTGTTGAACAAATCACATCACAATGCATCTCATCGCATTGTTTAATTCATTTCCTGACATTGAAGGTGTTGGTGTTGCCATTACCGATCTTGGCGGAGTACCGTGTATTCTCTATCGTCATGCTGCATAGTCGAATGAACTTGGTACGGAAGGCAAAACTAGAGTGTAAGGCTCTGTAAGATGCGGTCATATACAACTTTGAAATCGATGAATAAGTCACGTGTATCGATTTGGAACTCCTGTTTTTTTTTTTTCAAGATTTATCTTGATGTGTAAATTTGGGACTTTCCTGGCCTAAAACCACACTGATAGGGGCCGATCAGACTGTTGGTGAAGGGTCTTAGGCGTTCACATAATACGTCAGACAGAAGTTTATATACAATGTTGTCGCAGTTGCAGTTCAGCGGATCTCCCTTTTTTAGGATCGGTTCCATCCATAGGTTCCATTCTTCGCATATACTTTCGTCAGCCTAGGTTTTTGTGATGAGTTAGGTAATGTATGTTTTGTGTCAAGTCATCAGCTGCTGCTATAAGCAGCTCGGCTATTTTCTATTTTGTCTATTTTCTTCGTGAGCCTCCCGTTTTTTTTTGTTAAGGCCGCTGTATACATTCATTTTTTCTAGATTTGCCTGTCTGCCTTCTGCGACTAATGTCTTTGACGCACCGGTTGACGGTTATATCTGCTTTGTAGCAGTCGAAGGGCTCCCCTAGTTGTTCGGCTGCAGTCGCTCTGTTAAGGTTCGAACATTCCACGTAGAGATGCGAAGATCATTGTCCGAGGTGTTTAACTGGCTCGTCATATTTTTTTTATCTGTTCCGTATAGGGTTATGAATAGTTCGTCCTGAGAATGCGAATTATGCCAGTATTATGGTATTGGTCGCTGTTTTAGCCTGCAAGAGTTATTCACCCCTATTACGAAAGTCGTTTAAATTGTTCGACTCGTGTCATTTTAAGAGTCACTTCATTTTGCAGTCGTTTTGGTGTCGGTATTGCGAAACTTAAACGACTCGACTCTCCCCTCATTTATGTTCCACTTAAATTCCACAACTACAGATGACAGTCAGATTGAAATTTTGAATTCTTTTGTTGCGATATTTCCAAATTGTCCTTCCCATTTTATATCTTTAAATCAGATTGTTAGCTTAAATTCGAATTACTTGTGCATTAAATAAAAACAAAAAATACGTAATATAAGTATGGGCAGCATAGCATTGAGTAATGATGACGATGATGAACAGGAATCCAATAACAGAGAATTAATACGAGTAAGAAGGAGTATCAGATCAAAATGCAACCCATTGGATTTACCAGATGCTAAAATGAATGAATGAAACGTCCAAAACGGAACTTCAGATTAGCTGTCACTTGTTGGACATTATTGGAGTGGATGAGCAAGGAGTCAACCACGTCCCTCGGGAGAAGCGACTTTTCTGCAGACGGAACATGTTCTCAACATTACTATAACCGAACATGTTAGATGATTTTGTAAAGGCCGTGCAGAACATAGGCTATTCCTCTGGCCTTCCACGAAACTCTATCAAATCGTGTAGCTTACTGTGATATCCATTCATGGCCGACGATGTAGATGGCTCTTGAGTTGCTGGAGGTTACAGTGGATCAGGTACAGGAACGTAGCGCAGGTGTTCAAGAGTCTGTAGAGCGCTAATTGATGGAAGGGAAGAACTACGTCAGTGGCCGCTAGATGGCTGGGTGAAAGGCAAACTGAACTAGTTGGCAGCCTTTGAGGAAAATTCGTCGGGGATGGAATCACCAAGTGACCTGGAATACACTGAACATGATGTAATTTTGTTTCTAGCGATATATTCGGATTTCTGAATGTAGAGTTGGCAGGAGCGTGTGGAACTGAAGTCAAAGTGGAACTTATGGGAATAGCAGGAATAGTGGCACTTTTAGACGAAGACGCGCGGTTTGTGCTGATCTTGCTTGCTACTCACATAACAGTTGTTCAAGGCGTTGGCGTTCCCGTTTCTCATCGTTTCCAGACACTACAGTGGCTTCAAGTTGTTCCCGAAGCTGCAGCAATTGATCTTCCATTGTTGCAATGTTGACTTCTGTGTTACTATCGTTCGATTTTCTTCCTATAATGGGCTGTTGTCGTCGGACGTATCTGTAGGATCATCGGACTCTTGGAGAAGTGTTGAAGATTTCCTCGTCCTCCGCTTTCCAATGGGCATTCGTTATGAAATTCGGCAACAGTGTTAGCTGACAATAAAGTAGTCTGAATTCACGGGCTTTTGATAACTATATCGGAAGAGTCAGTTCTGCGAGTACGCTACGGTTGGCAAATCTAGTGGCAACGATTTGGGCAATGCTGGCTGCAATGGGTTGGCAATAAATTATCCCCTGCCTGCGGGATGTGCAAGCTAGATTCGTCCGCTGGCTGCGGTTTGGGCTGGTCAATGATCGTCCGCTGACTGAGATGGAGTGGCTGGATTCGTCTGCTGGCTGCGTGTTGCATGCCTCAGAATTAATACTATAAAATTCTTCTACTGACTTTGGGCAAATTATTACAATCGAATAAAGAATAAAGATGGCGTC
Organism: Volucella bombylans; assembly: GCA_949129095.1. Classification (NCBI taxonomy): domain Eukaryota; kingdom Metazoa; phylum Arthropoda; class Insecta; order Diptera; family Syrphidae; genus Volucella; species Volucella bombylans. The sequence goes on along the minus strand of OX422140.1, from coordinate 198,342,694 downwards.
GGCACCGTCGCACCAGTCAGTTCAGTTCAGTTTCTATGCATTTTTTATTTATGTCACTTAAATTACTCTTACTTGCTAGACAAAAAAACGCTTAAAAATTAGCTTAAATAACTTAGAAATATCTTATTATAACTTACTGGCCCCATGCGGGCACTCTAAGTTAAACCTAACCCTTAAACTATGTCTTTCGACGTATCTTACAGTCTAATTTTATTTGTATTTTAACATTAATTAATACTAAAACTAAGAAAACATTTTTTAACAAAAAACTTAGTTACATGACCTTTTTTTTTATTTTATTATAAAAATTAAAACTAAAAACTTACAGACTACCTAAAAATAAATCTTAATCTACTTAACCTACTTACATCTAACACAAATTTAGACATACAATATATATATGTATATAAATAATATATATATACTAAATATATAAATACATGTAAACATATATATATATATATATATATATATATATTTTTTTTTCATTTTTTTTGTTTTATTAATTTTTTTTTTGTATTTATGTATTTTTGCTCTTAAAAACTATCTTAATCATACCTAAAACTATGTAAGCCGGCCAAGACTAATAAAAATAGTCAGACGACCGACTTTGCTTCCTATAGAGCTACCTAGTACTGGAAGAATTGGACGACGAAACTTCCCCTCCTTCAACTAGCCACCAAAATTGTTGGTGCTGCCGAGCAACATCCCTCATGTCGCGACTCCCTACCGACCTACTGAACCGGAGACGCTCCGCACTGCCATGTGCAACGTCTCTATCGTAGTTGAGTCGCCTGTCCGCAGCTGTTCGAGCGACGTGGAAGATTAGGGGCACCGCCAATCTGTCCTGGATCAGACCTTTACTATCTAGATAGAGCGCTTCTGGAGGAATGAAGCCGTCAAAGCGAACTCTCTCGTGATACATATAATTGGGGTAGAAAGCCCCGGAGATCAGGTTGTTCGATGAGGTCATTGCTCTTGCAATGTGCCTCCGAGTCAACTTAATGACGAAATTGTCCACTCTTATTAGGTTCGCCCTATTGTACAGGACCTCATTGGGATAGAATTTTATGTACTGAGACTCTGGTGTTCTGTATAAGCGAAGACAAGTCCTAAGACAAGCCCTCTCAAACACCCGAATCTTTTCCAATAAACTTGCTCTCACATTGAACCACACGGGACATCCAAATACAAGCATAGGCCGGATAAGGGCCATGTAGCAGATCACCTTCACCCCCGCATCGAGTTGGCTGTTATAAAACAGTCTCTTTGTAAGAGCAAAAGCACCTTTGGCTCTGGCCAGAGCAACATCTATATGTTTGTTAAAATACAGATATTGATCAAGCCAGATCCCAAGGTATCTGACTACATTTCGACAGGCAAGTGGCTGTCCGTGTTGTCCGACGATAGAAAACTTTCGCCAATTCTTTCTGGTATCCCTAGAGGCCCCAGACAAAGGCGTCCTAAACAGAATGGTTTCCGACTTCTGAAAGTTGATTTTCAACTTCCAGTCATCGCAATATCGCTTAATTTTGTCGAAGTCACGTTGCAAAAGCATATTAATGACCTCAATCTTTGGACCCGATCTGTACGCGATTAAGTCGTCTGCGTACGCTATGGCATGGTGAAGTGAACCTATCAGATCACTTGTGTAAATGTTGAACAGGATCGGCGAATTTACCGCACCTTGTTGCAGACCGTTTTTAATGTTATAAGTTCCAGCAGAAGTCACATCGCCATTCTTCACAATGAACTGTCTACTGGAGAGCATATCAAAAAGAATATACAGCAGTGGTTTACTAATGCCCAACCTGTCCAGCTTGAAAAAGAGTCCCTCTAACCATACGGTATCGAAGGCTTTCTCCAAGTCAATCAGGCAGGCACCAGTGCACTGTTTCTTGCCTTTGTTCCATTGGATATCAGAAACCAGTTTAGACGCAGCATGAATGATATCATGCCCCACCTTGAAACCGAACTGATTATCCGGAACTATATGTTTGTCCTCAACCCACTTAGTCAGGACTCTATTGATCACCTTCTCGAAAACTTTACTGATGTTTGGAAGAAGACTGATCGAGCGGAGATTCGCCGGATTGGAAGTGTCTTTATCCCTTTTGGGGATAGGATGTACCACCGCAGTTTTCCAATGCGCTGGATAATGTGCATTATTCATTGCATTATTAAACAGGGTGGTATAAATGTTCACCGCTTCTAGAGGGAGATGTCGAAGCACAATGTTCGGTATTTCATCGGTTCCCACTGATTTCTTACTTCTAAGTGATTCGAAGATCGTTTGGAGCTCTTCCTTCGAAATGAACAGGGGTAGTACCCTATCGTTGGTGATGACATTATTTGCCATATTCTCGTCACTGAACTGGGTGAAACCCGAGCTCTCGAATCGCCAATTCACAATTTCATTTCGAAGGTAGAAATTGTGCACAAGGACTCGATTCTCCAGATCGTGGTTCGGGCCAATGACAACATTCGCCTTGTACACTTCCTGGAAAGTCGCTCCTATAGCCTCTACCTGCTCCTGCGGATCCTCGATCACAAAGAAGTTGTCATCATCAACAGCCTCATTCGGATCTATGCCCGCTGCTACCAGTATTTGTTCGTTGTTCGTCGTTCGGGCGATTTTAAGACATGGAAGGTCGTTCTGATTATTTCTCCGAAATATTTTATTTATTTGCGGGAACATATTCGGGTTGCTGGTGTTTACAGCCCGAATTTTATTGTTCCAATACAAACTTACAGATGCTCTGTAATTTTCCTTTATTAATGTTTGGAGGTTTTTAATCGACGACTTCAGTGTCATGATCTCCGGGTTATGTCTGTCAGTAAACTGTCTGTACAAGGTTTTTAGTCTTGACAGCAGTCTACTTTTATGTCGGTGCAGTGCGTCAATAGTTGCGTTGCGGAATAAGTCTTCTTCGTCAGTGTGTTGATACCGAGGTATCGTTTTGTCCATTGTTCGTTTAATTGTCTCATCCATTAGTTTTAGATACCTGTCAATCTCCTCGTTTGACAGATTTCTGTTGGACGGTGGGTAGAGCGAATTCGAGGAGAGTGCTCTAGTCAGTGTTCTGGTGAAGTGTGTCCAACGCACCCTACTATAATTGTAGGAGTGCCTTTGAACAAACTCATCCAATTCCGCAATTTCGTTGGGAACAGTTATTTCGGTGCTGAGACCGCAATGGTCACTGTCATACACGAAAGTGCGTAGACAGTTTGTAGTTTGTTGGTTAGTGCATGTCAGTTGTATTCGTGAGTCGAACAGCAGAAGATCCAAATAGGACCCGTATCTGGGAAACGACGGACTATCCGTCGCCTTAAGCCCGAGTCGATACATTACACTGTGCTGACTCCACCAATTGAATAGTAGGTTCCCTCTAGTATTTGGTGTATTATTTCCCCAATCACTATGTTTGGCGTTAAAATCTCCGCCGATAATAAAATAGTTGTCTTCCAATTCCAGCCTCAGAAATCGAAAAAGTGTCTCGAGCTCTGAGATAAATAAGGTGGATTGAGTAGCCTTAGGTGCATAGACAGACATCATGTACAACCGCTTTCCACTACGGAGAGGGATATACACGATGCATACTTCCAGCACCTGGAACCTACGTACTACACGACTGTATACTCTTTTAAAACGTATACCTTTTCGTACGAAAATTGCAACGCCGCCTCCCTGAATGGAGTTGGGTCGGTTTCTCCGTACTATTTTGTATCTTCTGTGCCTCATTTTGTGTCTCTTGGTAAGCTTAGTTTCGCTAACCAAGAGTACATCAGGGGCTTGGTCTTCAAGCAACTTAAATAGTGCGGCTCGTCGTTCGAGCCTAATCAGTGAATTCACATTCACAGCAAGGACCTTCAGGGTTTGCTCCGCCACGTACGTACCCATTACGGCAAAAGGTGCGTTAGGCCAGGCAGCAGTGAGTATACTTGATCCACCCGCGCGGTCTGTTCAGTTAAATGACGTTGTAGCTGAGCCATCTGCCCCTGGATAGAGAGCAAGATAGCTAGCATGTCAGGTACTGGTTCCGGTGCTCTGGGCGCTGGGGCCTGAGAAGCAACCTTCGCTTGCTGTACCGTATTTCCCCTACCTGCCGCCATTTGGGCGTAGGTAACATGGGGAGTAACGGCTGGAGTTTGCAAATGCACGGGTGGACGTTTCACTTCCACTTTCTGCTGCCGGGCCAGATTTATTCTTTTGATGTACTGGAATTTGGGACAACCCCGATAATTTGCGGTGTGTCCCGTGTTCCTACATAAAGCACAAGAGAGTTGGCTTTTTTCGGACACTCCATCCTTACCCAGAGCGCATTCCTCGGACTTGTGGTTCTTTCCGCACTTCACGCATCGAGGCTGCATTTCGCAGTTCGACGCGGCGTGCCCGAACCTTTGGCAGCGAACACATTGTAAAATGTTTTCGCTCCTCTTTAATTTCTCCCAATGTACAACCTGGTAGTCTAGGACTTTAATACTCCTTAGACCATCCAGATTGCTGGTGGGACTAAGCTGGACCAGGAAAATCGGCAGTTGCCGCTTCTCCCTTTTGGCTCTGGCTGTGGTGAATGGCTTGACCCCCACGAATTGGAGCCCTTCGCACTTCTTCTCTTTCAGCAGTGCAAGGAGCTCCTCCGGATCAGTCGACGGTTCTAATCCCCTCAGCAGCATTGTTTGCAGCTTGTCCCCCTTCGGGGTGTAGGAGAAGAACTCCGTCGTCGAATCCTTCAGTAATTTTTTGATTTTATAATAGCGCTCCACTGAATTGCAGTGGATCGCATGTCTATCTAAACTAAGTCTTTTAATGTAAAAATTATTTCCTATGGCCGACTTACATAGTTCAATTGTTTCTTTCAACTCCATCTTAAACGTGTTGATTGGAGGTACCCGCTGCTTAGTTGATTTCGTTGGTGGTTGTTGTTGTTGCGTCTGCTGATGTTGTTGCTGTTGCTGTATTTGCTGCTGCTGATGTTGTTTCTCGGACTTGTGTTGTTGTTGTTGCTGCGGTTGTGATTTTTGTTGTTGTTGTTGTTGCTGTTGCTTTTGCTTCTGTTGTGTCTGTACTTGTTTTCGCGTTTTCAAATGTGCTGTTTTTTGTTGTTGTAGCGGCTGTTCTTTCTGTTTAGCCTCGCTATTTGTGGGCTGTTCCTTACAAATCTGGAGTTGTTGTTGTGCCTCATTTTGTCTTCTCGCCATTTGTTTGTTTCTAATGGCTAGTACTTTTTGCTGCAGCTCTTTAATGCAGCTATTTATTGCATGTACTTCTTCCTCTTCATCCTCTGACTCAGTAGCCATCAGAGATTGGAAGGTATTCAAACTACCCATATAGCAGTCTTCTCCACCATCAGACACACATGGGTCTTCGTCGTGGTCTGAATCAGCTGCCGCCTTTGTTGACGTTGTTGGCGCCCCTTCCCTTACTCTACTTGACAGCTTTTCAGTAGAAGTTGTTAGGGAGGGGCGCTTTACAAGCTTCGGAGATGAATTTAGTCTCTTCCTCCTCTTCTTCGCACCATTTTCCGATGACATCATGTCATCTGCTGGTCCCGCTATTGGAGTAGCGGACCGCTTGCCATCACTCATCGGTACGATCGCTCTTTCGTACTTTATTTAATTTGAACTTTATTTATTTAAACTTTTAAAAATAAAAAGTCAATGTAATTTTTTGGGGAATCGAACCCACGACCCCTGCTTTATCGGCCGACACCACTACCACAAGGCCACCGATGCACTTGGCCAAAATGTTCCTAATTCACTTTTATTTTACTTGCTTATTTACTTTTTCACTTTAAAAGCCGAAACACGTCTATTCCTCACGGAGGTCTATGAACGACTGGCACCGTCGCACCAGTTAAAATAAAATGAGCATTTAATAATGTTGCTGCTGTTGAGCTGCTGTTTATTTTTTTTTGTGTATCTTGGCAGATGACTCGGCAGCTGACGAAGACGAAGACAAAAAAAAAGGCAAAAGTATAAGTGTAAAGAAAATTTTTAATATTTAAAACAAATCAACGTGTGTTTTCGGATTCAAAATGTACTTTAGACTCAATAAACAGGCATTCGTTTATTTATTGCACGAAGTTGACGATAAGCTTCCAGATATAAAGCATGCATCCAATAATTTTGAGACTTGAAGCAGCGTTAAGATTTTGTGCTGAAGGCGGCTATCAAACGGGCGTTGGCAACGATTTTGCTTTAGGTTTAACACAACCTACCGTAAGCAAAATTATCGGAGAGGATTAGCCTAATGGAGGAATTTATTTTTCCACAATGGATAAAGTTTGTCGTTTTAACAAAAGTATGGTATTCGGGGGGTCATTGGATCAAAATATTAGCTCCAAAAAAAACGGAACAACATAGATACTATGATTGTAATAAGAAAAGTAATCATGTTTTCGGCATTGTCAGGAGATGCTGGATATCCCCTTGAGCCATCTCTGATGACTCAATCATACAAGCACGCTTTAATACAATGGAATGCATTATAGCACGGAACATTATAGAAAGAATCATCGGTGTTTTAAAAAATCGATTCAGATGTCTTCTTGGTGCAAGGCAATTGCATTACACACCTTATGGGGCTACTCAAATTGTAAATATTTGTGCAGTTTTACATAATATTTGCTTATATTACGAATCAGACCCCCCAATAATTGAATTTGAAAATCCGTCAGGTTCTAATATAGAGACAAACGATAATACCACATAATACCATTAATGATCAAGTTGCTGTAAATATACGAAACAATCTTTGTAATTCAATAACATAATTTATTAACGTTAAGTTCAATTACTACAATAAATATTTGATTTTTTCATATAAAAAAGGAATTGCATTTATTTATAGTATTAGACATTTAGATTTTGACTTACATTTTCCTTTGCTGATTCAATGTACATTTTGTTTTGTTCAATATCTAGTTGTCTCTTCTTAATTTTCAATTTATTTTCTTCTATTCTTTGTTTTTCATCTCGTTCCATTTGCAGTTCATACAGTTTTAATCTTGTTTCTTCTAAGTAAAAACGCTTTCTCTCATATCGATCACTTTCCTTTAAATGTGTCTCCATTTTATTTAATGAATCCTTCACTTCATTATACAAACTTTCCTGCACTTGTAATTGTTTCCCCAACATCGTTCTTAAATCGTCGTTTCGTTTTTGACGGGAGCTTGCAGTTTTAACTGATCCAGATGATGTTTCTTTCTGCGATTCACCAGTTTCATCTTCAAAAAGTCTTTGTGGAGATGAAACGGCTGCAGAACAAAAGGAAGCTTTTAATGGATTGAAGTCATTAGTGCTTTTTATCAGTGTATAATCTGAATGTTGCTTGTTTGGTGTTGATGCAGTCTTGACGATTGATTCACTTGTAGACCGTGAAGAAGTACAGGGAATGTGTTCCGTCATCTGTATCGGCTGACAGCATCCAAATGCTTTTCCAGCTGGATCAACTTTTTCATTTAAAGCAAGTTTTTTTCTAAGGACCTCCTCCAGTAGCTACTTGCTCTTTTTTATTAAACATGAGCTTCTTCATTTTTTTTTTTTTTTTTTTTTTTTTTTGAATTTCATATCAAACCGAACCTATACATAAGTTTTAATTATTTTTTCTTTATATTCTCCATTTGCATAGGTATATGCATACCTTTTGCCATTCCTTTTCACTTCGTAAAGGTGGTCCTAAGCTGTTTAAAGTCTTCGTTACCTCTCCCCATCCAAATTTTGTATCATCCGTTTGAGAAACATCTCTCTTAAAATTTGTTGCTAATGAAATATTCTCCTCCATTAATTCCACCAACCTTCTCATTTGTTTGGGATTTGATATTTTTATCCTAAATGATTGAATAATTATTTAAACAATGTTTATTTACACTACTTAAGTTAAAACACAAACAAAACTTACATTGTGAAACAATTTTCACTGCTAGTCGTTAAACTTGTCGGTTTGTGACTCTAAAACGATTTCCAGATTACCAATGCAAATAGTTATTCGACTCGTGTCGCACAAAGAATACATTCCACAAAAGATAAACGACTCAAGTCGTTTAAATGACGTAAAGCAATTAGTTAAACGACTACAATAATACCGACTTCACATTGTCGTTTTGTGACGAGGATTTAAACGACTTTCGTAATAGGGGTGATTTACTTTTTGGGTATACACATTCAAAATTTAAAATACCGATGCTAGAACTGTTTGTTATTCTAATATTATAATAATAAGTACCAGATTACATTGCCCAATAATAGCTATCAAATTGTTAATGCTGCCCTATCGAACTTTTTTTTTCTTCCTCAGATTGGTCAACTAATTTATAGAGAACTTGAGAGGCGGGAAGCTCTTAAAAGGAAAAACGAGGCTGAATTCCTAGAGAAAAATGGAGAACAAGCTTTTAAGGCAGTCAAAGCACTCGGAGAAAACTTCTTAGAGCAGTGTACCTAAAGAAAATGATTTTTGTTTAAAATAATTTGCAAACTCAAATTCTTTAATGAAAATGTTTAAATATTAAACTTTTGCAATTTATTAAAAACGTTTATTTATTATTTCGCCTGAGAAATGAGTTCTTTTTTAATCCAGTCATGCATCATTGGACTTCTAAGCTGTGTATATTTAAAGGTCTTGAAGCGCATACCTTTAAATACAAAATTCTATAATTCTTAAATAGCATCCTCATAAAAGTAGCGAACACATACATACGTATGTATGTGTTTATATGATGTGTATGCGCACGAAAATTGGCATTAATCTATCGTAGATGAAGGGTAGACAGTTCTAAAATTATAATTAAATTCTGGTGACTCCAGTTGTCTTTCATATATGTAAGTTGTAGCAAAGAAATATTTATTGAATGTGGTAGTCATTGACTGTTAACTAAATGCACTGCGCAAGCAATAGTAAACCTTTGTATGCACAATTTTTGGTAACTTGTTATTCCCGTAATTTATTTAAGTGTCGAAGTGTTAGCGTGTAGGAGTTTTCCCAAGTTATTTAGCAGAAATAAAATTTTGTTACGTTGTGTATGTGGAGTCAAAATAGTAACTTACTATTTCACAATGATGAGTGTTGGTATCTTACATTTGGATGGATCAATAAAATCAATGAAACCCCAAACACCTTATGCTGTCAAAACAACACACTGCTCTTATATTTCCTGACAACAAACAGTGCAAACAACTTCTACCCCAAGAAAGGGGTAATTTAATAATTTGCCCAAATGTGGAAAAAATGAGTGACATATGCTAGAAGGAGAAGGTGTTGACGATTAGTACCTAACAAACAAGCCAGTAAAATGGTTTCTTTTGATGGTGGAGTCGTCTTTAATTCGGTCAATGCATTCGTCTCCAACTAAGTCGAAAAACTTCTACTTTGTAAATATGTGATTGCTAAATCACTAAAGCTGGTTAATAGTCGTCTTTTTAAAATTAAATATTCAGTGAATTAGTCAAAAATGAGCTCAGAAGACGACTCTTCGAATAATTCTGACTATGATGAGGATTCATTTGAAAATGAAAGCATCGAGGAAGAGTTAGATGATGACGAATCAATTCCAGAAAAAGAAAATGATGTTGATGGAGGTTCATCTATGGATGATTTACTAACAGAGAATGACATAGACGATGTAAGTTATGTGTACTTTCATAAAAATAATTATTTGATGCTTACATATATTAGTAACACTTTTTAGTGTTTTATTTTCGTAATCGATTTACATTTGAAAATTTAAAATAATTCAATACATGTTACATTGTCTAAATAGTTTAAATTTTCAAAGCATGCAGGTAATAGTGCAACCTTAGACCTATTTTAAACATTTTTGATTGAAGATAGAAACGTTCGTGCACTTTTCAAATCTTAAATATAAATTATGGTGTAACATAAACGGTTATAAGGTCTGAATCATGTTCGTACAGATCCTATGTTTGCATACATACATTATGTAGTCAGAAATAGTACCGTGCATGGTCGCATCACTTTGTCTATGATTTTTGTAATGACTAAAAGCTAGTGCAATGCCATCGCTATATCCAATTATGTCCATTTATCTCAACGAACAATATACTACGCACGACTGAACCACTACCTCCCTTGGCGTCTTTTGCGATCTTTGCGAAACCTTGATTCAAAATCAACAGTTTTGTATATTTTATTTTATTTTCATTTTATTTCTATTTGAATGGATGATGAGATCGATAGAAAACGAGCACCTGAGAGAAAAGGTTGAGGTAACGATGCAGCCCGGAGTGAACCTAAACCTAAACCAACAAGCCTTTTAGCTAGATTATTATATAATCTAATAAATAGTACACTACATGGTCTGGAACGTTAATATTCTTACGCTTTACGTATTATTTATGTATGTACGTATATCTATTCCATCTTAGGCTTTCAATTGTAACTTTTTAACTTGATTATACGAGTACAGCTCGTACAGACTCATAAAAGGTGGGACAAAAGTAATGCCATGTGACAATGGTGCCATTGTCGTCCCTTAACATTTATGTCTTAGACAGATAAAAAATTAGTTAACAAGAAGAAATGGAGCGATACACACCTAGGAACGCGGAATTATTGTTACTGCTTATTTGACCAATTTCCGATTTGTTATTTTAACGCAGAGTAAATTTCCTCGTCGTCCTGCATCATGTGCACGTTTGGCTGAGCGTCTCGTGCAAACTGTTTCACTAGAGATGTCGCAGCCGAGGACGTCTGAGTGAGTCCACAAAAATCGACGAGAAAACGATGCACACAATTTGGCATCAGCAGACGTTGCGTCGAATTTTGTAGAAAGACCTGAAGATGTACTCTTATAAAGTGCAAACCGTTCACCAATTGCTGCATGCTGACCGTCAAGTGAGATTAACTTACTCCCATGCTTCGTTAAACATGGTGTAAGAAGAGGATGATTTCGTATCCAAAATCTTAATAAGCGACAAAGCCCTTAAGTGGAACTAAGTGGTTATGTGAATAAACCAAATTTTGCGTTTCTGGAGCACGGAGAATACACATGAAATGCACGAGGGGTTCTTGCATCCCTTAAAGTGACTTTTGGTGCAGCATATGCAGTGGAAATGTGATTGGCCCTTATATTTTGGAGGACACCATCGTTACCACCGAAACCGTAACTGGTGACCGCTACAGACAGATGTTAAAAGAGTTTTTTTTTTATCCCAAGTTTCTGAAGTGGGTCTCGGGCATTGTTGGTTCCAGCAGGACGGAGCAACCGCTCGCACAGCTCGGGCAACGATTGAGATTTTGAATCACCAATTTCCAGGTTGTGTGATCTCCCGTTTTAGCGATTTGAACTTCCTTTGGGACTTTTCGAAATCTCGCGTCTACCACAACAAACCACAAACCTTGCAAGTCATCCGTAAAACGAGCACAAATGTGCATCAACTCAGGAGGTGGTCATTTGGTCGATAACATTTTATCAACTTAATGTTATCTGTTGTCGCAAGGGTTGGCGGCAACTATCGACAAGCTGCGGGGTTGGCGGCACGAGACGATTTGACAAGATCTCCGAATTAGGTGAAGTTTCAAAATTCTGTCTCGAATGTCTTTTACTCTCTTCAAGGTGATCACAAGATTTCTTAATATTAACAACTGCTATCTTCCAATTCAATTCAAGAAATTACAAAGACCAAAAAAAAAATATGGCGGGTTATGCAAAAATTTCAAATAATAAAAAAAAATATGGCCGACCCAAATAAAGATGGTGGCTTCAAAAGATTGGATTTCTTAGTGCTGGAATGCAGGGGGCGCATCTACGTTAACTAGCTAAGGGCGAGTTTACATTAGCTACGCGCAACACTCCCCCTCCGTAGATCGACCCGTGCTGCTGACGTCCATCTTACTTACGTCTAGGACGGCCAACTTGATTACAGGCCTATGGTAGATCCCGCTTGCAGTCTGCACCCAGGCACTTCGAACTTGCCCGTCCTTAGATCTTCTCACTTCCGTTACTCGCCCCTTTGGCCAGCAATTTCTAGGGTTGTTCGAGTCGACTATCAAAGCGATATCCCCTACCTCGATGGGTTTAGCGGGAATGACCCACTTTGCACGTCGGGTGAGAGTAGGTAGGTACTCCGCCACCCAGCGCTTCCAGAAGAGGTCCGCAAATCGCTGCGAAGCCAGCCAGTTTCGTTTCAGTGTTATAGCCCGGTCGTCGAGTACTGCAGCCGGTTTCAATCCGCTAGATGAGCCCAACAAAAAATGGTTTGGTGTAATTGCCTCCTGATTTTCCTCGTCTAAGGGTAAGTAGGTTAATGGTCTCGAGTTCACAATACCTTCCACCTCCATCAACATGCTGCGCAGCAGCTCATCCGAAGGATTGCGAGTTGGTGTTATAGCGTACAGCGTGGATTTAATTGATCTCACCATTCTTTCCCAGCACCCTCCCATATGGGGCGCGCCCGGGGGAATAAACTTCCAGTTTGTAGTGGTAGTAACGAAGACTTCTTGCAGCCTTTTACGCTCGATCGCTTGTAAAGCTTGTTTAAGCTCGGTTTCTGCTCCGTGGAAGTTCGTCCCATTATCACTGTGGAATTCAATCGGCACTCCTCGCCTGGCTATGAAGTTTCGGATACATAATATACAGGAATCGGTCGTTAAAGAGTGTGCAATTTCGATGTGGATTGCCCTCATGGTGAGGCAGGTAAATAGGACGCCCCATCTTTTTTCCGTTCTCCTACCGACGGTTACATTAATTGGACCGAAGTAGTCAATTCCTGTGAAGGAAAAGGGACGACAGAAAGATGCGAGTCTGACAGCCGGTAGCTGAGCCATAATAGGTGGTTGAGGCCGAGCGCGGTTGTTCTTGCACAATTGGCAAAGCCGCCTGATAGAGTTCAGCTGGACTCTTAACCGGCTGATATGATATCGTTGTCGCAGTTCATTTATCACCGTCTCGTGATTCTGGTGTTTATATTTGCAGTGAACGTCCATGATTATTAGTTGTGTGATCGAGTGGGATCTGGGAAGGATGATCGGTTGCTTGGCGTCTTCGTTTACTCCTATGGCGTAGCGAAGCCGTCCGCTTGCTCGAAGAATTCCCTTGCCGTCTAGAAAGGGACATGCTTTGAAAATGGGGCTGCTTTTCTCCACTTGGCGATTAGCTGTTAAATCGGCGATTTCCTCCTTATATCCGTTACTCTGTGCCTGTCGGTAGAGAGCGTCTTCTGCCAGCTGGAGCTCCCTTTGAATCAGTGGACCTTTCTCCCTATGTGATTTGTCACAGGTCCGAGCGTTGTGGATGAATCTAAGTGCGTACGCGGAGCTTCTGAGAAGCCTCTTCCAGCATGAAACCGCATCGGAGCGAAAAACACTTTCGTTGCATAGCGTGTGCACGTTTACGTACTGCGTCTTCAGCTCTTCGCTGGTAGATTCTTCGGCTCCCGCTTCTTTAGGCCACTCATCTGCGGAAGTTTGGAGAAATTTTGGCCCAAGGAACCATCGGCCGTTGGTGTTGAACTCTGGCGTTTTCTGCCACTTGGTCGCTTCGTCTGCCACGTTGCCTTTAGTGGGTATCCATCGCCACTCCGATACCTCTGTAAGGTCAAGGATCTCGCTGATTCTGAACGCCACAAACTGGCGGTATCTCCGGTGATCCGAACGAAGCCAACAAAGAACGGTTTTGGAGTCTGACCAGAAGAATCGCCTGGTGAACCGGATGGAGTGCGACTCGGTAATACATCTGGCAAATCTCGCACCTAGGACTGCCGCCTGTAACTCGAGGCGGGGAATTGATAACGATTTTAAGGGTGCCACTCTTGTTTTCGCTCCGACCAAACTGGTCTCGACAACGCCATTGATGGAGGTTCGCACGTAGGCAACTGTTGCAAAGCCGTTTTCGCTGGCATCGACGAAGGTGTGGAGTTGGACTTCATCTCCCCATGCTGTAGTGATGTAACATCTTGGTATCCTTACGTTCTCCACCTCCGGTAAATACTGAACCCACTTCTGCCATTTGGCGTATTCTGCATCCTTAAGCTCCGCGTCCCAGCCGATGTCCGATCGCCAAACTTCTTGCAATAGGATTTTTACGTACATCAGGAAATGCGCTAATAGACCCAACGGATCGAATATGGTCATAAGGACCCTGAGGACCTCCCGTTTGGTTGGGCGACGATTGCCGGCAAGAATGTCCCTCTGCTCTGAGTTGGTTGTTATTTGATAAGTAAAACAATCTGACGAAGTACACCACCACATTCCAAGAACTTTTGTGGTCCCCAGCTCACTATCCATGTTTAGGTTAACTTTATCCGCTGGCTCCGCCTTTAGCGCTTTAAGGACCGATGAGGAGTTGGAAACCCAATTGCGTATGTGAAATCCGCCATGCTGATGTATGTGACGAATTTCTTGGGCTAGGCGGATCGCCTCACTCTCCGTGGGAACACTGTCCATTAGGTCGTCCACATAATGGTTTTCTTTTATTGAGCGCACCGCCCTTGGAAATTCCTCGCTGAACTGGTCGGCATTCTTGTTTTTAATATATTGAGCGATACACGGGGAACAAGTGGCACCAAAGGTCATGACCATCATGGCATAGGTACGCGGCCGGTTCTTACTGTCATAGCCCCACAAAAAACGTTGATAATCTTGGTCTGGTTTGCGTATACGGATCTGATGAAACATCTCCATGATGTCACCGCAAATAGCGATCCGTTCTTGGCGAAACTTGTAGATGACGGACGTGAGAGGTGTTAGCTGATCCGGCCCTTTCAGGAGCACCGAGTTTAGGGACACTCCTTGGACAGCAGCTGCAGCATCCCAAACGATTCTGATCTTACCGGGTTTGTTTTGGTTTTCCACCGGAAAGATAGGGAGGTACCAGGAGCGTCCCCTTCCAGCTGATGCTTCGTCGGGTGGAAGTTCCCGAGCATAGCCTTTAAGAACGTACTCCTCTATCCTTTTACGCAACGTCTCCGCAAGGTCTGGTTCCCGCATCATCCGTTTTTGGAGGCATTCTAATCGCTTTTTGGCCATCGGGTAACTGTCCGGGAGCGAAATCTGGTCGAATTTCCAAAGAAGCGTCGTTTCGAATCTGCCATCTTTCCGGATCGTATGGGAGTTCAAGAGACTTAAGGCTCGCTGGTCATCACTAGACAACAACTCTTTCCCAGTATTTTGCGTTCCGAAGTTATCGCCGCATATATATTCTTTAATAATACGCTGCAGGTCGAGGTTGTTGCACTCACAGACATGAAAGTTGTGCCCATTGTCGTCTTTGATCCTTCTTCCTGAATCTCCCGAACTTAGCCCATGAATCACCCAACCAAGACGTGTCTTCGTAGCGACCGGTTCCCTTGAATCTCCTTCTCGATATTTTAGTGGAAGTCCCAATTTGGCGTTGTTAAGCCCAATGAGAAGACGTGGAGCGACTTTGCTGTACGGTTCGATCTGGAGCCCCTTAAGGTGTTTGTGTTTCCTCTGCAATTTTCCAGGATCCAAAGACTGAGACGGTAGACACAATTTGTCAACGGTGTGGACATCGGTGAGGGCGTACTTCACGGCGTTGGGTCCAGTGCTTGCGATTTCTAGATGCACAACTTCAGAATGCTTCTCGTATCGTGAGGTGTTCCCAGTCCATTTTAGACACAGCGGACGTGGCGTACCCTTTACGTTCAATTGGTTTGCTAGGCCCTGGTCTATCAGAGTTAACGAAGAACCATCGTCCAGCAAGGCATACGTGCGAATCCGAACACCTCGACCATACAGGAACACCGGCACTACTCGGAACAGAACGGAGTCAGCTTCGCCCCGTGGAATGTCAACTTTCATCTGCGAGTGTACTGTAACAATTCCGGCTTTGGAAGGAATTCCACTGCTATCCCGTCGGGGGTTGTGTAGAAGTCGGTGGTGGCCAAGGTTACAGCTGCTCACGCCGCAAACTTCCGTCGAGGTGCAAGGCTTACTGACATGTTGTCTCAAGCATCGCCGGCAAAGCTGGTGTCTCCTGACTTCTTTCCATCTATACGAACGACTCATCTCCAGAAACTTTTGGCACGCCGTTACGGATTCACAGTTGTTGGCACAGATGCAGCATTTGCGTTCCATTTGAGGGGTCTCCACAATTGATGCTTGGTGATGAGTATGAAGATAGCCTTGGCTTCTTACACCTTTAGACCGGTTTCGCCTCTCCTCGGATGATGTATTCGGCAAAACTCCGTTGGCGGCCGCAGCCACTTGATACGCCCACCTACTAAAGTGGGAAAGTGAGCACGTCGGTAACGTCTGCTTATGAAATGCCCAGTTGAGACATAAGGCTGGAGGCAATCTGGCTACCAGCTCTTGTACAAGCATCGGATTGTTTAAGTGCTCCACCATTCCAGTGGCTTCGATGTGTCCGCATAGGTTTTGCACGGCTATCGCAAAGGCTACAATCGTACCCAACTTGTCCATTCTCGGAGGTGGAGTAGAGCGAATGACTTCGATAAGGGAGTTGATGATGAGCTCCGGGTTCCCATACAGCATCCTGAGCGTTTCGATCACCTGATGAACACAACCTGGCTGGATAAGGAGGTTTCTTACCGCGTTATGCGCTTCTCCTTTCAGGGCCCTCTGCAGACGAAAAAGGTTCTCCTCATCGGTAAAGCCGCACAGTTCGGTGCTTCGGGTAAAACTGGAGATGAAGAGGGGCCAATCCGCTGGCTTCCCATCGAAAATTTGTAGCTCTCGTGCAACTAATTGGCGCGCCGCTAATTGTTCGCTAGTTAGCCTGGACTGTCGACCGCCCTCGGTACTTGTCTCGAGTGTAGGCGGAGGGTGAGTGTCCATTCGAAAATGGCGTGGGTATTGCGTAGCTGGTGGTCGTTGCTCGGCGCTTGGATTGGCTGATGGTGGCGCGTAGTTGGGCGCGGATGGCATGAGAGGCTCCGTTGGCAGCACTTGGCGTCGAGGCTCACCGACATTCGGTTTACGAGTAGATTCCCAACAGTTCCATGTGGTTGTCTTCCCGGACCAGCCATCAAACCTTACTGTTGAGGCCGCGACTCCTTCGTCCACCTCTTCATCACTATCGGTTTCCGCAATCTGACCTAGGAGTTGATATTTCTTGTTTAAGTAGTCTTTATCCCGTTTTTCTTGTAACGCCCTCTCCTCCTCCAGCCGTTGCAGCTCCAGGCGAGCCAAGCTTTTCGATGCCTTCGACGACTTGGAACTAGCGATGCTTCCTGCTCCTTGTTGCTGACAGTTTACTAAAACAGGATCCAACGATTTGTCCGGCTTGTGCCCTGCATTGGCAATCGGGTTACGTGTCCCTCTCGCTATAGTGTTCGTGGGGCCTGCTATTGCTGAAACGCGAGCGGCGTACAGGGCAATAGACACGTCGTCAGCTGGTTTATTGGCTATATCGGGTTGTTTCACTGTGCTGAATCCAGGGGCACAAATAAAGCCAGGAACCGAAGTTACGGTGTTTGTAGCAGCAACGGAGAGAGTATTTACCGGAATGGCTACGCGGGCAGTACTCGATTCGATGGTTGATATCACGTTAAATTGCTGTTCGGCTTGGGCTGAATTGGCTACATTGGCTACTTCTACAACGTTTGCAAACCCCCCCCCTGAAACACTAGGAATCGAACTACCATAACTCTTACCTGTGCACATGTCACACATGTATGTCGTTTCTCGTATACGGCTGTCTACACCGGCGCAGTTGTAGTGGTTCCAGGCATCGCAGGTATCGCATTGCACCATGTCTCCAGCGGAGTCAGGTTCGTCACACAGACGGCAGTTATATTCCTCGCTGGGTTGACTCAATGCTGTCGGCGCAGGAGATCGGCTCACTCTGGAAGATTTGGCACCTGTGTCACGAATGATGGTCTTCTTTGAAGGCATGGCAGGGATCCAAACTCTAATTTAAATCGCTGAGAATTTTGAAAATTGTTGTCGCAAGGGTTGGCGGCAACTATCGACAAGCTGCGGGGTTGGCGGCACGAGACGATTTGACAAGATCTCCGAATTAGGTGAAGTTTCAAAATTCTGTCTCGGATGTCTTTTACTCTCTTCAAGGTGATCACAAGATTTCTTAATATTAACAACTGCTATCTTCCAATTCAATTCAAGAAATTACAAAGACCAAAAAAAAAATATGGCGGGTTATGCAAAAATTTCAAATAATAAAAAAAAATATGGCCGACCCAAATAAAGATGGTGGCTTCAAAAGATTGGATTTCTTAGTGCTGGAATGCAGGGGGCGCATCTACGTTAACTAGCTAAGGGCGAGTTTACATTAGCTACGCGCAACAGTTATCAATCCTCATTTTCAACGCAAAATTTTGTTCCCCGATGAAACCCATTTTTGTTAAACATATATGTAAACAAGCAAAATTGCCGAATTTGGAGTGGAGAAAACCCAGAAGCCTTTGTCGAGACACCCTTACAACCATTAAAACTCACTGTTTGGTGTGCTTTATGGGTTGGTGGTATCATAGGCCCATATTTCTTTAAGGACGATGCCGGACAGAATGTTACTGTCGAAGGAGAGCGCTATGGAAACATGATTTCTGACTTCTTCGTTCCTCAGTTGAATGGCATTGACGTGACAGAGCTTTGGTTTCAACAAGATGGCGCAACATGCCACACTACACGCGACACCATCAATTTATTGCGAGAAACATTTGCTGAGCGCATTATTTCGTGTAATGAACCTGTAAACTGGCCTCCACGATCCTGTGATCTCATACCTTTAGATTACTTTCTTTAGGGGTCACTAGTCTACGTCGATAAACCAGAGACGTTGGACGATTTGGAAGTCAACATTCGCCGTGTTATTGCTGATATACGGCCCCAGCTGTTTGATAAAGTTGTCGAAAATTTTACTTCACGATTGCGCTTCATTCGAGCTAGCCATGGCGCGTGTACCATATGCCCGATATCATATTTAAACACTAATGACATAAAATTATCTATTAATTAAAGCTAATACCATAGACATTAACATTAACTTCAAGTGTTTTATTTCATATTGAATTTGTATACCGCTAAAGAAAACACCCTTTACTATTGTTACGCACATGACTGAGTGCATGTAAAACCTATGGATATCTGGTTGTGGGTGTGAATTTTGCTGGTCCACTATTTCATATTGTTGTAATTTTCACTTCGCAGCTTTACTTAGCATCATCGGTGTTTGAATTTTTTATGTTTGTTTGTGATTATGACTCCGGAATTCAGGCTTGACGTAGCCAAAATAGTAATCACTTTTCTGCCTACGTCCACGTTTGCACCTAAATACAGGAAAATTAATGCGACATTTAGTGAAACACAGGTAGATCCACACCCAGACCTCTCAGATCATTTAGACCTGAAGCAACCTGCGTACGAACTAGCGCCGTTATTCTTTCCTCATCACGATCTCACCATATACGTACGTAGTGATGTAGCATTCCAACACAATGTAATCCATGTTCCAGAAGTCCCATTCAAAGAATTGTATCCCTGTATCTTCAGACCCGAAGGATTGTGTGTTGAGATCGTTGCTGCGGAAGGCAACTTGGCTCAGCTTGTAAATGAGCCCACGTGAATACTCGACGTTGATAGGCATACCGCCAGCACCCTGGACTTCTTTCTAACTTCTCACCCTGATAAGTATACTGTTGATGTGCTTTCTCCTCTAGGCTCGTCCGACCATTGTGTCATATCAACGAATTTTTCGTACACCGATCACACAGTCAGAAAAATGATTCCTAAAGCAATCGTATGGCAGTACGAGAAAGCCAATTGGAGCGCACTCAATATCTTCTTTAGGAATTTTAAATGGTCGATATAATCACAGATTGTATTCGCTTTGGAATGAGATCCTTTATCCCTCATCGGATGAAGAGCCAAAAAATCCCTCATCGGATGAAACAAAATGAACTGTAAAGAGGCCATCAAGGTTAGAGAAATATTTTTTCGGTCCTTCAAGACCAACCAGACAGAGGAAAACCGAAAAAAGTTTAAACGAGCCAGAAATGACTCCAACGCCTTTCTTAAGCGTGTGAAATTTCAATACGACCAAAAACTGAGGCAAGAAATACTGCAATGTCCCAAAGGCAGTAAACATTGTTGGTCGTTTGTCAAAAACATTAGAAATTCCGCTTCACCCTCCATTCCTACACTTATTTACAATGACATTTCAGCTGTCAGCTCTTTGGACAATGCAAATCTGCTTGCTGCACACTTTGTGGCCAGGTCAACACTTCCAGATTGTGCTTTGTCTCCGCCTACACTTGAGTGTATCGAATCTCCAATGGGACGAATCCACTTTCCCACTCGTGTAGTAGAAAGAGCACTTAAAGATCTTAACATTTTTTTTCTGAGAGGTGTTCCTCTCTGGAAAAACCGGTGCGTAAGCTTTTCCATCAATCCTACTTTTTTCACTTTTTTCGAGCAGATGCAAGACAGCATTTGTCCAACCCGTCCCTAAAAAAAGGCGAATCTTCTCTCTTATTCTACAGATCCATTTCACTTACGTCCCCTCTTTCCAAGGTCATGGAAACGTTGATAGACCGTCAGCTCATGAAAAGGACAAGATCAGTTTTGTGTTGGTTTACTCCCAATCCAAAGAGATCCGCCCAATGGGTCAATCTGTTAAAATTTTGCTGTAGGTGTTCTTTAATGGTATTGAGACGCTTTCTTGAGATGACTACTTCTGTTGAGCATTAATTTCCAGGCGGAGTGAAAGGACACCGCCTTGCGGTGTACCTCTGCTCGCTCTTCTTTTAGAAGAAGCCCCACCTAGTTTGGAGTTGATTATTCTGCTATTTAGCATAAGACTGTGAATGATCTACCTTCAGAGTTGACAGCGTAGTCGTATTGACGTTGTTATAGCCACCGTCTATGTCCAGGAACGTGACCATTGTGTACTGTTTATAATGTAGGGATTGTTCAATGCAAAAGTCATGGATCAATTGTAGATCGTATATGGATACCAATTAGTCATTCTATAGTTTTGAGACGGAAAGATGATAGGCTTATAGGCCTAAGGTCCTTTGGGACAACTTGAGAATATTTTCCGGCTTTGGGAATGAAAACTACATCTCCATGACAAGGGAATTTTTACGCAGCTCCTCATGATATTCTCTAACGTTGGCAGGCTAATATCTGAAGACCTTCTTAACTCGCCAGGTAATATACCGTCTGGCCCAGCAGACTTGTATGGTGTGAAACTATGCAGCGCCCAGGGCAGCTTGTCTCTTGTAATCAGACTGTAAATTTTAGTTGCTGTTGCAGTAGTCCTGCTAAGGTTGTTACTGGTCATGAATAGGGAGCTATATTGAAAGTGGGTATCCAGCAACAGTTTGATGTTGAGGTCCTCCACGAGCCATCGGTTTCTTTCAAACAGCTAGGCATCGTGAGATTTGTAGAGAGGATGCTTCTTAGCCTCGATGCCTTAGAGGTTTCTTTTATTTTTTCACAGAATGACCTCCAGGATTGTAGTTTTGCGTTCTCAGTTCTTTTTTTTTTATATATTTTGGGGGATTCTTTGTATGAGTCCCAGTCAGTCACTTTTCTGTGCTTTTTCCTTGGTTGAAAAGTTTCCTGCAAACGTTTCTAGCCAGCTCCAGTGCTGATGTCCACCACTGCGGCTTTTTCTTGCCTCTAGGTTGAATAAGAAGGCAGGAAGCAGCCACAGCGTGATTGAAAGCCTCCAACTGGCAAGCGTGATAAATGTTAATTTGCTATAGTTAATCAGACAAGCCTCCACCACGGTGACATTCGAATCCTTGAATATTATATTTCAGGAAAAGAACCAAGATCTGAAGCTGTATTTCCTGCTTCGTTTAAAGGAGGAAGAGGTTGCTTATCAGCATCCAACCCATCCTTTTTGTAAGCCTTTAGGTCCAACTTTATCTTGTTCCCCATGTCCGCAATTCTCTCGACCTCTGGAATGGATCCGAGAGTGCAGCATAACGGCTGGATGGTGCATGCCGATGCGGCTGAGACTCTGATTCGTTTTTTGAGGGAGAAATTGGTGAGTAGTGAGCATCCTTTAGTTTCAGAACTCTCCTCGAGAGTTCGATGCTCATGAAGAAGCAAGTGCTCATAGTAGTGTGAGATTCTTACTCACTAAAACACCTCCCTTCGAAATTACTCGTAATAAGAGATGCGATTAAGTTTCGACTTATGAAATAATTGTTCGATCATGAAATAAACGTATATTTATGACCTGTTTAACTTCTGCTTTCGCCCCTTTCTTTAACAAGCTTTTGATCCTGGTCAAATCACAGCAAAGTTCCAACAACGTAACGATGACCCTTTTGTCTATTTCTCACATAATCAGAGTTTAAACAAATTTGGAAGATCTCTTTAATAATTCCCATACACAAAACAGAATTAAGGAATGAAGTAACCAAGTATCGTCCCATTTCTTAACTTTCTCATATATCTGAACTCTTCGAAAGTGTTTTGTACAAAGTCATAAGTTTTAGTGGAATGTGTTATTTCTCGTAGCTGGCATGGCTTCCTGATACTTTGATCATCACCTTCTTGATTTACGAGTATGTCTGGCGTTCTCTAAAAAATGGCGAAGAAATCGAAGTTATTGCAACTGATTTCACTAAATCCTTCGATAAGATATCAGATTAATTGATCCTTTTCAAAGTGTCTGCCTTCGGCTTTGAACACCATATTATTAAAATGCATATCTTGTTACCTCAAAAATCGTTATTATAAGTTTTGGCCATTTCTGATGTTCCACAAAATAGTCATTTAGGCCCTATTCTTTTCATCCCAATCTTAAACTATTTTGATAGGGTTATTAAACACTCCTCCCTCCCGGTCTTCATTAAAGATACCAAATTTTTCAAAGCTATCTCTTCACCACAAGACATCATATTTCTTCAAGACGATCTAGATAATTTTCTATTTGGCGCCTCAAAAATTGTCTAAAGCTTAAGGTCGCCAAAATCCAATCAATTACTCTATCGCTTAAGTGCAACCAGTCATCCCCACGATATTATCTTCTCCGAAAACAACCTGTACCCCTTGTTCAATCCCTCTGCGAGTAGTTGCATTTTGTACAACGGGGAATTAAATTCCTTTATAAAGGGGTAGTCCAAAAAACTACTTTCCTACATTAACTTCGTTTGGACTCTGT
This sequence comes from Volucella bombylans, assembly GCA_949129095.1. Classification (NCBI taxonomy): domain Eukaryota; kingdom Metazoa; phylum Arthropoda; class Insecta; order Diptera; family Syrphidae; genus Volucella; species Volucella bombylans. The sequence continues at coordinate 198,319,616 of OX422140.1, read as the reverse complement.
TTAAATAAGCCAGTCAAGATTGGTCCCCCTTTCAGCGAGTTTATATGTGCAGAATTAATAACATTCAGCATAATCTTCTTCGAGCTTCTGCCTTATCTCCCTCTTAGATCCACCTCAAACTTATTATTTCGAATACCCTTGAAGAAGGCAGGAACGCAGCATTCATCGGATCCTCTCAGGATCTGTCGACTTCGCATCTCTTTACAACGCTATTTCCCTCAACATTAACCCTCGTAATTTACGATGCTTTCGTCTCTTTTATCTGCCCACTCAAAGTACCTCCTGCGGTTCTTATGAACTGATTTCGCATACTCTGCGAAAGGACAACACTAACCCAAGCGTTTTCGATTTCGACTGCAGCACAACTCTCCTTAAACCACAATAGATTTCCCTCATCATATTCCGTAGTCATAAAGTTTTAGGTTTAAGTATTAGCCTTTGCATTTGCGTAATATTTTGCAGTTAGCTCATAACAATTCTGTTGTTAACATTTGTTTTATCTAAGTCTATCTCTATCTAGCATCAGCGATATATTTTTATTTTATTTACCTACGAATACTCTCCTCCCCCCTCCCCTAAAAAACACTGGCTGTGTCTTATAGATGACTAATTATGATCAATATTATCTAGATTATATAGATAGAACCACTAATTTTATCGTATTTTTTATGAACTTTGCAGAGCTTAAATGGTGGTCCTGATAAGCATTCGCATGAAGAATTAGACAAAGATCTTTCGAGTTTGGACTCTGATGAAAATGATATTGAAGTTTCAGAATTTGTCGACTCGCAACAAAATTAAGTACCTCCATATATGGGTAAACAATATGAGGCACCGACCGAAGTACTCGTAAATGAACATGAAATTGAAGAAAGTGATTCTGCAGATAACTCCGAAGTTCAGATAATTAAAGATGTTAAAACCCTGGCCATAGATACTCAAGAAACTCTATGTAACAAAAAGACAACGGATGATATAAAGCATAATAGTATCGAATGTGGAGACGATTTATCTCAAAATGAAACGGATGTAAAATTCAATATCACAAACCAAACCTCAACTAGTTTTAATTCCATGCCTTCCATATGGACATCATTCCCAAAGCAACTCGCTGTAATGGTAGCATACATCAAAGGTGTTATTCGTATCAAATCGCTTCTGTCTTCTTTTTTGAATACTGGTACCATATGTACGAGTACATATATAATTTATAATTTGTTCGCAGGTCTACTAAAAATTCAAATAGAAAAAGTCTGAGTTTTTCCAACGAACGAATGAGGGAAATTGAACGACATAACCAGATTTTGTTAAAGAAGATACTCTCCCAAAAGCCACGCAAGGAAAATGTATTGTGATAACCACTTAAATGTGAACAGCGACATCTAGATTCACAGAGCAGAAAATGTCGATATTCGAAGACCAGAAGATTTCGATACTTGAATAACGAAGTCTCGACTGGAGAGTGGAATCGAATTTTCTAGCAAATCGCTGGATGGCGAGGATTGTTCTCGAAGTATGTCGTTCGAGTATAAATACCAGCATCCCCAAGGTATGCAAATCAGTTCTAAAGTGAAATTTGAAGTGTTAATTAGGAGAAGTGATTAAGTGGTTTATGTAAAAGATAAGAAAAGTATAAGCGGTTGAGAAATTGGATTGTACTGAGAGAAACAATTAAATAGTGAATTGTAACTGTACTGAATAAAGCGATTTTTATTGAAAAGAATAAGTTCTATCAATTGTACCCACACAAACATTTTACATTGGTGTCAGAAGTGGGATAGGACTTATTGTGTGTAAAAAAAAAATGTTTTCTGACTATTTGAAAAAGCTAGAATGGGTCGAAAACTATTGCAGTTGACCCTCGTCCAACTCAAATCCGAGTTGAACAAGAGAAGCCTCAGCGCCAGTGGAGGAAAAAGTGACCTGGTGCTCCGTCTTCAGGAGGCTTTGAACAACGAGGCACATGATCCTGATGCATATTCCTTTGATGTTGACGAGGATGAACAGACAAGTACCGGCAATGACATGGCTGCGATGATGCAACTCCTCTTGTTAAAAATGGACGAACAGAAGAACAGTCTGGAACAAAAAATGGATTTACAAAAGAAAAATCTAGACGAGCAGAAGAGCAGCATTGAACAAAAATTCAACGAACAAACCAACAATCTGCACGGTCTTCAGCAGAAAATGGATGAACAAAAGAATAATCTGGAAGAACAAAAGAACATTCTCCAGCAAAAATTCGAAGAAATCGATGACAAATTTGAAAGAATAGAGAAGAACGTTGATGACGAATTTGATAGAATAGAGAAGAACGTTGGCGAAAAATTCGAAGAAATGGACAGCAACGTTCAGCAACTGACAAAAGAGCTCGACACAGTGCGAAAACAGAAACTGCGAGAATTTTCTTTAAGCGGTCCAAGGAGAAAAGATTTGAAGCCTCCCTCATTCGATGGCCAGACCTCATGGTCTACTTATAAGAAGCAGTTTGAAATGGCTGCCTGTGCAAACGACTGGGACAATGAGGAAAAGTGCTTTGCCCTAACAATGGCCTTGCACGGTCCTGCAGCAGAATTGTTGCAAACAGTAGACATCGAAAAGCATAAAGATTATGTGACTTTAGTACAGGCTATAGAGAAACAGTTTGGGGATAGCCACATGCAGGAGGTCTACAAGGTCCAATTGCAAAGCCGAACGCAGCAAAGAGGAGAAACACTGCAGCAGCTCCAAGCAGACGTGAGTAGACTTGCACATCTGTCATACCCCACCGCAGGCCAGGAAATTATCGACGAAATGGCAAAAGATGCATTTATCAGGGGAATTGCAGATTCGAAGCTACAGTCAGCAGTAAGGATGGCCGGAAGAAGAACCCTTGCTGAAGCACTTGCCTTCGCTCTGGCGATGGAAGCAACCAATCAGGTTTCCAGGGGAACACATTTCGTCAGGAAAGTAACATCTATCGAATGCTCCTGCACAAGAATTAGTGCCGAGGAACGAGATACTCGACGGGATAGACTGATAATGCGCTGCTGGAATTGCAATAAAATAGGACACCTTCAAAGGCAGTGTAAAGAACCGGTGCGACGAAAAGACTGCCCTCACTGTGGTGGCAAGCAAATAGAGGAAGAAACCCGCAGAAACAGCTATCAAGAAGCCGGTCAAACTTCCCGAAGCCATCAGTCGGGAAATGCTTAAGCACCAACTTCGCGGGGCAGAAGTTGGTAGCAGGAGTCGACGGCCCCAGGACCTTCATCCAAGTCTCGCTGGCAAAACGATGCAACGAAAGCCTTCTAGTAGAAGTAGTCAGTGGAAAAGAAAAATGGATGGCAACAATAGACACCGGTGCCACGGCCTCAATCATTAGGATGCAGCCAAGACATTCAGTGTAAAGGTGAAAAATAGTGGGAAAATGCGTACCTGTTGAGGCTATATCGACCACACCGAAAAAAAGGGAGCAACACCGGTCACAACAGTTCAGAGCATAAAAATCAAGAACAAAAATCTCAGCCTCTGTAATCTGGACGAAGATCAGCGAATCCTGGCAGAAGAACTAATCGGTGAGTACGCTGATATATTTGCTACACAAGACGGAGAATATGGACGTACGCATATTGTTCAATACCACATTGACACAGGAGACGCTCGACTAATCCGTCAACCTACAAGGCGTCTTCCATTGGCAAAGCAAACAGAAGTTGCCGAAATGATGTCGAAGATGAAAGCTGAGGGAATGATTGAAGAATCGCAAAGTCCGTGGGCATCTCCAGTGGTCCTCGTGAAGAAGAAAGATGGCAGCACGAGATTTTGTGTAGACTAGCGACGTCTCAATGATGTCACTAAAAAGGACAGCTACCCACTTCCGAGAATCGATATCACTTTGGATATGCTTTCTGGAGCGAAATGGTTTTCAACACTTGACTTGAAGAGCGGTTACTGGCAGATAGAGATAAATCGTACGGATCGCGAGAAAACTGCCTTCACTACAGGAAGCGGTCTTTGGCAGTTTGCAGTGATGCCGTTTGGACTGTGCAGCGCTCCGGCCACCTTCGAGCGACTAATGGAACGAACATTGCAAGAACTCACCTGGAAAACCTACCTAGTCATAGGTAAGACATTCGAGGAGCACCGCGAAATTCCAAAAGAAGAAGGCTGCGAGTTGCTCGTTTAAAGCTCAACCCAGAAAAGTGCGCCTTGTTTCGTCCGGAAGTAAAATATCTGGGTCACATTATATCAGCGGAAGGAGTAAGAACGGATCCTGACAAAATCGAAGCCAAAAGATAAACACCAATTGAGAACCTTCTTGGGACTCGCCACGTATTACAGAAGGTTCGTAAAGGATTTTGCTGACATTGCAAAGGGCCTGCATCAACTTACGGAAAAAGGCCGACAGGTGGTCTGGAGAATGCGAAAAAGCATTTCAAGAACTGAAGCGACAGCTGTGCAATGCCCCCATCTTGGGTTACCCCACGGCCAGAAAAATGTTCATCGTGGACGCAGACGCTAGCAATGTTGGGGTCGGAGCTGTGATCTCCCATGTTCATGATGGTCAAGAGAAAGTGGTCGCATATTACAGCAAAATACTCTCCAGACCTGAAAGGAACTACTGTGTAACCCGGCGCCAGCTTCTGGCTACGAAGCATTTCCATAAGTATTATATATATATAAATTGGCTACTCCAATTTAAGAACCCTGAGATAATGGGAAAGTGCAGATGGGACAACATCTCGTATGCAGCTAATAGTGCCACGATCCAGAGTCAGCCAAGTACTCCATGAAATATATGACGGAATCTCAGGAGGCCATTTGGGAATAAACAAGACGTAGGTAAGGGAACGCTAAACAAGATGTCGAGAATTGGTGCAAAAAGTGTATAAGGTGTGCGGCTACCAAGGGTCCTAAAGTAAAGCCACATGGACAAATGCAACATTACAATGTCGGAGCACCTTTCGAACGAATAGCCATCGACATCCCTGGGCCGTTTCCCGAAACTTTTAATGGTAACCGATATACCCTCGTGGCCATGGATTACTTCAGTAAGTGGCCGGAAGTGTTTGCCATCCCAAATCAAGAGGCTAAGACCGTAGCCGAACAGATAGTCAACAACTGGGTGAGCAGATTTGGGGTCCCAATGGAGCTGCACTCTGATCAAGGGTGAAACTTTGAATCAAAAGTCTTCTTAGAAATATGCCAATATTTGGGAATAAGAAAGACAAGGACAACGCCACTACACCCTCAATCTGATGGAATGGTCGAACGATTCAATCGGACCTTGACTGAGCATCTATCTAAGGTTGTCAGCAACTGCCAACGGGATTAATGGATTAATCTTCTTAATGACCTACCGAAACGCGGTCCATAGCTCAACAGGACACACACCATCCGAGATCTTATTTGGTCAACCAATTCGGTTGCCAAGTGAAGCAAAATTCGGATCCCCACCGACGGAGCCCAAAGAGGTGAACGAGTACGTGAATGATTTACGCAGCAGGATTCGTAAATTGCATGAAGACACCAGAGAAAAGATGAAGCTAGCAAGCAGCCGCATGAAAACTAGGTACGATATCAAGGCGAAATCTTCCGGTTTCAACGAAGGAGATCTGGTTTGGCTGTATAATCCTCAGCGTAAGAAAGGCAAATCACCAAAATTGCAACAGGACTGGGAAGGTCCATACAAGGTGATAACCCGCATTAGTGACGTTGTCTACCGGATCCAGCGTGGGAATCGAGGAAAATTGAAAGTGGTCCATTTGGATACAATGTGTCATTTCAACGGGATGCTGAATGACGAAGTTGTTCGGGACGAACAACTGTAGGGAGGGAGCAATGTGATAACCACTTAAATGTGAGCAGCGACATCTAGCAGAAAATGTCGAAGACCAGAAGATTTCGATATTGGAATAACAAAGTCTCGACTGGAGAGTGGAATCGAATTTTCTAGCAAATTGGAAATTGTATGGGACGCTGGATGGCGAGGATTGTTCTCGAAATATGTCATTCGAGTATAAATACCAGCATCCCCAAGGTATGCAAATCAGTTCTAAAGTGAAATTTGAAGTGTTAATTAGGAGAAGTGATTAAGTGGATTAAGTAAAAGATAAGAAAAGTATAAGCGGTTGAGGAATTGAATTGTACTGAGAGAAAGAATTAAATAGTGAATTGTAACTGTACTGAATAAAGGGATTTGTATTGAATAGAATAAGTTGTATTATTTGTACCCACACAAACATTTTACAATATAAATATAAATTAAAAAAGTTGAGATAAGGTTTACTTGTTAACCATTTCATGCATTAAAAATAACCAAAAAAAATCAGCAACGAAAAAAATGTTTAAGAAATAATAAGTATAAATTAAATAAATTAAATACGTTCACGCAAATATTAAATAAATAATAAACCGTAAACACATATTATTGCACTTGCGTGTTTTTTGGTAAAAATTTATTGTCCAGTAAAAGAAAAAAGATGAAAAAGTTTAAAGCTAAAATTAAGTTACGTACATTTTACAAGAATAAGGTTTCTTTAAAGAAGTCATAAAAAAATATAAACTAAAGTTAAGTATTTCCATAGGCAAGAAAGTTTAATATGAAAATGTGTGTTGCCTTTTGGTGTCTTGAAAATGATATTACGGGCCTTTATTTTGGCAAAACCTTCCACTAGAAAATTACTCTCAAGCTCCGTCATAATTTCTTTTGCAATTATATGGTTGCCAAAGATATCAATCCTTCCTGGGATATTGAAGTACGTAAGAAATTTTTTGTAATCTTAAGTTTGGAAAATGAACGTTCTCCTGATGCTACAGTAACTGGTAAATTTAAAACTATTCTTAGGATTATAACAGTATTTGGAAAAAAGTGTTCGTATTTTTGTTATGAATAAAATTAAAAATGTCTATCGCGTTGACAACATGATGATTTCTCGATAAAATTTTGAGCCACAACAGCTATGATCCTATATCTCTAAAAATAAGAAGAATTTTTCATAATTTCTCAATTCTATGAGAAATTGTTTTGTTGAACACAAAATCTCAATTTCCAGCTGGTTGTACATAGGGGTTTTAGTGTCAAACTTATAAGATGTTTTTTCAGAGCCGACCATCTGTTTACAAAGCTAGAGAAAAAAACATATAAACTCTCCACCGTGTCAAAAAATGCCACTGCGTCAAAAGAACATTGAACAGCTTCAAGGATGACTAGATTCAGCGAATGCGAACAGCATGGGACGAACAAAGCTCTTGGTTCCAGAGCTTTAATTCTAGCTTTCATACCACAAATTTTGCCTTTCATGTTTGGACCAATGTCATATCCTTGGCCCCGGCAATTTGATAAAGCAAGGCTTAACTTTGAAAGCTCACCTAATACTAGCTCAGTTAATCTATATGCGGTTGTCTCCCCTGCAAATAAATCTTAGGAAGTATTCCTCAACTTCATAGTTTTTTTTGTTATGGTCAACTATTCTAACTAAGTTAGTTGTTCCTTTCTAGTAATATCAGGAGTACAATCCACAATTATCGAAAAATATTTATCTCGCCTTATTTTGTCTAAAATAGCTTTTCTAACTTCGTCTGCCAAAATTTCTATGAGCTCATTTTGAATGCCCTTACTTAGGCATGTGTGCATCGTCTCTTGATGAAAGATTCTGCGTAGGTGTTTTGCTAAAACCATGTCGAATTGACTTACTGCTAGTTCGAGTTGCAGAAAATTGCCGTTGTCTTGCTCGAATAAGACATCGGAGCTTCCTTTAAATGCTAAAGACTGTGTACCAAGGAATTGTACGAGAATTATAAGCCGTTTCAGGACATTTCTCCAATGCTCAGTTTCCTTGCCCATCTGGTTTTGCATTCCAGAATCTATTGTTTTGTCGTTTTGCAGACCTAAATCTAAATCTCTCAAGCTGTCTTGCTACATGCTCTTGAATAGCCCTTGACAAGTGACTTCAGTCACTATAGCATGTGCTGGACAAAGCGATACTCCTTTTCGCTCGCGAAAATAAGAGACAGCAGAAGCAAAAGACAGAGTCCGAAGATTTCGAGTAAACTAACCAGGTCCTTGATGTTTTCTCACCATTTTTTAAATCTCCTTGGTAAAAACGGGTACTAAACTTTTAGTTACAGGGAAACCAAAATTTTCTACTTGAACAGGACCCTGCTCCACTAATAATTGAATAACTTGATTACTTAAATTTGGCCATAATTTAGGCTCTTCAAATGCTGGTAAAACATTATTTGTACTACTTCCTTCAACATCATGTAACACATGTAAGGCTGATTCTGCCTGAACTGGCTCTGCAATATTTCCTGTAGGCAATAAATTATTGCAACTTCTTCTTACCGATGTTGAAGGACACACAGCAAGGTATTTCCTGAACTGCAGCGCCTGTTTTATATTGTCTGCTTCATTCGCCTTCCGTTTGCTCCTACACTCACTACCTGACAGTTTTTTCTTTCCTGAATACATTTCTAAGTCCCGACCACAAGGCAACACTTTTTTTGAAAATATTTTTCAACCGACTTGACTCAGTTGTATGAGTAAACAGGAACTTTTTTTTCCAATTTAGAAATAAACAATTACAAAAAAGAGACAATCTATTTATGTACATATTATTTTAACACTGACTGGGTTTCCTAAATTCTCAAAATTAAAGCACAATTCTAAAATTATCCAAAAACAAATCTGTGCAAAACAAAAACGTACTCTGACATGACATACATAATACAATCTTAACAGAACAAGAGCGTACCTACTGTGAAATATACGTATAATATATAATATACAACTCAATGCGATCGAAGCTAACAACACGTTCTCTTCTACCTTCTACATCGAACACGTCTGCCTTTGTTTGTTGGAACTAATTTTACTTGTAAATAACTTGCATTTGGCGCAGATCCAAAACTCTGCTCCATAGGAAGTTTAATTTGTCAGTGTTTTCTGTGATTTCTGGAAAAACTATGGCGTTATGGTGCGTTGCAGCACATACAAAAAAAAGCCGTGGATATTAAGTTCTAGGTTCGATGAAAGAGGGTATTTTTCATAGATTAACTAACCTCGATGGCAAACTCTAGTAATACTTTCGCAAACCCTTAACTTTCACACAGACACACTGTAAGTGAATTCCAACACTTTTGCATCTCTATAACTTTGTCAAAATTTGCTAAAATCAGCTCATAATTTGAGCATCATCCGAACAATCCATGCCGATAGCTGCTCTCTAACTGCAGTGTCATACATCAATCCGAAAGAAGTAAGTTTGCCTCTCAATTTACCAACAAAGTATACGCTCAATATCAGAATTAATTAGGTTCTAACAGCCAACAGAATGGGAGTTATAAAAATGTTTGAGATTCGATCGGACAATGAGGAGTCAAAAACTTCCTTTATGATTTCGTGTGAAGATGATCGCAAGTCGAATTATGTTTCCTGCTTAACATATCACCCCACGCAAAAGCACATAGTAAGTAATTGACGGGTCCTCTTCAAAAAATAAGGCTTTCACTTCTCTTTTGGAAGGTTCTTGCTGGAAGCAAAGAAGGCTCAATCACAGTTTGGGATCTACGTCAGCCAGGTTTCCCTGCTTCATATTTAAGCGCACATAGTAGTGCCATTACTGAAATCGGTTTCCATAAATCCAATCTGGCAATGGACTTAGAATTCGATGGTCATTCCGAATGACATGGAACCGCAGGGTTTAAGACAGGAATCAGACAATACGAATCCCTGGTTGAACGGGGAACGTGCAAAGAGCCGCATCAATGTCACAGCGCTGATAACAGACCTTCGCAAACCTATCAATACCTTCGACTCATTTGGCACAAAAATTATCTGTGGTAGTGACAGCGAAGCTGTCTACTTCATCGATAGTTTTATGTAAAAGAATCATCGTTATTAAAAGTTAATGGTCTTAAGTTATTTGTTGTTTTTTTTCAATGGCATATTCGATAAAAAAAAACGGTTGATATATTGAGATAATAGCGGATTTGATTCAACAACGAAACTGCGTCTATTGAACCACAAAATGTGAGCAAAAGTTAGGTTTAGTAGTTGCTGTGTTCAGAAAAGCGCTTGGTCAAAGGGAACCCTTTCTTAAACCTCGTTAAACGCAATATTATCGGCTTTGAATTATGTATTGGGTTTTCGATCAGTCGAAAATAAATTCTTTAGTGAACATCTGTGACAGAACGTTAAATTTAATTTTTTTATAAAATAAAGTGATACGTTTCTTGATGTGTAAGTATTTTAGGGTTCGTTACAAGTACCGTTTTTTTTTTTCTAGGAATTACTGCCAGCAGTTCAAATCCGAACCATCTTCCTTTACGAATTTAAAATGCGTCATTGGCAATGAAAAACATTAATGACGCATTTGAGGATGTAGCGCACTATACGACGTTGGTAGAGAGAGTTTCGTTAGGGAGATTTCAACCTCGAAAATGAACCATGTGGGAAGCCGGAAACGTTAGTTGACGACGATGTTTTAAGAGCAGCGGTGGATGCGGACCCAACGAAATCGATGCGGGAGATTGCACAAAGCACCGGATATAAAAGTGGATACTGTGAATAATCGTAAAATATCTGGATAGTGGATGGATGCAGACGAAAAACCAAAACACATCCCAAAGCCCGATCTTCACCCAAAAAATTATATGGTGACAATTTGGTGGACATCGAAAGGACCAATCCACTTTTCATTTCTTCAACCAGGAGAAACGATAAACGCTATCAAATATTGTGAGGAAAACGATATATTGCATGCCAAATTGGCTGAAAAGCAACCTGTGCTGGTCAATAGGCGCGCTCTGATCCTTTTGCATGATACTGCTAGATCCCATGCCTCACAAGTAACGGTGCAAAAACTGTTGCAGTTCGGATTTGAAATTCTTCCGCATCCACCGTACTCTCCTGATATTTCTCCAACGGATTACCATCTTTTCCGCAATCTGCATTCATTTTGCCGGCAGAAGGTCTTCCGGAACCGAGCAGAGGTCTTAAAAGCCTTTGAAGATTTTATTGTCTTAAAAAGTCAGCACTTCTATGAAAAAGGAATATTTGACCTTATAGCACGTCGTGGGAAGAATGTCATAGATGCCAACGGATCCTATTTTGACTGAATAAAAATTTACGGAAAAATAATATTGGCTTTTAAATTTTTACTACAAAATCAGTATTCATGTGGTACAACTCATTATCTTAATATTTTGTACTTACTCGAATTGAAGGATATGCAAAAAAGAGTAAACAATTCTTTCCGTGATGGCAAACTGTGGCGTTGACTTCGTTGAATTAGCGAATACGGATTCTGGAGCTTCAAGACGTTTCTACACTTAAGAGATGAAAATTCTCAGAATGGCAGATTCATCCAATGGGACGGTGATAAGTATACCTCGGTGATAAGTACCACTCTGTCATGCTATACTACTCGTCTCATCCAAACGGACGTGACTTGAAAAACTTATATGCGCGAGTTTTGGGCAAAAGAACAAAGGCGCTATAATTCAATGGCTGAATTCATAATAATTCAAAGCCATTTGAAGACTAGTAGCGTTGATGCTAGGAAATCATCAGAAATGCCTCAATGTGCTGATCTCACCCAACCAACCACATGAAACCCATGATTTGATGAGGAATGTAAAGAAGCACATGAAGGGAAACAAATCGCCGACGAAGCGGTACTGCTTCGAGAGAATAAGAGCTGGCCGTGAAGTCTACGAACAAAAAGGAGGCAAGAAAAAAGAACATGTGTTAAGGCAACAACGCACGAAAAGATATCTGTAAAGATGAAGAAGGAAACTTAGTAGGAGTCACAGTCGGTACTGAAGATGTGGATAAACCATTTCTTCGGAGTGTTTAACGATGAGGGCAATCTCAATTTCACTGTCAGGCCGAATGAAGCATTCAACCTGGATGGCGAAGACCAAAATGAAGTGAGGACAGCAATATCCAAGCTCATGTATAACACGGCTACTGAACCGGACGGTCTACCTGGCGAGCTAATCAAGGCAGCGGGGGTACTTGTTAGAGAGCATGTACTAACTCATGTCCAAAATTGTGTAAACATTGAAATGAAACCCGCTTAACATCGCATATTAGATCTTATTTGCCATATGGTGTGAACGCCTGAAGCAATTTATCAACGGTTTCACTGTCGTTTTGGCCCCAGTAAGTTCACGATCGATCTAATATTTACACTACGGCTGATTCAGAAAAAAACCCACGAAGTCCAAACCGATACGCACAATCTTTTTATCGATTTTAAGATCGAATACGACAGCATATATAGAGACGAACTATATACACATAGACCTGTCTAGCCTTGGTATCCCTGCCAAGTCTGCTGCTCCCTAAAGTTTGGAAAGGATCTCTCCGACGCCTTTGATGTCAAAAAGAATTTAGGTAAAGACGATGCGCTGTCATGTTACTTCTTTTTCATGTATCTAAAACCTCTGGAATATGTTCACAATTTCTTTCTAATGATAAGCGGAGGGTTAAGAGCCTTCACCGGACCTAAAGGTACCAAAAAAATACACACAAAATCAAATGCTTTAGATTTTGAAGTTTATTTTTTTTTCGCATAATTCAAAAGGTCGAAAAAGGATTCTTGATTTAGGTATCATATCAGCGAATAGGATAATTTTCATATCGGATAGGTAAATCTGCGTTTGGTATGCTTATCCAAAATCTTGGTCTCAGCACTTAAACCAAGCTGCGATTGTTTTTGTTAAGTCAGCGCTATAACAATGTACGTTAAAAAAAGAAGAAAATTCGTCATAGCCACTCGAAGCCTATCTTCATAAAGATGGACTTTTATGAAAGTTTTCCAGCTAAATCGTATGAGAACACGTCAGGAGCGTATAGAAATCACACTAAAGGAGCAAAGGCAACTCCATAGCCGTACGCCATTTAATGGAATCCTCTTACGCGGTCAAGAGAAGGAATCAAGAGGATCACCTTTTTCTGTCGATATTATGATTTCGAATCGAGTTGTTCGAACAAATCAAAGTAGTAATAGTCTCCTACCGATCGTGGCGATATTATATTATAATATTATATATAATATTATGATATTATATTTCAGCGACTAATATTTTGTTTATTACCAGCGTGTACATATTTCGGCTTGTCCTTATTTAATGTCCAACATGCTCCTTTCGACGGGTCACGGTATTTTTTGAGACAGTTTTCATTAAACCCACGTTGAAACCACAGCCTGCTTACGCAGGTTGTTTTTATGCACCAATAACCGGGTCTTCGCAACAGTAAGGGATGTGGACGCTGGCGTTGATTTTTGATTCAAGCAGGACGTAATTTTCAAGGGACTGGCAGCACTCCAAGCCAAAGAAAAAATTTACTCACTTCTGTAAACCCAGAACACCATTTGGGCGCCAGTTACTTATTGTTTATATCTTTTTAAATTTCATCATCCTACATTGTTTAGTCTTTGCTGATTTATCCACTTTTTTATATTTATTCACTGTTTTAAATTCTCTGACTAGAATCATTTTAAGATGATAGCAAAGCGTTCAAAATCAGTCGATGTAAGTAAAATACATTTTCTCTTCTCTGTTTAAAGTAATTTTAAAATTGATTAAAGGAGACTGTTGCTGTCGATGCCGTGACAGAAAACCCACCGAAGCGATGCAGTACCCGAATAACGCGCAGCACACGTTCACTTGCTGATGGAACTCCATCTTCAGAGAAGCCTAGTCAAATGCAGCTTCCCTTTGTTAAGTATAAAGGAGAAATCAAATACTTCACTCTGGCAATAGATATTGCAGCCACTGCGGATGAGCTAATGTAGGTCTTGAAATTGCATATTATGAGCTTTACTTTACATTTGACTATAATTTACAGGCAATGGGTCAATATTCAAGAAGACGTTGTTCCAATAGCATTCGACATGGAGTGGCCGTTCTCTTTTCAGACGGGAAATGGTAAATCGGCTTTGATGCAACTGTGTGCCAATGAGAAGGTTTGTTACCTCTTCCACTTGACTGAATTGAATAACATTCCTGCAGCCTTAATGGCTCTATTGTCACATCCCAAAGTTCGTTTGCACGGAGTCAATATTAAGAAGTATGCATTGTGTGAAATGTTGTGTTATTTCGCACAGCTATACTTAAAAAATGTTTTCTTTAAGCGATATACGAAAACTGAAGAGAGACTTTCCAGAAGTAACTGTGGATACTTTAATTGAGAATTGCATTGACTTGGGACCCTGGTGCAATAAAGTATGCAATACTGGCGGACGTTGGAGTTTAGATCGCTTATCTGGCTATGTTGTGAGTATTTTGCCCTTTTAGTGAATGCATTTGTTTATTTTTGAGTTTGTGATACAGTGTCGGAAGGCTGTTGACAAAAATACGAAGGTTCGCATGAGTAAATGGAATGTTGTTCCCCTTGACGATAATCAGAAACTGTATGCCGCAATAGACGTTTATGTAAGTTTCAAAATGTACATATTTTTAAAGCTACATACACATACATACATACTATATTTGCTTTTTTTATTTGTAAAAGGAAGTTTTGGACTGCAAATTAAGTCCCAAATGAGTAATTTTTAAAGCCAATATCAACATTTTGATTTCTAAACCATTATCCAATGTTCAACCATTGGGTTTTCCTTAGTACATCCTGTTGTCCTAGAGTCGTTTATTTCAGGCGATTAGCAGCCATCAGTCCTGAATGAATACTAATTGACGAACTTCGAGAACTATAGACCCAAATTTTCACGAAAAATTCATTCATTCATCCAACCCATTCAAACCATGGGTTTGGAAAAATCGCATTTGCGTTTTCAAAGCTAATCATTACGATGATATTCATTACAGTCAACGGTCTGTTATAATCAAAGTCTACAAGGCCAAGGCCTCCTAGTATGGACAATCTAAGATTGATATCTCTGCGTTACCATATTGCACCTGATGAATCGATACTTTTTTTTCGGTCGGAACAGATGAGTAAACGCTTCAGTGATAAAGTGCCTACAGTACCAGCACCCACCATATCATAGTCGAGTACCTGCAATCTGATGCGAACGTAAGCCGGACATTCACAGAGCTAGATCGGCTGTGTCGCCATCACTTTCACAGCAAGCGTCGCAGGATGTTGTATCACTTATGCCCAGCACATTTAACTGATTAGCAAAAGTGTAGTGCCTCATCACCGCGCAGTGAGGTCTTGCATTCTCGAACTAGCTTGGAAGTCGTAAAAGGATTCAGCTAAGCTACAAACGCAGCTTTTACAACTTCAAATGCTTTGCCTCCTCCAAGCTTGGAAAACGCACGTAAGTTTTCCTTACATCTTCGTCCTCCAAAAAGACAGCAGCGTCGCATCCTATATCGGTTTTGGGACAATCCGTGAAGACCCGACTACATTCCTTCCTCAGATTCTGGCCGAAACCAATCTCGAGCACAGGAAAGTCGATTTCGTATTTTTTTCTGCAGCAGAAGTTCTGGTGTTATTGCGGCTGATAGCATGTCCATAAGACCAGAGTCAGAGTGAAAGAACCAGAATGAAATTGAAGAACTGACGAACTGGCAAAAAATGTCATTCTGCAGTGAAGATTCCATTCCGCAATATTAGGCAAGATATGTACTACTCGTTATATATGTTGACTAGGAGTAAACAAAGGCAATATGAAGTACTTTTTGTTGACTAATAAGGATACCAAAACTAACGAATTAGGCTGAACATTGCAGCAGATAGTTAAATGCTAGAATTAACGGAAACAAGTGGATGAAAGAGATGAAAAATGCCACGATTGTCATTAGAAAACAGCTAACTGATTAACTGGTAATGAGTCGATGCTGTGATTTAGAATGCCGTCTTTGCCGGATAGGGTTAGGATTGGGATAAGTGTAGATACTTTTATAAACAAAGCTTAACGTAACCGAAATACTCCTTGGTTTTATTGTATTCATTTTCAACGTTGTTCCTTAATTTCATAAACACTTTAATGTTAATTTCGGTTTTGGAGATTTCGGGTTGAAGGAATGCAAATTATCGAAGTTTTATGAGACCCTCCTAGCAGAATTAGCAATTCACGACAACGCGAAAGCAAATTCTTATAAGTAATACCGAACTGGAATCTACACTCTTCACTTTGTTCGTTTCTGTGGTGAGTAACCGGTACAGCATTTTAAGAATTGAAATCGATTCACTCCCAATTGGAATTAAGAATTTTCGACACAAACGGGTTTCTCACTTAAAAAATCCTAAAGCCGGTAGAGACATCGTAGATCATTTAAATGACATCCGCTGAAAACTAGTTTAAACAAGTATTTGATGAAGATCATAACGTCAGACAAATATGGTGCACGGTACGCTTATGGTCTCCAAAAGCACGTTGAAAGTGCTAAGAATTTGGTCCTGAAATTTTTTGCAATTTGTCGAACTTTTTCCGAACTCTAAGGAGAACCGCTATTGTTTCGCATAGACGAACTTTTGAGGCCCCTGATACAACGTTGAGATTTCTGGACTTTCCTGGAAAGTGATACGATGGGAGTTTGTTCATTTGAAGGAAAGCATTTGTGCTGTATATTTCATTGGAGCACGATCCTAACTGTTGTCTTGTATGTGGGACCATAGTTGACGTCCCTTAGTTAACACTTTATGAGCAGCAAATCGGATACAAACGTATGGCTGCAAAACTCTCAAAAATGTACAGGAAGCTGGCTTTATCTTGAGACAGGACCATCAGAATATTCAACACACTCATGAAGTGCTATTGTGGATGCAATGTGCTTAAGAAAGTGCGCAGATACATATCTAATAAAGTTATGATCACCACAAGCAGTCGTTTCATCTTTCTCCCATATCCTGAACAGAAGGACCGTTTGAGTTCAATAAGTCGTTTCTGATAGAAACCATTGCTTAACAAATCTGCGAATCAGAGACCTGACATCTGTCCCACTATCGCCTCTTCGGTGATATCCAACATTGTACTCAAACCATCATGCATGAAACTCGCCAGCAAGAAAGGCCAATTCGGTGATAAGCCCAGCAGCATTTTCAACTTTTGCAATCCTTTTCAGTTAGCACCAGCCGAGCGTCCGCACCTTTTAATCTAAATACTTTATAGGCGCCCTTTATTTGAAAATCCGGAATCGATTCTGACAAACTGGATACGATCAATAATATAATATAACATGGTAGTTATGGAAGCGTTGTCTTTCTTATGGCCAAACCACAATGTCGCTTGTGGTGCAATCCGAAATGTAACCTCAGGCGTTTCTGACACTTTTAATGGTAGATATGACATTAAAGCCCTAATAGAGCTACTCTCTACTTTGTCGGGCGCTTGACAGCTATCGCCTATCACCTCTACTGTTATTTTTGTAAAAAAAATTTAATTGCTCGCTTTGACATTACACAATACAGTGTAGATTATAGTGTAATGTATTTACTCCGAATGGCTTACCTCAATATATTGCCTTTTGTGATTATTTTATTACGGTTTTCTTGCTCAAATTACTAAGCTATGTATTTCTTGTGTTTTTTTTAATTTATTTATAATTTACATTGTTTGTGAAGTTATTTCTCCTAATTAAATTTTAATATAAATAAGAAGAGTACATTTCCACTCTACCTCGTATAACGAATTCATATATTAGAAATTTGATTAAACAATACTTTATCTGTCAGCTCAACGCTGAAGCGACATTCCGGATTGCAATTTTCAAGTTCGTGCTTTTGACGCAAGTTATCGTAAGTTCGATATAAGGCGTGTATGAAGCATGCCAAAGCACGCGCGCGCGCGAACGCGACATTATGGTTTGGCCATTATTCTTTTAGAGGTCCCCTTCCACGCATGTACGCCACTTAAAATCAGGTTGTCGTCTAGTGCGTCCGAAGACGCTATTATCTATGCGCGTAAGGTAACCTAGTCATCTGTCCCGGGTTATCCGAGCTTTTCTGATGAGGTCGGCATCGCTGAACAGACTGTTAAAATGTCTTCTCCATTTTCCAATAATGCACATGGTATTGAAAATTAACCGAAGAACTTTTCTCTCGAAGAGCCCGAGAGTGTTTTCATTCACTTATATTTATTTGTTAATTAAATCGCTAACTTTTAAGTTACAGAGTGATCACTATTATTTTCCGCTATATTTTGTAAGAAATTGTATGGTAGTTTTAAGTTAGAATGAAAATAAAATATACATATATATAAAAAAAAACTTTCGTCAGTGTCCAAGCTGTCCCGTAAAACAGTACTGGGATAATTAGTGTCTTGTAATATGTCTATTTGGTTGCTCGAGAGAGGGCTTTACTACTCAATTGCCTTCTAAGCTCAAAGAAACAGCGGATTAGCAAGAGTGGTTATTCGCATGATTTCCTCCCTGATGTATGTGTTCGAGTTGATAGCGGTGCCGGGGTAGATAAAGTGCCTTACTACCTCAAACTTGTAGCAGTCTATCGTGACGTTCTGTCCTAGGTGTTGACGTTGTGTGCCTCTCTTTGTTGACAGCATATACTTTGTCTCCTTCGTTGCCCGCTAATCGATCTTTGCCACAATAGTCGCAAATGCTCCGTTGACAACTTGCTGTATTTTTCCCATTATGTCAATGTCGCCTGAGTATGCGAGTGCCTCTGGAGTTGACTTGTGAGTTTCGCACAATTCTTTCAAGAACGTTATTGAACAAGTAACATCACAATGCATCACATCGCATTGTTTAATTCATTTCCTGACATTGAAGGTCTTGGTGTTGCCATTACCGATCTTGACGGAGTACCGTGTATTCTCTATCGTCATGCTGCATAGTCGAATGAACTTGGCACGGAAGGCAAAACTAGAGTGTAAGGCTCTGTAAGATGCCTTCATATACAACTTTGAAATCGATGAATAAGTCACGTGTATCGATTTGGAACTCCTGTTTTTTTTTCAAGATTTATCTTGATGTGTAAATTTGGGACTTTCCTGGCCTAAAACCACACTGATAGGGGCCGATCAGACTGTTGGTGAAGGGTCTTAGGCGTTCACATAATACGTCAGACAGAAGTTTATATACAATGTTGTCGCAGTTGCAGTTCAGCGGATCTCCCTTCTTTAGGATCGGTTCCATCCATAGGTTCCATTCTTCGCATATACTTTCGTCAGCCCAGGTTTTTGTGATGAGTTAATGTATGTTTTGTGTCAAGTCATCAGCTGCTGCTATAAGCAGCTCGGCTATTTTCTATTTTGTCTATTTTCTTCGTGAGCCTCCCGTTTTTTTTTTGTTAAGGCCGCTGTATACATTAATTTTTTCTAGATTTGCCTGTCTGCCTTCATCATCGAACCAGTACAGAGGCGGCCTCTCGAATTGATATTTGGCAGTCATGCCACTGGTGCTCTACGTTCGATGCTGGCGGCGTCGCACCATGGAGAGGTTTAGGGACATTCGATTGGAAAGGTCCCTGGTAGTCTCTTGCGATAGTAGGCGTTCGACGTTGAACCTCACAATGGTTCGCTGGCTTTGGGCTGTTACGTATATCCGCATCCGTATCTTGGCTATACCTTCCCACTATATTACTAGCCTAGCCATATTTAGCGGATTGCTCGTAGATATTGCCGATGAGCTCGTAGAAGCAGTCTATGGTACTCGTAAAGTCGTCCTTCTCGTCTGCCGGGGCATGGGCGTCTATAAGGCTTATGTTGGCGAAATTAACCCACAAAGGTTCGTCAGGCGTTCGCTCCTGATGCTCAAGATTTGTTCCCTAAGCTTTCCTCTTATGGCGAATTCGCAACCGAACAAACACTGCGACTAATGTCTTTGACGCGCCGGTTGACGGTTATATCTGCTTTGTAGCAGTCGAAGGGCTCCCCTAGTTGTTCGGCTGCAGTCGCTCTGTTAAGGTTCGAACATTCCACGTAGAGATGCGAAGATCATTGTCCGAGGTGTTCAACTGGCTCGTCATATTTTTTTTATCTGTTCCGTATAGGGTTATGAATAGTTCGTCCTGAGAATGCGTATTATGCCAGTATTATGGTATTGGTCGCTGTTTTAGCCTGCAAGAGTTATTCACCCCTATTGCGAAAGTCGTTTAAATTGTTCGACTCGTGTCATTTTAAGAGTCACTTCATTTTGCAGTCGTTTTGGTGTCAGTATTGCGAAACTTAAACGACTCGACTCTCCCCTCATTTATGTTCCACTTAAATTCCACAACTACAGATGACAGTCAGATTGAAATTTTGAATTCTTTTGTTGCGATATTTCCAAATTGTCCTTCCCATTTTATATCTTTAAATCAGATTGTTAGCTTAAATTCGAATTACTTGTGCATTAAATAAAAACAAAAAATACGTAATATAAGTATGGACAGCATAGCATTGAGTAATGATGACGATGATGAACAGGAATCCAATAACAGAGAATTAATACGAGTAAGAAGGAGTATCAGATCAAAATGCAACCCATTGGATTTACCAGATGCTAAAATGAATGAATGAAACGTCCAAAACGGAACTTCAGATTAGCTGTCACTTGTTGGACATTATTGGAGTGGATGAGCAAGGAGTCAACCACGTCCCTCGGGAGAAGCGACTTTTCTGCAGACGGAACATGTTCTCAACATTACTATAACCGAACATGTTAGATGATTTTGTAAAGGCCGTGCAGAACATAGGCTATTCCTCTGGCCTTCCACGAAACTCTATCAAATCGTGTAGCTTACTGTGATATCCATTCATGGCCGACGATGTAGATGGCTCTTGAGTTGCTGGAGGTTACAGTGGATCAGGTACAGGAACGTAGCGCAGGTGTTCAAGAGTCTGTAGAGCGCTAATTGATGGAAGGGAAGAACTACGTCAGTGGCCGCTAGATGGCTGGGTGGGTGAAAGGCAAACTGAACTAGTTGGCAGCCTTTGAGGAAAATTCGTCGGGGATGGAATCACCAAGTGACCTGGAATACACTGAACATGATGTAATTTTGTTTCTAGCGATATATTCGGATTTCTGAATGTAGAGTTGGCAGGAGCGTGTGGAACTGAAGTCAAAGTGGAACTTATGGGAGTAGTAGGAATAGTGGCACTTTTAGACGAAGACGCGCGGTTTGTGCTGATCTTGCTTGCTACTCACATAACAGTTGTTCAAAGCGTTGGCGTTCCCGTTTCTCATCGTTTCCAGACACTACAGTGGCTTCAAGTTGTTCCCGAAGCTGCAGCAATTGATCTTCCATTGTTGCAATGTTGACTTCTTCGTTCGATTTTCTTCCTATAATGGGCTGTTGTCGTCGGACGTATCTGTAGGATCATCGGACTCTTGGAGAAGTGTTGAAGATTTCCTCGTCCTCCGCTTTCCAATGGGCATTCGTTATGAAATTCGGCAGCAGTGTTAGCTGACAATAAAGTAGTCGGAATTCACGGGCTTTCGATAACTATATCGGAAGAGTCAGTTCTGCGAGTACGCTACGGTTGGCAAATCTAGTGGCAACGATTTGGGCAATGCTGGCTGCAATGGGTTGGCAATAAATTATCCCCTGGCTGCGGGATGTGCAGGCTAGATTCGTCCGCTGGCTGCGGGTTGGGCTGGTCAATATCCCCTTGAGCCATCTCTGATGACTCAATCACACAAGCACGCTTTAATACAATGCATTCAAGGGCACGGAACATTATAGAAAGAACCATCGGTGTTTTAAAACATCGATTCAGATGTCTTCTTGGTGCAAGGCAATTGCATTACACGCCTTATGGGGCTACTCAAATTGTAAATATTTGTTCAGTTTTACATAACATTTGCTTATATTACGAATCAGACTCCCCAATAATTGAATTTGAAAATCCGTCAGGTTCTAATATAGAGACAAACGATAATACCACATAATACCATTAATGATCAAGTTGCTGTAAATATACGAAACAATCTTTGTAATTCAATAACATAATTTATTAACGTTAAGTTCAATTACTACAATAAATATTTGATTTTTTCATATAAAAAAGGAATTGCATTTATTTATAGTATTAGACATTTAGATTTTGACTTACATTTTCCTTTGCTGATTCAATGTACATTTTGTTTTGTTCAATATCTAGTTGTCTCTTCTTAATTTTCAATTTATTTTCTTCTATTCTTTGTTTTTCATCTCGTTCCATTTGCAGTTCATACAGTTTTAATCTTGTTTCTTCTAAGTAAAAACGCTTTCTCTCATATCGATCACTTTCCTTTAAATGTGTCTCCATTTTATTTAATGAATTCTTCACTTCATTATACAAACTTTCCTGCACTTGTAATTGTTTCCCCAACATCGTTCTTAAATCGTCGTTTCGTTTTTGACTGGAGCTTGCAGTTTTAACTGATCCAGATGATGTTTCTTTCTGCGATTCACCAGTTTCATCTTCAAAAAGTCTTTGTGGAGATGAAACGGCTGCAGAACAAAAGGAAGCTTTTAATGGATTGTAGTCATTAGTGCTTTTTATCAGTGTATAATCTGAATGTTGCTTGTTTGGTGTTGATGCAGTCTTGACGATTGATTCACTTGTAGACCATGAAGAAGTACAGGGAATGTGTTCCGTCATCTGTATCGGTTGACTGCATCCAAATGCTTTTCCAGCTGGATCAACTTTTTCATTTAAAGCAAGTCTTTCTACCGCCTCATCAATTTCAGTTAAAACTGTTTTTTTCTAAGGACCTCCTCCAGTAGCTACTTGCTCTTTTTTATTAAACATGAGCTTCTTCTTTATTTTTTATTTTTTGAATTTCATATCAAACCGAACCTATAAAATATACATAAGTTTTAATTATTTTTTCTTTATATTCTCCATTTGCATAGGTATATGCATACCTTTTGCCATTCCTTTTCACTTCGTAAAGGTGGTCGGTCCTAAGCTGTTTAAAGTCTTCGTTACCTCTCCCCATCCAAATTTTGTGTCATCTGTTTGAGAAACATCTCTCTTAAAATTTGTTGCTAATGAAATATTCTCCTCCATTAATTCCACCAACCTTTTCATTTGTTTGGGATTTGATATTTTTATCCTAAAAGATTGAATAATTATTTAAACAATGTTTATTTACACTACTTAAGTTAAAACACAAACAAAACTTACATTGTGAAACAATTTTCACTGCTAGTCGTTAAACTTGTCGGTTTGTGACTCTAAAACGACTTCCAGATTACCAATGCAAATAGTTATTCGACTCGTGTCGCACAAAGAATACATTCCACAAAAGATAAACGACTCAAGTCGTTTAAATGACGTAAAGCAATTAGTTAAACGACTACTATAATACCGACTTCACATTGTCGTTTTGTGACGAGGACTTAAACGACTTTCGTAATAGGGGTGATTTACTTTTTGGGTATACACATTCAAAATTTAAAATACCGATGCTAGAACTGTTTGTTATTCTAATATTATAATAAGTGCAAGATTACATTGCCCAATAATAGCTATCAAATTGTTAATGCTGCCCTATCGAACTTTTTTTTTCTTCCTCAGATTGGTCAACTAATTTATAGAGAACTTGAGAGGCGGGAAGCTCTTAAAAGGAAAAACGAGGCTGAATTCCTAGAGAAAAATGGAGAACAAGCTTTTAAGGCAGTCAAAGCACTCGGAGAAAACTTCTTAGAGCAGTGTACCTAAAGAAAATGATTTTTGTTTAAAATAATTTGCAAACTCAAATTCTTTAATGAAAATGTTTAAATATTAAACTTTTGCAATTTATTAAAAACGTTTATTTATTATTTCGCCTGAGAAATGAGTTCTTTTTTAATCCAGTCATGCATCATTGGACTTCTAAGCTTTGTCTTGAAGCGCATACCTTTAAATACAAAATTCTATAATTCTTAAATAGCATCCTCATAAAAGTAGCGAACACATACATACGTATGTATGTGTTTATATGATGTGTATGCGCACGAAAATTGTCATTAATCTATCGTAGATGAAGGGTAGAAAGTTCTAAAATTATAATTAAATTCTGGTGACTCCAGTTGTCTTTCATATATGTAAGTTGTAGCAAAGAAATATTTATTGAATGTGGTAGTCATTGACTGTTAACTAAATGCACTGCGCAAGTATAGTAAACCTTTGTATGCACAATTTTTGGTAACTTGTTATTCCCGTAATTTATTTAAGTGTCGAAGTGTTGCGTGTACGAGTTTTCCCAAGTTATTTAGCAGAAATAAAATTTTGTTACGTTGTGTATGTGGAGTCAAAATAGTAACTTACTATTTCACAATGATGAGTGTTGGTATCTTACATTTGGATGGATCAATAAAATCAATGAAACCCCAAACACCTTATGCTGTCAAAACAACACACTGCTCTTATATTTCCTGACAACAAACAGTGCAAACAACTTCTACCCCAAGAAAGGGGTAATTTAATAATTTGACCAAATGTGGAAAAATGAGTGACATATGCTAGAAGGAGAAGGTGTTGACGATTAGTACTTAACAAACAAGCCAGTAAAATGGTTTCTTTTGATGGTGGAGTCGTCTTTAATTCGGTCAATGCATTCGTCTCCAACTAAGTCGAAAAACTTCTACTTTGTAAATATGTGATTGCTAAATCACTAAAGCTGGTTAATAGTCGTCTTTTTAAAATTAAATATTCAGTGAATTAGTCAAAAATGAGCTCAGAAGACGACTCTTCGAATAATTCTGACTATGATGAGGATTCATTTGAAAATGAAAGCATCGAGGAAGAGTTAGATGATGACGAATCAATTCCAGAAAAAGAAAATGATGTTGATGGAGGTTCATCTATGGATGATTTACTAACAGAGAATGACATAGACGATGTAAGTTATGTGTACTTTCATAAAAATAATTATTTGATGCTTACATATATTAGTAACACTTTTTAGTGTTTTATTTTCGTAATCGATTTACATTTGAAAATTTAAAATAATTCAATACATGTTACATTGTCTAAATAGTTTAAATTTTCAAAGCATGCAGGTAATAGTGCAACCTTAGACCTATTTTAAACATTTTTGATTGAAGATAGAAACGTTCGTGCACTTTTCAAATCTTAAATATAAGTTATGGTGTAACATAAACGGTTATAAGGTCTGAATCATGTTCGTACGGATCCTATGTTTGCATACATACATTATGTAGTCAGAAATAGTACCGTGCATGGTCGCATCACTTTGTCTATGATTTTTGTAATGACTAAAAGCTAGTGCAATGCCATCGCTATATCCAATTATGTCCATTTATCTCAACGAACAATATATTACGCACGACTGAACCACTACCTCCCTTGGCGTCTTTTGCGATCTTTGCGAAACCTTGATTCAAAATCAACAGTTTTGTATATTTTATTTTATTTTCATTTTATTTCTATTGGAATGGATGATGAGATCGATAGAAAACGAGCACTTGTGAGAAAAGGTTGAGGTAACGATGCAGCCTGGAGTGAACCTAAACCTAAACCAACAAGCCTTTTAGCTAGATTATTGTATAATCTAATAAATAGTAGACTACATGGTCTGGAACGTTAATATTCTTACGCTTTACGTATTATTTATGTATGTACGTATATCTATTCCATCTTAGGCTTTCAATTGTAACTTTTTAACTTCATTATACGAGTACAGCTCGTACAGACTCATAAAAGGTGGGACAAAAGTAATGCCATGTGACAATGGTGCCATTGTCGTCCCTTAACATTTATGTCTTAGACAGATAAAGAATTAGTTGACAAGAAGAAATGGAGCGATACACACCTAGGAACGCGGAATTATTGTTACTGCTTATTTGACCAATTTCCGATTTATTATTTTAACGCAGAGTAAATTTCCTCGTCGTCCTGCATCATGTGCACGTTTGGCTGAGCGTCTCGTGCAAACTGTTTCACTAGAGATGTCGCAGACGAGGACGTCTGAGTGAGTCCACAAAAATCGACGGGAAAACGATGCACACAATTTGGCATCAGCAGACGTTGCGTCGAATTTTGTTGAAAGACCTGAAGATGTACTCTTATAAAGTGCAAACCGTTCACCAATTGCTGCATGCTGACCGTCAAGTGAGATTAACAACAAACCACAAACCTTGCAAGTCATCCGTAAAACGAGCACAAATGTGCATCAACTCAGGAGGTGGTCATTTGGTCGATAACATTTTATCAACTTAATGTTATCAATTTTACACCTTTAAGTAAACTTTTCGAGAACACAGAGCCCAATTTTTTTCATTGGCAGTGAATTGCCTGTTTTGCCCCACCTTTTACTTATTCCAACTCTAAAAAGCTGCGCGCGTGCGAAAAAAAATCAGTGCTGTGCTGTGCAGTGCCAAAAAAAAGAAACAATTCGGTTATACCACCTCTCCCACACTCGGCCTAAGTAAAGGGTGTTTTTTTAGAAATTTAGTTTGTAAACGGGCAACACGGTTTCTACAGATTGTCAATTTGACAGCTGAAAGTTGATTTGTGGTTACTGGTTAGTTCGTTTTGCCATTTTACGATGAATAGATAGCGCCAGAACAACGCGTGAAAATTGTACAAATTTATTTTGAAAATCATGGTTCGGTTCGCCAAACTTATCATGAGCTACGGTTCACATAATCGTCCAACTGAGCAAGTTATTCGGAACACGATGAATCGTTTTCGCACCACGTATACTCTAGTGGGTAATATGACAAACAGTGCGAAGAGAAGAAGTTATTGCCGTTGTGGAGCGCAGTGTTGAGGAGAATCAGAATTAGTCGATTCGCCATCGTGCACACCAATTGGAGCTATGCCCATCTACTTTGTGGAAGATTTTATGGAAAGATGTTGGCTTAAAAGATCCAGTTTGTGCAAGAGTTGAAATCGCGCGACCATTATACGCGTCGATTCCGTTTGATCCTCATTTTCAACGCAAAATTTTGTTCCCCGATGAACAAAGGTGGAGAAAACCCAGAAGTCTTGGTCGAGACGCCCTTACAAGCATTAAAACTCACTGTTTGGTGTGCTTTATGGGTTGGTGGTATCATAGGCCCATATTTCTTTAAGGACGATGCCGGACAGAATGTTACTGTCGATGGAGAGCGGTATAGAAACATGATTTCTGACTTCTTCGTTCCTCAGTTGAATGGCATTGACGTGACAGAGCTTTGGCTTCAACAAGATGGCGCAACATGCCACACTACACGCGACACCATCAATTTATTGCGAGAAACATTTGTTGAGCGCATTATTTCGTGTAATGGACCTGTGAACTGGCCTCCACGATCCTGTGATCTCATACCTTTAGATTACTTTCTTTGGGGGTCACTATTCTACGTCGATAAACCAGAGACGTTGGACGATTTGGAAGTCAACATTCGCCGTGTTATTGCTGATATACGGCCCCAGTTGCTTGGTAAAGTTGTCGAAAATTTTACTTCACAATTGCGCTTCATTCGAGCTAGCCATGGCGCGCGTACCATATGCCCGATATCATATTTAAACACTAATGACATAAAATTATCTATTAATTAAAGCTAATACCATAGACATTAACATTAACTTCAAGTGTTTTATTTCATATTGAATTTGTATACCGCTAAAGAAAACACCCTTTACTATTGTTACGCACATGACTGAGTGCATGTAAAACCTATGGATATCTGGTTGTGGGTGTGAATTTTGCTGGTCCACAATTTCATATTGTTGTAATTTTCACTTCGCAGCTTTACTTAGCATCATCGGTGTTTGAATTTTTTATGTTTGTTTGTGATTATGACTCCGGAATTCAGGCTTGACGTAGCCAAAATAGTAAACACTTTTCTGCCTACGTCCACGTTTGCACCTAAATACAGGAAAATTAATGCGACATTTAGTGAAACACAGGTAGATCCACACCCAGACCTCTCAGATCATTTAGACCTGAAGCAACCTGCGTACGAACTAGCGCCGTTATTCTTTCCTCATCACGATCTCACCATTTACGTACGTAGTGATGTAGCATTCCAACAATATGTAATCCATGTTCCAGAAGTCCCATTCAAAGAATTGTATCCCTGTATCTTCAGACCCGAAGGATTGTGTGTTGAGATCGTTGCTACGGAAGGTAACTTGGCTCAGCTTGTAAATGAGTCCACGTGAATACTCGACGTTGATAGGCATACCGCCAGCACCCTGGACTTCTTTCTAACTTCTCACCCTGATAAGTATACTGTTGATGTGCTTTCTCCTCTAGGCTCGTCCGACCATTGTGTCATATTTTCAGTATATTATATTCAATTTTTCGTACACCGATCACACAGTCAGAAAAATGATTCCTAAAGCAATCGTATGGCAGTACGAGAAAGAAAATTGGAACGCACTCAATATCTTCTTCAGGAATTTTAAATGGTCGATATAATCACAGATTGTATTCCCTTTGGAATGAGATCCTTTATCCCTCATCGGAAGAAGAGCCAAAAAATCCCTCATCGGATGAAACAAAATGAACTGTAAAGAGGCCGTCAAGGTTAGAGAAATATTTTTTCGGTCCTTCAAGACCAACCAGACAGAGGAAAACCGAAAAAAGTTTAAACGAGCCAGAAATGACTCCAACGCCTTTCTTAAGCGTGTGAAATTCCAATACGACCAAAAACTGAGGCAAGAAATACTGCAATGTCCCAAGGGGGTAAAAATTGTTGGTCGTTTGTCAAAAACATTAGAAATTCCGCTTCATCCTCCATTCCTACACTTATTTACAATGACATTTCAGCTGTCAGCTCTTTGGACAATGCAAATCTGCTTGCTGCACACTTTGTGGCCAGGTCAACACTTCCAGATTGTGCTTTGTCTCCGCCTACACTTGAGTGCATCGAATCTCCAATGGGACGAATCCACTTTTCCACTCGTGTAGTAGAAAGAGTACTTAAAGATCTTAACATTTTTTTTTCTGAGAGGTGTTCCTCTCTGGAAAAACCGGTGCGTAAGCTTTTCCATAAATCCTACTCTTTTCACTTTTTTCGAGCAGATGCAAGACAGCATTTTTCCAACCCGTCAGTAAAAAAGGCGAATCTTCTCTCTTATTCTACAGATCCATTTCACTTACGTCCCCTCTTTCCAAGGTCATGGAAACGCTGATAGACCGTCAGCTCATGAAATATCTCGGAAATCGAAAACTTAATGAAAAAGGACAAAATCAGTTTTGTGGGGGTTTACTCCCAATCCAAAGAGATCCGCCCAACGGGTTAATCTGTTAAAATTTTGCTGTAAAATTTTGTTGAGCATTAATTTCCAGGCGGAGTGAAAGGACACCGCCTTGCGGTGTACCTCTGCTCGCTCTTCTTTTGGAAGAAGCCCCACCTAGTTTGGAGTTGATTATTCTGCTATTTAGCATAAGACTGTGAATGATCTACCTTCAGAGTTGACAGCTTAGTCGTAATTGGGGATGTATTGACGTTGTTATAGCCACCGTCTACGTCCAGGAACGTGACCATTGTATACTGTCTATAATGTAGGGATTGTTCAATGCAAAAGTCATGGATCAATTGTAGATCGTATATGGATACCAATTAGTCATTCTATAGTTTTCAGACGGAAAGATGATAGATTTATAGGTCTAAGGTCCTTTGGGACAACTTGAGAATATTTTCCGGTTTTGGGAATGAAAACTACATCTCCATGACAAGGGAATTTTTACGCAGCTCCTCATGATATTCTCTAACGTTGGCAGGCTAATATCTGAAGACCTTCTTAACTCGCAAGGTAATATACCGTCTGGCCCAGCAGACTTGTATGATGTGAAACTATGCAGCGCCCAGGGCAGCTTGTCTCTTGTAATCAGACTGTAAATTTTAGTTGCTGTTGCAGTAGTCCTGCAAAGCTTGTTACTGGTCATGAATAGGGAGCTATATTGAAAGTGGGTATCCAGCAACAGTTTGATGTTGAGGTCCTCCACGAGCCATCGGTTTCTTTCAAACAGCTAGCCATCGTGAGATTTGTAGAGAGGATGCTTCTTAGCCGCGATGCCTTAGAGGTTTCTTTTATTTTTTCACAGAATGACCTCCAGGATTGTCGTTTTGCGTCCTCAGTTCTTTTTTTTATATATTTTGAGGGATTCTTTGTATGAGTCCCAGTCAGTCACTTTTCTGTGCTTTTTGCTTGGTTGAAAAGTTTCCTGCAAACGTTTCTAGCCAGCTCCAGTGCTGATGTCCACCACTGCGGCTTTTTCTTGCCTCTAGGTTGAATAAGAAGTCAAGAAGCAGCCACAGCCTGATTGAAAGCCTCCAACTGGCAAGAGTGATAAATGTTAATGTGCTATAGTCAATCAGACAAGCCTCCACCACGGTGACATTCGAATCCTTGAATATTTCAGGAAAAGAACCAAGATCTGAAGCTGTATTTCCTGCTTCGTTTAAAGGAGGAGGAAGTTGCTTATCAGCATCCAACCCATCCTTTTTGTAAGCCCTTAGGTCCAACTTTACTTTGTTCCCCATGTCCGCAATTCTCTCGACCTCTGGAATGGATCCGAGAGTGCAGCATAACGGCGCTTTATGTAGAACACCTTGGATGGGGCATGCCGATGCGGCTGAGACTTTGATTCGTTTTTTGAGGGAGAAATGTGTGAGTGGTGAGCATCCTTTAGTTTCAGAATTCCCCTCGAGAGTTCGATGCTCATGAAGAAGCAAGTGCTCATAGTAGTGTGAGATTCTTACTCACTAAAAACACCTCCTTCGAAATTAATAAGAGATGCGATTAAGTTTCGACTTATGAAATAATTTTTCGATCATGAAACAAACGTATATTTATGACCTGTTTAACTTCTGTTTTCTCCCCTTTCTTTAACAAGCTTTTGATCCTGGTCAAATCACAGCAAAGCTCCAACAACGTAACGATGACCCTTTTGTCTATTTCTCACATAATCAGAGTTTAAACAAATTTGGAAGATCTCTTTAATAATTCCCATACACAAAATAGAATTAAGGAATGAAGTAACCAAGTATCGTCCCATTTCTTAACTTTCTCATATATATGAACTCTTCGAAAGTGTTTTGTACAAAGTCATAAGTTTTAGTGGAATGTGTTAGTTCTCGTAGCTGGCATGATACTTTGATCATCATTACACACCTTGATTTACGAGTATCTAGCGTTCTCTAAAAAATGGCGAAGAAATCGAAGTTATTGCAACTGATTTCACTAAATCCTTCGATAAGATATCAGATTAAATGAGCCTTTTCAAAGTGTCTGCCTTCGGCTTTGAACACCATATTATTAAAATGCATATCTTGTTACATCAAAAATCGTTATTATAAGTTTTGGCCATCTCTGATGTTCCACAAAATAGTCATTTAGGCCCTATTCTTTTCATCCCAATCTTAAACTATTTTGATAGGGTTATTAAACACTCCTCCCTCCCGGTCTTCATTAAGGATACCAAATTTTTCAAAGCTATCTCTTCACCACAAGACATCATATTTCTTCAAGACGATCTAGATAATTTTCTATTTGGCGCCTCAAAAATTGTCTAAAGCTTAAGGTCGCCAAAATCCAATCAATTACTCTATCGCTTAAGTGCAACCAGTCATCCCCACGACATTATCTTCTCCGAAAACAACCTGTACCCCTTGTTCAATCCCTCTGCGAGTAGTTGCATTTTGTACAACGGGGAATTAAATTGCTTTATAAAGGGGTAGTCCAAAAAACTACTTTCCTATATTAACTTCGTTTGGACCCTATTTAAATAAGCCAGTCAAGAGTGGTCCCCCTTTCAGCGAGTTTATATTTGCAGAATTAAGAACATTCAGCATAATCTTCTTCGAGCTTCTGCCTTATCTCCCTCTTAGATCCACCTCAAACTTATTATTTCGAATACCCTTGAAGAAGGCAGGAACGCAGCAGCCATTCTGTTTATTCATCGGATCCTCTCAGGATCTGTCGACTTCGCATCTCTTTACAACGCTATTTCCCTTAACATTAACCCTCGTAATTTACGATGCTTTCGTCTCTTTTATCTGCCGACTCAAAGTACCTCCTGTGGTTCTTATGAACTGATTTCCCATACTCTGCGAAAGGACAACACTAACCCTAGCGTTTTCGATTTCGACTGCAGCACAACTCTTCTTAAACCACAATAGATTTCCCTCATCATATTCCGTAGTCATAAGTTTTAGGTTTTTAAGTATTAGCCTTTGCATTTGCGTAATATTTTGCAGTTACCTCATAATTTATAACCAAGTGTTACTCCACCATGGATAAAATTATGAAACCCTCAATTCAGTTGTTAACATTTGTTTTATCTAAGTCTATCTCTATCTACCATCAGCGATTTGTTTAGCTACGAATACTCCCCCCTCCCCTAGAAAAAAAAAAACACAGGCTGTGTCTTATAGATGACTAATTATAGTCAATATTATCTAGATTATATAGATAGAACCACTAATCTTATCGTATTTTTTATGAACTTTGCAGAGCTTAAATGGTGGTCCTGATAAGCATTCGCATGAAGAAATAGACAAAGATCTTTCGATTTTGGACTCTGATGAAAATGATATTGAGGTTTCTGAATTTGTAGACTCGCAACAAAATAAAGTACCTCCTTATATGGGTAAACAATATGAGGCACTGACCGAAGTACTCGTAAATGAACATGAAATTGAAGAAAGTGATTCTGCAGATTCCGAAGTTCAGATAATTAAAGATGTTAAAACCCTGGCCATAGATACTCAAGAAACTCTATGTGACAAAAAGACAACGGATGATATAAAGCATAATAGTGTCGAATGTGAAGACGACTTATCTCAAAATGAAACGGATGTAGAATTCAATATCACAAGCCAAACCCCAACTAGTTTTAATTCTGAAAACCATGCCTTCCATATGGACATCATTCCCAAAGCAACTCGCTCTAATGGTAGCATACATCAACATCAAAGGTGTTATTCGTATCAAATCGCTTCTGTCTACTTTTTTGAATACTGGTACCATATGTACGAGTACATATATAATTTATAATTTGTTCGCAGGTCTACTAAAAGTTCAAATAGAAAAAGTCTGAGTTTTTCCAACGAACGAATGAGGGAAATTGAACGACATAATCAGATTTTGTTAAAGAAGATTCTCTCCCAAAAGCCACGCAAGGAAAATGTATCAAAAAAGAAATCTTTAATGGAATTAAATTGTTTTAGCTATTTTTTTCTATATTATTGTAGCTGACTGGCCCAAATATGAGGACCTCGACTTCTGCTATCAATAGGAAGAAACAACAGCGTCAAATTGACTTGGATAATCAAGTTTTAAAAAGGAAAATTGAAGCAATATCATTGCGAAGACACCAGGATACATATTAGAAACCATTCAAGGAAAAAGCTAATAAATTTATATATTTTTATATTCTGCAAGTAATTTACAAGTGATATTTTTGCTTATACAATTAAATGAAATCAATCGAATAGTAATATATGAGAATTGTTATAATTTCCTTATTGATTTTGAGATTCAAATAAGAACCTCAAGAGTTTGTAATAATGATAATGTGGTTCTTGCATTATACTGTGTCTTCTGTCGTCTCCTGTGTCTCCAAAATTTGCTATTGCATCCTTTGTTTTTACATTTTTTTTTTCAAATTTCATACCACATGCCTTTCGATTGGCCTTCGAAATGGAAACAGTGGGAATCAACAAAATTTATATAACTAATTATGGTGTGGAGGTATTTTTTCGAACAAAGTATTTCACTAAGAAGCATAAAAGACTTCGGCATATTTAGGTAAGTAGCCCATTGGCAGGCATAGTTCTCGTATAAGGGGGTTACAAATATCAATAAGCTCAAAAATGTGTTTTGAGAAGTTTTTCTCTCAATATCCTTGTGAAATCTAAGAAATTTATTCGAAATCTGGGACCATGTGTGCGTAAGCTGAACCGACCATATATCAGCAATGCTCTTCGATCCTTATAGTTGTATCAAGGTGGCGCTGCAACAGTTCAGGGTGAATGTGGGCCACAACTAACAAGTCTCTCCAGTTAGCGTGATTTTTAACCTCTGCTTTTCATCTTCGGACTACAAGTCGGTTGAGGTCGGTTGCTTTGCCCTTCTGATTCT
Source organism: Volucella bombylans (assembly GCA_949129095.1). Lineage (NCBI taxonomy): Eukaryota > Metazoa > Arthropoda > Insecta > Diptera > Syrphidae > Volucella > Volucella bombylans. The sequence goes on along the minus strand of OX422140.1, from coordinate 198,285,702 downwards.
ATGCGCAATTATCTTACTAGATCCACGTCGCCGTACAGCTCGTATAGTTCGTCATTGAATCTCATCCTCCAAAACCCGTCGACGCAAACGGGACCGAATATCTTACAAAGAATTTTTCTCTTGAAATGGCCGAGAATATCTTCATCCGTTTTCTACAGAGGCAGGGCCGCTTCAATGAATTTTGGCGCCCGACGCGGAATAATAATAGCGCCCGTTAAAAATGTAGATTTAAACAATATGACTAAATTTTAAGACGATCCCAAAATTGAAAATATTTAATTTATACATTTTCACATCCCCAATGCGTTTTTTTTTTGAGGTTTGCCCAGTAGGCCTATTCCTCTATACATATAAATACAAATTAAAAAAGTTGAGATAAGTTTTACTTGTTAACCATTTCATGCATTAAAAATAACCAAAAAAAAACAACAACGAAAAAAGTGTTTAAGAAATAATAAGTATAAATTAAATAAATTAAATACGTTCACGCAACTATTAAATAAATAATAAACCATAAACACGTATTATTGCACTTGCGTGTTTTTTGGTGAAATGTTTTTGCCCAGTAAAAGAAAAAAGATGAAAAAGTTTAAAGCTAAAATTATTTTACACGTACATTTTACGTACATTTTACAAGAATAAGGTTTCTTTAAAGAAGTCACAAAAAAATATAAACTAAAGTTAGGTATTTCCATAGGCAAGAAAGTTTAATATGAAAATGAGTGTTGCCTTATGGTGTCTTGAAAATGATCTTAAGGGCCTTTATTTTGGCAAAACCTTCCACTAGAAAAGTACTATCAAGCTCCGACGTAATTTCTTTTGCAATTGATATGGTTGCCAAAGATATCAATCCTTCCTTTGATATTGAAGAACGTAAGAAATTTTTTGTAACCTTAAGTTTGGAAAATGAACGTTCTCCTGATGCTACAGTAACTGGTAAATTTAAAACTATTCTTAGGGTTATAACAGTATTTGGAAAAAAGTGTTCGTATTTCTGTTATGAATAAAATTAAAATTGTCTATCGCGGAATCATTTTCTTTAATGAAAGTTGACAACATGATGATTTCTCGATAAAATTCAGAGCCACAACAGCTATGATCCTAGACCTCTAAAAACAAGGAGAATCACCATTTCTCAATTCTATGAGAAATTGTTTTGTTGAACACAAAATCTCAATTGCCAGCTGGTCGTACATAGGGGTTTTAGTGTCAAACTTATAAGATGTTTTTTCAGAGCCGACCATCTGTTTACAAAGCTAGAGAAAAAAACATATAAACTCTCCACCGTGTCAAAAAATGCCACTGCGTCAAAAGAACATTGAACAGCTTCAAGGATGACTAGATTCAGCGAATGTGAAGAGCATGAGACGAACAAAGCTCTTGGTTCCAGAGCTTTAATTCTAGCTTTCATACCACAAATTTTGCCTTTCATGTTTGGACCAATGTCATATCCTTGGCCCCGGCAATTTGATAAAGCAAGGCTTAACTTTGAAAGCTCACCTAATACTAGCTCAGTTAATCTATATGCGGTTGTCTCCAATGCTCAGTTTCCTTGGCCATCTGGTTTTGCATTCCAGAATCTATTGTTTTGTCGTTTTGCAGACCTAAATCTAAATCTCTCAAGCTGTCTTGCTACATGCTCTTGAATAGCCCTTGACAAGTGACTTCAGTCACTATAGCATGTGCTGGATTTCGAGTAAACTAACCATGTCCTTGATGTTTTCTTACGATTTTTTAAATCTCCTTGGTAAAAACGGGTACTAAACTTTTAGTTACAGGGAAACCAAAATTTTCTACTTGAACAGGACCCTGCTCCACTAATAATTGAATAACTTGATTACTTAAATTTGGCCATAATTTAGGCTCTTCAAATGCTGCTAAAACATTATTTGCACTACTTCCTTCAACATCATGTAACACATGTAAGGCTGATTCTGCCTGAACTGGCTCTGCAATATTTCCTGTAGGCAATAAATTATTGCAACTTTTTCTTACCGATGTTGAACGACACACAGCAAGGTATTTCCTGAACTGCAGCGCCTGTTTTATATTGTCTGCTTCATTCGCCTTCCGTTTGCTCCTACACTCACTACCTGACAGTTTTTTCTTTCCTGAATACATTTCTAAGTCCCGACCACAAGGCAACACTTTTTTTGAAAATATTTTTCAACCGACTTGACTCAGTTGTATGAGTAAACAGGAACTTTTTTTTTCCAATTTAGAAATAAACAATTACAAAAAAGAGACAATCTATTTATGTACATATTATTTTAACACTGACTGGGTTTTCTAAATTCTCAAAATTAAAGCACAATTCTAAAATTATCCAAAAACAAATCTGTGCAAAACAAAAACGTACTCTGACATGACATACATAATACAATCTTAATAGAACAAGCGCATACCTACTGTGAAATATACGTATAATATATAATATACAACTCAATGCGATCGAAGCTAACAACACGTTCTCTTCTACCTTCTACATCGAACACGTCTGCCTTTGTTTGTTGGAACTAATTTTACTTGTAAATAACTTGCATTTGGCGCAGATCCAAAACCATAGACTAACTATAACTAGATATCAAACTTTCCAGATATTGGAAAATCAAAACCGGTTTTCTTCTGAAAGTCCCTATCCGTGTGAACCTGTCCGTGAATACGTGAGAATTGTCAACAATGTCAAAATTCGAAAAGTTTTACGAGTGACGTCACCCATATAAAAATGACGCGGTGAATTTCGATTTTGACATTTCTCATATTTACAAATCTAATTTCGTGTAAGTTGCAAAAAAATTTTATGTTGAACAATAATTTTGTTTATTATATTTTCTAGGACAACAAAAGAAGAAAAATTTACACATTTGGAGCAAGTAGAAAACATTTTCCACAGAATACTGCGGCCACGAACAGATTGCCTTGGATTGGAGGTGGCAAAAGCAGTTGGAAAAGTTTGTTTACATTTTCTTGTGAGTAACTACAAACATTTTAATTTCAAAATAATTTATTTTACTTCTTTTTTACGGTAACAACAATGAATCTAAATGCACCATTCAAGAGCTTTAAGAAATGTGGATGAGTGATCTAACTAATTACATGTAAGTAAAAAGAATACATTTTCGTATAGCAATACATATAATGCCTTTTTCCTTGCAGATCCAACATTTGAAGTGCAATGGTTTCAAGAAAAGCGTTCCCAGTGTGGAACCATCGTGAGCTGATCAAATAAATGTGAGTAAAAAGAATACATTTTCGTATAGCTATACATATAGTGCCTTTTTCCTTGTAGATACAACATTTGAAGTGCAATGGTTTCAAGAAAAGCGTTCCCAGTGTGGAACCATCGTGAGCTGATCAAATAAATGTGAGTAAAAAGAATACATTTTCGTATAGCTATACATATAGTGCCTTTTTCCTTGCAGATACAACATTTGAAGTGCAATGGTTTCAAGAAAAGCGTTCCCAGTGTGGAACCATCGTGAGCTGATCAAATAAATGTGAGTAAAAAGAATACATTTTCGTATAGCTATACATATAGTGCCTTTTTCCTTGCAGATACAACATTTGAAGTGCAATGACATTTGTTCATTTCACCACGGTGTGGGTAAGTTTTTCGCTTCACCATGAATGTTTTCATCAGGAGAGCATGTTCCGAAAAAATGTAAATTACAATTCATGAATAAATTGGATTATTCGATTAAATGGAAAATATTGTATTAACTTTTCATACGAAGTAATAAATAATAATTAATGATTATTTGGTTTTATTTGTGAAAATAGAACAATAAATAGAAAATTAGTGCTTTATAGGTCCATTTAGTACGACAGCGAATTGACCAATTATTTTTTGAAAAAATATGGATGTGACTGGACAATTTAGCTCATATTTAATGCTTTTGTATTACTAATTCCATTACTAACGCAACATTTCCATATACTTTGCTCAATTTTTGCATCAAAAAATTTCCGAGAAGAAGAAAATTGATGTAAACACAACGCTGTACGTTTCACAAATATCACGTTGTAATTCTAAAATTTGGCTGGATTTTCGTGAATGTCAACGACATCAAATCGGAGTATAAATCTTATACCGTTAGAAAGAAACCTTTCGTCAGCGAAGCAAATAAAAAAAAAACAAAAGGACTTTGCTAATAAATAAAAAAACAAAGGATTTGTGTTCTAGGATTTCTTCAGAAGAGTCAAAATTTTGCATTTATGAATCAAATAGGCCTTCGAAAGCATGAAGACAACCAAATGAAACTTACAGTCGAAATACACAAGGCAAAAAGTAAAGCACGGAAATGGTTGTTGTGTAATATGGAGCTAAATATCCACTGTTGAGATCGGTAATTTAGTCACAGTAATTCAGAAAAAGAAGTATACTAAAATATTTAGAGCGAAAATTTGCTTCAAAGGACACAAACAATGCTTATTGCGAAACATTTTTTACTCCCAACAGGACAACGATTTCAAGCATAAGTCCATATCCACATAAAGTCCCTCACGCCACCACATAGCCCCGATCTTAACCCGTTCTCTTTGGAACGCCTTTGGAATCATTAAATGATGAGGTTACGAAAACATGTCATCACATCGAAGCCTCAGTTAAAAATTTTAATTTTTAGCTTAATGGCAAGAAATAATATGTGAATATATGGAAAAGTTGACGCATTCTATGCCAGACCGGCTTAAAGATGTTAACAGCATTAAATAATACTCAACAAAGTAGTAGCAAAATCTGTTGAAAACAATTATAAACAAAAATTCCCTTCGACAAAACCAAATTAAGTTGGGATATCATTTCACATTGTTTGTCAAATTCTGGAAATTATTTTTAAAAAATAAACAATTAAAACACCACCGCTTTTGTACTTTATAATGTGTGAAAAAAAAGATTCTCGAAATATTTTGGAAAAGCTTTAAATTCAAATAGAAAAACAAATATTTTCCTTAAAAAACTAAAAAATGATCAAAAATGTTAATTGTACTTATCAGTATTATTTAATTAATTTATTTACTCAACACATTCAAACTAAAAGAACAGCAAGGAAATTGATTTTAAAAGTTGCCATTAATTAATAATCCTTTTCATTGATGTCCAGAGTACAGAGTTTGTGCCTAAACATAAAAAATGCTTATACAATTGACTCTCAATACAAGCTTAAGCTTGATTTCAGAATTGTAATAGTTTCAATTCATTTATATCTTCAAATGAAACTTTCAAAATATAATCCTTAGTTCCTTTTTTAATTTTATTCTGAAACGATCCCCTTTTTGTTCAATTGAAACAAAAAAAAGGGTTTTTTTTTTAAATATATTCTATTATCTTCACTTTTTCACCACGTTGAATTAAATATTCAACAGCGAAAAATATTTTTCCTTTTATTTTTGCCTTTATTATATATACTTAGCGAACATTACGTGAAATTTGTTGTCATTTTAGCCATTCTGACAGGTTATAGAGATTGAGAATGTGTTGGTGATTCACTTACAGTGTGTCTGTGCGAAAGTTAAACGTTTGCAAAAGTATTAGTAGAGTTTGATATCTAGTTATAGTTAGTCTATGTCCAAAACTCTGCTCCATAGGAAGTTTAATTTGTCAGTGGTTTCTGTGATTTCTATGGCATTTGGTCATAGACTAACTATACCTAGATATCAAACTTTCCAGATATTGGAAAATCAAAACCGGTTTTCTACTGATCGTCACTAACCGTGAGACTCTGTCTGTGAATACGTGTGAATTGTGATCAATGGCAATTTATCTCCTTTTTTATACAAATCACGCCCATTTGAGCCAAAAAACGTCATCCACATTACACACAATCGTGCAAATTGCTCTCATTCTAGCAAATCTTGGCAAAGTTATAGAGATGCAGAAGTGTTGGAATTCACTTACAGTATGCCTGTGCGAAAGTTAAGGGTTTGCAAAAGAATTAGTAGAGTTTGACATCTAGTTTAGTTTATCTATGATTTTAGTGCAGAATTTGTGACGTATGGCGCGGAATGATACAACTGCTCCAGAAGCACATACAAAAAAAATGGATATTAAGTTCTAGGTTCGATGAAATAGGGTATTTTTTTGGATGAACTGCAACTGCGTTACTATGCTGTTGAAATTGCGTACAGAGTACAGACACAGGCACTGGAAAAGGCTGTAAGCTGAAGTTAGGTATCGGTGTATATTTAGTGTGTGTATTATTATTATGAGGATGTAAACTATGAGGTGTTGCTGCATTGCAATGGGAAAAATATTTTCTGTTAATTTTGAAATGTACTTAAAAACGATGTTTGCAAAGCACTATTTAACGAATCTATTACCTAGTTTAATGACAGCTTTAAGCGCATTATTCAATACGGTTTGAATTGGTGTTTATATGAGCGCATTGAAGCAATGCGTCTGTTCCGACCTGTACAGAGACCATAAAGTGGGACTGCGATAATCAAAGTCGTATATAGAGTCTCCTTACTTGTTTGGGATAAGGCCTTACTACTCAATTGCCTTCTTAGCCAAAGAAACAACAATTTTCAAGAGTCATTCTTCGTTTTACTTCTGCTGAGGTGTTGGCAGAATTTATAGCATAGACTAACTATACCTAGATATCAAACTTTCCAGATATTGGAAAATCAAAACCGGTTTTCTACTGATCGTCACTAACCGTGAGACTCTGTCTGTGAATACGTGTGAATTGTGATCAATGGCAATTTATCTCCTTTTTTATACAAACCACGCCCATTTGAACCAAAAAACGTCATCCACATTACACACTATCGTGCAAATTGCTCTCATTCTACCAATTTTACTTTTAATTGCTCTTATTCTAGCAAATTTTGACAAAGTTATAGAGATGCAAAAGTGTTGGAATTCACTTACAGTGTGTCTGTGCGAAAGTTAAGGGTTTGCAAAAGTATTAGTAGAGTTTGACATCTAGTTTAGTTTATCTATGATATATAGAAGAGCCAAGGTAGACAAAGCCCTTTACTACCTCGAAATTATAGCTGTTGATAGTGACGTTCTGTCCAATTCGTCGGTGTTGTGAGTCCCTTCTTGTTGGCAGCATATACTTGGTTTTGTCCTCATTTACCTCTAAACCAATTTTGGCAGATTCAGTTTCAATAAAAGCTAATACTACCATTTACGAGTATGTTAATATCATCGGCGTACGCTAGTAGTTGCACAGACTTTTGAAAAATCATGTCTCCAGTGTTCGCTTGTGAGTTCTGAACAATTCTTTCAAGTATGATGCTAAAGAAGTCACCTTGTCTAAAGGTCTCGGTTAAGTCGGTACCGATCTAGAAGGAGCAGCGAGTGTTCTCTATCGTCATCCTGCAGAGGTAAACTAGGTATGGCTCTCTATAGCTCGTCTCTATAGATGGTGTCATATGCGGCCTTAAAATCGATGAAAAGTTGGTGAGTATCGATTTGTGTTTTTTCTGTAGTAGTGTGAAAATTTGGTCAATTATCTAATTTCCTGGCCTGAAACTGCACCGATAGTGGATTATTAAGTTCACAAGGTTACTTCAAGAAGCTTTGGATACCTCGACCAATAAGTCGTCAGGACCAACAGCTTTATTCGATTTAAGGTTAGATATTGCTATTCATACTTTGTTTTGGTCAGGTGGACAAAAGTTTTGGCTATCGTCGTCTAAGTTGAATGGTCTATTCTAGCTGACGGCGTAATGTGCAGAAAAAGTTTTCTCATGTTCTCACCACCGACTGTGAATCTACTACGAGGTTTCCTTCCTCATCTCTCAAGGTTTCTGTAGGGGTCATGTTCCCTTGACACGTTCGTTTTACCTGTTGGTAAAATGTCAGTACCTTACTGAGTACAAACTCTCAATATCTTCGTTCGCCCGTTTCTTATGTTCTGTTTTTCTTCTTCTGGAAAAGCCGATGTTTTTCGCGTCTCTTTTGCTTGTAGAGCTCATGAGCGACTCTCGTACTTCTTTGCATTAATTTTGATGGGGGCGAATGCCCCCATTTATTCGGCTTAAAACAAGCTATAACTTAAAATTAAACTTAAAACTAAGGTTGGTTAGAGTGGTTTTTCGTAGCATACGGGGGATTGGTTTGTTCGTGCCATAGGAGGTGTGGTGAGTTGGTAGATAGAATAGACGAGGGGTACGTAGATTACGAGGGTTAATGTTGAGGAAAATAGAGTTGTGAAGGGACGCGCATTCAACGTGCCCTGAAAGGAGTGTATAAATGAAGAGAAAGATGGCTGTATCTCTGTGTTCATCTAGGGTGTTTAGGTTAATAAGGTTGAGACGATTCTGATAGGGGGGCAGAATAAAAGGATCGTCTCAGGGTATACCCTCGAAGAGCAAATCGAAGAAAGCGGCGCTGGATGCTTTCTATTCTCGAGATATAAACACGATGATATGGGGACCACTCTTGATTGGCCTACTCTAAGAGGTGGCGAGGGACCTGGTCACGTATGGGTTGGTGAATTTTTTGGACCACCACTTTACAAAAAATATTGCAGAGTTAAGTTTAAGGATTATCCCATCTATATGTAAACGGAAGTTGAGCTTCCTATCACACAAAATGTCGAAGTCGCTAAGAGATTGGACGTAGGAGATAGGTTGGTTGTGGAGAAGGTAGAGTCGGGAAGGAAATTGGTGCCGCTTATGCGAAAAGGTAATGGATTGGCGTTTGGTGATATTAAGTTCCAAACAATTTTTGAGGCACTAGATCGAAAAACTTTCAAGGTATTGTTGGATGAGGAGGGAGTCATGGGGAGAGGAAATGGTTTTGAAAAATTTGGTATCGTCGACAGGGAGACAGACGAGTGTTTGATGATCCTATCGAGATCATTTATGGTTAATATAAAAAGAAGGGGACCGAGATGGCTGCCTTGTGGAACACCAGAGGTAACCAAAAATGGTGCCGATTGGGCTGACCTAAAACGAACACTGTAAAAACGGTTTTCGAAGTAAGAGGATTAGGGGATTGGTGTGTAAGGGCTTTGTGTCGGATAAGCGAGGAGGGAGGGCTAAAATTGGGGAATATGTTTGCTTTGAAGCTCGGGATTAGAGCTTCGCTTTTTTGTTAACATGTTTTTTATTTGAAAGGGAGTTGGAGAGGGGTCTTTTTTAAGCTTATCATCAAAACTACGTTTATTTTTAGAATTTTAATTACTGTCGAGATGTGGATGTTCTCGTTCCTCAGAGGATTTGGTGATACTTAACTTCCCGGGTTTAGTGGCCTTACCAGGGGAAGTATGGAACAACCGAAAATATTTGGTTGGGATATTGATTTTGAAGCTGTTGGAACTATTGGGTCAGCAAGGGAAATCATCTGGCACTCGCTAATGGTGATAGCATAATTTCGGTGAAAGAAATTCCGCACCCAAGAAGCATCAGCGTGTTGAGGAGCACCTTCAACGTAGGATGCCGTATGGTTTCCCTTTTTCAGATTTTCGAGTCAGCTTTTCCATTTGGAGGGGGTCCATAAAGTTCCGAATTATTTGAGCAGTTTGCGTGGAGCGTCGTCGGGATACTAGTTGGTAAAGGCAGTGCGGTTTCGGTTTCCGTTGTTAGGGCGGCGGGAGAAGTATTTGAAAATGATGGCAAGTGAGACTCCGTGTCTACTAATTCATTATGAATTGAGACATTGTACGGGGAACTAGCTTGGAATTGAATTTGGTCAGGTATTCCATCGATTTTGTGGGAAGCCAATCTCATTTCTATACCGATTTCGGCAACGGTCAGCCAAGTTGCTATGAGTTCATCGCTGACGTCAATCATTTTAGAGTCAAGGCATCGAGCTTAGAATCTGATGGATGCGGGGACGGATGTATTTTTTTGGAGGAGGATTGAAAAAGCAATTCGAGATCAGTACGGAGAAGATTGATAGAGTCATTTATGTGTGTAAGTACGTTGGATTTAAGGAAAAATTGTTTTGAGGAATGGTTTTAATCCATCGAAGTGATATTGCTCAGATTATCGAACAGATTTTGGTTCGCTGCCACTTGCTTTTCGATCATTCTTCCTGTGGACTTGTAAGCTTCCACATTATTATCAATGCAGTTTACTGAGTCTTCAATCTTTTCTATTCTGTGAAGAATAGTTCTGCTAATATGACACCTCGGTTCGCATTGCATTAATAAATTCGTTGTTGAATTTAATTGCTAGAATAACGCGAGCCAATTTAATCTCTTTGCTCTCATAGCAGTAAAAATTGCCTAATACGATTTTAACATCATATTCATAGCTAATATGTTGATTTTGACGAAGACATCGTGCAAACATTATTTGGTGGTGTCGTCCTTGTCTTCCGTGGGGCATATTCAATTTATTTTAGCGAATTTAGTCTTGATGCGAATTTAGCCTAATGATATCACAGTTTCTCGTCCTCCTTGTGCCCGCCCATCGCACCGCACTTCCCGGACGGAAACACGTGGACTGTTGAGGGTCAAAACATTCCACGTGCGAAGGACGTTGTGTTGTAATTTTTTGACAGTGCCATTTAATCTATTACTATTTTTGCACACCTATCCAAATCCATTTTTTGAAGGTTTACTTGTATTTTAGATCGGTTTAAAATCCTATCAGATAGAGTCGTTTCCTTAACGATCCTTTACTTTTTAATTCTTGCCTTATCAGTGTTTGTCTGATATCTTAAGATTTTCCAGTCACTGAAGAGCATCGTTAGTTAGGTGGAGTAAATCTCCTGCATTACCATTGAACTTATAGATATAATGTGGTTTATGGATTGGCGAAGTTCGCTACAGGTACAGGCACTTGATGGTATTGTTGCCCATTTGCTTAAGAAGTAAGCGCAGCGGCCGTGTTTGGTGCTTATCCTGTTGAGTTGAGTTCATACAGCTCTTCATAATTGGAACCCAGGTATACGGAGGATATATATGTAAGGGCAGAACAGACCCTTGAGGCAGCCATTATTGAGTTGCGTGGCCTTGCTCGCACACTCGCTGATGAATACTTAAAATGACCGATTACTGAGCATGTTGTTTATAAGGTTAGGTATCTTGATACATGGAACCAATATCAGAAGTTTTAAATTCATGACTGTACTCCAGACTGTGTCGGAAACTGCTGTAAGGTCCACAAATACGGCACTTGTTTTCAGCTTATTTTCGAAACCATATGCAATATGAGTGGCTAAGGTCAAGACCTGGTCAGTGCAGCTGCGACCAGGACCAGCTTGTTAAATTGGAACTATGTTGTCTATGACCCCTGTAATCCTTTTGTGAATGAGACGCTTCAGGATCTTATAGCAGATGCTTAAGAGGGTATTCCAGACTCTTTAGGAAGGATTCTAAACAATAGGATGTTTTTATAAAACTCACATAATCAATCCTTGGGATTTTTACCACAACTTTTTATAAATACAGTGTAAATTTCGTCAGTTCCTGCAGCTTTTCTAGATTTACAGTTGGCAATTGCAGCTTCTAGATCAACGATCATGATGAAACTACAGCATTCAGGTTCATCTTCTGTCGCTGTCTTGAGTTCTTGTGTGGGTTTGTCGCACTTGGCTTTGGAGGGTTCCACAATGCGGTGGGGCAATGCCGATAGCTTGGTAATGAAGAGCATCTACGAGTGTGTACCCATTGATTTTCCCTCGGGCAGAGAGGTTTGGTTCATCCTTGCAGTGTGTTTCTTGAAGAAGTAGTTAAGTGGTTGGGATCCAGTTGGATGTGCATCTCATATATTGAAATTATTTTGAATTATTAAACTTAGTTTTGCCGGGAGTTCGGGATCTCTTTGAATATGTTCGGCATCCACATGTGAATAGACTTTTAGAGTTACCTAGGTTGCAGCGCGAGGAGCTTGTTTATTTTTCGCACCCCGTTGTTGTGATGATAATGCGACATTCGTTTAAACGGATTTAGAAGAAGAAGAAGTGTACAGGTAAGACAGAGATATTGACCTTTTTAGAAGAGTCTGAATTCGAATTCTTATTTGTTCGGAGAGGCAACCTCGTAGTTTGGGGCAATTGGGCCAACATCACGATAAATCGAGAGATAAGCTTATCTTTAGATTTTGTAGTTACTTATGACCTATACTGGCACAACAGTATCAAACTGGATATTATAGTAATTATAAATCTATTCGCTAACGCAAGGAATTTATTAGAAAAAGGCCGTTGTTTAGATTATGTAATACCTTCTCAATGCATCAAATGAAATAAAAAAAATATTAATATGATACTCGTAGTTCCAAAACATTCTGTAATTTAACTATTTGATTATTGATGAAACCAATTACTATAAAGATTATTGTATAACCTGCTAAGATTCATATCGTTACCAATCTCAGCCCACACAGAACTCAGCAGGTGTTCGTTCCAGCAAAAGCAAGCTATCTTTCTCTATACCTAATTCTTTATCAAGAGAGTGCAGCTACTCAGTATCAGTTGAACTATCGTACATAAGTAGACTATCCATGTTCTTAAGAATTGTTATAAGATTTACGAGGGTTATAAAATAGAGATTGCCTTGAAAATGAAAATTATCAAGGTGAGAAATATGACATTGTTAATCATTTTCAAATAAACAAGTATGTATTTTAAAACACTCGCAAGTAGGAATTTACAAATACAGACATATCACCTTGATCAAAAAGTTCCCATCAACTGCAACACACTTGTGCCAGCGCTTGATCCAATCCTCGAAACATTTTCTATATTCGGATTTTGGTATGTCCATCAGAGCTTCCTGCGATTTTTCCATTACTTCCTCTCGGCTGCTGAAACGCGTTCCCCGTAGTGGTTTTTTTTTTAACTCGATTGAATAGAAAGAAGTCACAGGGAGCCAAATCAGGTGAATTCGGTGGCTGTTGGATGGTATTTGTTGCATTTTTCGTCAAAAAATTACGAATAATGATGGCACTGTGCGACGGTGCGTTATCATGGTGCAAAATCCACGAGTTTTCTGCCCACAATTCTGGTCTCTTTCGGCGAATTGCTTCCCGCAAACGTCTCATAACGCCTAAATAATACTCATTGTTTACTGTCTGGCCTTCTGGCAAAAACTCATAATGCACTCCACCGTTGTAATCCATGAAAACCGTGAGCACTGCCTTCTTTTTTGACTGAAAACGACGTGGTTTTTTTGGTCTCGGCTCATTTGGTGAACGCCATTCACTTGCCTGATGTCTGGATTGCGTATCGTACTCATAAACCCACATCTCGTCTCCAGTAATGATCCTTTTGATGAATGTCATCTCTTTTGCGACCTCAACACGGTCTTTTGCATGAAATTGAGGTCTTTTGGCACCAACTTTGCTACTTCACGACGGAAATCCAAATCATTAACCACGTAACAACGTATTTAGGATTGGCAGTAAGAAGTGAATTTGTAGTTTCCTTATACTGAGTACTTCAGTAGAAATGACGGTAGTTAAACTAGAAATGTTTGGGTACGAGTTTAAACGAATGAATTTTTTTAGAAATCTTCTTACTCAATCTCGATTGCTCAAGTTCGTTCTATGCAAATCAGTTTCTTTTTATACTCGTACAATATTTGTTCAACTAACATACTCAGGTTATTCATTTTGATCTATGTCGAGTAGCATATTTCCGTCCATATCTATAATATACGAGGGGCGTTCAACATATTCTCGGTATCCGGTGAGGCTGTGGTTGTATATATAAATTGACTTATTTATCAAGTAATACTATTATTTTCGTGCATTCATGTAAAATTTCATATAAATGTGATTATTAATTCGCGTTTTATCTCTAGTTAAACAGAATCATAATGGCAACTGAGACGATGATGGTGAAAATTGAGCATCTCGCTGTAATTAAATTTCTCACTAAGCAAGGAAAAAGTCAAGAAACTATTCATGAAGAGATGGTGGCTGTTTACCAGGGTTCCGCACCTTCATTATCAACTGTGCAAAAGTGGTCAAGTGAGTTCAAGAGAGGCAGAGAGCATTGAAGACGACCCCCGAAGGTCAGTGCAAAGTGGGTGCCACGAATGCTCACAGCGCCTCAGAAAAAAGTGAGAATCGCATGCTGTAGAGAGCTTTTGGAGATGTGTAGTGAGAACGCGGACGGTGTTATGGATCGAATTGTTACTGGGGACGAAACATGGGTCCACCACTATGACCCTGAAAGCAAACAAGAGTCCATGCAGTGGCATAAAAAAGGAACAGACCCCCCGAAGAAGTTCAAAGTCACTCCGTCTGCCGGGAAGCTCATGGCCACAGTTTTTTGGGACTCAAAGGGAATCTTGCTCATTGAGCACAAAAAAAAGGTGAAACCAAGGCTGCTGCGCGAGATTGTGGTTTCGAAGAAATCCAACACCCACCCTATAGTCCAGACCTTGCCCCTAGTAATTATTTCCTGTTTCCGGATTTGAAAAAATGTCTTCGTGGAAAAAGATTTTCGGATGATGAAGAACTCAAGTCGGCAATAAATGTGTATTTTGCAGAGAAAGAGGAAATTTATTTTTTTGAGGGTTTAAAAAAGCTTATCTCAAGATGTAACAAATGCATTGATGTTAGGGAAGATTATATTGAAAAATAAAAACAATTTAAATTGAATTCGCATTTTCCTTCGTATCGATACCGAAAATATATTGAACGCCCCTCGTAACTTCATTTAGCAACTTACAAGTAAATCATTCAATGCGTGTCTACTTAAAGATGATTTTTGGGCGAAAGTATTGTAAGATATTAATGGAAAACTGTCAAATTGTAACAATAGCATATACATGATAAGCAGGCCGGAATGCCAGCAATCTAAATTGTATTCCAATTTTATCATGTCAAAGGTGACACTCAAAAGTATAAAAAAAATTAATAGAATTGTTAACTCTTAGTAATCGCTTTAGTTAGTAGGTGCTTTTATATGAATATAAGTATTCATATGTGGTAAAACTACGTATTGGAAACTAACATTTATAGCCGTAATTGGGGCCATTTGGCAGCCTACGGTAATGACAATGTGGTCTAAGTTTTAACTCAATTTTTCGGTATTCGGCTTCGGCTAAATGGGCGAAAACCAAATTCAGATTTTTTATTTTTTTTTATAATTTACGCGCGCCTAAGGGGTTAGATACACTTTTACTGTTGCCATGGCGCGGGCGGAAAGGTAGAAAGGAAGAGAAAGGAAAATTGATTTGTAGTGGTTTGAAACTCAGGTGTGTTTGGTTTCGATATTCGCTCTCCAGGGGGGGGGGGGAGAGTCCGAATAGGACGGAGAGTTTTTTTTCTTCACTCAGAGTGATTCGAGGTATAATTCACAGTATTTTTTTCTATGATTGAAACTCTACAACAGCCAAATCTACGTGTCAGTGTTATGCCTTCACACGCAGAATTTTTCTGTCTGAGTTCCAATTACACAAATGAAAAACTGACTTGCCATGGGCAGGATTCGAACCTAGACCCTCCGAGTGAGAAGCTATTGCTAGTACCACTACACCACGGCCACCCCAATATTTAAATCCAAAGATTAACCCCAATTATACTTCTTAAAACTACCCGAAGAATCTGTCCAGGATTGGGTTCTTCTAGCTGGAGATTTCCAGTAGGGTGAAATATAAATAGAAGTCAAATATGCCTGTATTATATGCATTCATATATGCACGCATGCCAATGTCACAGTTATGAGGCGCGAGAAGTATGAATGTACGACATTATGTAAATTTACGGATATGAACACATCACCCCCGGGGTACTTCTTCTCCACAGCAGTGAATTTAAATAATTATAAATGTTCTCAACGATATGCATGCAAAAAAGACTGTAACCTGGATCGTCGGAATGAAGACGGCGAAAAGTAAATTATCCACTACTGATTTACAGAAGCCCCAAACTGGACAGTAATTTCAGTTATAATGACTTTTAACGAGTTTGATGCACTGTCTGACTCCATTAATTGAATTGTATCCGTGTATCCTCATACTGAAGTCGTTGTTACACAATTCTGGGTGGCTTCAACATTCTGGACAGAAGACACCCGAAGGACGGTGTGTTGAGATCTTCGCTGCGTAAAACAACTTAACGCAGCTTGTAAATGAGCCCACGCGAATACCAGACGTTGATGGTCATACCGCCAACACCCTGGACTTGTTTTTAACGGCTCACCCTGATAAGTACGCCGTTTATGTGCTCTACCCTCTAGGCTCGTCGGACCATTGTGTCATATCAGCTAATTTCTCGTACACCGACCACACAGTTAGAGATAAAAATCCTAAGAGAACCGGATGGCAATACGAGAAAGTCAACTCTTAACAGCTTCTTTAGGAATTTTAACTCGTCGTTGTGCTTCCTCAATAATGACGTGGATGCCGCTGCTGATATGATTACAGACACCATTCTCTTTGGAATGAGATACTTTATTCCTCATCCGATGAAGAGTATCAAACCAAAAGAAAAGGCATGGTACGACTCGAGCTGTAAAGAGGCCGTCAGGGTTAGAGAAATGTTTTTTCGGTCCTACAAGACCAACCCGACAGAGGAAAACCGAAAAAAGTTCAAACGAGCCAGAGATGACTGCAACGCCCTTCTTAAGCGTGTGAAATTGCAAAAAATATGCAAAAAATACTGCAATGTCCCAAGGGCAGTAACAATTTTTCCCAACGCTCATTTACAATGACATTCCAGCTGTCAGCTCTTTGGATAAGGCCAATCTGCTTGTTGCACACTTTGCGGTCAGCTCAACACTCCCAGATTGTGCTTTGTCTCCGTCTACAATTGAGTGCGTCGAATCTTCAATGGGACGAATCTACTCGTACTATCGCAGCCGTGTAGTAGCAAGAGTACTTAAAGATCTTAACATACATAAATCCGCTGGTCCAGATGGTATATCTCCCCTTCTTCTGAAGAGGTGTTCTTCCTCGCTGGCAAAACCACTGCGTAAGCTTTTTCATCAATCCTACTCTTTAGGACTCTCTCCAAGCAGATGGAAAACAGCATTAGTCCAGGCCGTCCCTAAAAAAGGCGAATCATCTTCTCTCTCCTCCTACAGACCCATTGCACTTACGTCCCTTCTTTCCAAGGTCATGGAAACACTGATAAATCATCAGCTCATGAAATATCTCGAAACACGAAAACTTCTCAATGACCGGCAGTACGGTTTTCGTAGCAACAGGTCCACTGGTGATTTGATGGCATGTCTCACCGAAAAGTAGAACCAAAGCGTACATTAATCTGGCGAAAGCAAGATAGTTGCACTTGATATTTCTAAGGCATTTGACAGAGTTAGGCATCAAGCTCTTTTGTCGAAAATGCGTGCATTTGGGTTCAAGTCTGATATTCACAAAATAAATGCTGGTGTGCCCCAGGGCTCTGTTCTGTCTCCGGCACTCTTTTTAATTTTCATTAATGATCTCTTGTCTGCTTCTTCTAATCCAATATATTCCTTTGCTGATGACAGTACTCTCTGCTTTTCATATTCGTTCCCGGACTCACGGCTCTGCTCTTCTGCTGTAGAACGAGAACGGCAGCGTATGCTAAGCTCATTAAATTCCGATATCAACAGCATAACCAATTGGGGAACTATCAACAGAGTGGAATTTAATGCTTCAAAACCATAACGCTGTCTGCTGTCGTTAAACCGAAATTTAAACACTCAGCCATTATCGTGTCGAAACCGAAAAACTTTCCATTCTCGGTATGTGCGTCAATGACAACTTACGTTTGTTACGGCGACATATTTGATGTCGCCAAAAATGCCGCGAAATGTCTAGGTTTCTTCAAGCGATGTAAGAAATATTTTACCCCCTCTGATTTGACCTCAATGTACAAGTCTGGTCAGGTGCTCCTAAAACATCTCTGCACCTGCTAGATAGGATTCAAAACCGTGCGATAAAACTTATTGATGATACTTATATCAGTCAATCAATTGACACCCTCGAACGCTGACGTAATATCTCCTGTCTCACTTTGTTTTATCGCTATTTCCACCACCAGTGCTCCACTGAAATCGCCAGTAGCATTCCGCCCATTCTAACTTTCAACAGTAATGTTCATCAGTATGCTCTCAAGCCCATTTTCGGACGTACTATAAAATATCGTGATTCGTTCCTAAGCCGTACGACTCGCTTATGGAATGCTCTGCAAACATTTAAAAAAAATTTACATCGGTACCTCTCTTTTCTTCCTCCCTAAATTTCCTTTGTCCGCGCTGTGTACGATAGTACTTGTACTTTAAGGTTACACAAACCCCCTTCTGGGAGGAAGGTGCTTTCATTGACGCCATGTCAATCCATTTCTATACATATGGATCCAAGATTTATAGCGGGGTTGGTGGCAGTGTTTTCTCAAATAAGCTTAACCTAAGCCTCTCCTTCCGCTTTCCAAATGACTGTAGCGTATTCCAGACGAAAATTTTGGCAATTAAAAAAGTCCCGGCTGAAGAAAAACGTGATATCTGCTACCCAAGTCTCTGAACTTGGTCTCACTAAATTCTAATACCACCCTTGATTGCTGATTATCTCTCAGGGAGATGGCAGAGCAGTTCAATATACACATATGTTGGGTGCCGGGGCATATAGATATTCAGGGACCGACAAACTGGCCAAAATTGAAATCACTCTACCTATCCTACCTGAAAAAGGTATCGTCGGTATTCCAATCGCTACGTACAAACTAATACTAAAACTGGATGCTGGACGAACAAGCCTTACCGAGGAAGAGGAAGAGGAGGAGGAAGCAATCCTCAACCTACTCTGTATATGCCCACTTCTCCCCCAAAGAAGGAAACTCCACTTAGGAGCTTTATTTTGCAATCAACTTTATTTTGCAAGCAATCTAAACTATATAGATGTTAACAATCTCCTACGCTTCGTTAGAAGCTCTATTTGGTTCCAAGAGCAGGAGGATCATAGATCCACTTGGCATCACAATGGATCAATAAGCCTAAGTGGGTTGGTTTTTCCAAAAGCCTTTCTCACCTAACCCTACCTTAACCAGACTACTTCTTACATGAATTTGGTCAAAATTAAAATCCCGCGAAAATATTCCCAAAAAATAGCTGTTATCAATTAAGTACTCGTATATGTAGGTATAGTATCGCCACAAATAATTTTATTGCAATGACGCTCATTCCTGCAATAATTAAAAAATCTCAATCCAATTCGCGCCATCCAAGATTGCCTTTTAATTAGAACTTCATTTAGAAAGCTAAAACATATGCCCCGATACTTTTCTATCACTTTATAGAAAAATAAAACATCACTTGTTCCTTTACAAAGCGTTTTGTGAAATTTCTTTTTATTGAACATTTGTTAAATATAAAAATATAAAATTCGTTAAAAAAAACGGAATTACTGGTGGAATCTATCTATCAACTTCTTAATGGCTTCCAAGTTGCCAGTAATATCAACCTTTTTCTACAAATTCATATTAAAAATTATCATCTGTATAACTTGTAATTAACATCGTAAATAGAACTCACCTGGGCTAACAATTCTTCGTATGAAATTTGTTTGGTTGACCACAAGAAGAACTCTTCATCTCCAACGGTAATAACACCATCAGCATTCTCAACTGCTCCTTCATAAAATTTGAATTCCTTCAAGTCAAGAACTACAAATAACAACAATTCAAAATGGTCAAAGATCTACCCTTAACTGAGTTATAACTCCACTTTCTTACCAAAACTCTTCAGAATGCTGCCATCGGGTTTTTGTAAATTGAATTGGAAGATGAGGACACTCGTTCTCTTTGATTGATCGAAGGTCCTCATTTTTTCAATGATTTTATCAATAATTGGCTGGCTATGCATTTTGAAGTGTTTGCTTGTGCCTTGATGATTGTGGTGCTGTCACTGCGAAAGATTGCGGAATACTGACAAACTAAGAGTTGTAGGTCTGCGGATTATACGTCTGTTCGTGTCTGGGATTACGAAAAGTGGGCAATGGTGTTCAGTAAGATAGCCAATGCAAATGATAGCAAATTGAAGGCAATTAAAAGAATTGAATTGAAAGTACCTAATGGCTTAATTAAATACAATTGTAAGGTGGACGTTGGTGTAGTACACCGGTAAAGTGAGACTGATTAGATAGATGGGAGCTTATCTTAATATTATCGAATAAATATAATTCGAAATCATTCATTTAATCGAATCTAACTCGCCTGGAAACATACACAGATAGGGATACTTATATGCGTCTCCCCAAACTTTTCATGTACAAGTTTAGACAATGATAAGAAATACATTGGTGCAACTAGACGTTATTAGTCCATTGTTGCTACGTGTGTGGTATCTTATGCAACAAGTACAGTATATGTATACACACCTAAATCTTCATACATATGACATATGTTTTTTTTTTAGATTTTTAATCTATGAGTGACTTTTGGAAATCAGTTGTTCCGCTGAATTGAACTTTTGACTGAGATCTGCTTGATAAATCTTATCAAGTTTGCAGATACAAATTGGAAATAATGTTCTTTGTTAGCAAATGTGTTCTTTAAAATTAAACCATTGATATTTGTTGTTTTTTTTTTGGATTTGATTGGATTTGATTTGTCAATTGCGGAGGCACTGTGACCTAAAAGATCTTCTGTACCACAAAATCAGTATTAAGAAACCAAAAGAGGAAGAAGATGAAAGGAGATTTTGAGAGCTTCCCTTTCTCTAAGGAAGTATCTTGTCCCTAAGGCACTTAGAGCCATGCATTCACATAAAATGTGTTCCGCAATTTCGTCGTCTTACAAAGACGACATTCATTTTCCTGAATAGGACCTATTTCGTGTAGGTGATACCGTAGGTGGCGGTGCTCGGTTAGAAATCCAACCAGTCTTCTGATATCATCTCTTTTGAACTGTAGGAATCGTTTAGCCTTGCGAAGCCCTGGGATGTTTTCCAAATAGGATATACAATACATATTTTCTTCTCTTAACTCCTTATTGTTCAATTCGAAATATTACAGAACGTCTCAGGCCGATGAAATAATCAGCCGAACCGTTTCTAGCCAGTTCATCGGCTGTTTCATTTCCAACAGCACCTTTATGACCAGATTACCACAAACTATTTATTTTGTTCTTATAGGAGAGGTCTTGTAGATTGATTTGGAGTCAATGAGGTTAGTGACTAATGCTTTAATGGCTACTTGACTGTCCGTAAGTATATGGAAGGGGACATCCTTCATTCCCTTATCGAGGATGAGATTTTTATATTTCCTCTTGAAATACGCTGGGACTTTTCCCATCGGTTGCGATATTTTGGTGTTTGGACCATCATCATTCTATATATTCAATGGGTGATCTTTGGGGTTATTCCCCAGGTCTTACCATACATACGTCGGCAATCCCACATGCTTTTATTGTATTGATGAGGCCAAAAATCGTACCCTCAGTAGCCTAAGGTTCTTGAATTAGTCCTAGGGCAATGTTCTCTGTTGCACATTGTTGGTTAAAGGTGTACGAGGCAACTTTAGGGCGGTGCAGATTTCCCTGCAACACCTTGAGTGCAGCCATCAACGTTTGCGGCTATACACGGGGTTCCGTATGCAGTTAAGTTTATTGTCGCCTCTCTGCCGTATGGGAACCTCGCCAAGGGAGTGGCCTTTTGCTTTCACTCTCGTAGTTCGATCTGCGTTATCTGGTAAAGGAATACGAACTCTACTTTTGGGTCTATCTGCAGCAGTTGTTTTTGTGTTAATCGGTTAGTTGTCTGATTGGGAGGAGCTCCAAGCTCTATCACCTTTAGCTGGTGCTGGTTGTGGTGGAGGTAGCTGGAACTTTATCAGAGCTCTTTATAATGAGACTCAGCTTTCCCAAACGGTACGTGATATGATCATTTAGGTTGTTTAGCCTTTTCATATCACTGTCATTTATAGCAAAGACCATGTGAATGAGATCTCTTCCTCTCACTCTTTGCAGAACTCCACAGCTTTTGGTGTTTAGACCTGAGTTCTGTGCATCCAAGGACGCGAGGATTGTCTCGCTAGCTAAGTCGATATTTTGCGGAAAGAACCCCCTTACGACATGTGGTTTCGGAAATGAATCCTCTTCTACTAAGAGCACGTTCAATCCGAATTTCTCCTTGATTTTGAGGAAGTTGCTCTGCAGAAATTCCGCAGTGGCTTCATTGGAGCAAATAGACGGGTTCACCGCTTCCTCCCGAAGCTCAATCGAAACATCGATAACCCCCTTCTGTATTGGGGATTTTTGCTGATCACTAAGGAGGTTGAGATTAATGTCTTCTGGGATTAAATCCAGCCTGACGCGGCCCAGTAAGTATATTGTTATAGGAAACTTTGTTGACTGTAGCATTTCCTGTTAGGGCTCACTTAGCTTCCGACGTCGGGGGTGTGGAGTTATCGGATTGGGTTCATTTAACCTTTGTATCCCTGTTGTCGATTTTGGCAGAGCATGTTAACTAGAGTTATATCGTTTCAAACCTTGTTTGAACCGTCTCTTCTCCAAAGCTGAAAGTCTAATGCAGTCGGTAGATTTTAGTGACTCTTAGAATCTATGGCTACTTTCGTGCAAATGGATGGTGCACATACCTCATCCGATAGCATACTGATTTTATCATTGCACAAAGTGTCCAAGTCTGAGTCGTTCAGAGGGTAACATTCCCTTCCTCGCTTCTCATATTTGCATCAGAGTTTGCAACAACAGTCCTATTGATAGTTTTTACTACGAGAAGCACAAGTTCGTCCCTATAAGTTATGTTTTATAGAGGCATCAGTTTCTATAAATAATTCCTTTAGTGAATCAACTGTGATTCCCACGAGTAATTAACCTAACGGCAGAGCCCGTTTTGCTGAAAGGATGGCTGGAGATTTACATCGGATATCCCCAGGAATCCGAAGTTCGCAAACTAATGACTAAGCACCTTCTTAGCCATGCATAGATCGGCGCCTGCTGTTCCACCTTTGATTTAGAGTTTTTTTAGGAGAGGCTAACCCTTCTTCTTAGCTTATTTCCATCGGTCTTAGAATACATGCACAGAGAGAGACCGTTCAATATTACAGGCTTACGACTGCACGGGGCATACGTAGCCTGCAATATCAAGGGGAATTCATTAACCGTGGAATAACCAGCTTTGCCCATTTCGGCCGAAACGGCTGCAATTTCGCGTTCAATGTTGGCTCTGAGCTCTTCCAACGTCGTCGGCGTGTTGGCATAAGCCAATGACTTAACGTAGCCCCACAGAAAATAGTCAAAATAGACTGACCCATTTCTTAAGATAACACGCTCACCATACTTACTCTTCAATAAATCGATTGTAGCGTGTGCTGTGTGGCTTGTGGCATCATCCTGTTGAAACCATATGTCGTCCAAGTCCATATCTTCCAATTCGGGTCAAAAATAATCGGTGATTATGGCTCGATAACGCTGACCATTCACACTAACGTGACGATCGCTATCGTAGACGAAAAAATATGGCCCAATAACGCCGCCGGCATGCAAACCGCACCAAACCGTTATTTTTTGTGGATGAAGTGGTGATTCATGAACCACATGTGGATTTTCACACGACCAATAACTCATATTTTGCTTATTGACGAACCCATTGAGCCAAAAATGAGCTTCGTCATTAAAGATGATTTTGCGATGATATTCATTATCTTGGCGCATGTTCTCCAGAACCCAATCGGAGAACGTATGTCGCTTCAAATGGTCCATCGGCTTCAATTCTTGAGTCAGCTTGATCTTGTATGGTTGTAAACCAAGATCCTTACGCAAAATACGCCATAATGTGGTCTGAGCGATGCCCAATTCTTGAGAACGCCGTGGAATTGACTGATTTGGATCGTTTGCTACGGACGCCTGAACGGCAGCGATATTTTCGACACTTCGACCAACCCGTTGTCTCACTGACACGGCAACATCACACAACGAATATGTGGACTCAAATTGTTGCACTAAACTTGTTATTGCCTGTCTACTAGGGCGAGAATTACGACCGAAAATTGCAGTTAACGCTCTTAAAGTTGCAGTCACCGACTCCGAATTTCGGTAGAAAATTTTTATATTTTGCGGACGTTGCTCGTTCGTGTACTTTACCATGATGAAAATGTTGAGTTCACTGAATAAATTGACAGTGACAGTTTGTTGATTAGTGAAAGAGTGCGTTCACAAATTAAATTCAAAGTTGTCGAGTCCCTAATGGAATATCCTTTATAAACTGCAAAATTTCCTATACGTTATTTATAAAATCGTACAGAGAACGGTGGTTACCGTCGAAATGTGGCAGATTTTTAACGGCATCTGGTATACGTAAGCCATTAAATATACTCGTATTGTTAATATCTAAACTACTTAATTGACTATCACTTATGTTCCTATTACCAACGTTTGTAACAACGTTAGCGTTTACGTTTGAGGTTGAACTCTCTAAATTCATTTCGGTAAGATTTGGAAAACTGTTTTTTACTATTGCACTAAGTTTTGGAAGATTATTTGTCTCTAGGAATTCGCACTGGTTCGATTCTAAAATTGTAAAATTGTTTTGAAATTATGAACAATAAGGTTCTTGAATCTTATTCTATTTTTGCGCATAAGGATTATAAAGGATGAACAAAGGAACGAATGTTAACCAGTTAACAGACTTACATGCAAATGACTATAATCATTATCATTCTGTAGCCGTAGGTTCCAGGAATTAAAGATTTTGAAAACCACCAGGAGTCAGGATCTGCACACTTCTTGGACACGTTGAACCTTCGTTATAATAACACTTGCATTAACGAGAATTACTTTCTTAAATAACGATTGCCGTCGTTACAAATGCACTTGCAATCACCAAGAGTCATTGTACAGTTTTTAAATGTCCACACACTAACCACAAGAATAACGATAAACCGTCGTTATTGGTATTGAATGTTCATTTAATATATTATCACACTCCCATATTCCGATTAATTTTAAATGGATACACTTGTATCCTACCGACTGCGCCAATTAACAAAACGTTCCTTCGGAGTTTAAAAAAAAATCGATTTTATTTCATCCCTTACAAAATACAAATGACTAAGAATCTTTGATTTAGCTCACAATTTATAATTTGTCAACAAAGTATTTGTTAAATCTCATAATTGTGATATGATTACGTATGCATATCATACGAGTTCACATAAAAAAAAAAAAATAAAACAAATTTCAATGCCACCTGGAATTGAATATCTTCAGGTTCATTCGCTTTAAAGAAATGTAGATTCAGCATTATTGAATATTGTTGCGAACTATCATTTTGCAACTTAGCATTTATTGTTTGAAAAGTATGAATTGTAGACTAAGCATTTATTGAATTTTTGTTAGTATAAATAAGAGGAATAAAATAAAGAAAGACCAGAAGCTTATAAACAGTTACACAAGACTTTTTTCTCTTCAAGTGAGTCTGCTTGGAGGACTGTTTCTGCTTTTCCATACAATCGATACAAGAATCGACTTGTATAATCACCATCGGTAGATCTAGGTTCATGCACCTATGATCACAACCATCAAAGTTTGGATAAAATAATCCAATTCTTCAACATTTGGCGACCGTGACAGGACGTTAATATCGTTAAAAAAAAAAAGCGATATTGATTATTTTTGTTTGCATATACTGGAACCGAGTCTAGTACGATAGATCAATAAACACGATTTCATTGCCTACGGAATCAAGGCTTGAAACATTTGAAACATGGAACTTGACGACTACACCCAACAACAGGAGAGTCTTGGAGGTGCAATTGTCAAGTTATGGAATGAACATAAGAAGGAAGGGGACGAAAGGAGACCTAAAACTCGTAGTTCCCGGCAGGAGCTTCAACAACGCTCAACTCAACTGGAAGAATTATGGCAGGAGTTTGACAAAATCGACAGTACCATAAGGGAAACCTGTGAGGTAGACTTGAATCACCCATATTTCCAGAAGGACTACTACACAGAAGTTCGAGTGGTTGTAGAAGAGCTCAAAAGAGACATAGCCAATTGCCTTCGCCTAGAACCTTCAGGCAGAAGCAGTGAGGAGGAAGCCAGCTCAAGGTCCAAATTACCAGAAGATGAAGGGGTCGGAAGGGTTGCCGTATCGATCGAAACGGAGAAAAACAAGACAATGAAGACAATAATCGAGGAACCACAACCAGCGAGGCGCCATAACGAATCCGGTGAAGTTCCAATCCAAGTTCCCACAGGAAACCAGAACGAATCCATAAGCAACCAGAAGCAACATTATAAATGGATTATGGATTCAGTAAAATCCTTGTTGCTCAATAGCATAGTAGAAACAGGTAAATCAGAGCAATTTTACCGTATCCAAATACGTAATGTGGATCAGAATTGGGAAGAACTAACGATGAGGTATCGAAGTCTGAGAGACGAGCTGACATATGAAGACATCCAGGAATACTTCGAGATGCAGAGACGGGTTACGGCAACATTGCTAGAGATTCATGAACATTTGGAAGGTTCAACTCAGATGTTGCGAACTCAACCAACTACTATGAAGATGCCTAAGGTAGAGTTGCCAAAATTCGATGGCAATTACCTCAGATGGCAACAGTTTGTGGATCTCTACACAGAAATGATCCATAATCAAGAATTATCGGACGTGCAAAAAATATGGTTTCTCAAGTCGAGCCTAACTGGGGATGCAGAAAAATTGATACGCCATCTTTCCGTATCAGGTGCCAACTACGCAGCAGCTTGGAAAATAATACGCGAACGTTACGACAATCCCCGACTGTTAGTTTCCTCATGGTTGCAGAAATTATTGTCTCACCCGAATACACAAGCCGATAATGCTAAGTCGATACGTAACCTGCATGATAACATACAAGAATGTGTACTGGGATTACAGGGGTTGCGGATAGATACAAGTTCATGGGACCCAATCCTGCTTCATCTCTTCCTTAAAAAATTGGATAAAAATACACATACACTGTACGAACAATCATTGGACCATCCACGACACCTTCCATAATTTAAGAAGTTTTTGGAATTTTTGGAAAATCGTTTCCAATCCCTAGAAGCGTTGGGAGCTAAGGATAAACTGGAAGATAATAGAACAACCAAACCAGTCTGCAAGACCTTATCAGCAGTAACATCTCAACAGCTGAATTGTACATCATGCAAGGGCAACCACCCGCTTTATAAGTGTCAGCAATTCCTAGATCTTCCACCTACCCAACGATTGAATCTGGTCAAACAGGGCAACCTCTGTATCAATTGCTTAAAATCTGGGCATTTTGCAAAGAACTGCAAGTCTCGCAATTGTTCGAAATGCCAGAAGAGGCATAATACGCTTCTACATTTAGAGACCAACAGCACTCGCACACAAGGGAATCCAACTGCAGTCACCCTACCACCACGTGAGAGCGAGATGTTAGAAAATGAATCATTGGAAAATCATCAGCGCACCTTTGTTTTACTTGGAACTGCAAGAGTTAAAATAATAGGACCTAATCACCAAATACTGGATTGTCGAGCACTCTTGGATTCCGGATCTCAGATCAATCTTATCAGTCAAAGATTAGTTAAGGCGCTAAATTTAAAACCCAAAAATGACTCTCTTATCATAGAAGGAGTTGGGCAAGGAAGGCGAGAATCAAGCCAGCGAGTAAATGTCAGAATACAATCGAATACAACCAATTACTCACCAAGGGTTGAAGCCTTTGTACTTAAGGAAATTATTTCACCTCAGCCTGCGCAGCCATTGAATGTTTCCTCGTGGAAAATCCCAGGAAACATCAGCCTCGCAGATCCCGAGTTCAACCGACCTGGCAAAATAAACTTGTTATTAGGTGCGGAATTTTATCACGAATTGCTGATGATCGGACAAATAAAGCTTGCAATTGGACTGCCAAGGTTACAAAATACATTGCTCGGATGGATCATTTCTGGTAGGGTTGAGAGATCTGATGCAACAACAGCCACATGTGGGATATGCACCGAAGATGAACCACTCAACGAAATTCTTGAAAAATTCTGGCGATTAGAGGAAATAGCGAATGATAGAAACAATTTAACTCCAGCCGATCAACAGTGCGAAAGACATTTTGACAAGACATTCCAGCGAGATCAGCAGAGTGGAAGATTCGTAGTGCACTTGCCTTTTGCACGCCAACCATCAGAATTGGGTGACTCACGAGAATTAGCCGAACGACGATTCCTTGCTATAGAGAAAAAATTAAGCAAGGACAACCATCTGAAAATCCAATATGTCAACTTCATGGAGGAGTATCTTGCATTAGGACACATGACAGAGGTAGACTTAAGCACCATACGGTCACCTCACTATTTCCTTCCTCATCATGGGGTACTCAAGCCAGACAGCACTACGACTAAACTAAGAGTTGTATTTGATGCATCCATGAAAACCTCGTCGAATATCTCATTAAACAACTTACTGCTCTCAGGCCCAACAATCCAGGATGATATATTCTCGCTATTATTGCGTTTTCGAACACCACGTTTTGTGTTCACTGCCGACATCGAAAAAATGTATCGGCAAATAATTGTGCGGGAAGAAGACCGAAAATACCAGATGATCTTCTGGCGGAAGGAAAAGGATCAAGTTCTGAAGTGTTATCAGTTAAATACGGTAACCTACGGTACCACATCCGCTCCTTACTTGGCAACACGCTGCCTCAAACAACTGGCTAATGAAAATATACGTCAATATCCATTGGGAGCTCAAATTTTGGCAAACGATTTCTACATGGACGATGTCATGTCCGGCTCAAACAGTTTGTCGGAAGCCCTGGATATGCAAAGGCAACTAACTCATATCTTACAAGCAGCTCAATTCAAACTTAGGAAATGGTGCAGTAATACACCGCAGTTGCTAAGGGATATTCCAGCCAGCGATCAAGCCTTGCAATCCGACCTGCAAGATAAGAATTCACGAACACTAAAAACGTTGGGCCTCATCTGGAATCCACAGACAGATGAACTTCGGATCAACTCATCATTACAAGTGAATAAGCGAATCACAAAAAGAACTGTGTTATCGGAAATTGCACATATTTTCGACCCATTAGGCATCGTCAATCCCATAACAATCACGGCAAAATTATTTATTCAAAGGCTATGGAAATTAAAAATTGACTGGGATGCCGCACTACCGATGGAACTCCACACAACTTGGAACAATTTCCGAAAGGATTTAGAGAAGGTAAGGGAATTAAGGATTCCCAGACATCTATTTTCCACAAAAATCCCAAAGTAAATTCAGATACATGCATTTGCCGATGCGTCAGGAAAGGCCTCTGGGACTGTCATCTACATTAGATCAACTCACAGCGACAATTCAATAACGGTTCAGCTACTTTGCTCAAAGTCTAGAGTAGCGCCTATTAAGAAGGGGGCAAATGAGGAGGTTATCAACGCGACCACTATACCACGTCTAGAACTATGTGCAGCCAAATTGGCAACAGAGCTGATTCATCGGGTAAAAAGAGATCTCAAATTAGGAGATTTGGAGACATACTTCTGGACCGACTCGGAAATCGTGTTGGCTTGGATAAATGCCGAAGCATCAAACTATCACCGTTTCATAGCAAATCGAGTACGAGCAATCAGAAGCATGACCATTCCTCAGCAATGGCGGCATGTGCCTACAAAATAGAACCCGGCGGACATAATTTCAAGAGGACTATCGGCTTCAAAGCTAAGGGATTGTAGTATGTGGTTTTATATGCCTTTGTATCTATATGGCCCAGAGAAGACTTGGCCATGCAAACTAGGAGAGAACAATACAGATATAGAAAGAAAAGGGTCAAAATCTGCACTAACAGTATCACTCGAAACTTCACCAGGTATCATAACCAGGATAGATCATCATAATTCCTTCGGACGTTTACAACGGATTATTGCCAATGTAAAACGATTCATAAATAATTGCAAAAAAATAATCAAGATCAACGAGCCACCAACCATCTTACCATTTACGAACTTGACGATGCCACTCAAGTAATAATAAAGGAAATGCAACATCAAAATTTCAAGGAGGAGCTAGAGTATCTATCCAAAGGAAAATACGTCAATACTCAGAGTCCACTGAGTAGTTTATCGCCATTTTTGGATGGAGAAGGAATTCTTCGCGTAGGAGGACGACTTGAAGCCGCCGATCTAGATTACGACGCCAAGCACCCAATTGTGTTACCATATAATCATGAACTCAGCAAATCATTGATGCGAGAGATTCATCTAAGGTATTTGCACATTGGACCTCAAGGATTGCTGGCAGCTGTACGACAGAAATACTGGCCCATCAAGGGAAAAACTATGGCACGTTCGGTGGTTCAAAAATGTATTCGCTGTGCCAGAGCAAGGCCTAAATTAATGACGCAGATCATGGGAAACTTGCCAGCGGCTCGTGTGCAGCCCGCCAGACCCTTCGTGAACTCTGGAGTAGACTTTTTTGGACCAGTATGGATTCACTTCAAAGTCAGAGGAAAGCATCCCCAAAGGCATATGTGGCCGTATTTTGCTGCTTCGCAACTAAGGCAACACACTTCGAGGTTGTGGGAGATTTAACCACAGAAGCATTCTTAGGTGCCCTCAAGCGTTTCATAGGAAGAAGAGGAAATTGCCAAAACCTCTATTGCGACACTGCAACAAACTTCATCGGCGCAAAAAACCAGCTTATGGAAGTTCAATCTTCAATACATTCGCCTTCGTCGAAAGAAAAAATAACTTCGTTCTGCACTACCAGAAGTATGGAATTCCATTTTATTCCACCTCGAGCGCCCCATTTTGGTGGATTATGGGAGGCTGCCGTGAAGTCAGCTAAACATTTTTTGAAACGAAACCTGCTTTCGTCGATTCTAACATATGAGGAACTTGAAACATTGATGATCGAAATTGAAAAGCTATACTAAACTCCAGACCTCTGACTCCCTTGTCGTCTGATCCAAACGATCTTAATGCTCTAACTCCTGGACATTTTTTAATCGGTGAGGCATTAACATCTACAATCAATGCACGAGCAGAAATTACAAGCGGCAATTTAGGCAACAGATGGAAGACAATTACCGCAATCAAAACGCAGTTTTGGCACCGATGGTCACATGAATACCTCAATGAGCTCCAACACCGTTACAAATGGAAACAACAGCAGAACACCATTATCCCTGGTATGCTGGTAATCTTAAAGGACGACAATTTACCACCGATGCAGTGGCAGTTGGGTAGGATTGTAAATTGCATCAGGGGGGGTGACGATGTGATACGAGTAGTGGAAGTAAGAACTGCCAACGGTTTACTCAAGAGACCGATACATAAACTGGCACCATTACCAGTAGACTATAATCCACCTCTACCAGGGCATCTAGAACGACAACCAGAAATCCAGGAATCAATTAAATCACGTTTGGACAAGGACGAAGGACCAAGAAAAAAATGAGGCGATCACTAAGTTCCACTATTGTAACGATCCTTTTGGTTCTGATCACGCTGCCCTTGGGTAAAGGAGTTAACGTCGAATTAGAGCCATTCAACTCACAACCGGGAATTTATTTCGAAAACCTAGGAGCAGCTAACATATTGTTTAGTGAATGGAAGATTATTACTTACTATGATATGGAACTTTACGCGAAGGAACTTCAGCTTTTAACAAATACAACGGATTCATTAAGACACCTATGTGATCTTGTAAAACCCAAGGACCTTTGCGATAAAATAACTACCCAGATACAGCACCTGACAGAAGAACTCGTGAGGAATAATGAACCACTATCAACACTATCCGGATGTAACCGAATGAAACGAGGTGCTTTAAACTTTGTAGGAAATGTGGCCAATGCATTATTCGGAGTACTAGATTCAGAATATGCGGACAAATTATCAAGAACAATTGAGGAAATCCAAACCAATGAAGAATTACTTCTAAGACACATTAAAAATCAGACATCATTCTTCTCGGCTACTGTAAATATCATGAACCGTAATCAAGAAGCAGTATCAACCCAATTTACAGCTATGTCCGCCCACCTTAATGAATTAACCCGCCAAACAAACAGTATTTCCAAGGAGCTATATCAAGACAAGTTAGCTCAAAGTTTTATGTCGCTAGCAATACAAACACTCACAACCATATCTAATTTCCAACGCATTCAAGGTTCCCTATTAGATGTCATAACGCACAGTCAACATGGAAAAATCAGCCCACTTTTGATACCGTCAACACAGTTGCGCCAAGAACTGCGCTACATAAAGGAGCATTTGCCATCATCATTAAGGCTGCCAACACCTTACTTGGATGTCACAGCCCTTTACAACTTGATGACTATAAGGGGAAGAATATTATCCAATCACGCAATTTTTGAAATCAAAATACCATTAGTGTCATCAGAAGACTTCGAGATATTTCACATAATACCAGTACCAGTGCTGATAAATGAAACTTTCACTGCCATACAACCATCCTCACCATACATAATTATAAACCTACATCGTGACCAGTACTATTCACTTTCGGAAGGGGCTATGAAGGATTGTTCGTCAATTATTCGCGAGGAGTATTTATGCAAGCCAGGTGGTCCTTTACATCACAAGGGTTCAACCGCCAGTGCATGTGAGATTTCCTTCTTTCATCATCTACCTGAGTTTGATAAATGTCAAGTACAAGAATTTAGTGATGGTCCTCATTGGATTCAACTTCACAATCCAAATCAATGGATTTACGCCTTACTACGAGAAACCACCTTAAATGTTGTATGCGGCCAGAACACAACATATGTTACAATTCGAGGATCAGGTATTGCAAGGCTACAGAAGGATTGTATAATGAAACAGCAATTCGTAACCATCCGAGGACATAATATACATCCCTCGACCACAAGATTGTCATACAGCCCGCTAAGCAACCTCACTGACACCATAATTCCAGTTCAAGAGACAACTCTAAGTTATTCACAACAATTTTATCAGCGTCATATCGCGGATATTGAAATATTGAAACAGAAGTTGGAAAGGTTTCGCAATGAGCTACCAACTGGCCTGGAACATCATGAAATTCACCATACCATGGGACATGCTGGAGGGTTAATAGCAGTTTTAATTGTCATCTTTTTGGTTGTTCAATGTTACCTCAAGGCAAGGAAGACTAGACAAATCCAGCAACCAACCCCAAACCCAAAGCCTCGAGCAGCTACCAACGACATTCCAAGAAGACAGCAACAGCAACCCGAAGTTCAGGAGGATAGATTTAGTATAAGTATTAATAAGTAGTCGAAGTCTTAAACAGAAGGAATTATGCATTGTAATACAGGAGAAACTTTTTTTTTTTGAACCATTTGTTCAACCGGGGGCAGAATGTTAAATCTCATAATTGTGATATGATTACGTATGCATATCATACGAGTTCACATAAAAAAAAAATAAATAAAACAAATTTCAATGCCACCTGGAATTGAATATCTTCAGGTTCATTCGCTTTAAAGAAATATAGATTCAGCATTATTGAATATTGTTGCGAACTATCATTTTGCAACTTAGCATTTATTGTTTGAAAAGTATGAATTGTAGACTAAGCATTTATTGAATTTTTGTTAGTATAAATAAGAGGAATAAAATAAAGTAAGACCAGAAGCTTATAAACAGTTACACAAGACTTTTTTCTCTTCAAGTGAGTCTGCTTGGAGGACTGTTTCTGCTTTTCCATACAATCGATACAAGAATCGACTTGTATAATCACCATCGGTAGATCTAGGTTCATGCACCTATGATCACAACCATCAAAGTTTGGATAAAATAATCCAATTCTTCAACAGTATTAAAACTGTGGGAACGTAAGCTTGGATTTTGTTCTCACACGGTTTTGCTTATGGTTTAGTTTTACAAAGTTGTGAAAAGCAAGCATGTACATAATTTTCAAGGAAAAGGTTTAGTGTTACAATAAATGAATTTTGAAAATCAAGCACTTTAATTATTTGACAAAAGAGTATTATGAGTATGTATGTATAACTTATTGATGTCCATAACTAGCGCGGAGATTTGATCCACCCGCTTAGCCTGTTCCTGTATTTGACGTTGAAGTTGAGCCATCTGCCCTTGGATAAAGAGTTGGCTTTTGTCTGCTTCTTTCTCCTGACCCAAAGCACATTCCTGAGAATTGTGGTTCTTTCCACACGTAACGCATCGAGGCTGCATTTGGCAGTTTGGTGTGGCGTGGCCGAACCTTTGGCAGCGAACACATTGTATAATGTTATCGCTCATTTTTATTTCTCCCAGTAAACAACCTGGTAGTCCAGGACTTTGATACTCCTTAGATTATCCAGCTTGCTATTGGGAGTGAGCTGTTCTAGGAAGAACGGTAATTTCCGCTTCTCCCTTTTTGCTCTTGCAGTGGTAAAAGGTTTAACCCCCACAAATTTGAGACCGTAGCACTTTTTCTCTTGAAGCAGTTTTAAGAGCTCCTCGGGATCAATGGACGATTCCAGTCCTTTCAATAGAACTGTTTTAAAATTATCACCTTTCGGTGTGTACGTGATGTACTCCGTCGTCGTTTCCTTCAACAGGTTTTGAGTTCTTTTTGTAGCCATCGACTGAATTACAGTGGATGACATGCCTGTCTAAGCCTAATCTTTTAATGCTAAAGTGCTTACCTATGGCCCACTTACACAAGTCCTTGGTGTCCTGGACCTCCATGTTGTAGGTGTTGTTTGGAGGTACCTTTTCTTTTTTCGGTTTCTGCTGCAGTTGCTGTTGTTGTTTCTGCTGTTGTTGTTTCTGCTGATGTTCTTGTTTTTGGTGAAGTTTTTGCTGTTGCGGTTGTTGAATCTGCTGCTGCGTTTTTTTTACTGCTTTTGCGCTTGTTGTGTTTGTGTTTGCTGCTGTTTCTGCATACGTTTTTCCTGCAGTTGCTGTTGCTGTTGGAGCTTGCCTTAGCTTCCTGCTCTCTTTGCCTTCGGGCGATTTGATTAGCTTTAACAGCAAGCACCTTTTTTGTAGTTGCAGGATGCTGCTATTAATGGCATTCAATTCATCGTCTTCCGACTTAGAAGTTGCCAACGAGGCAACGCTGTTATTACTCCCTTTGTGATGAGTCACTCTATCAGAGACGTATGAGGATTCGTCTTCCGACTCGTGACGTCTTTGTTTTTGCCGTTGACGTTGGCTCCCCCCAATTCCCTACTTAGCAACATTTCGTTAGAGGTGCATAGAGAGGGGTGTTTTGCTAAGTTTGATATTCGACTTTTTTTCTCCGTTTAATCGATTTTTGCTGCTGTGCCGTCAACTAATCCCACATAACGGGAAACAAGTCTTAGGCAACTAAGCAGACATTTTGATCTAAGCAGGACTTACATCTGGAGAATTCTACTTTCAGAAGCCATGCATGCATTTCATCATATACCAGTACAGAAGCTACAACCTAGAGAAGCGTTTGAAATTCAGTAATTATATTCTGTAAAGACACTTTGCGGGACACATCTTTATTGGCCGAATTCTATGCACCGATGACTCCCAATTCACCGGGGGTCGAATCATTATATCTATACAGAAAGCAACACCCACTCCATGAAACACAGAGTTTTTCAACATAAGTCTAATGTTAATGTGTTGGCAGGCATATTGGTTAATAAGCTGATTGGACCCGATCGGCTTCCTCCAAGGCTTAATTCGAATATCTACCTGGAATTTTTGCAAAAACAAATTACCCGTGATATACCATTGCAACAGTTCAGTTCAAACCGCCGCTGTATTCAGTCGCCCTCTTACTTTACTCCATAATTTGTGAATTTAATATTTCGCCTATCCCAGTTAAATAATTTCGTACCCAATAATTGTTATCGCTGATGCGCCTTTTTTTATTGTTTACCTAATAGTCATTTCACGACAGTGCGTTTGGTGCATTTTCCATTTTTTTTCTCCGCAAATTGCTTTTTGTTTTTGTTCAAGATTCTGTTGGCAACACTAAAATAATTACTTAGCTGTCATTCCATTCTTCCAGTGATTGACTATCTCTCTCGCACTTTTATTTCAATTACTATATCTGTGTTACTCGTATCAACCGGTTGAATTGACCCGTTAATTTTCAAATCATATAAAGGAACAATCTTCTATTGTTCTCTGTCTTAGTCTTCTTGCTTCTTTGTAACGTAACTTTACTTTTGTTCTTTCCTCTGTTCGAAATGTATAAGCGTGGCATTTGCATATTAAAATTAGATTCAACGAGTTTTATGTAAACCACCAACCCCTAATTTCTTGTACAGTTTTCCTGGTCTTCGTCATGTCTTCTTGTGGATTAACCAACTGCTTCATTAATGACAATAATGCTGACTTTGTTGCCTGTAAGGGGATCTGCGGGAAAATATTCCGTGATATTTGTGTCGGCATAAATAAAAGAAACACAGTCTTCCTTAAAGAGTTCTCCGAAAATCTACTGTTCTTCTGTGATGAGTGTATCAGTATTTCTCTCTCACGTGTGCTCCTTGCAATCAAGTGCCTCAGTGACTCCAATGAATCCAACCATAACTCACTCGTCAGACTGATAACGGACAAACTATCAATCTTTGAACAAAGTGCAAGATGTGCGGAAGACTTTGGTCATAGCATTGAAAAACAAGTTGCGCATTTAATTGGGCTAGAAAATGCAAGATCCAGAAATGAAGAAACATACAAGCGCCACCTTGATACAGTCTTAAGTGAATTTATATAAATCGGATCCGCAATGATGGATTCCAGCAAGAAAACATGTAATTCCATCAACTCTCTCCGGGAAGACATCGATATTCATCTCCAATCATCCATATCCAATCTCGATCTCGAACCTGCAACAAACAATTACCAACTCTCAAATCATTACGGGTCCATGCTTGATATCATATTCAATAAAATCAGTGAGCTTAGTGATGAACTCACCACGAATAGAACAGTGTTGAATGATTTAGAAAATCTCATTGGAACAGTATGCAACAAAATTGATGGTCTTCCAACCCAGCCCCCACCGCACTCTGTTGTGCTACTTCACTGTTTACAATACTTAAATTTTGGCAGAATTATTACAAATCGAAGCCGAATCATTGCCACATCCAGTGCCGACAACCGAATCTCCAAATCCTCGCACCAGCCCATCGATCCAAAAATCGAATGGTGATATAATTGCTCCAACGCCAACCCCTCCTGTCACCGCCCAATTTAACACCTCCCTTCCGTTTATGTCCCTAAGCGTATATCCATTCACGTATCTCCAAAAAAGCACCAAGTGCCTCTCTTCCATCCAAGCCCCAACGCGTTTCATTTAATTTAACCCCTGCCCATGATACTATCACTGCTTAACAACCCACACCCCCTCCCACGAATACTAACAACTGCTTTCCCAATTTCGACCTTACAATAGGAGCCAAATACCCAAACTTTATCAGCTCGCATATCTAGCTCGCCTTCTCCCTCGGTTTCACGGGCCCCAGTCCCTATTTTTGATCTCCTTTCGCCGCCTAACGTTAAATTGACCCAAAAGAATATAGACACCACAGAACGCCGTTACGCGCTCTCTAGGCTAAGGGATAAAAAGGGATATACGAAAATAGAAGTCTCTTTCTCGCATATCTTTACGACAAATCCGACTCTGTTTGCTTTGAGGGAAAAACCAAAACCTTCCAACGGGAAAGCATTCCTACGGATATAACTAATCTCAGAAAGCTTTACAATAGGTAGCACGAAATCTTCGATACAACTCCTCAAAATTTTGCGGATGACCTCGCTGCTTTCCGCAGCTATGTACACTCTAAAAAAGTTTCTAACCTTCAGCGCAGCTGAGCTGACCGCGACAAATTTTTTCGTTCCTAACTTGCCTTCTTTGCCTGCATTTCATCTACACTCCGCTACTGTCCTTTCATTGATAGCATAACTGACTCAAGCCTGTGCCAAGTAAGTGGCGTCCCTGATTCTATCGGTAGGCAACTAGACCTTATTTTCACTAGAGATCCTATTAACTCCACAGTAACGTTGTGCCCCTTTATCCTATCAACTGTCGACAACTTTCACCCCCTCTTCTTCTCTCATTTTTCCATAACTCTCCATCACAGCTTCAACTACCATCTCTTCTTACAACTTCCATAAAGCTAATTATCGCAAAATCAGGAGCTGACGTATGAAGATAAAATTCTTTATCATCTCAAAGTTGTGCGAGTATATATGTACCTATTTTAGCATTTTGTTTCCGTCATCGATGTTGGGTGTTCCTTGTTTATGTCATTTTTTTGCTTTACTATTGGAGAAAGCAACGGTGATTGCTCGCATTATTCTTCCATCGATGTCAATGTTATCGACTTATGCCAGATTTTCCATTAAATTTTCACTGATAATGTTTTTTGCTCCTTCTCTGTTTCGCACAATTCTCTCAAATATTGTGTTTCAATCAAGTTACAGCCTTAGAGCAGCATCGTCATCCTGCATAAACAATATATCCTCGTTCTCTAGAATTATTGAACTCTTAAGCCCAGTACTGTGTTCGATTGCACTTGAAATTTCCCGAAAAACTCCATATAAAAAAAACTGTTCGTGAAATAATTGTCAAAATTTCCAAATATTTCCGCCAAAGTAGTACTCTGTTCCCTCTCATGAAATATTATCAACATGAATCTATGCAGTCGCCTGCAACATTTTTTCACGCCAATTTAAATGTACGTGAAAAGTGACAGATAAAAAAAAACGTCAAAGCTATCTGACAGTATCCGAGCTTAAGTCACAGAATTCCTTGATTTGTTTGTGTATTCCCCTTATTCTTTGTATTTTTTTACTTGTTATATTTCTAACTTTCCGAAAAGACAGAATTCAAGTATCCAGAAATACCAAAAAGAAAAACAATATTCAGATATCTGATGCCAGATGTACCTTTCTACTCCGCTGACTTTTCCCAGCAACATTTATTTTTGAAACGTCATATTCAACGACTGAAAAATGTATGTTGCCAGTGGATTTGTACGTGAATGAACAGAGTAGTAGTCTTAAGCAATGAGTTTAACGGCAGTTGACAGTTGCATAATACATTGGTGTAAAAATATTTCCGTTCTGTTTGGAAGAAAAATAAATAATTGAAGAGAAACGTCAAACATATATATATAAACCGTACGGAAACAAGTGTATCAACAGCGGTTCAATTATTTTGTCCTAGCTACTGCAACTCACTTAACCAACGTGTTCAGATATTAATCGTTTCGAAGTCGTTTCTCAATGTATTCCGAAATGATATCCAATGAGCAGCGCGAGCTCGTTCACTAATCAGTGACAATCAGCAACAAGGAATTCAATGCAACTCCAAAGCTTTCATTGCACAAAGTTGAAAGCCGATGCGTTGAGTCCGAAAATAGCGATACGTAGTGGATAAAGGGCTGACCAGAATGTGAATCTGAAGCTTGAATCGCTGTCAAACGTAGATACACGTTAATCGTGAATCTGTATCTCGAAGTTTGTTGCTTTTCAACTTCGAGATACAGATTCACACAGTACGCATTTTGTTGGCGGTTACGGCTATACATGTATTCAACTTTTGACAGTTCGATATCAGATACAGATTCAAGCTTCAGATTCACATTCTGGTTAGCCCTTAATAGTACGTTTACACCAACCCGAAATTTATCATTTCGAAATGAAATTTCGGCATTTCATTTCACCGTATACACTGAACGCAAAACATTTATATGACAGCTACTGTCAGCTACAGTTTCGTAATTTTTGTTTCAATTTCCTCCGGCGAAAACTCCACCCCTTTATTTTTAAACAAGAGGGACATCTCTTTATGTATATGCCCATTTTTTGGTTCCCCCGGAGCCCAGAGAGTTCTCAGAGTTCAACAAAAAACTCCTCGTCAGCGTCTTCCCTCTTCCACCTTTTCTTATATTTTTTTGGTCCATTTGGTTGAGGCACATAGTCATTAATAATTGTAAATATTAGAACAGCTGACTTCTTTCAAATTTGTTTTTGTAAGCGCTAAATGACGTTCGGAATAATTAAAAAGATTTGTTCGATTTGACAACCTTCTAAATGCAGAGACGAAATGCAGCATTTCACTGAAATTCAACATTTCGAAATGTTGGAAATTGTATGGAGCATTTCGTCTGAAATGTTGAATTTGTCCGAAATGCGGAATTTCGGGTCGGTGTAAACGTACTATAAAACGCACTTCAGTGGGATTAACGTTATGTCAAAACCGAACGAAAAGCCTTCTTAATTTCTGTTCAAGTTACCCATAATGTACTTAAGCAAATTTAATAATCTATCAAATTGTTTACTTTTAGATTGGTTTCATAGCAGGAAAAATGGAAAATAAGATCAGAAAATTAAAAATTGTAAAATTATTGCATCTTGTAATGGGGGTGAAAAGTTGTGAAGATGAACAAATGAAGTAGAAAAACAAAGAATTTCCTTTGTGTCAGCTGTCAAATTTCCTTACTGAATATTTCATTTTGTTGAGATTTTGCTTAAGTCAACTAAAATTAACGAAACTTGAGAAACCAAGTAAAATCCCATTACAATTACACTTCATTAAGCTGGCTTTCTTTTTTCAAAGAACTTAACACTCTTAACACTTAACTTAAAATGCCGGAGCACGTGTTAAGTTTTTCAGAAAATTGGATAGAGAGAGAGAGAGAGAGAGAGAGAGAGAAAGATATTTGGGTTCAGATATTCGCTCCATGGGTGGCATCGAAAATTTAATGGCGAGACTAAATTATTAGTGTAAATTGACTTGATATTGTATTTAGGCAACCATTCACCTCATGAGATTGCAGTTGCCTGAAAATATGTCTTTCGGTCACTGGTGGTATTGAACCCCGAACCGTCCCAATGGGAAGTCAATACACTACCACTTGAGCGACGGCCACCCACCAGCTTATCAAAGTCTATTATTGCGGGCCCATTATTAGTTCAGTTACATGTATAGAGGTACCATTTTCTCTTTAGAACTATATTCTAACGACATCCGTAATCAAATCCATACTCGTGATCCCTGGTTATTATTTGAATATAGAAGTATGTAGATACATAGTACTTCCAAAACAAAAATGATTTCGTAAGATGAAATGATTTCATTACAGTTCTATCCCTTCCATGTTTTGAAATAGGTATACCAATTTATTATTCGTTTGCATTGCTTTTAAAAGCGAGACCAAACAAACCCTTGGGTTCCATATTATATTTATAATTCAAGTCAGTTACGGAAGACGATAGATAAATGGTAAACACCATCAGTCTGCAAGGAATTTTCTTACGTTTTGCGATAGAATTTCATAGATCTCCAATATACCGGTTTAGTCTTCAAATTGTTTAATTAAGCTGTGCAGAAAGCCAACTATCGTACCTGATACAAAGTTTCGAGTATCGATTGTAAAATACAACACTCACACAACCAAATCCCATGACATGACAGTAAACAATCAAAACAAAACGTTTTCACCAGTTTTCACATTTTGGAAACTTTATTTTTATTAACTTTATATTTATTTTTGTCCTTATCCCAATTTTTCTTAATTTAAAATGGTAAGATTGTTTAAAGATCTGAGTTTTCTCCTAATTATATATATATTCCATTTTTTAGGCAAGAAATGCAGAAAAGGCAATGTAAGTATATCAAACATTCGCAAGTCGCTTTCCTCATCGGCGCGCCGGCTTTGTAATTTCAGGACCACCCTTGCTCGATGGAGAGCAGCCAAGGAAGCAGAGACTGGGGCTAAGGACAGGCGACCTTATTTGGCTTCCGAATGCAACGAATTGCCAAAATGCGAGAAGTACAGGCTTGAGATCATAAGAGAAATCTCCAAGAAGGTCGCACAAATACAAAATGGTAAGGAAGCATTCTTATGAGGCATATACATTCCAAACTAATTATTTTCTTGCAGCCGGTTTGGGGGAATTTCGCATTAGAGATCTCAACGACGAGATAAACAAACTACTTCGAGAGAAGCGCCATTGGGAGAACCAAATCTCCGCTCTAGGCGGTCCTCATTACCGCCGTTATGGTCCAAAAATGTTTGATGCCGAAGGCCGCGAAGTACCCGGCAACAGAGGCTATAAATACTTTGGTGCTGCTAAAGATCTTCCAGGTGTAAGAGAGCTTTTCGAACAGGAGCCACCGGCTCCTCAGAGAAAGACACGTGCCGAACTGATGAAAGACATTGACGCTGAATACTATGGTTACCGGGACGATGATGACGGCATTCTTATTCCGCTCGAAGAAAAAATAGAAAAGTTGGCCATACAAAAAGCAATCCTAGAATGGAAAGAGA
This sequence comes from Volucella bombylans, assembly GCA_949129095.1. Lineage (NCBI taxonomy): Eukaryota > Metazoa > Arthropoda > Insecta > Diptera > Syrphidae > Volucella > Volucella bombylans. Next base: position 198,243,613 of record OX422140.1, on the reverse strand, counting down.
AAATGGCAAACAACGAAAAAATCGATGACGAGGATGAAGAAGATATTTACCCCATTTCTACGCCAGCAGATGATAAATCCGAAAATGAGTCAAGAGGAACTAGCGATCCAATGGAACTACTGGCGCCCAGATTTACAGCTCACGTGCCAGTCCCAACGCAGAAAGATATCGAGTCGGCTCTGCTGCAAAAGAGGAAACAAGAACTGCTGAGGAAGTATGTAGGAGATGAATGAGCAAGACAGTAAAATTGTTGTTTTTTTTGTTAAAAAAAATTGTTTTTGTTTTATTATTTGACTTTATCTTGTTTACGGAATACAATTTGTCATCGCTAATGTTGGCAATAGCGCGTAATTGAAAATGAACGAGTTACTGGTTGGATGCTTAAGGATACGGCTATTAGAAGTCCTCGACCTTGGACTTCTTGCTCTGGTGAGGAATCTTAATCCTTTTTCGCCTAGTACTTTCAGCATGGAATCACTGTATAGAAGAATTTTCCCCTATATCCTAGTGGTTTTAAATGAAAATCACTGTTCACGTTTTTTATGTGTTAAGTTTTTATTGTTTTATGGATCTCGAGTACTTTATAATTGTGGTTACTCTATGAAACCATAGGGATCTAACCGTTTTTTTTTTAATTTTTTTCTTAGCTGGAAAACAGAAGGGCGGTTTACGCCAATTGACGGATGATGATATGCTAGGGGACATTGCTAGAGGTAATAAAAGCTAGACAATGGCAGTGCTTTACAGCCTGGAAAAATGATAATGTCTATTGTGAGGTACACATGAAAAATTTTATAGAGAAGACTCTTATCAACAGTCAAGAGACCTAAGAATTGCTGGCAATTAATGTTATGATGAGAGTAAAAAAAAACTAGTTATCGTGACTACTGGTCAACGGAGCCAGAATTACAAGATCAATATTTGAGCTCTATGGTGCGCAGAAAAATATTTATCTGTATATATCTATCTTCCTATAAACCAATCAAAAAGAGTTAGGAAACTTACTCGAACAAACGGCAATGCATAAAAATAGAGATATGATTCTTATGGGAGGCATGAATATTAATATTCAGGATCAAAATCATGTGAGAAACTACTTGGCATTTAATGGTTCAATTAATATGATCAAGAAAAATGCAAGAGTTGATCTCAGCAGAGGAACGTCAACGTTATCGACCATATAGCAGTAAATTTAACAGACAACCAAATTATTTCAGCGGTCATCGAAAGCGACATTTCTGACCACTACCCAGTGGTTGATGGGAAATTTGACCCATGTAATAGCAAATTCCCAGTCGACAGATATGGAGGAACTTACATAAAAAACAGCTTGGTGGACGAGAAAATACGTGTTACAGACTGGGAGACTCTATTGATAGATTATAATGTGGAGGAAATTGACAATAAATTATCAACGATTATGCAGAGCGTATAGAAAATTCGATGATTCTCGAAAAACCAAGGCGTAAATACCGACTAAACCTTTGGATCACCACCCAAATTCGCAAAAAATATAAGCAGAGTGATCAACTCTATACAAGGTGGAAAAACAACAGACTAAATAAAAGTTACGAAACAGAGTACAAGAAATTTCGAAACAAAGTCGAGGTTTTATAAAGAAAAATTGAATCTAACTAGAAATGATCACTGTAAAACTTGTCGCCTAGTCAATGAATTAATGGAAAGAAAAAATTAAAACTTGGGCCAGGTACTTGTGAAGAAGATCTTCCCGCCGGAAAAATACCTAACAGCACTTTCAAACAAATGTGCAAGGCATTTCTAAGAGTAAACGCTTGATGTCATTCACAACGGTGACAATATAACGTCAACACACAACAATAAAACCCTGCCTAACTCCATCTTTATAGAGGATACGTACGTTGAAGAGATATATAACATAATCAAATTACTGGATCAAAATAAATCACGGCATTCGAGTGAGAGATATTAAAATGCATGCGGGTTTGTATCAACCGTCACAAGGATCAAGGATCATCAATCTAAGCCTATACAAAGGTAATGTACAAACTAAACTAAAAAAAATCGGTAGTAAGACCAATTTATAAAGGCGGTACTAAATACACTATCCAGAATTGTAGGCCGATCTCAATTTTACCACAGTTTGACAAATGTTTAGAAGAAGTGGTAGTTAAGCGACTACTAAAACCCGCCTGGATGCTTGTATGAAACTGCCACTCAAGCATCCTACCGGTCCCAAACCCGGGTAAATGAGGAAGGGCATCCAAGTTTTTTTTTTTTTTATAATTTACGCGCGCCTAAGGGGTTGATACCCTTTTACTGTTGCCAGAGCGCGGGCGGAAAGATAGAAGGAGGAGAAAGGAAAATTGTTTTTGTAGTGGTTTGAAGAAACTCAGGTGTGTTTGGTTTCTATGTTTGCTCTCCGGGGGTGGGAGTCCGAATAGGACGGAGAGTTTTTCTTCACTCAGAGTGATTCGAGGTATACCACAATATTTTTCTTTTCTGTGCTTGAAACTCTACAACAGCCAAATCTACGTGTCAGTGTTATGCCTTCACACGCAGAATTTTTCTGTCTGAGTTCCAATTACAAATGAAAAACTGACTTGCCATGGGCAGGATTCGAACCTGGACCCTCCGAGTGAGAAGCGTTTGCTACTACCACTACACCACGGCCACCCCCAACTTGTCTCTACTTAGCGACTTCGTTTCAGAAACTAGCACTTTGTTCAACAGTTTACTATCGGGCGAATTACATCCCGATAAGGTAGACGTACCCAAGACCTCTGGAAAAGTGGCTCAGAATGAATCCAAGTACGTCATTTTCACTCCAGCTGAACAACGCAGATTCAAGCGCTAAAGAAGAAGTGCAACTACGAGCAAGTCCTGATTTATGCAAAAGAGAAAGTGTCAGACAAGGGACCCGAGGTGAAGCGCATGCGGTCCGATGACAACACCCCTCCCCAGTCCAAAGCGAAACGTGTTCGGAGTGGGAACACAGCCGTCGACAAAGTCTCGTATAGCAATATAACGAGCTATGTCAGACTGGGCGTCGTACCAGTCGACCTCGATCGTAAACCTCTAACAAATGAACAAATGATTCAGATACTAGAGAGGATTATGGATATCGCGGTCGAGCTACGTAATGAGGTGGAGAAACCAGCATTCCGCGGTGCGACCTTCAAAGCCGGTTGGCTTTTGATCGTTTGTGCGGATGCCTCCACTACAGAGTGGATGAAGAAAAACCTCGCTAAATTTAAAGAGAAATGCAAGTTAGAGGGAATATTTGTCGAGGAAGAAAATCTTCCAAAACCATATGCCATCAGAGAGTTTTTTCCACAAAGTACCGGGACAGCTAGCGAAAGAATACTGGCAATTCTTTATGGCCAAAATAAAGAACTCAACACAGTTCATTTCAGTCAGTTTTAATGCATTTTATTTTCTTAACACTAACTCTTACATTCTAACAAAAAATGCTTAAATGCTAGCTTACAATTACTTAATAATCTTATACTAACTTACTGGCCCCACACAGGCACTCTAAGCTACTCTAAATTCTTATATCTATGTCTTTCGACTTTATGTACATTTTCTTTACTAATAATTATTTACTATACTTAAGCTAAGAAAAAATATTGTTAACAAAAACTTAGCGTATGGACAAATTTTTTATTTTTTATAAAAACTTAATATCTAACTTAAAATAAACCTTAGCCTACCTAACCTAGATACATAATACACACATAAACACACATAGACATTATACACAATCATATACATATATCAGTATACAACAGAACTCAACACAAGAGCATGGAGAGTTCCGCAAAGATCTCTCTGGTCTTCGCAATAAATGAAAGCGCTATGAATCGGCTTGTAGAGCTGAAAGGCCTGGTCTCGTACCACTTTGGTCAGACCAAGCTCATCCTCAAAAGCTCAGAGAGAACAGCCAATCAGAGCTCGAAATCATTGAACCAAAACATGACGAGAACGCCGTCAGAAGGATCTGGCGTAAGCGTGAGTAACATCCCACATAGGGCAGAAGCGATTCAGGCCAAATCCGGTGGCGAATCGAGTAGATAGCAAAACAACTAGAGGACATCTTAACGGTCCGAGAGGTAGAAGAGATGGTCGCTCTTTACAGGGTGCCGTAGGACGTAGAGGTGACAAAAAACCATACAAAGTACGGAACCCTGATTATGCACGCAAGAAATGACATCCCTTCTGAGCGTGCTGCGGGCAAACATGCACCGAGCTATGGATGTCTCAGACACCTTTAGCCAGCGATGTGCTGAAGAAAGAACCATGGGCAAATCATGGTAAGATTTTTGGTTTAAAAAGCAAAATCGGAGAGTTTGCCAAAGGTATTTTTAGACCAAGGGCATACCTTTTTATTGCTAAAATTATACAATGTTCTTTCATTTCAGGTTTCATAACTAGGTACGTGGTAGCAGTATAAATTGAAAGCCACAACGGCCGGGAACTGCATAAGTTTATATGCGCATCGGCTTACTTTGCTGGAGACACTGAGCAAGTGACCTCCACACCACAGTAATACTAAATAAGGGAAACAAATCCACATTTAGAAACTCTATAAGAAAGGAAGTCCTAGACCTCACTGTCTCATCTCCATTTCTACAAGATATGGGGGAAGGCTGCCACGTGTCAGAGGAGGCATTTTTATCTGATCATTTGCACATTATGTTCAAGATAAAATGCAGCAACGAACACGCGTCGGTTCAATATGGCAACAAACTTATGAATTGGAGAACATATAGCGAAAATTTAGCTGCCAAAGCTATATTGTTGCCGTCCGCGCCGCTAACAACAGTGGATGCAGACTCAATTCCAGCTAAATGATATCATTATATCATGTTTTAAAAACAGCTGTAAGATTAAGCGAACGGTAGTAAAATGGTGCGTGCCGCCGAAATAAAAAACTAGAAGCTATTCGGAAAAGAGCGAGGTTCTTCCAATACAGCAAAACGCATCGGGACTTGGCAACAATAGAGATCCCTTTAATCTACTACAACCAAGAGTTGCGAATATCAAATAGAGCCTCCTTGTGTGCTTACTGCGAGAAACTCGAACAACTTCCTCCGGTAGCACGACTCCATAAAACCCTCTCCCAAGATCATTCTAATTGCATGGGATTATTAATGAAACCAAATGGCACAATCACACGCTACCGTAAGGAAACTTGAATAACTTGCTTCAGGTTCACTTCCCAGGGTCTCTTAATATTGGCATGTCTTAATATGGACAGTCAACGGAGGTTTCACTTCCAAGACACCTCAGCTGAATCAATAGTATATCCAGAAAACCCTTCAGTCCGGATAAGGTTAAGGAAGGCAACAAGCCAAGGAACTACCAAAAGCATACCGTCTGTTGGGAAATTAAGAAATTTCAAAATAAAAGAACTCAACCCTTGCTGTAATTCGACGTTTATTAGCTTATTTTATATGATGTGATTTTTCCGGCTACTCTTCTATGACTGACAATTATACCTTCTTTCGCTGGCGTTCATATAACACATCGATCAGAGTCGAATTCGCCGCAATCCAACCACATGAATAAAGCTTTCTGGTTTTCAAACACCGTCCTATAAGCTTGACATCGTTTTTCTGAAAGCAATGGAAAGAATTATTGACGTCCATATCAGAGAAAGCATAGAAAATAGTTTGCTTCTGCACCTGTGTCAGTATGCCTACCAGAAAGACAAATCGACGGAAGGTGCTCTGATAAAGCTGACAGCTGAAATCAAAAGCTTGTTCCACTGTAAAGGAATTGCGCTTTGTGCTTTCAACAATACTGGATATGACTCCATATCAAATGCTTTGCTCCATAGAAACATCGATCAATCTACCAATAACTGGGTCAAAGCGATGCTTGAAAGCCGGATGATTAATACTTCATCGGTATCAGTATCAGCCGTAAGGGGCTGCCCGCAGGAAGGCGTATTACCGCCCTCCTGTAGTCTTTGGTCATTGATGATCTGCTTAACAAATTAAGCAACTTAGGCTACAACACAGTTGATTATACCGATGACCTAGTCATCATCATTAGGGGTAGACGGACTAACGAAGTCACTGCACGTATGCAAAACGCCCTTAAGACAGTCCTAGACTGGTGGACCAAAGAGAATCTCTCCACAAACCCAAATAAGGCTGTTATAGTTCCTTTCACTTAAAGAAGAAACGTAAACTTAGGTATAGTTTCACTTAACGATACAATCAGAGGTCAAATATCTAGCAGCAATCCTAGACAAAAGGCTCAACGGAACTCTCACTTAAACAACAAAACAACTAAAGGAATCAACGTCACTCACAGGATTTATACAATGATGGTCAGGTCCATCATATATATAGTATGGTGAACTAAAGTCACGCAAAAGACCACCATTTTAAAGCTCAATAGCGTACAGAGCATTGCATGTCTATAATGTATACGGACGGTTCAAAAATAGAATAGTGGGTGGGAGCTGGAATACATGGGCCAAATCTAAATGTGTATAACCATAGCCATAGACATAGACTAACTATAACTAGATATCAAACTCTACTAATACTTTTGCAAACGTTTAACTTTCGCACAGACACACTGTAAGTGAATCACCAACACATTCTCAATCTCTATAACCTGTCAGAATGGCTAAAATGACAACAAATTTCACGTAATGTTCGCTAAGTATATATAATAAAGGCAAAAATAAAAGGAAAAATATTTTTCGCTGGTGAATATTTAATTCAACGTGGTGAAAAAGTGAAGATAATAGAATATATTTAAAAAAAAACCTTTTTTTTGTTTCAATTGAACAAAAAGGGGATCGTTTCAGAATAAAATTAAAAAAGGACCTAAGGATTATATTTTGAAAGTTTCATTTGAAGATATAAATGAATTGAAACTATTACAATTCTGAAATCAAGCTTAAGCTTGTATTGAGAGTCAATTGTATAAGCATTTTTTATGTTTAGGCACAAACTCTGTACTCTGGACATCAATGAAAAGGATTATTAATTAATGGCAACTTTTAAAATCAATTTCCTTGCTGTTCTTTTAGTTTGAATGTGTTGAGTAAATAAATTAATTAAATAATACTGATAAGTACAATTAACATTTTTGATCATTTTTTAGTTTTTTAAGGAAAATATTTGTTTTTCTATTTGAATTTAAAGTTTTTCCAAAATATTTCGAGAATCTTTTTTTTCACACATTATAAAGTACAAAAGCGGTGGTATTTTAATTGTTTATTTTTTAAAAATAATTTCCAGAATTTAACAAACAATGTGAAATGATATCCCAACTTAATTTGGTTTTGTCGAAGGGAATTTTTGTTTATAATTGTTTTCAACAGATTTTGCTACTACTTTGTTGAGTATTCTTTAATGCTGTTAACATCTTTAAGCCGGTCTGGCATAGAATGCGTCAACTTTTCCATATATTCACATATTATTTCTTGCCATTCCGCTAAAAATTAAAATTTTTAACATGTTTTCGTAACCTCATCATTTAATGATTCCAAAGGCGTTCCAAAGAGAACGGGTTAAGATCGGGGCTATGTGGTGGCGTTACTAGCAAGTGAGGGACTTTATGTGGATGTGGACTTATGCTTGAAATCGTTGTCCTGTTGGGAGTAAAAAATGTTGGGAGTAAAAAATTGTTTGTGTCCTTTGAAGCAAATTTTCGCTCTAAATATTTTAGTATACTTCTTTTTCTGAATTATTGTGACTAAATTACCGATCTCAACAGTGGATATTTAGCTCCATATTACACAACCACCATTTCCGTGCTTTACTTTTTGCCTTGTGTATTTGGACTGTAAGTTTCATTTGGTTGTCTTCATGCTTTCGAAGGTCTATTTGATTCTGAAAAAATCCTAGAAGACAAATCCTTTGTTTCTTTATTTATTAGCAAAGTCCTTTTGTTTTTTTTTATTTGCTTCGCTAACGAAAGGTTTCTTTCTAACAGTATAAAATTTATACGCCGATTTGATGTCGTTGACATTCACGAAAATCCAGCCAAATTTTAGAATTACAACGTGATATTTGTGAAACGTACGGCGTAGTGTTTACATCGATTTTCTTCTTCTCGGAAATTTTTTGATGCAAAAATTGAGCAAAGTATATGGAAATGTTGCGTTAGTAATGGAATTAGTAATACAAAAGCATTAAATATGAGCTAAATTGTCCAGTCACATCCATATTTTTTCAAAAAATAATTGGTCAATTCGCTGTCGTACTAAATGGACTTATAAAGCACTAAATTTCTATTTATTGTTCTATTTTCACAAATAAAAACAGTCAAAATAATCATTAATTATTATTTATTACTTCATATGAAAAGTTAATACAATATTTTCCATTTAATCTAATAATCCAATTTATTCATGAATTGTAATTTACATTTTTTCGGAACATGCTCTCCTGATGAAAACATTCATGGTGAAGCGAAAAACTTACCCACACCGTGGTGAAATGAACAAATGTCAATAATTTATTGAAGCAGCAAATCCAAGAAAGAAAAAACAATTTCTTTAAATTTATTGTATTTATTGGATAAACAAAGCAAAACAAAACAAAAATCGAAATAATGCTTTAAGTTTATTTGATCAGCTCACGATGGTTCCACACTGGGAACGCTTTTCTTGAAACCATTGCACTTCAAATGTTGGATCTGCAAGGAAAAAGGCATTATATGTATAGCTATACGAAAATGTATTCTTTTTACTCACATTTATTTGATCAGCTCACGATGGTTCCACACTGGGAACGCTTTTCTTGAAACCATTGCACTTCAAATGTTGGATCTGCAAGGAAAAAGGCATTATATGTATAGCTATACGAAAATGTATTCTTTTTACTTACATGTAATTAGTTAGATCACTCATCCACATTTCTTAAAGCTCTTGAATGGTGCATTTAGATTCATTGTTCTTACTGTAAGAAAGAAGTAAAATAAAATATTTTGAAATTAAAATGTTTGTAGTTACTCACAAGAAAATGTAAACAAACTTTTCCAACTGCTCTTGCCACCTCCAATCCAAGGGAATCTGTTCGTGGCCGCAGTATTCTGTTGAAAATGTTTTCTTCTTGCTCCAAATATGTAAATTTTTCTTCTTTTGTTGTCCTAGAAAATATAATAAACAAAATTATTGTTCAACATAAAATTTTTTTGCAACTTACACGAAATTAGATTTGTAAATATGAGAAATGTCAAAATCGAAATTCACCGCGTCATTTTTATATGGGTGACGTCACTCGTAAAACTTTTCGAATTTTGACATTGTTGACAATTCTCACGTATTCACGGACAGGTTCACACGGATAGGGACGATCAGTACAAAACCGGTTTTGATTTTCCAATATCTGGAAAGTTTGATATCTAGGTATAGTTAGTCTAGATATCTGGAAAGTTTGATATCTAGGTATAGTTAGTCTATGGTCTATGGTCATAGACTAACTATACCTAGATATCAAACTTTCCAGATATTGGAAAATCAAAACCGGTTTTGTACTGATCGTCCCTATCCGTGTGAACCTGTCCATGAATACGTGAGAATTGTCAACAATGTCAAAATTCGAAAAGTTTTACGAGTGACGTCACTCATATAAAAATGACGCGGTGAATTTCGATTTTGACATTTCTCATATTTACAAATCTAATTTCGTGTAAGTTGCAAAAAAATTGTATGTTGAACAATAATTTTGTTTATTATATTTTCTAGGACAACAAAAGAAGAAAAATTTACACATTTGGAGCAAGAAGAAAACATTTTCCACAGAATACTGCGGCCACGAACAGATTCCCTTGGATTGGAGGTGGCAAGAGCAGTTGGAAAAGTTTGTTTACATTTTCTTGTGAGTAACTACAAACATTTTAATTTCAAAATATTTTATTTTACTTCTTTCTTACAGTAAGAACAATGAATCTAAATGCACCATTCAAGAGCTTTAAGAAATGTGGATGAGTGATCTAACTAATTACATGTAAGTAAAAAGAATACATTTTCGTATAGCTATACATATAATGCCTTTTTCCTTGCAGATCCAACATTTGAAGTGCAATGGTTTCAAGAAAAGCGTTCCCAGTGTGGAACCATCGTGAGCTGATCAAATAAATGTGAGTAAAAAGAATACATTTTCGTATAGCTATACATATAATGCCTTTTTCCTTGCAGATCCAACATTTGAAGTGCAATGGTTTCAAGAAAAGCGTTCCCAGTGTGGAACCATCGTGAGCTGATCAAATAAACTTAAAGCATTTTTTCGATTTTTGTTTTGTTTTGCTTTGTTTATCCAATAAATACAATAAATTTAAAGAAATTGTTTTTAAATTCTTGGATTTGCTCCTTCTTCAATAAATTATTGACATTTGTTCATTTCACCACGGTGTGGGTAAGTTTTTCGCTTCACCATGAATGTTTTCATCAGGAGAGCATGTTCCGAAAAAATGTAAATTACAATTCATGAATAAATTGGATTATTAGATTAAATGGAAAATATTGTATTAACTTTTCATATAAAGTAATAAATAATAATTAATGATTATTTTGACTGTACGTTTCACAAATATCACGTTGTAATTCTAAAATTTGGCTGGATTTTCGTGAATGTCAACGACATCAAATCGGCGTATAAATTTTATACCGTTAGAAAGAAACCTTTCGTCAGCGAAGCAAATAAAAAAAAAACAAAAGGACTTTGCTAATAAATAAAAAAACAAAGGATTTGTCTTCTAGGATTTTTTCAGAAGAGTCAAAATTTAGCATTTATGGATCAAATAGGCCTTCGAAAGCATGAAGACAACCAAATGAAACTTACAGTCCAAATACACAAGGCAAAAAGTAAAGCACGGAAATGGTGGTTGTGTAATATGGAGCTAAATATCCACTGTTGAGATCGGTAATTTAGTCACAGTAATTCAGAAAAAGAAGTATACTAAAATATTTACAGCGAAAATTTGCTTCAAAGGACACAAACAATGCTTATTGCGAAACATTTTTTACTCCCAACAGGACAACGATTTCAAGCATAAGTCCATATCCACATAAAGTCCCTCACTTGCTAGTAACGCCACCACATAGCCCCGATCTTAACCCGTTCTCTTTGGAACGCCTTTGGAATCATTAAATGATGAGGTTACGAAAACATGTTAAAAATTTTAATTTTTAGCGGAATGGCAAGAAATAATATGTGAATATATGGAAAAGTTGACGCATTCTATGCCAGACCGGCTTAAAGATGTTAACAGCATTAAAGAATACTCAACAAAGTAGTAGCAAAATCTGTTGAAAACAATTATAAACAAAAATTCCCTTCGACAAAACCAAATTAAGTTGGGATATCATTTCACATTGTTTGTTAAATTCTGGAAATTATTTTTAAAAAATAAACAATTAAAATACCACCGCTTTTGTACTTTATAATGTGTGAAAAAAAAGATTCTCGAAATATTTTGGAAAAACTTTAAATTCAAATAGAAAAACAAATATTTTCCTTAAAAAACTAAAAAATGATCAAAAATGTTAATTGTACTTATCAGTATTATTTAATTAATTTATTTACTCAACACATTCAAACTAAAAGAACAGCAAGGAAATTGATTTTAAAAGTTGCCATTAATTAATAATCCTTTTCATTGATGTCCAGAGTACAGAGTTTGTGCCTAAACATAAAAAATGCTTATACAATTGACTCTCAATACAAGCTTAAGCTTGATTTCAGAATTGTAATAGTTTCAATTCATTTATATCTTCAAATGAAACTTTCAAAATATAATCCTTAGGTCCTTTTTTAATTTTATTCTGAAACGATCCCCTTTTTGTTCAATTGAAACAAAAAAAAGGTTTTTTTTTAAATATATTCTATTATCTTCACTTTTTCACCACGTTGAATTAAATATTCACCAGCGAAAAATATTTTTCCTTTTATTTTTGCCTTTATTATATATACTTAGCGAACATTACGTGAAATTTGTTGTCATTTTAGCCATTCTGACAGGTTATAGAGATTGAGAATGTGTTGGTGATTCACTTACAGTGTGTCTGTGCGAAAGTTAAACGTTTGCAAAAGTATTAGTAGAGTTTGATATCTAGGTATAGTTAGTCTATGACCATAGCTATGGGCAAAGTCCAAGTGTATTCCAGGCAGAACTCCAAGCAATTTAAGTACAATACGTGTGTTGTTTCTTTCGTTGGATGAACAAGACAGATCTTATTTTCTGACGTTTAAAAAAAGAAGTAGCTCGGTTTGTTTTTGAGAAGTTCATTTTTATGATTTTGATTTTGTAACGTTAAAGTTAGATACGTTTTTCATTCATTTTGTAAAATATTAAAGTGGTGTCAGAAGTGTTTCAATTAAAAATACAGAGGGAAGAAAGTTAAAATAACTACAATTACACCAGAATTCCTCCAGTCCCTTTCTGGAATTTTCTCGGACGCTGTGCGACAGGCGTTGGCGGAAGCTACTCTGACTGCAATTTCAGTTTCACAATCTTCTTCAGGTAATTCTTCGTTAAGAAGACCACTTCATTTTCTATGGCAGATTATAAAGCATCAGATAAAACCACAGTTGAGGGCTACTTCACACGCTTCGATCGGGCCCTAGAACTCAGCAAAATCCCGGCAGATTAGCACAATAACTTCGCTCGTGTCCACATGGAAGCGGAGCTGAATAATGCTCTCAAAGCCTTAGTAAGCCTGAGGTTCCAGAGAATCTTACGTACGCTCAAATCAAATCGAGTTTAACAAATCATATCGATCGCAAGAAAAATAAATTAGCTGAAAGTATAAAATTTCGACAAATCGTTCAAGGAAAAGATGAGTCAGTTTCAAATTTCGCACTACGAATACGGCACGGTGCAGCATTCTGTGATTACATTTCGATTTGTGATTACAATAGATCGAATGTTCATTTGGCAATTACTTCACGAAATACCTGCAATGAAATCATATCAATCTCACCAGCAACTTTCGCTGAAGTCTTCGAAATCGCACACACACACGAGTCAACACACCAAACAGCGGTAGAGGTAAAGACGTCCGGATCGGAACACACTCCATTGGTAGATTCCACACATAAATTAGGACATGCACCAATACAAGTCAAGAATAAATACAAAACGCATGGGCACATTGGAGATCTAAGACGTTGCAGATTGCCGAAGAGCCTGATATACTTGACTCCATCTAATGCCTAAATAAAATGAAAGCTAAATCAACAGACAGCCGTATGATATCGGTGAATATCGATGGGCGAAATTGGACAGGGAACTGGACACGGGTGCCCCATGCGGAATTATCAGTATAAAAGCATTACGTACTATCAAGCCAGGTTGCAGTTTGCTGAAGACGGACAGACTATTTTCAAGTTACACGGGTCACAAAATTCACTGCTTAGGACGCGTATTGGTCAACGTCACAGTGGGTAAGACATCACGCAAACTAAATTTATATGTTGTTGATGGCGATTCCGATACACTCTTTGGCAGAAGAGTCCCACCGGCTTAGCAATAATCAAAAGCGCCCCATTGCTTATGCAAGCCGAACCATGAGCACTACACAGCAATAATATCCACAAATGAAGAAGGAATCCCTTGCAATTGTATGGGCGGTTTAAAAGTTCTTTATGTATCTCTACACCATTGTACGCTTATTACCGACCATTAACCGCTCGCACAATTTCTCCACCCGGAAAACTCGCTTCCTGCTCTCTGCATTGGTCGCATGGCAAACTATGCCGACTTCCTAGGAAATTTCGACTACGACGTGATACGAGTATTTAAGCCAACAGAAGCTAACACAAACGCAGATTACTGCTCCCGAGACCCGCTACCATCTACTGCTCATCGTGTGAATCGTCTAGCATCAAAAGAAGGGGAAGAAATGGGCTATGATGCGTTTGATAATTTCATTATTACACAAGTCAATCAATTGTCAATAAAATCCGGACTAATAGCTCAGGAGACGAGAAAAGACGAACACTTGGGAATAATACTTCAGTTACTTGAGTCAGGCCAGTGCCTCCGTCGAGCAGGAGACAGACTACAAGATGGCAGTAGGCTGTCTGATTTTTGATCACAGAGTCGTGATTCCTAAAATACTACGCGACAGATTGCTTGCTGATCTGCATACTGCACATATAGGAATGGGAAAGGTGAAGGGATTGGCGAGTTCTTTTATCTATTTACTAGTCTGGCATCGACATGGATATTGAGCATGTGGCAAGGGAATGCGTCGACTGTGCTAAAGTTGCTCATGATCCTCCTAAGTTCAGAGTACACCATTGGGAGTACCCGAAAGGGCCATGGGAGCGAGTGCACGTTGACTTCGCAAGACCGTTTGCGGGTACGATGTTGTTTATTGACTCCGATTGGCTTGAGGTCAAAACAATGAACGCAATAGCATCCAGTGAAACTATTGCGATTCTAGACAAGACGTTTGCTGCCGACGGTGTTCCTGTCACAATTGTATCCGATAATGGGACCAGTTTTACATCCGTCGAGCTCAAAAACTTTCTGCAAAAAGTTGGAGTTAAATACCACAAGCTTACGGCCCCGTACCATCCGTCTACAAATGGTCAAGCTGAATACAGTGTACAAACCGTCGAGGATGCTCCCAAAGCGATGACTACAACAAAATGTTCACCTAAGTATTCCTTCGCCAGTATAGGAAGGCACAACACTCAACCACAGGCCATTCCCCAGCCCAACTCTTCTTCGGATGTTCTATTCGTACACGCTTGGATCTCCTGAGACCAGAGGATGTTTCTACAAAAGTGACCGAAAAACAGTACATGAATTTCAGCCCAACATTTCGCATATTCAAGACATCGCAACCCATTCTCTTTCGCTCAAGAAACTTCCGAATGGATAAATGGATTCCCGGAACAATAACTACCCGCATCGGTGACTTGCATTACAAGATTGACTATTTCGGAAAAACATATAAGCGGCATGTCGATCAAATACGAAGAACTGGCAAAAACTATCACGATCAAGTGGCACCAAATCAATTACCAGCAAAGAGAGGATTCACGAGATTACAAGACCGAAATCACTAGGAAATCTTCCATCCAACTATAACTGAGGTAACTACCGAGTCTTGTTGATCAAGCGAAGAACAAAGATGTTACGAACGAAAGCAAATCATCAACTGTGGAGGCAACTTCAATACTAAGCACATATCTACTCCAGTCTCGGGGCAACACACCCCACCCAGCTATGAGACGCATGATGAAAAAATTCCACGGAGATCGACCAGGCAAAGGAGACTGACGGGTGGGAAGAATTGTTGTGTCTTTCGTTGGATGAACAAGACAGATCTTATTTTCTGACGTTTAAAAAAAAAAAGGAGCTCAGTTTGTTGTTGAGAAGTTCATTTTTATGGTTTTGATTTTGTAACGTTTATTTTGTGATTAAGGTTAGATAAGTTTGTCATTCATTTTGTAAAAGATTATTTTGTTAATAAAAAACGAATAAGAATATAAAAATGTGCCAACCATATGTGTATGGATCTGCAAACATCCATATATTCACGGACAGTCAAGCAGCTATAAATTCCCTTAGCTCGCACACGATTAACTCCAAATCAGTCATGTACTGCTTCAAAACCCTCCAAAAACGAAGCACTAGGGACAAAATTAAACTGTCGTTGGTTTCTGGTCAAGAGGGCATTGATGGGAATGAAAAGGCTGACGACCTCTCCAGAAAGGGCTCAGAAACTCCCTTTAATGGACCTGAACCCTTATGCTGCACTCCTAAATCAGCAGTCAATTTAGCTATTAATAGCTGGGAGCAGTGGAGATGCATCTGATATTGGGAGAATAGCTCAGGTCTAAGACAGGCCAAATGAGCCACCCTGCCCTTCAACAAAAATGTCAATAGATGTCTAAATCTAAGACGGCACGATATCAAAAACTTAGTAGGTTAACTCACAGGACGTCACGGTTTAATATATCACATCAACAGGATGAATCTAGTAAACTCTCCGGAGTGCCGACTTTGTCGGTTTGTTGCTGAATAAAACATATGTGAATATCAGCCCTCAATGGAATTAAATGGAATATTTTTTTCAGGGAACAATTCGGCTCCAACGAACTAAGTGTTAACAGATTCGTTTGGAAGGTAGAAGAAGAAGGTAGCCTAAGTACAGTTCTGACTAAATGGTACAAGAGACATTTTAGGTCAAAGAGCAGAAAATTAAGAGAACAAACGACTACTAAACTTTATTGACAACCACGCAATAATCCATGAAAAACAATACAGGTTCCAAAAAAGAAAAAGTACAGTATAAAAATAATAGAGGCGGAGTTCGATAAAGCCGTAAACTGGTGTCAGGATAATGGCCTGATTTTAAATGCGGCGAAGACGCACGTCCGAGGACCCCACTATAAAGCCACTGACCTGAGAGTAACCCTAAAAATACACGCCTGCAAAAAGAGTCATCCCAGGCCAGGAAATCGATGTAGTAGAGGTTTACAAGTACCTGATTATCGACAGCCGTCTTCTATGGGATGTGCACATAGAGAAACTCTGCTCCAACCTCAGACAAGCTCTTTATGCTGTGGTGTACCGTGTATACTACTCAACGTTTGAAATATAAAAGCAAGTGAAATACGACCTTGTGGAGTCCAAACTGAGATACGTCATATTGTTATGGGGTAACGCCTCAACCACGCACTGCAGCTGCAAAACCTTCAAAACTCCATTGTGAAAAAGATACAAAATCGACATCCCAACATAATTTTAGGTGCTAAGTGTCTGCAGATAAATCAAATGCACATTAATGAATAAATTTTTGGGAAATAAAAAAAAATGAATCTGTGTAAAAATCAATGATCAAAGTTTCCGTCAGTATGTTACATGCCAATGAAGTCTAGCAAGTGCGGATATAAAGTATGGATCCGTGTCAAAGAGTCTGGATATATTTCAGAGTTTCAAATATACACTGGCCGAATCTCTGATGCTGCTGATCAAAATTTAGGAGCGCGATTAGACCTTACCCGAAGGTTAGTAGGAAGAGTACATCACGTGTACTGTGACAACTATTTTAAGTCTGTACAATTGCAAACGCGTCAATTGCAGCATACGTCAATAAAAGAATTTTACCGAGTGACTTATTAGAGGAAAAGGGAAAAGGGAAAATCGGATTGGCGCCCTTGCTGAAAGGGACAGACGTTTTTGAAATAGGATGACACTAAAGCTGTTCATGTTCTTGTCAACTTTCTTGATATTTGTATCGTAAGTGCTTTCATTATTTCCTAAAACAAGACAACTGGAAACGACAAATCTTTATCACTGGAAGACTTCAGCATTGCGTTGGCAACTAGGCTAATTGGAGCGAATGTAAATGATACACGTAGAAGACGCCCTTCAACCTCAGAATCAGCAAAAATGAACCACTTCAAACCGAATGTTTCATTCGAAAGAAGATATGACTAGTGCGCTCACTTGCCAACATACGCTACTTCAAAACGGCCAGCATACTCAAGCATAAAAAATTAGCCTCATCGTTCCAAATGGTGCTAGTCAGTCAATCAAGTAGCATTAGGTCTGATCCAGAACTCCAAAATTGTATAAATTTGTACAAAACCTGTTCCTGCGAGAAAAATATTGTAAAATTTTTTTTTGTCAAATATTACAATAAATAAATGTGTAGTTTCATATATTGTTCTTTAAAAACACCGATTGTGTTGTTTTGCTCGCAAAAAAATATACTAAATACAATATATGGAGGTCTCTCTAAGAAACCACATATAAATTGTTAAAAATAGTGCAAAATATAAAGAAAAAATTGTTTCTAGGTAAATGAATGCAAAGTAAACAAGATTCAAAACAATCATACTTATTTAATTCTTTGGTTTTAAAAATAAGAAAAAAATAATATTCGGAAACAAAGGGTTGAGGGAGGCAAGCAGGTGCTAGAATTACAAAACTCAAAAAACTTTAAAGCACATGGCTTTTTTGTGATACCTGATGCTGAAACAGAATGAAAATTACAAGGAGTCTCAAATCGACATGTGATTTACGGCAATTTGGTCTGCGCCCATCGTGTACGTGAAAAATTTTAAAGCTTGATTTGCACAATTTCCCATACAAGATGCAAATGGTTGGAAAATTATTGCTGCTTAATAAGCCGTGTCGTGTTTAATACGGCTGAAATATACAAAATATCTCTTCAGATACACCAGATTTTTGGGACCGTGTGATCATGACTGACTCTGTGTGTGAATGCTAGAAAAGCACTCTTTGGTCACCAAAAGCTACGGTCTGGTGCGGTGCATGCCCTGAATGAATCATTAGTCCTTACTTTTTTGAAGACGGTAATGACAAAACGGCTACGGTGAACGTAGTATGATATCGGACGAAAGTGGCATGGAGAATTGCTGGTCTCCAAATGATGACGCAACATGCCATACTGCCCGAGAAGCAATCGATCAGTCGTTCATAGACCTCCGTGAGGTCTCGTGTCTCGGCTTTCAAAGTGAAAAAGTAAATTAGCAAGTAAATATCTGTAAAAGTGAATTAGGAACATTTTGGCCAAGTGCATCGGTGGCCTAGTGGTAGTGGTGTCGGCCGATAAAGCAGGGGTCGTGGGTTCGATTCCCCAAAAAATTACATTGACTTTTTATTTTTAAAAGATTAAATAAATAAAGTTCAAATAAAATAAAGTATGAAAGAGCGATCGTACCGATGAGTGATGAGTGATGATGACTCCAATAACGGGACCAGCAGATGACATGATGTCATCAGAAAATGGTGCGAAGAAGAGGAGGAGGAGGCTGAATTCATCTCCGAAGCTTGTAAAGCGCCCCTCCCTAGGAACTTCTACTGAACAGCTGCCAAGTAGAGTAAGGGAAGGGGCGCCAACAACGTCAACAAAGGCGGCAGCTGATTCAGACCACGACGAAGACCCATGTGTGTCTGATGGTGGATAAGACCGCTAAATGGGTAGTTTGAATACCTCCTGAACGATCAGGGAATTAGACCGTCAACCGGAGGATCTCTATTAACTCCTGTTTATCAGGATAGGAAGGTCCTGGTTGATGCGTTGACCGATTGTCAACGGTTGCGAAAAAATGCGAAATTCTAAATTACGAGTATGTACAATACATACGAGTATGTTGCCCGACGAAATATTTTTTACGCTTTGGAACCAACACCGAAGATTAGTAGCGAACTTTTGCGAACGACAAATTAAAAACGAGCAAGGTTTCCCCTAAGGGTTATGAATACAAAAGAGCTTTTCATTTTATTGTTGCGATGGTATTTATACAAATTTTGATAACAGTTTTTCCACATAGTATGTTATTTGTTAACGTTTGAAATTCACAGCGAATTCAACAATTATAAAAATATGGCGACTGGTATACAAAGAGCGCCAAATTTGAATCTGACCAGCATATTAGTTGATACATTTTTAGGAATAATTCATTTATGTATAATGTTTTTATATGTACATATATGTGTTAACTGATGATTAAGGTGATGGTGATGATGATGATGATGATGATGATGATGATGATGATGATGATGATGATGATGGGTAACTTCTCAGCCCCAACACCTCCCAATCTCTGATGGCTACTGAGTCAGAGGATGAAGAGGAAGAAGTACATGCAATAAATAGCTGCATTAAAGAGCTGCAGCAAAAAGTACTAGCCATTAGAAACAAACAAGTGGCGAGAAGCCAAAATGAGGTACAACTACAACTCCAGATTTCTAAGGAACAGCCCACAAATAGGGAGGCTAAACAGAAAGAACAGCCGCTACAACAACAAAAGACAGCACATGGGAAAACGAGAAAACAAGTACAGACACAACAGAAGCAAAATCAACAACAACAAAAATCACAACCGCAGCAACAACAACAACAACACAAGTCCCAAAAACAACATCAGCAGCAGCAAATACAGCAACAACAACAACATTAGCAGACACAGCAACAACAACAACCACCGAAATCAACTAAGCAGCGGGTACCTCCAATCAACACTTTTAAGATGGAGTTGAAAGAAACAATTGAACTATGTAAGTCGGCCATAGGAAATAATTTTTACATTAAAAGACTTAGTTTAGATAGGCATGCGATCCACTGCAATTCAGTGGAGCGCTATTATAAAATCAAAAAATTACTGAAGGATTCGACAACGGAGTTCTTCTCCTACACCCCGAAGGGGGACAAGCTGCAAACAATGCTGCTGAGGGGATTAGAACCGTCGACTGATCCGGAGGAGTTCCTTGCACTGCTGAAAGAGAATAATTGCGAAGGGCTCCAATTCGTGGGGGTCAAGCCTTTCACCACAGCCAGAGCCAAAAGGGAGAAGTGGCAACTGCCGATTTTCCTGGTCCAGCTAAGTCCCACCAGCAATCTGGATGGTCTAAGGAGTATTAAAGTCCTGGACTACCAGGTTGTACACTGGGAGAAATTAAAGAGGAGCGAAAACATTTTACAATGTGTTCGCTGCCAAAGGTTCGGGCACGCCGCGTCGAACTGCGAAATGCAGCCTCGTTGCGGGAAGTGCGGAAAGAACCACAAGTCCGAGGATTGCGCTCTGGGTAAGGACGGAGCGTCTGAAAAAGGCCAACTCTCTTGTGCTTTATGTATGAACACGGGACACACCGCAAATTATCGGGGTTGTCCCAAATTCCAGTACATTAAAAGAATAAATCTGGCCCGACAGCAGAAAGTGGAAGTTAAACGTCCACCCGTGCATTCACAAACTCCAGCCGTTACTCCCCATGTTACCTACGCCCAAATGGTGACAGGTAGGGGAAATACGGTACAGCAAGCGAAGGTTGCTTCTCAGGCCTCAGCGCCTAGAGCACCGGAGCCAGTAAATGACATTCTAGCTATCTTGCTCTCTGTGCAGGGGCAGATGGCTCAGCTACAACGTAACTTAACTGAACAGACCGTATACGGATCAAGTATACGCGCTGATGCCTGGCCTAACGCACCTTTTGCCGTAATGGGTACGTACGTGGCGGAGCAAACCCTGGAGGTCCTTGCTGTGAATGCGAATTCACTGATTAGGCTCGAACGACGAGCCGCACTATTTAAGTTGCTTAAGCTTACCAAAAGACACAAAATGAGGCACAGAAGATACAAAATAGTACGGAGAAACCGACCCAACTCCATTCAGGGAGGTGGCGTTGCAATTTTCGTACGAAAAGGTATATGTTTCAAAAGAGTATACAGTCGTGTAGTACGTAGGTTCCAGGTGCTGGAAGCATGCATCGTGTATATCCCCCTCCGTAGTGGAAAGCGTACATGGTGTCTGTCTATGCGACTAAGGCTACTCAATCCACCTTATTCATCTCAGAGCTCGAGACACTTTTTCGATTCCTGATGCTGGAATTGGAAGACAACTATTATATAATCGGCGGAGATTTCAATGCCAAACATAGTGATTGGGGAAATAATACACCAAATACCAGAGGTAACCTACTATTCAATTGGTGGGGTCAGCACAGTGTAATGTATCGACTCGGGCTTAAGGCGACGGATAGTCCGTCGTTTCCCAGATACGGGTCCTATTTGGATCTTCTGCTGTTCGACTCACGAATACAACTGACATGCACTAACCAACAAACTACAAACTGTCTACGCACTTTTGTGTATGACAGTGACAATTGCGGAATTGGATGAGTTTGTTCAAAGGCATTCCTACAATTATAGTAGGGTACGTTGGACACACTTCACCAGAACACTGACTAGAGCACTCTCCTCGAATTCGCTCTAATCACCGTCCAACAGAAACCTGTCAAACGAAGAGATTGACAGGTATCTAAAACTAATGGACGAGACAATTAAAAAAACAATGGTCAAAACGATACCGCGGTATCAACACACTGACGAAGAAGACTTATTCCGCGACGCAACTATTGACGCACTGCACCGACATAAAAGTAGACTGCTGTCAAGACTAAAAACCTGGTACAGACGGTTTACTGACAGACATAACTCGGAGATCATGACACTGAAGTCGTCGATTAAAAACCTCCAAACATTAATAAAGGAAAATTACAGAAATTCCGTAAGTTTGTACTGGAACAATAAAATTCGGGATGTAACACCAGCCACCCGAATATGTTCCCGCAAATAAATGAAATATTTCGGAGAAAAAATCAAAACGACCTTCAGTGTCTTAAAATCGCCCGAACGACGAACAACGAACAAATACTGGTAACATCGGGCATAGATCCAAATGAGGCTGTTGATGATGATAGCTTCTTTGTGATCGAGGATCCGCAGGAACAGGTAGAGGCTATAGGAGTGACTTTCCAGGAAGTGTACAAGGCGAATGTTATCATTAGCCTGAACCAAGATCTGGAGAATCGAGTCCTTGTGCACAATTTCTATCTTCGAAATGAAATTGTGAATTGACGATTCGAGAGCTCGGGTTTCACCCAGTTCAGTGACGAAAATATGGCAAATAATGGCATCACCAACTACCCCCGTTCATTTCAAAAGAAGAGCTCCAAACGATCTTCGATTCACTTAGAAGTAAGAAATCAGCGGGAACCGATGAAATACCGAACATTGTGCTTCGACATCTCCCTCTAGAAGCGGTGAACATTTATACCACCCTGTTTAATAATGCAATGAATAATGCACATTATCCAGCGCATTGGAAAACTGCGGTGGTACATCCCATCCCCGAAAGGGATAAAGACACTTCCAATCCGGCGAATCTCCGCTCGATCAGTCTTCTCCCAAACATCAGTAAGGTTTTCGAGAGGGTAATCAATAGAGTCCTGACTAAGTGGGTTGAGGACAAACATATAGTTCCAGATAATCAGTTCGGTTTCAAGGCGGGGCATGATATCATTCATGCTGCGTCGAAACTAGTTTCTGATATCCAATGGAACAAAGGCAAGAACCAGTGCACTGGTGCCTGCCTGATTGACTTGGAGAAAGCCTTCGATACCGTATGGTTAGAAGGACTCCTTTTCAAGCTAGACAGGTTGGGCATTAGTAAACCACTGCTGTATATTCGTTTTTGATATGCTCTCCAGTAGACAGTTCATCGTGAAGAATGGCGATGTGACTTCTGCTGTAACATTTAACATTAAAAACGGTCTGCAACAAGGTGCGGTAAATTCGCCGATCCTGTTCAACATTTACACGAGTGATCTGATAGGTTCACTTCACCATGCCATTGCGTACGCAGACGACATAATCGCGTACAGATCAGGTCCAAAGATTGAGGTCTTTAATATACTTTTGCAGGGTGACTTCGACAAAATTAAGCGATATTGCGATGACTGGAAGTTGAAAATCAACTTTCAGAAGTCGGAAACCATTCTGTTTAGTACGTCTTTGTCTGGGGGCGCTAGGGATACCAGAGAGAATTGGCGAAAGATTTCTATCGTCGGACAACACGGACAGCCACTTGCTTGTCGAAATGTAGTCAGATACCCTGGGATCTGGCTGGATCAATATCTGTATTTTAACAAACATATAGATGTTGCTCTGGCCAGATCCAAAGGAGCCTTTGCCCTTACAAAGAGACTGTTTTATAACAGCCAACTCGATGCGAGGGTGAAGGTAATCTGCTACATGGCCCTTATCAGGCCTATGCTTGTATTTGGATATCCCGTGTGGTTCAACGTGAGAGCAAGTTTATTGGAAAAGATTCGGGTGTTAGAGAGGGCTTGTCTTAGGACTTGTCTTCGCTTATACAGAACACCAGAGTCTGAGTACAAAAAATTCTATCGTAATGAGGTCTTGTACAATAGGGCGAACCTAATAAGAGTGGACAAGTTCGTCATTAAGTTGACTAGAAGGCACATTGCAAGAGCAATGACCTCATCGAACATCCTGATCTCTGGGGCTTACTACCCCAATTATATGTATCACGAGAGAGTTCGCTTTGACGGCTTTATTCCTCCAGAAACGTTCCTCTATCTAGATAGTAAAGGACTGATCCAGGACAGATTGGCGGTGCCGTTAATCTTCCACGTCGCTCGAACAGCTGTGGACAGGCGACTTAACTACGACAGAGACGTCGCACATGGCAGTGCGGAGCGTCTCCGATTTAGTAGGTCGGTAGGGAGTCGCGACATGAGGGATGTTGTTCAGCAGCACCAGCAATTTTGGTGGTTAGTTGAAAGGGAGGATGCTTCGTAGTTGAATGCCTCCAGTGATAGATAGCTTCATCTGAGGCAAACTGGGTCAGCCAAATTCTTTTAGCCATGGCCGGCTTTTAAGTTAGTTTTAGGAAAAAAATATATAAAAACAAAAAAAAATTAATAAAAATAAAAAATGAAACAAAACACAATATGT
The DNA here is from genome assembly GCA_949129095.1 of Volucella bombylans. Lineage (NCBI taxonomy): Eukaryota > Metazoa > Arthropoda > Insecta > Diptera > Syrphidae > Volucella > Volucella bombylans. The sequence goes on along the minus strand of OX422140.1, from coordinate 198,219,351 downwards.
ATTTATATATACATATATTTATATATTAAGTATATATGTATTATAGATATATTATATATTTATAAATGTGTGTGCACGTATTAGATGTAAGTAGGTTAAGATTTATTTTTTAGGTAGTCTGTAGGTTTTTAGTTTTAAGTTTTATAAAAAATTAAAAAAAATGTCCATCTACTAAGTTTTTTGCTTAAAATTTATATTCTTAGTTTTAGTATTAATAAATGAAAAAATATAATTAGACTGTAAGATACGTCGAAAGACATAGTTTAAGTGTTAGGTTTAACTTAGAGTGCCCGCATGGGGTCAGTAAGTTAGAATAAGATTATTTGTAAGTAATTTAAGCTGATTTTTAAGCGTTTTTTGTTTAGCATATAAAAGTAATTTAAGTTAAAAAAATAAAAATGCATAAAAACTGAAACTGAACTTAGAAACAATCGATTTATTGAACACGATGTTTCCTAATCTATTGATCTCAAAAATGGTGATTTCGGCTGACCACCATTTGTGGGGATATTTGAAAAGCTGGGTTGATGCCAACAAATTTTCCTAGAACAACTTAAAGCCAACATATGCAACGAAATCGACGAAATTTGACAAGAACCTGTTCAAAAAGTGATGCAAAATGCCGAAAGAAAGGGAAATCTTTGCCTAGCCGCAAATGGTACCCATTCAATAGATAACATATAACTTTCAAGAAGTGACTGAATAAATTCTAAGGGGTCAAATTAAAACAAATTAATAAAAGAAAAAAAAATCAATTGGAATTTAGGTACCACAAAAAAATCGCCCTGTAGAACTTTGCGCCAAAGGTTTGCTGTCAGTGTCAGATATCCTCCAAGGTAAGGTTCAAATGAACACTTAGGGGTCAACTTTCCTATTTTATAATACTTCCACTTTTAAGGGAGCTTAGTAGGATAGTTACATACTTCTTGCCGACTCGTGTAGCATTCTGTGAAATTTACACCGCTATATGAATGGTAAGCTCTGGAGAGTGCTTAATTGACAGCGGAAGATTAGGTTTGAGTAGAAGAGAATGAAATGGTCAATACAAGAGATGATTCGGTACAGAATTGAATTTAACATCTCCAATAGAACAAAGAAGAAAGTGAGTGAGAGCAGAGAAAAATTGCTCAAGGTATTTATGAATATATACAGTATATAAAACCTCCCGCCTCGGAAGAAATGAAATATTCAAATAAAAATCCGAATCTCAAGTTATATCAAAATAAAGGTAATTAAAACAGCATGCTGTAAACTAAAAAATCGACAATTTAATGAGCAGGTACAATAGAATTGTCAAGCCAATGAACAATCCGATCTAAGGCAACAGTAGAACCAAATTTTAGGTTAGAAGAGAAAGGTTTTGCAATTTTTACTTCAACTCATCTAGGAATGGGCGAGATGTCTAGTATATGCGCTCGGGTCAGAATGTTCCTGTGCTTATATGTACTGTACTTTGAAGAAATGCGTATTGTGTACCTATCGTACCCTGCATAAAACTCGTTTAATGCTTTAGTAGTTGGTTGTAGCATCCAGGCAATTAATACCCTGTGGATAAAACTAGCGATAACCACAAATGAGTTTCTATTCGTGTTTATTTATTTCATTTTCAAAGGATCGATACAAATGAATTTATAAGGATAGAGATTTTAGGCCGGCGTACTATGCCCACGTGGGCTTTTGTCAACAACATGCGAAGTACCGAGTTCCCATGTGGTCCTCCATCTAGGTACTTACTGCGCCCAACAGTGCTTGTTTGTTATGAACACGCATGTTTATGTTATTATGTAAGCAACGAATCTGTCTGAGCAGTAAGAGAGCATTATAATATTTCTAACACCTCTTTCGTACCCTGGCGACAGTTGTAACATAAGTATTGTGAGCTTTTTGAATCTCTGTTTAATATTAACTAATTTGCATCAAATACAAAAATCGTCTTAGGCAGCTACTGAATGCTGTCACTTAAAAGATTTTTAGCTTTGACGAAAAAAAAGACCAATAGCCCGAGTCCCAAGTTCTGAAATTTTTTCGATCAAAGAAGTTTTGCAGACTTCGGGACAAGTGGATATCTGAAGGTGCTAAATCTAGAAAATAAGGCGGATATACCATTTTGCCATTATTGCCAATACTATTTTGCTTGTCAATGACTACCTTTTAGTTAAGGGTCAGTACTCTAATGAACAACGTTTACGAATTATTAAAATTTATTACCAAAATAAAAATGTATAGTCCTTAATGGGAAACCTGATATTTGCCGTCGTTTATTTTTGACTTTTGAAGGTAATCGATGTGGATTATGCTGCGTGAATCGCAAAAAACCGTTGCCACAAACCAACGTTTGTGACCCACCTTGACAATCTTTGGCGCCGATTCGCCATGGGAAACAGCCCACTGTTTCGTCCTCTTGAAATCTGGTATGTTGTGGTCGATTCATGCCATAGATAAACTAACCTAGAGGGCAAAATCTACTAATACTTTTGCAAACCCTTAACTTTCGCACAGACAAACTCTAAGTGAATTCCAACACTATTACATTTCTATGACTTGTCAGAAATTGCTAGAATGAGAGAAATTTAAAAGTAAAATTGCTAGAACTAGAGCGATTTGCACGCGTGTGTGTAATGCCGATGACGTTTTTAACTAAAATTGGCGTGTTTTGTGTAAAATGGGAGAGAAATTGCCTTTGATGACAATTCACACGTATTCACAGACAAGGAAACACTTGGCTATCATACGCAAAAACCCCGAACTACCTCCCATCACAAGCGACGCTGGCTGGTGTAGATATCCTTTTCTAAAATAGATAACTATGACTTCAATTTATCCGAGGCGAGAACTCTTCGGTTTCTCCAGATTAATCTCCATACCTCCAAAAGGGCCCCGGCTGCACTTATTCTGCATCTTTCCAAAAACGCATAAGACATCATCCTAAACTAGGAATCACGGATTGTAAGATATATACAAAACAAAGGTTTATAACTTGAATATTAGTGAAACGAAGCCTTACTGTCTAACCTCATCGATCCCGTCATAACCGTTGCCGGACTAGAGACTTTCAAAGCACCTACTGAGTTAGAGAGACTTATTCCACTATAGTTGGAGGGGTTAAGGTTATCTCTTTTCTTTAGGATTGGACAAATAGTAATGTGGTTTCACTCGCCTGGCATACTTTCGTAGATACAGAATTTAGTCATGAGTTGGTATATGCTAAGTATCCTATCATTACCTGATTCCTTTAGCAACGCGCCAACTAAGCTATCGGGTCCAGCAGTTTGGAAATTGTCCCTGTCTTTAAATTGGTCGTGTGGACAGAAATGCTATCTGCCTTTCTCCAGATTGAATGGCTCATTCTGTTTAACAGTGGGACGTTGTTCTTCATCACCATTTAACAGTCTGCACAAACAGTCTTGCCAGGTTCTAAGCACCGACTGTTGTTGTTGAAACATTACACTCAGCAAATATGATTGTAAACTTTAGTATGCCAAGAATTTGAAGAAAGCGCTGTGAAGCCACAAAAGCGATGAAATATACTTTTGAAAGTCTTAAGTTTCGCATACCGTATTACCATCGCATTGTCATGATTCATTGAATTGGTACACCCAAATCACAAACCATTTATCTACCGTTAATTCGACAGATTCAAATTTATATTTTTAGTTCACAAATCCTCACATAGGTGGTAGCCTAAGGATGAGCAAAAAAGCTTTCGGTTTAATACCGAGTATCGAAGAACCTTCTTCTGTACGTCACAAATGTCAAATGTTCTGTATTGCTCTGATACTTGTCATCCAGCCAGTTGGGCTGTCAAACAAAGCATAGTAAAAAAATTTTTACAGTCTGTAGTATTGACGGAGGAAAATTTTTGGGCGTAGAAAAGATTTTGTATCCGAAGCAAACGAATTTCGGTTTTCACCCCCAGATTTCAGAGTAGCACTAAACGCAAATCAAAATGCTGGCCCTCATTAATAGAATATTGGATTGGTTTAAAAGTATCTTTTGGAAAGAGGAAATGGAACTAACACTGGTCGGATTACAGTTCTCGGGCAAGACGACTTTCGTTAATGTTATTGCAGTGAGTATCATTAATTTCAGTCCATTACCAACACATATCAGCTCACATCGAGACAAAAGATTTGAGTAATTAATTTGGGAAAAATCCGAACTCTGACCAATGTCGCTTGGTAAAAAATCTGTGCTGGTTACGACCTGTCGGTAAAATCAATAATATTTGAACTTTTGCAGCTAAACAATTAGAATTGGATGAGATAAGCACTGTGTGACAGTGTCTAATCATAATAAGTATAAATTTGATTGTTTACACCATAGAGTTGGAGCAGCAGAGGAAGCCACTTTGTTTTTATATCTAATTATCGGATTGCAAAACACTTTGTTCCACGTCGTAGAGCTATGAGTAATGTTTGAAAATTTGTTGGTTTGAGGGGGGTAGAAAAGTAGCTTCAAGAGAAATGTGAGGCGGGGGATACTGATATTTTTTTCGGTGCGATTTTTCATACTTTTCAGTTTTTAATCATGAGCCTGGTCTGTGGTTCATCATAGATGACCCTTTTAATACAAGAAACTATTTTATTTTCCACCCTCCCTGTCTTATCATGGAGTTTAACTTAATTGTGCACAAAGAATTGCTATTGTGGGATGTTAATTTATTTTAGTTTGAACATCTGATTAACGATTGATTTGTGTTTATGGGAATGGTGTTTGCTTGTATTGGATGTCTGGCATGCTGATTCGCGACTGAACAGTTTGTTTGATTTTTTTTTTGTTTTTGTTTCGGATCTTTCATATTAATTAAGTGCCCACTTGTTTTACCGTCGTTTTGATATCACTCGAACTCATGACGCGCCTGTGTCTGTTTTCGAATGAGAAAGGGAATCAATGAGCATCTAATTTACATAATCGACTTGTCGTTGTAATCGTCGTTGGTTTGATGTGCTTTTTCCAAGAGGAATACCTCCTTTCAAATGGAACTTGAGGTTTTTTCCACAGTTAGCTATAAGTTTTTCATTTGCTTAAAGTAAGAAAATCTGTTTTGTTTCAGCTACGGTTATGCTTCTTGGTCCTCAGTTGTCCTAGTGGGTGATTATTTTTTTAGGATGTCAGATTTAATTTCTACATCAAGAGTGACATTTCTACATCTGTATATATATTTTAGAGCAGTATTTATATATAACAACACTTAGAAAAGCGCGACGATTGATGAGTAAGCAATTGTACATCATCTATATTATATTGCTGCAGGATGTAGGTGCCCACACTAGCAAATCGCATATCGGTTAATTTGGCCATCGATCTTTTTTGTTTCTTATATGATTGAATGAAGTCTGCATTCCTTTATGTTACGAATCAGTAGAAAATCAAAGAGATAAGAGCGTTTGTAACATCTGCACGCCTTAATAGAAATAACCCTTATTTTGGAGGTTTTTTTGCCAACAACAATCTGATGGATTTCAAGGGGCCGATAAATCGACAAAGTGAGAACTCAAAATCAAGGAAAAGTCCGGAGGAACGAAATAAGGCTACTGATATAAGTTATTTGAATGTTTACGGGTTATAAAGACTAGGAAATACAGCTCGATAGATCATTCCATAAGAGAGTTTTAAAGTTTAAGACGTGCTTTTGAATCCTATCTAGAAAGCCCAGAGAAGTCAACTTGTGAACTTTCCGCAAGGTAATTTCTTATCCATTAAAGACGATATTAGTCCATTCCGAATCCATGCACTATGTGTTCGCCAGATTGGTGAAGACTTTGTTTTTATTGTTCGATGATACATGCCATCAAATCACCAGTGCACCTGTGGCTACGAAAACTGCACTGCCGTCGTTATGTTTCTTTGTCTTATGGTATTTCATTAACTGAAGACTTATCAGCGTTTCCAAGACGTTGGAAAAAACAAAAGTAAGTGCATTGGATCCGTAGGAGGACAGGGAGGAAGATTCGTCTTTTTTTTAGGGACAACCTGCACAAATGCTGTTTTCTAACTCCTCGGAAACTGTTCTACAGAGTAGAATTGATGAAAAGCTTACACAGTTGGTTTGCCAGCGTGGAATAACACTTCTTCAGAAGAAGGGGAAATATACCATCTGGACCAGTGGATTTAAGTATGTTGAAATCTTTGAGTACTGTTGGTATTACGCGAGTGCGAAATTGGATTCGTCTCGTAGAAGGTTCGACGAAGTCTTCTGGCTGCGAAGTACGCAGCATGCAGATTGGCTTTGTCCAATGAGATATCAGCTGGAATATTATTGTGAACGGGGGTTATGCTGGAAGATGAATCAGAGTTTCTTATTGTTAAAGAATGACCAAAAATATTATTAACTGGGGATATTGCAGTATATCCTGGCCCGGTTTTTAATCGTTTTGAAATTCCAGATGTTTAAAAAATACATTGCAATCATTCCTAGCTGATTTTTTCCGATTTACCCTGTCAGCCTCTTTACAACTCGTACCACGATTTTTTTTTTGATTTGTTACTATTACCTGATGAGTAATAAAGGCATCGTCTAATGTAACTTTTACTTAATTTTTGTGTATATTCTAGACTTAGGGCTTTCCAAAATTGCTTCAAGATATTCGGCAGACTTTAGTAAACCTATCTGGTATAATTTTACCATGAATTGCTCATCAAGGTTTTGTGTGAACACTATTGACTTTGCGAATTGTTTCTCCGAGAAGCATCCTTAAACATCAACTTTTGCTGGTTGTTTTACCGTGCGTTGCGGAATCTCTTCTTTTTTTTTGTCAAATGATTTCTTCCAATAATTACGATATAAACAAAAAAAGGTGACTCATCTATAAACATGATGTTGCTCCAATCCCGGTCGAAGTTCTGCGTCGTTCAACTTAGCCTCTTTCCAATATGTTTTTAGGTCAGTAGCGGTTTAGGTTTGGTACTCCTGTTTATGATGCCAAAAACGGCGTCGTATTGTGTTGATGGACACTTTAATTCTTTTTTTGTGGATAGTTTTTCTTTTATGTTCCTCAGGCAATTCACAAATTATTTTATTGTCATTACCTCTACCTACTACCTCGACATTCCCCATTCATTATACCTCCTTATCCTCTTTCTCACGAATGCCTCTGATGTTTTTAAATATTTTGCTGCCGACTTAATACTTATTTAGGGCCCTTTTATGTGCGTTACTGAGAAAACACTTTCGAAAACACTTTAAAACCCTCACTCATTTTGTAATGATGCTATATCGCCGAGGTATGGGGATATACTGAGAAAATGAAAACAATGCGCGATTGGCAATTGAATGCAGAAAATAATTAATAATTTGGGTACATGTGTGTGTGTGATTAAAAAAAGTAATTTAACACACATTTTCCCTAAATATAATGTATTATCTTGATGAAAAAACGGATATAACAAGGCTTAGTTAGGTTAGGTTTAGTTGAAGTGGCAAAAGCATAAAACCCGACACTGAGGCATATATAAAGGTCATTGTGGTACCACGTGATCCTAGAATTTTGTTTCTACTTGTTGAACCAGTTTAAGCTTCGGATGAATATCAATTCTTTTAGATAGTCCTGATAGAAAGTTCCCAGATGGAATTTTCTCTTCTACCATAGACCAGGAGATGTACAGAGAAGATGGAGGATAGTATGTCAATCCTGCAGTTAAAAAAAAACAGGTTTTTAATATAAGCAAAGCCTTTGTGCATGCTTACCTGTTGAAATAAATGAAACGCTTTAATAAATCCAGCTTTGTCCGGATATGTTTAGTAGCAAGGCATACATAATTGTCTATCGAATATCAGCATTTATATACCTCGTCTCAATGCTCTGTAACTATTGGAATATTATAAAGATCCAAGCCCGACCATCGGTGAAACGTGGTAGATTTTGCTGGTATTATTTCAGATAGATAAGTATCTTTTTTCCCAGTAAAATTTTAGAGATAAATTTATTTATGTTCTTTACAGCATTATCTTCGCTGCTTTGTGTAGTTAAGACGGTAATCCTGTAATCCTTGTTGGATAGATAGATATATTTATTAAATAATAGTTAAACATCTACACTATTTTGATTCAAATTCATAAAGCGCAGTTTGCAGGGGTATATGATAACATATTATATATATCTTATTACTGAAAAAGTACAATTAATTAAGGGCTTTATAAAAAAGTTTCGGAAAAATGAGTGTAAACCTTAAACAAAAATTAATAAAATTAAATTAAACAATTAATAAATTTATAACATGTTATCCGTATTTTCGACGTTTAAGCATCTCGATAAAAAATGAAATTAAGAATTTCAATTCTTCTCGTAATTTGAATTATGCCTTTCATACAAAGTCATTGTTGAAATCCCAAGGTAGATCTAACATAATTTTAAGGATTTTGTTTTGAAGTTTTTTGATGTGTGTTTTAGCGCAATTACCCCAAACAGGGGAACCATATGTAAGTAAAGCTCGAAAAACGATTTAAAAGATAATCAATTTATTGTTTGTACTCAGCATATAATACGGCAGCTCAGAGGATAAAGCATTTCGATGGAAATATTGATTTTATTGAGAATATTTTTAATGTGAATAGTGAAGGTTAATTTCAGATCCAAGCACACCCCTAGGTACTTGACTGAATCGACCCAAGGTATATCACAGTCATTTATTATTATACTATAATATTGCGTACCCTTAAAATGCTTGCACACAGCGCGACCGGAGGTAAATTAGGGAGGAAAGAAAGTGTGATACCAATGCACGTTGGTTTTAAATGTTTGCAAGTTATAATGACTGGAGAATATAGAGCTCGGCAGTGCATTCTCTAAGTTGCTTGAGAGTATACTGATGAGTATTCATATCGAGGCGGGTATTTCGGTTGAAGGATTGAAGGGGCGGAATGCTACTGGCAATTTCGATAGATCACAGAGATATTTCTGACATCGCTAGACATTTCGCAGCATTTTTGGCGATATTAAAATATGTGGTCATTTCAACATATGTAGTCATTGGCACACATATTGAGAATGGAAAGTAAAGGCATTAAAACCACGTTTAGGAATGCTGATTTTTTTATTTTTGTCTTGTACGGCAATGAATCTAATCTAAATGAAGTAGAGCGAATGCGTCCGGGTCGTTAGAAAGAAGAATATTATTAGTTTTACTGGTTGTCATCATCCACATTGGTTCATGCTAGCTTTTTGTTGAGTTTTTGTTTTTTTAGCAGTTTGCTTAACGAGACATTCTAGGGGTGGTACTGATAATGGTTATTATTTTATTTGCATTGGTTTTGGCGAGAGTTAGAGGGAAAGGCATACACCATTGTTTTCAGTAATCTAAGATTGTAGTGTTCTAAATTAGATTTTCAGTATCTGTTTGAATTGAAGTTTTTTTTGATAGCGACTGGCTATAGTTTGGGATTTCGTGATCACTAGATTCCCTTGCGAATTTTGATGTATCAGTAACATTCTGTATTCGATTTATATTTCTGAACGTCGAACAAAAGACGCTCTTCTTGTAGAGTTTATACTGATGACTTAAACTTTTTACACTTTTTAATAAACCCGACCAGATGATTCTGCTTTTTAAAACAAGTAGTTATTGTATTATACCTCTAATATTTTTATTTTTCGTATGCCAAATATATTGCAGCTTACTTTTGAGTTTTTTGCGGTATCTGACTTGTGAAATTTCAGCAAAATTTCAAGCTGTTGGACTTCTTTACCATATTAATAATCTTTAATTCGTTAACTGGGTCTTAACAATCTGTATTATTGAATCGCTTAGCATTTAATTGACTTGGATCTCAAATTACAGAAACCGTAATTCCTCATTGATGTATAGCGATTTCTGGACGTGTTTATTTTTAAGGAGACCCAGATTCCCATACCCATCACCCATCCCATCACCCCTGTCTAAGTGATTTTTAACAGACTTGAAGCTCATCAACACAAACCAATGCTGCAATTAGTCTAACGATGATATATTAATCTATTATACCGACATCAGTTATGGTACATACGTGTACTTATAATTGTTTAGTTGGCAATTTTTGATATTGCTCTCAACATCGGGCGCCAACGATTATTTAGGTAATTGATCTTAACTTACCTTAACTTCAGATACTGACAAAGCCAAATCTAAACTTTTCCTTTATCTCTAGGTACTTCTCACGATGGTTGAAATTGGTAATTAGTTGATGATAGCTTTATACCTTTCTCGAAGTATTGGAAATCATTGCCTGTTTATGTTGACATTTTTGTCAATGATTTCTCTTCGAACAAAAATCATAAACCTCCTAAAATCTTTGTTGAAGTCTTTATTCCATCAGTTTTCAAGCTGCTTTCCTCCTATAGATTGATCAGAGGGCAGTTTAAAATTAGTTATTGAATCCTTTGTTTTGTAACGACGTATTACTGTTGCCGTGAAAACCGGCACAATTGCAGTTGAACCACCTACATATGTGTGGCAATAGGGGTTGCGAGTATACATATATACATACCTATTCCCCACAACTATCTTTCGGTTGTTAGTACATCAGAGGATTGAAATGCCTCCTTCTATCTTTCCGCCCGCGCCCTGGCAACAGTAAAAGGGTATCAACCCCTTAGGCGCGCGTAAATTATAAAAAAAAAAAAAAAAAAAAAGTTCCATATTCAGTTAGATCATTTTTTCGTCGTTGATGTTCGATTGAAAATCGATTGAAATACTGCCGAAATCTTCGGTCAGCACTTTCAATAAAAAATCTTGCACGACATTGAGAAGCCACGAACTTTGAACAGTGCTTTGAGATCAACCAGTATTAACTTTAAGTACTCCGGTTATTTTCGCTGTAAATTTAACTGTTATTAAGCGTCATCGTACACAATGCATAATCATAAATCATAGCTGTTTGTGACGTTCTGTCCAATTCGTCGATGTTGTGTGCCCCTTCTTGTTGGCAGCATATATTTGATTATGCCCTCACATACCGCCAAACCCATTTCAGCAGCTTCCATTTTAATACTAGGAAAGGAACCGGTGACAGCCCGCTGTGTTCTCCCAATTATGTCGATACGTACGCTAGTAGTTCTACAGATTTTAGAAAGATTCTGCCTCCACTGTTCGTTTGTGAGTTTCGCACAATTATTGTAAATATAATGTTAAAGAAGTCACATGACAGCGGGTCATCTTGTCTAAAACCAATTTGACATCAAAGGTTAAGACGTTCCGTTGACGGGGCAGCGAGCGTTCTCAATCGTCATCCTGCACAGACGGACGAGTTTGGCAGAGATACTAAAAATAGACATGGCTTTATATAGCTCATCTCTATAAATGCTGTCACTTACAGCACTTAAATGGTGGGTATCGATTTGGACTTCTTGTGCTTTTTCCAGGATTTCTTGTAGTGTGATAATTTGGTCGATTGTGGACTTTTCTGGTACGAAACCGGACTGATAGGGGCTAATCCGGTTGTTGATGAAGGTTCTAGCCGTTTATACAATATGGCAGATAAGATCTGGAATGCGATGTTGAGGATGCTTAGATACTTATCCCTCTATAGTTGTGGATAGTGCAAACGATACTGACATTTCATTCATCAGGCATATACTCTTCTGACCAGATCTGAGAAATGAGTTGGTGTATGCTATCCACAAGATATTTTCCAACAGCTGGAAGGTAAGCCATCAGGTCCAGTTGCTTTGTTGGATTTCAGCTTAAATATTGCTTAGATATTATTCTGGAGAAGCCGATGTTCTTCTCGTCTCTTCTGCTCGTAGAGCTCACGAGCGACTCTCGACGTTCGACGCAGCACCGCTTTGTACGGTTCTTGTTTAGCTGCATGTGCTTTAGATGTCTTGGCAGCAGTCGGGTGAAACCCAGTACATCAGTTGCGTCGACACTGATGTCACGTTGGCAGCGTTGCCACTGGTCTTCAGTACTTGATGCTGACGACATAGGAATTGTTAAGAGATTTCGGGATACGCGTTCGGGGATGCTCTTGTGATTCCATTTTTTCGCGCCTTTACTGCAACAAAGTGGTGATTTTAAAAACATTAGCCCGCTTAGTTATGCTTGTGGGCTGAATTTCTTCTGGGAAACTGTCTAAGTTCCGATACGAAGCCTATGCGTGCGTGTCCTATTTACCTATTTTTTCGTTTCATTTTCGCGTCGTTCGTAATCTAATTAAAATTAATCTATTTTGCTATAATATATCCGCTGAACTCAGTCTAAGTTTGCGGGTGACCGTGACACAAGTGGTAGTGTATTGGCTTCCAAATCGGAAGGTTCGGTGTTCGAATCCCAGCCTCGCCCGAAAGACATTTTCAGGCAACTTAATTCACGTAAGACGAATGGTTGCCTATAATACAACAACCAGTCTAATTGCACTAATAATTTAGTCTCCACATTAAATGGTGGATGCCACCCATGGAGCGAAATAACCACTGAGCCCAAAAATCGTTCTTTCTCTCTCTGTCCCATATTCCTAAAAACTCAACACATGTTCAGGCATTTTAAGTGTAATAAGACCCACTTGAGTGCTAAGTTCTTTAAAAAAAAAAACGAACAATTGTAGAGACATCTCTAAAACCTATAGTGATTTATAAAGTAGACAAATGTGAACTATTTATGAAGTCACACTGTGTAAAAAAAACGCCTGTTTTAGTACAAGGTGGCGCAGGTGCTATTTTGTTAGAAATAAAAAAAAGGCTGTTTTAACGAAAAGTTTACTTAAAGGTGTAAAATTGATGACATTCAGTTGAAAAAATGATATTGGTGAAATGACCACCTCCTGAGTTGATGCACATTTGTGCTCATTTTAGAACATTTTGAATTGTCGCAAACATCTGGCTCAAAATTGGTGATTTGTTCTTCAACGTTGGCTTTCAAGACTTGCAAGGTTTGTGGTTTGTTGTGATAAACGCGAAATTTCAAAAAGCCTCAAAGTGGTGATTCAACATCTCCGTCGTTGCCCGAGCTGTGTGAGTGGTTGCTGCCTCGGCGTCCTCAAACAAATAAGGGCGTATCACTTTTTCACTGCAAATGCCGCACCAAATAGTCACTTTGAGGGGATACAATGGCCCTTCGTGCATTTCATGTGGATTCTCCGTTCTCCAGAAGCGCAAATTTTGTCTATTCATATAGCCACTTAAGTGGAAATGGGCTTCGTCGCTTATTATGATTTTGAATACGATATTATCCTCATCTTGCACCAGGTTTAACAGAGCATGGGAGTAAGTTAACTTTACTTGACGGTCAGCAGGCAGCAACTGGTGAACGGTTTGGAGTTTATAAAGGTATACCTTCAGGTCTTTCACCGAATTCAACGAACGTCTGCTGATGCCAAATTGTGTGAATCGTTTACTTGTCGATGTTTGTGGATTCTCTCGGACGTCCTCCGCTACAGCCGCGGTCGGCCACTTCTTGCGACATCTCTAGTGGACCCAGTTTGCACGAGACTTTCAGCCCGACACTTAATTGTTCGACCACATGGTGCAGGACGTCGAGGAAAACGATGACGAAATTCAGGCTACGTTAAAACAACAGACTGGAAATTGGTCAAATAAGGAGTAACAATAAATCCATGACCTTCAGGTGTGTATCGCTCCATTGCTTGTTGTCAACTAACTCTATCTGTCTACAACAAAATTATGGTATCTTCACATTATAAAATAACTTTTGCCCCACCTTGTAGGAGCAGTAAAGTGTTTTTCATTAGATTCATCTTTTGACAGATACCACATTTGTATTCTATATTGACACCCGGTAAAGTGCTTTCAGCGCCCCTTGGTGGCATTTTTTTTACCTCCATGGCTGGACAGATTTTGGCCGGGAGCAAAATCATATGTAAAGTTTAATTTCGGAGTGGAACAAAATAAATAAATTAGTTAAAGAATTTATTTTTGTCTGATAAGAATAAAGTTGAAATGTCGAGAAAAAATACGCGAGTTTCGAAATAAGTGCTTGTGAAGTGTTTAGATGGGTTAATTTAAATAGAATCGTGCTTAAAAAATGTAAACAAAGCACTTGTGAAACACGAAGAAGTTGTTGTGTTGTTACTTTTCCGTTAAATATTTAGTGAATACTGTGTTATATAGTGTGTTTTTGTTAAATATATGGTTAAACAAATCAATAAAGATAGTGAAATGCGGCTGAAAATTCGCATAGTTGGAATACTACACATGTGTATGTATATGCATATACTTCTAGCAAAATATTTTAAAAGGACTACGAGGGGCGTTCAATATATTCTCGGTATCGATATGAAAGAAAATGCGAATTCAATTTAAATTGTTTTTATTTTTCAATATAATCTCCCCTAACATCAATGCATTTGTTACATCTTGAGATAAGCGTTTTTAAACCCTCAAAAAAATAATTTTCCTCTTTCTCTGCAAAATACCCATTTATGGCCGACTTGAGTTCTTCATCATCCGAAAATCTTTTTCCACGAAGACATTTTTTCAAATCCGGAAACAGGAAATAATCACTAGGGGCAAGGTCTGGACTATAGGGTGGGTGTTGGATTTCTTCGAAACCACAATCTCGCGCAGCAGCCTTGGAAACTGAAGAAGCAACACACCCGCTGCGAGTTTACCCCGTCTTTTCTTTTTTATGCAAAGTGGAAGCGTATTCTCATGCGATTCTCACTTTTTTCTGAGGCGCTGTGAGCATTCGAGGCACCCACCTTTCACTGACCTTTGAAGGTTAAGATGGTCATGAAGAATGGTGTGAATGGTACCAATTGAAAGCTTGGTGATCTCTGCCATCATTTTCACCTTTATTCGGGCATCCTCAAGAACAAGTTTTTCGACTTCTTTGATGCTTTCTCCCGTACAAGCAGTAGCCGGGGCGCCGGAGCGGGGGTCGTCTTCAATGCTCTCTCTGCCTCTCTTGAACTCACTTGACCACTTTTGCACAGTTGATAATGAAGGTGCGGAACCCTGGTAAACAGCCACCATCTCTTCATGAATAGTTTTTTGACTTTTTCCTTGCTTAGTGAGAAATTTAATTACAGCGCGATGCTCAATTTTCACCATCATCGTCTCAGTTGCCATTATGATTCTGTTTAACTAGAGCTAAAACGCGAATTAATAATCACATTTATATGAAATTTTACATGAATGCACTAAAATAATAGTATTACTTGATAAATATGTCAATTTATATATACAACCACAGCTTCACCCCGATACCGAGAATATGTTGAACGCCCCTCGTATTTCGCTTGGTGGAAGTGAAGGAATACTCAAAGCTGGTTGCAATTACTCTTTTCCACTTGATCCTGCTTATAATTGACTTAAGAACCAAGCCAATTTGCGCCAGCTTTTCAGTTTCACCAACTAAAATATTCCCCTTGATATAATATTGCTGTAACATTAATAGGATTTCGAAATAAGTGCTTGTGAAGTGTTTGGGTGTGTTAGTTTACATACGAGTACAACCGTGCTTTAAAAAATGTAAACAAAGCACTTGTTAAACGCGAATTGTTTTTCTTGTTATTTCGTTATTCAATATTAAGTCCATATTGAATAAAATAAAGTGTTCATTTAATATATTGTTAAAGAAGTCAATAAAGACAGTGAAATGCAACTTAAAATTTTCATAGATGGAATCCTATTAATGTTATGGCAATATTATTTCAAGGGGAATATTTCATTTGGTAAAACTAAAAAGTTGGTGCAAATGGGCTTGGTTCTTAAGTTGTAATTGAAGCAGGATCAAGTACAAGAGAGTAATTGCAACCAGCTCTCAGTATTCTTTTACTTTCACCAAGCGAAATAGTCCTTTTAAAATATTCTGCTCCTAGTATACGCATATACATACACATGTGTGGTATTCCAACTATGCGAATTTTCAGCCACATTTCACTGTCTCTATTGATTTGTTTGACCATATATTTAACAAAAAGACACTATATTACACAGTATTCACTAAATATTTAATGGAAAAGTAACAACACAATTTTTTCGTGTTTCACAAGTGCTTTGTTTACATTTTTTAAATCACGATTCTATTTAAATTAACCCATCTAAACACTTCACAAGAACTTATTTCGAAACTTGCGTATTTTTTTTCGACATTTCAACTTTATCCTTATCAGACTAGCCACACGGCTAGACTGATTTTTGACAGCTCGCTGCCGGGAGCAAAATCATATGTATGGAACAAAATAAATAAATTTGTTACAGAATTTATTTTTGTTTGATAAGAATAAAGTTGAAATGTCGAGAAAAACCTAAACCTAAACCTAAACTAAAAACCAGAGACCTAACTCTTTCTGAGAACTTTTGAGGAACAGGGTAGGAAATTAAGGTTTTGACAGGTAGTCAAATAGACGAACTGCCTTAAAAACTTTTTAATAGATATGGAATTTAAAAAAAAAAATATTGGAAAATTAATAATTCTTGGAAAACCACTGTTATTGTCAACTGTTTTTTTTTTATAATTTACGCGCGCCTAAGGGGTTATGGAGAGATAGGAGGAGGAGAAAGGGAAAAAAACTGTTGTTAGAAACGTAGGTAAAAAACCATAAATTCCTTTTTTTACCTGCTGCAAGTTTCCTCAATTATCACAAAATCTATGGGTTTTTCTGCAAACTTGCTGATGTTTTTTTTTATTATTATTGTTACTTTCTTAAGAAAAAAAATAGTTAAACGTAATGTTTATTACGCATTTTTTGGAGAAAAGCGACCTCAAAATCAAAAATTAGCATGGGCAAGAAAAATGGAACAGCTTAGAAATTGGATATCTGAGGACCCTAACAAGATATCAACTTTATTTTAATGCAGTTACAAAGGGTAGTATTTCTTCTAAAAACAAAGTCATCAACGAAGTTTCTGCCATTAGTATTAACTGACCAATTTCCGTTAACATGCGTCAGGGTATACCAAAGTAAGCCTTTCCTTAAATCCTCGATAAGCGATGTCAGCATTGGAGATGGACCCTTACTGTAAAACGATTTTTTTCATAGAATATACGTACCCAGGAATCATTTCCCAAATTATCGTTGACGAATTAATTAATAAAAAAAATTTCATTGATACATTTAACATGTGTAGGTCTTTATTTAAAAAAAAAAAAAAACAAATTGCGTCACAGGTAATGAAGGATCCTGAAATAGAAAAACAATTTCTATGATGCCGTACTCTCTGCATGAATATCTAAATTTATATTTGTCTTCTCTTGGCCTACTGATTATAGTCAATATTATACAATAGCATATGCATATCATTTGCACTACTACTGTAGTAATATTTTTAACTGTTCCTTGATGTTATAACACCAGTTTTTCTGTGAAATTCGCTTCTATTCACTTATCCAACTTGTGTGTTATTAAGATTGCTCATCATTGCACCATAGTACTGCCCTGCGTCAAAAAAACAAACAAACATTATATCAAGAAATCCATTCTTGAGAATAGTCAAGAAATAAGTCAGTGTGGCACTTAAAACAAAAACGGCGACGTTTTACAACCATCATTCCAATTTTCATTTTTTGTTTTTTTTTTTTTAACAGAAAAAGGTCTCAGACAGTTTCCTAGTAAATATTTTCATCAATTATTTGTTATTTTAATCGGACATCTTTGGAGTTCATTTCTTGCCAAGCTCAAACTCAAATGACCAAAGAATGGTATTTACCATTCACTTTTCAGAGACTAATCGTTGGGTCATTGTCGGTTATGGGAAGTCAAATGTTGATTCAATAGCAACATGGCAAAGATTTGATGAAAGCCATAATGTTTAGTTTATTGATACGCGTCATAGCCTACTTGTATATCAAATACAGTAAATGAAAAAATTGTGTCTTTGTTATCGGCAGTTATCAGCGCTGCCAAGCATTTTATTGAGTTATAAATTATTTTTGTTTATTTCTTATTTGTCTGATCAGACTTATATATATGTATGTATAAGATACGAGATGATTTTGGACTCGATGCTATAAAATAATATCTTGTTTTTGTGGTTTGGGATACCATGCCCACTTTGGACATAGCGTTATCAACTGACAAAATATTCGCACAACTACGATACTGCAAAACTGTTTTTTGTCAATTGCAATATGTTGAATCAGTTGCATATTTGAAAGGTGCGCTTAATAGCTAAACAAATATCTTCTTTTATGAATAATTCAAAACTAGCTCGCGAGCAAAATTTAAGCTAAATTTTATATCCAAGTTTTAAAATCACTTGTTGGTCACGGTAAGATGTATACGCAGTGCAAGCTCAATTTCTTATCATAGGTAAAGAGGAGATAAAAGGAGGTACCGGTGTGGATTGGTTTTAAGTATTTCTAAGTTATAATGATTGAGGAATACACAGTTTTTTTTTAATTATTTATATTTACTTTTTTAAAGTCAGATCTTTTTTATCATTTAAATAAAATACATCACCATTAAGGTACAATTTTGAATAATGAACGAATTTTCTTTTTTCATGGATGAACAGAAACTTAGTCTTGCTGCCTGTTGTTCGTTCCACTTCTAGTCGCAAAAAGGGAACAAATCATACGCAGACACTTTAACACTAACAAAAGGGCTGCGACGCAATAACGACGCTAAATTCGAATACACATTTATTAACTTCCTGATAAGGAAGTTCAGTTCTTGCATTCTCTTCGAAATCAAAAATGTAAATTTGGTGATATCTTTACGTTTTAAGGTGCCTGTAATGTTTTTAGCTAGTTTTTAAGAAAATGTCTGTGTGCGTATGTGTGACAGTATGTACATATGTATGTCCTTATGTGTAAATTTTTCGGTCCACGATAACTCGCGATCGAATAGTAGTATCGATTGGAATTTTTGTTAGATGATGCGCCTTCATGCCGAATCACGTCCATTCGATTTTGTCCAAATTCGCTAACGACTTTTTAAGTTATATACATATGTACTATTAGTTTTTTCTTAAAAATAAAGGACTCTTGAAATAGGTGCAGTACTTATCGAATTCTATTAACTTAACACACATTTAACGAAAATTTGGAAAAAAATTGGGCCAGAATTATCTATCTGAGTTATTCAAGGAACAGCAACAATTTTAGAACCGCCAATAACAGCACTAACTATGATTACGTTAATACCATTGGAGAATACTAAAGCTCTCTTCATCAGGGTATGTGTACTTGGTACTTGGTAATGTATGTGTACTAACTGTGGTGACATAAGTTGGTCACAAATTAATGACTAAATTAATGCCAAATACACTATCTTCTGACAGTGAAATTATTTTAATTGATTCATTATTGGCTATGAAGAATTTAAATCAAAAAAATTATGTTCCTAACTCACTTAACAAATTATTGATTTAGTATTTACAATGTTGTCCTTTCAAATCAAATCCTATAAATACAATATTTTTTTTAATTTTTATGAATCAATTAGCTCGTATCAATCCAATTTCAATAAACTTTCTCGTATAAATGACTGTTTCAACAATATTAATTGGCCCAATGAATTTTTGGACAAAATATATCAGAAAAATTCTACAGTATTTTCAATAATGTACTTAAAAACGGTGTACCTATGATAAGCAAACAAGTAAATTCTCACCTCGCTTGGTATAACAAAAGGCTACTGAAATTAAAAAAATGCTAAGAGTTCTACTCATAAAAAGTTTAAAACAGCCGGCTCTAATGATGATTATGCTATTTTTTCTCGTCTAAGAAAAGATTTCTAAATTTCTTTACAGTAATTATATTCATTCCGTCGAAAGTAATCTTAAAAATACAAAAAGAAAAGGCAATGGATTTCCAACAATAATGCTGGGTTAATGATTTACAGTCTAGCGACCCAAAGTGTATTGCAGATATGTTTGCTGAATACTTCCAAAGTGTTTATAATTTTTCATGCTCAGCTCCCATCGATCATAATTATGTCAAATCCCTTCCATCAATTGTTGATTGTTCCTGTTATTCGTTTGATGATATCGAAATTAAAACAGATTTAAGTAATTTGAAACCTATACAAAAGCCAGACATCCTGGGATTCCTTCATATTATTCTAAGATACTGTTCTAGCTCACTTTGTTCTCCCTTATCAGATTTATTTAATCATTCCCTTTCTGATAGATTTTTTCCTGACGATTGGAAGATCACTACGATAGATTCAGTCTTTAAATCTGGTTGCAGACATCATGTTGCTAACTGTAGACCAATTACTAAACTTTTGATTATTCCAAAACTTTAGATAGCCTTGCCAAAGAAAAACTTATTTTTACTATAAAACAACATGTCAGCAAGTGCCAACATGGCATTTGGAACGGTAGGTCAACTGTTCCTAATTTAGTGGGACTTACTAACTTCTGTATAAATTCGTTGCAAAACCATAAACAAGTCCCTGTGATCTACAAAGCATTTAATAGAGTGAACCTGACAATTCTTTTAGAAAAGCTGAAGGCATATGGTTTTTATGGTCCGTTGCTGCAATGTTTTAAAACTTTATGGCAGAAAACTTTAATATGGCAGAAAGCAATCGGAGATTATTTTTCGAAAGAAATCATTGTTTCCTCTGGTGTTCCAGAAGTCAGTCATCTATGTCCTTCTCTATTCTTACTTTTTATTAATGATCTACAAGCAACAAATGCGCTTGCATGGGCTACACAGTACTCTTCATTATATTTTCCCACGTTATACATTAAATAATGCTCAAATACGAGTCGTTCACGATTTTAAGGATCTTGGTGTAATTTTCGATGAAAAATTAACTTTTCCTCTACATATAAATTACATTGTTGCCAAAGCCAACTCTCTATTGGGGTTCACTAAAAGGAAGTCCTCAAATTTTAAAGATCCCTATACTATTAAGGTATTATTTAGTTACATCGTTCGTCCTGTTGTTAAGTATGCATATGTTGTTTGGGTCCTTCCACTATTTCAAATATAAGTCACATCGAAAACGTTCAAAATAATATTTAATGATTTGCTTTACGTCGTTTATTTTTCAATACTGGCGTTTAGGCTTATCATTCTTATCCTTCCAAATGTCTTTTACTTGGAATGCAGTCACAAACGAGAAGATAAATGTACAACGTCATGCTAATAAGAGATATTTTGTGTGCAACAATCGATAGTGAGAATTTGCTTGGTTGTTTGAATTTATATACTACTTGAAGAGTCCTAAGGCCCAGACCCCACTACTTTTTTAAAGTACTTATATTACATGGACAACGTGAGCCTATTTCTTGGTGTTATACAATAGAAATTTTAACTTATACAGCTCAGAATTAGATTTGTCTATGCCAAGAAATATTTTTAAAAATTTGTCAAAGTTATTAATTAAGCAATGAATTATATTATTTTATTTTATTTATTTTAATTAGTTTATTTAAGATTACTAATTTATATATATTTCGAAATCTGTTGAAGTTAAATTTGTAGACTGAATAAAAAAAAAAAATAAAAATAAAATAATCCCGTGCACCGCAGGGAGTGGTCCGCAGGTCAAACAAAGATATCTATTTCACAGGCGAATAATATGATGGTTTAAAAAAACGTAGAAAAACTTATACGCATTAGTACGGAGTGAAGTTGCAATAATCTTGACAGCTATAATACACACCTACTTAGATAATATCGTAGTGGTCATATAACTGGAAATATAACAGGAAAATAAATACTTTGCAGCTATATCCACGATCTTTTTTTATTCTCTTCATCTCAGCTGGTTAATCCAACTTCGAATACGAAGGCTACCATGAAAGAAAGTTTTTGGACCGATTAATTCACTACAGTCACAATCTATAAAAAGAAAATAAACTTGGACAATTTAAGGGGACATACCTGGGCAAAAGGCAAAAAATAAAGCTATTTTCATGTATTTTGTACATATATACTCGTATGTATATACAAGGTGGCGCAAAATTAATAACCATATCGGTCGGTGGTGTTAGCGCAACATGAATTTCGTCGTCGATTTCCTAATCGTGTCGCACCAAGTGGGCAAACATTCCGGCGTTTAGCTAGTCGTGGGCGTGGCCGCCACCGGACTGGTCGTTCGGCCGAGAATATCGCGGCTGTGGCTGCCGATGTCGCTGGGAACGAAGAAACATCAACCAGACGGACCCTACAGCGAATTTTAGTAAAAGACTTCAACATGTTCCCGTACAAAGTGCAAACAGTGCATCAGTTAATGCTTCCTGATTGTCAGTCGCGTGTGAATGACTGTAAAGCCATCCTCAATCTTAACAACGAAGTGGACGATTTTCTGTCGAAAATCATAATGAGCGATGAGGCGCATTTCCACTTAAACGTTTACGTCAATAAGCAAAATCTTCGTTTCTGAGACACTGAAAATCTGCGTGTGATGCACGAAGAGCCATTACAACCACCTAAATTAAGCACAAGACTCCCACTGATTTCTTGCATCCCAGTGATTCGAAAATCGCATGGATCTCTTTCTTCGAAATAAACGAAGGTAGCTCGCTCTCGTCGACGATGACATTTAGGTTTTGATCCGTCATATTTGTACTCATTTCGTTACACTCGGCAGCAGTGCGAAGATCTGATCCACGCGCGTAGTCTATTATTGTATTTTATCGAAAAAAATTTCAATTACTACAATATTTTTCGAAATCATTCATTCAAACCAGTCGAATGAAAAAAACATTCAAATGTTCGATTGATTTTCATACCAATGATTGTTTTTTTTCACTCGTATGAAGTGTTGACTATCGGGTTGGAAGTAATGTTCCTTTTTTTTATTAGCTTATCATTATATCAAAAATTTAACCTTATGCAATATATAAATTCACAGCTGCTATCCTAAAATGTTTTTTTTTCATTCTTCCAGTCCGGCCAATTTGCAGAAGACATGATTCCAACAGTAGGTTTCAATATGCGCAAAATTACCAAAGGTAATGTGACTATAAAAGTGTGGGATATTGGTGGGCAACCAAGATTTAGATCCATGTGGGAAAGATATTGCCGTGGTGTCAATGCAATTGTGTAAGTTTCTTTAGGACTAAACGACCAAATTTGAGTGTTTACTATTCGTGTTTTTTTTTTAATTTCAGATATATGGTAGATGCAGCAGATCTTGATAAAATGGAAGCATCTAGGAATGAATTGCATTCGCTTTTGGATAAGCCGCAATTAGCAGGTATTCCAGTTCTCGTTTTGGGTAATAAGCGAGATCTTGCTGGTGCTTTGGACGAAACTGGTCTTATCGAACGAATGTAAGCATTTTTTAAAATAGTTTTGCTATCGACCTAAATTTACAGATGTTTTCATTGAACTGGTCATTTAGTTTGTATTTAGTATAAGGCTGTTTTTTACATGATTCTTTTTTATTTGCCTAAAGTTGCAATTTTACCAGTTTCAGTATTGCTCGCACTAATAAAGGGTTTTCCAATAGGGACTTGACAACTTTGAATTTAATTTGTGAACGCACTCTTTCACTAATCATCAAACTGTTATTGTCAATTTATTCAGTAAACTCAACATTTTCATCATGGTAAAGTACACGAACAAGCAACGTCCGCAAAATATAAAAATTTTCTACCGAAATTCGGAGTCGGTGACTACAACGTTAAGAGCGTTAACTCCAATTTTCGGTCGTAATTCTCGACCTAGTAGACAGGCAATAACAAGTTTAGTGCAAAAATTTGAGTCTACATATTCGTTGTGTGATGTTGCCGTGCCAGTGAGACAACGGGTTGGTCGAAGTGTCGAAAATATCGCTGCCGTTCAGGCGTCCGTAGCAATCGATCCAAGTCAGTCAATTCGACGGCGTTCTCAAGAATTGGGCATCGCTCAGACCACATTATGACGTATTTTGCGTAAGGATCTTGGTTTACACCCATACAAGATCGAGCTGACTCAAGAATTGAAGCCGATGGACCATTTGAAGCGACGTACGTTCTCCGATTGGGTTCTGGAGAAGATGCGCCAAGATGATGAATTTCATCGCAAATCATCTTCAGTTACGAAGCTCATTTTTGGCTCAATGGTTTCGTCAATAAGCAAAATATGCGTTATTGGTCGTGTGAAAATCCACATGTGCTTCATGAATCACCACTTCATCCACAAAAAATAACTGTTTGGTGCGGTTTGCATGCCGGCGGCGTTATTGGGCCATATTTTTTCGTCGACGATAACGATCGTCACGTTACTGTGAATGGTCAGCGTTATCGCGCCATGATCACCGATTATTTTTGGCCCGAATTGGAAGATATGGACTTGGACGACATGTGATTTCAACAGGATGATGCCACAAGCCACACAGCACACGCTACAATCGATTTATTGAAGAGTAAGTATGGTGAGCGTGTTATCTTAAGAAATGGGCCAGTCGATTGGCTATTGTCGATCTTGACTATTTTCTTTGGGGCTACGTTAAGTCATTGGCTTATGCCAACACGCCGACGACGTTAGAAGAGCTCAGAGCCAACATTGAACGCGAAATAGCAGCCGTTTCGGCCGAAATGTGTGGCCGAGTCGTTGAAAATTGAGTCCAACGAATCGACCGCTGCAAACGTGCCGGCGGTGGCCATCTCAAATCTCAAATAGTTTGCGTTTTATTTAAAAAAAAAAAGTTGTCAAGTCCTTATTGGAAAACCCTATACATATTTTTAGGTGTTTTGGAAATTTACTGATGACAGTAAATTAAGAGTATGCTCATTGGCGTACGAAATATTAACTTTGCACTTTATAATACTCATGAATAATACTGCTAAGTTGAAAAAATACCGATTTGGAAATTAGGAAAAATTGATAGCAAAAGCAGAGAATGTTTGCATTCAAGCAGAGAGCTGCTGGATAATGAAATTCATAGGGTGAAATATTTCACATATTAAACTGTGACTGTGCTCCACTGGAAACTAAGACTTTTGGGATTACCGCTCGCAATCTTCTGGATAAATGTCCTTACCTGCACCTAGGAAGGGATAGTTTTAAATGATTGCAGACAAAAGATAACTTCCTTAGTACCTACTCGTATTTATCATATTTACTCAGATTGAGTCTCAAATTTCTAAGTCCTCTACTGCATGCCTAGGAGGCATTATGTGTTGAATACAAAACCTCACATACTCACATACAACGATTGATGCAAAACAAACTCATATATGTTTTGGGATGTTTAAGGGGTTTTCATACCACTATGAGTGATCTGATGGAACGAGAATTTGTCTTTTTGTGCCGAATTCACTCTCAAACTTTGGCATGTTTTAATCAAGATTTAGTCGCTGCAGTTATAAACTATGAAAACAGAAAGTGGCACAAAGTCGTTATTGCGCCAGCTTATATTCCCCACGCTACGATTACATATGCTGCGATCTTAATGCTCAATTCTTTTTGGGGCAATCAGCCAGCATTTATTACATAAGTAAGACAATAAGTAATTGACTGAACGTTTTCCAACCGATGGATAGCGGGTTATGAGGGCGAATTTAGTGGCTGCACTCTTTACTCTGAAATTTCGTAATTCTTGTCTAAGCATTATAACTCTCTTATGGAATGCCCTTCCGAGTTCTTTATTTCCTTACCATTATAACCTGCAAACATTTGAGACCATCCTACATCGGTATCTCTCTTTCATTCCTCCCTTACTTTCCTTCGCTCGCGCTGTGTGCAAATATTTTAAAGGCAACATCCAACGAAAGTCTTAAGCCTGAATGGACAAACATGTACGATTTTAAGATTATAAATTCCTGACTTTCTTCTTTGACTCGGTCATTGGTTTTAAAACTTATTACTTTCATCACATTTTCACTAATTTGGGGGCTTAATGCACATAAAATCGTTACTTATTTCCTTCGTAAACGTATATATATAAATTTAATAATATAAAATTAATCTTTTGTTGTTTCATTTTTATTATAGGAATCTTTCCAGCATACAAGACAGAGAGATATGCTGCTACAGTATTTCGTGTAAAGAAAAAGATAACATTGACATAACACTTCAATGGCTGATTGCTCACTCGAAGAGTCAAAATCGTTAAAGGCACATTTATTTATTAATTATATAATTATATGTATAAAATATTATATTATGATAAATTTTCCGTCTCTATTATCTATCAAAATTTATATAAAACATTCTTTTCTATTATTTCTATTAATACAACTTCTCATTTCTATAAGTCGCCTGTTAGCCACTAGTGTACAACTGCAGTCCCTTGTTCGAATTTTTAAGCTTAATTAACACCACGTTTGTGTTTGTTTGACATTTGTTTTAGGTTTTTTTTTTTATTTTTCCATGTGCATATATATGTACTTTCTAGTGCAATTGAAAAACTAAAAATAAATAAATTAAAAATGCACATCCTTAAAGAAAACGAAAGAAAAATTAAAAAAAATAAAGAAGGGCAACAATCGCTTTATTATCATAGGTCATCACGTTACTAGGTTTTCTGTTTTTTTTATATAATTTATAGTTTCACTATGTTAACGGAAATTATTTCTATTTTGTATCATGATTTTGTAATTGCTATTTGAAAAGAAAATGAAAAAAACAACAAACAAAGAAAAAAATTAACAAAAATATATATTTGAACAATTAATAATAATTATAATTAAATTGGAAACAAAAGATAAAAACAGTAGGAAAAATAAATTTTGTTTTAATACTTAAATGATTGAATGCAACGCAAGCAATCACTTTGCACAATGCCTGGCTTTTAGCAATTTATTCGGATTTGTGCTTTGACGAATTGATGGAACAGTTTTATGATTTAAAATGTAGCTAGTATATTTGTTGATATATAGAGGATCAGGGTTAATCTATTAAATGCTAAAGAAAAAAAATATATATATCTAATAAGTTAATGCGGGAGGGGAACTTTCTGTGAGCAAAATTATAATAGTTAAGCCAACACAAGACACTTACACCAAATCAAAAGCGAACAAAAAACTTTTTTAAATAAAAACAAAAAAAAGATAGTTAAAAGAGATAAAATGTGAACGAAGAAATATCAAATGTTAGTTGTAACAGATACTGATT
Source organism: Volucella bombylans (assembly GCA_949129095.1). Taxonomy (NCBI): domain Eukaryota; kingdom Metazoa; phylum Arthropoda; class Insecta; order Diptera; family Syrphidae; genus Volucella; species Volucella bombylans. The sequence continues at coordinate 198,192,471 of OX422140.1, read as the reverse complement.
GTGCCAGTCAATATGAGTTTAACCAATTATTGAGAATAAATGCAGTTTGGCATGTACATTTTCCATAAACATGCTGGTTTTATTTTCGATAATGATTTGTGTACGAATGTAAGGTGTATCTATAGAATGGTTGTGCACACGCATTTTGCAAAAGCTTCATCCTTTATAAATGGTTACAAGGAAATGAGCTCTGTGTGACATACTTTGATAACAATTATTAAAAAACAGTGTCTTGAATTTCATAACTCCGATTATACGTATATTATGGAAATCGATTGAGATATCTTCCGAAATATTCACCTCAAATTCCTGAAGTCGTACACCCGAACTTTTCAAATAAGCATTGCGTTTTTTCTTTTCAAATTTCAAAACAGGCGGTTTTAATGCCTATTTTTGATATTTGATTTATCAGCAGTCGTATCGAATTCACATCTCTCATGTCCGACTCTTTGAAAAAAGCAACGCATACGACCCTAGCTATGCAAATGTAAAACTGTCAAGCCAAAGATAAATATTGTAATAAATTACTCGTAAAATGTGAACAGCGTCATCCATTTTTGAATAGCAGAAGACTCATCCATTGCGAACTTTTAGCGAATATTCTGGTAAAATGGAAAGATGTATGGAACGCTCGATACTATAGAATGTTATCGAAAGATGTCGGGAGATATTAGCGTCCCACAAGAAGTGGAAGTCAGCTCTAAAGTGGGATTTGAAATGTGAATCGCGAGTAGTGATAAAGTGTTTAAAGTAAAAGATAAAGAAAAATAAAAGTGGTTGAGAAAAGCAATTGAGTTGTAAATTGTAATTGTATTTAATTGTAATTGTATTTATAAGTTCATAAACGAAAAAAATTTTTTTTTTAGTTCTTTTTTAATTGATATTAAAATATATATTTAATAAAACTTGAATTTGATAAAATTATTCAGTGAGGAGGAACATGAACACCTCTAGTCCCTCTTGCTTACTGTTTGTTTGGTTTCAGTTTTTGCTTAACAGCATATTTTTGAGCATTCCAAACCTGAAAATAAACACAAAAGATTTATTGATTCTATGCCTAAAATAATAAAAAAAAGTATATATATATAAAATATAAATATTTAATACATGTATTGAAATTCTTAGTTTGTGCCAGCTGGGGCCGTGTCGACTAGGTGCCCCGTGACTATTTAATCTGATTGCAAGAGTGCTCCAAAATATTTTTGTGCCACTTTATGGATTCCACTCTTACAATGACGCCTGGCTACGCCAACGTTTTTTTCCTTTATTCTTGAGTCTTCCATCAAGCTTAACTGAATTTTTGTGCGCGTGAAATACGACCATAACATGACCGATCGAGTATACCGTAATGTGACCGTGGTCGGATTTGAATGTCGAATACGATTTTCGGAAGTGGGGCAAATTTTGAGAAAAAAGATCGTATTTTTCGATAGTTAACGAAGTAAAACAAGATAGGTAGTAAAATTAAGGAATAAGATATAATTGATAACAAAAGTGGAATAAAGGCTTTGTTAACCGAAAACATCCGTAGTAGTTATTTAATATCTTATCAATTATATTGGAAGCTAAAATATACACGGCAGGTTAGATATAAGACTAGCGCTGTCTTGTTTTGACTCTTATTGAAAATAACATCTTTCAAATTTATACGTGTATGGTAAAAAATGCGGTATCGTTGAATTCGTAAATATGGGTAAATTGTTTCACAGTAAATACTGCCCTAAAATTAATGCGTCATAAGTTATTCAAGATCAAACGTGATTTTTTACTTTTAACTTAAAATTTTGACCTTGACATCATTTTTTTCAAAAAATATTTCATAATTAAAAAAAAAAAATTATGTCATTATTAACCCCTGCTTTTTGCATCTTTACAACCTACATCTAGTATTTACAAAAAAAGAAAAAGTAAGGTCATTTCATCTTAAGTCAGTATCGATACGATATCAAGATACGACTCAATTTGTTCAAATTATAAAATTAAAACATGGGACATTCTCTTATAACAGTCCTATAAAATTAACTAGTTAAAAGCTGGTTTGAAATTTTTACCCCATAAAATAAGTTTATTGTTACGCAATGTAAAGCCAATAAAAAAATTAAAAAAAAAGGTTCATTTTATTACCCCTATAGGGGTAGGTAATACCCATTCCTCCTTTTTCTGAAAAAAAAGAAATTAAGCAGATCTCTTATGAGTTAGTTAAGATTTTTTATTCAATTAATATCTTTTAAATTATTCATAAGAGAGCAAAACCATATTTAAGCATGCCATTGCCGTTTGCCGATTGACTTTATTTTATTATAATCCTACTAAGGCGTTTTTTTCCTGTTTCCGGGCGGCAGCGAACGAATTCTAAGGATGGAATCAATCAACGGTGGCGTCCACAGTTCCAGTTAGATTGAACTAGTGTTATCTCTATGTTATATGAGCTGCTTCAACGTACTTGATCAGCCTTTTACAAGGACCAACAGCAGCACTCACATCCCCGAAGCGGGTTACTGGCTTCGGAATTTGGTCCGGTCCCTTTTGCCGTAGGGGTCCCAAAAAGGGCCTTGCTTTCCACGTTGGGGGTTGTGCGTAAAAAAGTAAGTGTTACAAAACGACCAATAGCCTCGGATAAGGATGGATTCACTGTTGACGGCCCTGCAAAACGAAAAAAAACAACGAGTTTCGGATCTGCACGTGGATCTGCCGAACAATTAGCGAAGGGCCTAGACTGCTACAAAGCAGATATCACCGCCATCCAGGAAGTGCGGTGGAATGGGCCGGGCAAAAGAAAGATGAAAAGCTGTGATGTTTACTACGATGATTGCAATAGGGATTGTAAGTAGCGTATATTTGGATACGGATTTGTTGTAAGCGGCAGACTTAGGCAAGATGTCTTGAGGTTTCGACACGTGAGTGAACGGCTTATAACAATCCTTATCAAAGGTAAATTCGCTAATATCAACCTTATATGCGCTCGCGCCCCAACTGAGGAAAAGGAAAAAACCTATGAGCGATGTCCGATGTATGACGTTAAAATCGTCCTAGGCGACTTTAATCCCAAAATTGGAAACGAGGACATCTTTGATAGCACAATCGGAAGACATAACCTACACAACACCACGTCTGTAAACGGAGATAGGTCGGAACTTTAGCTTTGTATGAAAATATCATTGTTTTTGGCGATTTTAATGCTGATCAACTGAAAAATGATTCGCGTGCTTTTCAACTTCAAGACGTTACTCTCTCCTTAGGACTACAAATAATAAATCGTCAATATCCTACTCACTTTTCTGCAGATTATGAACCTAGTTTACTTTACCTTGCAATTACATCTGATCCTTCTCTTGTTCGTCTCTTTGACCAGCTTTCCCTTGAATATACTCGTATTTCCGATCATGATTTACTTTTTTGTACTTTTGATGTTCAGTTGGCTTGTCTACCTATTCCAACGTCGTCCTCATTTAAAGCCTTGGGCTTAATTGATATTGAGGCATTAAAAAATGCTGCTATTGCGCTGCCCTGGGAGCTTTGTAGACTAAGTACTGACTCGGATGAAAAAGCACTTCCAAAATTTTGTCTCCTACTTATTTTACGAATACCTGCCCACTAAAACAGTCAACATCTCTAATAAAAGCTGTTCCTGGTTTTCTGCCGAGGTGTTACATTTGATAAAGCGACGAAATAAACTCTACAATAAGTGGAAACGTAATTCAAGTCCTTCTAATTAGGAAGCATATAAAGTAATACGAAACAATGTGAATCGCGTAGTTTGTACCGCCGAAAGAAACTTTTTTACTTCCAAATAGAATACATCGCTACTGCCCAAAACACATTGGAACAACTGGCGTAAGATTGGAGTTAGTGGAAATAGAAGCAGTACTAGGTGTGTTTTTGATACAGATGTACTCAATGACTACTTTTAGGATATTGATAAAATGACTAATTCATTTGATTTCTCCTCTAATCCTAATTTATCAGTTCCTAATCTAGCTGATTTTAAAACGGTAAGAGAAAGAGTGATTAACCATTTCACGCATTTAATTAATTACTGCATTACAAACTCAACATTTCGACAATCCTGGAAAATTACTAAGGTTATCCCTATTCCTAAAAAGACTTACGCTTCAACTTTAAATGAACTTAGACCAATAAGCATATTACCATGCTTGTCGAAGGTTTTTGAGAGGCTTATTGCCAAGCAAATCCTAAACCACTTATCAGCCAATTCTTTGTTCAGTCCTTCTCAATCAGGCTTTAGGGCTAATCATAGCTGCTCCACAGCAATTGTACATATTCTTGATAACATTCGATATGATTTTGATAAGGATCTTTTAACAATTCTTTGCTTGATCGATTTCTTAATCGATTTGTTTACGATTTTGACAAAGTAAACCATGAAATTCTCTGCTGGAAGTAGATATAACTTTTCGGTTTTCGTGATAGGAGTGCACATCTGATAAAAAGTTTCTTGTCAGGTAGAATGCAAAAGGTCCTTAATGAAGAAATTTTTTTCCAGCTGGAGCCTTTAAAACAAGGCGTTCCTCAAGGATCTATCTTAGGACCTCTTCTATTTTGCTTGTTCATATATGACTTGCCAACGAAATGTAAATATGCTTCACATATGTTGGCCCACGTGATCAATAAAGATCTAGCCAATATCCATCACTGATCATTAAAGAATGGCAACCAACCATTCGAAATCTCAAGCGAAATCAATATGTAAAAAAACGGTCGATATAATCAGAATTTCTGTTTTTTGGCTTTATAATAATAAACTAAGAGTCGTTGAATCTGTATCTAGCCTTGGTTTTACTATAAATCGCCACTTGAATGACTACAACCATGTGAGCGTAATAGTTGGTCCAATCTACCAAAAGGTAAAAAGAACGTGTCGGGGGAATGATACTCGAACGGAAATCTGTAGAGATGAACAAGGAAACCTTGTAGTAGATTTACAGTCGGTGCTGAGGATATGGAAAAACCATTTTTGCAGACTGCTAAACGGCGAAGACGACACAAATTCCTCTGTTAGGCAGAGCGAACCATTCAATATGCAAGTCAAGAATTCCGTATACCCGACCAAAATTAAGGGAGGATAGCAATATCTAAACTGAAGTCGAACAAGGCTGTCGGACCGCTCAACCTACCCGCCGAACTATTTAAGGCAGCATGAGATGACTTGGTAGAGAGCATGCACCAACTTATTTCCAAGATTTGATTGGATGAATGTATGCCTGATGAATTGAACCTCAGCATCGTTTGCCCGGTTCACAAGAAAGGAGACCCTTTAAACTGCGCCAACTATAGAGGTATCAGTCTCCTAAACATCGCATATAAGATCTTGTCGGCCGTATGTGCGAACGCCTGAAACCATTTATCAACGATCTGATTGAACCCTATCAGTGCGGTTTTAGGCCCAATCAGTCATCTCGTTACGCTGGCCGATTACTTGCTCGTCTGATAATCAGTTCCCAGGAAATGTCTTCTTGTTTCCCCCAGTTTTGGGCATCTTCCGATGAAATGAAAAACACCCTCAGTCTCGTCACTGTTACATGTGCCACAAAGGATGGGTAAATCATGGGTTGATGGGTTGATTACGCTGCTTCCCTTCATCGTTTTTCTTCGAAATTGGGCCTCCGGATTGAGATCCAGCTCCCTCCCATAAATGTAGGAAAACCCTACCTTCATAATGAAGGAAAACTACAATTTAAGGGTTTCATAAGATAGTTTGGTGTACTCGGTGGAAGATAATGATTCATTTCAGCTTTGAAAATTTTGTATTTGCTACTATGGGCTATGTGTAAATTCGTAAAACATTTACGCCTTGTTGCATTTATAAGAGTTTTTGCTTTCGTGAGTTTCGTCTTCAGGTGGTTCTCCTATACTCGTTGACTTTATCTATTTGATCCGCATTAAATGACCATATCTCGCTATGGCAGTTTCTTCCAGCACCAACATCATCACATTTGACTTCTCTAGATTGACACTACGTACATGTTTCAAAGTTATTGAGGGCTAATCGCATATTTTTCTGAAAAAAAGCCAATGTCAAAATTTTAAGTTGAAAAAAAAATTACTTTTAATTTTCAATAACTTTTGACACATTAATTATAAGGCAATATTTACTTTGCAACAATTTAACCCTTTCGACCCCACTGTTGCCTGAGAGCAACTTCGCTTTTTTGTCGCTCAATATCAAAAGCTATGATTGATTCTGTGATAAGCCCTAGTGTGTACTTCCAAGCATATATTTTTAGAAGAGAAATAAAAACAACTCACGTAATTTTACCGTAACTTATTAAGTTACAGCGACTAGCAATGCGACAGCATCGACATTTGTCAAAACATCTAAAATAGTAAGTCCCGTAAAAAAATTGTAAAAAAAACGCGTGAATAAAATATCTAATGGACAATCAAATAGTTTTCTATAAACCTTTAGCAATAAAATATAAAAAGTTTGTGTACCAACTGTCCCACCAAAGTTGTCCTCATTTCCTATCCTGTCATTTAAATCGCCTAGTACGATTTTAACATCATAGTTCGGACATTGCTCATACGTCCAGGGGCTCGTAGAAACATTCTTTGGTGGCGTCGTCCTTACCTTCCGTAGGGGCAATGGCATATATTAAGCTTATGTTAGCAATTTAAGCATTGATGCGGATTTGTCAGAAGACGCTCGTTCAGGTGTCGGAAGCCCAAAACTTCTTGCCTATGTCTGCCGCACATGGCAAATCCGAGTCCGAATAAGTGCTGTTTCTTTTCCCTGTAGGAATAACATTTTTTCCTGATTCTTATGTCGGGCCCATCCCATCGCACATCCTGGATTCGGCTGCAAGTGGCCTGTTAAGGGTCGGAATATATCACGTGCTGATCCGAAGGTTGTTGTCCTTTAAACGTTTGCTAGTGCCGTCAACAGCAAGCCCATTTTTATCCGAGGCCTTTAGTTGGTTCTATGACGGTACAAGCCGGTATAATGCTGCTGGCGGGGCACGATTTTGACATTTAAGCTTGCATGAGTAAGAGTCTACTCAGGGTTTACTCAGGGATACCTTTCTACCTTTCTGACACCCAGCCCCATACATACGATTTTACGCTCAAAATATATCAACTAAACTCCTCTTAAAGTTCTCGACGTATTATCCAGAACACCGTGTATATTGGGAGTTTTAATCCACACTTCTTGAAATTATTAAATTACTAAAATCATTTGATTCGTTCAAGCAGAAAGAGGTAAGTTCTCTCAAACTAAAGTTAAAGTTACTAAGCTTTTTCCCATTTTCCCAAAAACTTAACACGTGCTCAGGCATTTCAAGTATAGTAATACCACAGATAATGAATCTATACAGATGTCTCATCCCTGTAGAAAAAAATGGTTCACTTTTGGTCGGCTAGCTGACACTCGTCCAGCCGATACGAGCTTTCGGAGTAATATAAAGCTTTTTTAATTTCCCTCTTTCTCGCTTTGTTTACTCACCACAAGTTGTGGACAGTGGCACAAGGAATATGAAAAACATTTGCAAGGGGCTTGCGGGAAGGGGTATGAAGACTTGGCTGTTTGTTTCCATTCGACTGCAACAGGAAATTATATAATTTTTCATGAGCGCATGTGTATGTATGTAAGAAAGAACAATTAAAATACGGGAAAAGTTGAATATTTCGTTACATTTTGTAATTGAAGTTTGACAAGCAATATATTATTCGTTTTATTAATCTGCAGTGCATATACACCTGTGTGCAAAATAATAGCAGTGTTAGATACTTAACTTGTTATTTTACAATAAAACCAATTTTATAACACCTGTATTTTAATTACAGTGGAACTTCCCTAAGTCGAATTTCAAAGGACCAGAAAATAAGTACGAGTTATAGAAACGCTAAGTTATAGAAAATACGCAAAATGTACGGGAATAAAATTATTCGTTTATTTAATAGAATTCTGTAATTCTTTTTTGGGTTTTGCACGACCACTTCTCCTTTTCTACAAAATCCTACACTAAATAAAAAGACTTATAGATATTGTCAGGAACATTACTTCTGCACTCAATAAAAGCTCTTATCTTTTCAATGGAAGCGGAAAGTTGCTCAAATGTTGGTATGGTATTCCGTGCTAGATCTTCGTCCTCATCCTCCTCTGAATCTGCAAAATTTCTTTAATTTTTTTTAAATAATTTTAAAATCTTACTTCGGGCACACGACTTTTTATATGCTTTCTAAGATATCATCCTTAGTAGGGTACATTGTGCATGCACCATTATCAGCATTAGCATGGTTTTCGAAGTGACATCATCCATATCAGCAGCTATCAGTTCAGTGAGTAAATTGCCCGAAAAATTCGACTTACGTTTGAAATATCTCTTCGAGTAGTTCGAGTTATAGAAATATTCGAGTTATAGAAATTCGAGTTAGGGAGCAAAAAATATATGAAAAATGCTACGAAAAATCTGTGTTCACGATGAAAGTTCGACTTAGAGAAAAGTTCGAGTAACAGAAGTTCGAGTTAGAGAAGTTCCACTGTATTTATTTTTTCTTTCTCTACATGGAATAATGTTCTAAAGAATTTGTATTGAATTTGAAATTAAGTAACTATTCTTATAGAAAACCTAAAATATTTAGCTTCAGATAAAAACAAGTGTGTACAAAAATAGCAGTATTATTTAGAAAGGCTTACATTTTTGACTTGAAAAAAAAAACTGAAAATTGAATATGTTGCACTTGCGAAATACGAGTATTTCGTTAAATGGCCTTTGTTTGCCAGAACTGCAGTACAACGAAGTGGCAAAGAGTCGACTAAGCGCATGCACCTCTCTCTCGAAATACTTGCCCATGCAGATTGCACTGTAGTCCACAATTCACCAACGTTTTTTGGTTTTGCCTTAAAAACCTCTTGTTTAAAATTAGCCCATAAGTTTTCAATGGAATTAAGATCTGGAGACTGAGCAGGCCACTCCATGACATTAATCCCAATGAAAAGGGAGCAAATATGTACTCGTAAATATACATTTTCTGAATAATTTCGATATTGCTCAATGCTTTCAAATTTATCAAATTTTGTAGGTACTTAATTTGACAAAAATCCAAATCGGGAAATTGCTCTTGCGTTTATGTACATGCATACATATGTATATCTTCAACCCCATAACATGTATTAGCCCTTAACACCTCGTGCTTCAAATACCAATCACTTTTATAGTGTAGTGCAACGTCATACCCACCCCCTCACTTCCAGCTTCCCGGACCAACGATCTCATGATCTTAAAAATTATATTCCCCCATTTAATTTACATTGCATAACAAGTTACAAACAAAATAACAAGCCCATGTACATAAACCGAAGCAAAACGGTTATACTAGGCAACGTCAACGTATAATGCCTTTACAAATCGCAGCCCATTCAAGTTGAAATGGGCGAATTGTTTTTTTTTTTATATTTACATATTTCTTTCGTTCACGTATTGTTTTTGCATAGGAGTGCGATAGGAGATAAACGACTTTGCATGTGTGAGTGACAAGTGGCAAGAGCAAAAAGTGAAAAGAAATAAAATGATTGTTCTGCCCTTTGTAAGAACTTGCAGCTTTTTTAAAAAGCTCTTATTTTAGTTCGATTTCATTTTCATAGGACACAACTTCCCATATGAATGAGACATCTGTATAGATTTATTATTTGTGCTATTACGAGGGGCGTTCAACATATTCTCGGTATCGAGGTGAAGCTGTGGTTATATATATAAATTGACTTATTTATCAAGTAATACTATTATTTTAGTGCATTCATGTAAAATTTCATATAAATATAATTATTAATTCGCGTTTTATCTCTAGTTAAACAGAATCATAATGGCAACTGAGACGATGATGGTGAAAATTGAGCATCGCGCTGTAATTAAATTTCTCACTAAGCAAGGAAAAAGTCAAAAAACTATTCATGAAGAGATGGTGGCTGTTTACCAGGGTTCCGCACCTTCATTATCAACTGTGCAAAAGTGGTCAAGTGAGTTCAAGAGAGGCAGAGAGAGCATTGAAGACGACCCCCGCTCCGGCGCCCCGGCTACTGCTTGTACGGGAGAAAGCATCAAAGAAGTCGAAAAACTTGTTCTTGAGGATGCCCCAATAAAGGTGAAAATGATGGCAGAGATCACCAAGCTTTCAATTGGTACCATTCATACCATTCTTCATGACCATCTTAAACTTTCAAAGGTCAGTGCAAGGTGGGTGCTACGAATGCTCACAGCGCCTCAGGAAAAAGTGAGAATCGCATGCTGTAGAGAGCTTTTAGAGATGTGTAGTGAGAACGCGGACGGTGTTATGGATCGAATTGTTACTGGGGACGAAACATGGGTCCACCACTATGACCCTGAAAGCAAACAAGACCCCCCGAAGAAGTTCAAAGTCACTCCGTCTGCCAGGAAGCTCATAGCCACAGTTTTTTGGGACTCAAAGGGAATCTTGGTCATTGAGTACAAAAAAAAGGTGAAACCATCAACGCCACATCCTACGCTTCCACTTTGCATAATTTGCGGGAGGAAATTAAAAAGAAAAGACGGGGTAAACTCGCAGCGGCTGTTCACACGGCGCGAGTTTCCAAGGCTGCTGCGCGAGATTGTGGTTTCGAAGAAATCCAACACCCACCCTATAGTCCAGACCTTGCCCCTAGTGATTATTTCCTGTTTCCGGATTTGAAAAAATGTCTTCGTGGAAAAAGATTTTCGGATGATGAAGAACTCAAGTCGGCAATAAATGGGTATTTTGCAGAGAAAGAGGAAAATTATTTTTTTGAGGGTTTAAAAAAGCTTATCTCAAGATGTAACAAATGCATTGATGTTAGGGGAGATTATATTGAAAAATAAAAACAATCTAAATTGAATTCGCATTTTCCTTCATATCGATACCGAGAATATATTGAAGGCCCCCGTAGTTTCATATCGCTGGCCGTTTTGAACACATATACATATTCATATTCAGGTTCACACAGGCTTGATATTGACAAAGACTTCTTCGTAAATCGTACGACTCTTTGAACCAAATTCATTTGCTAAGTTGTTCTGTCTAACAATCAAGGATTTGAAAAGGCCAGAAAAGGTATTTGGACGAGGGATATTATAGATATGCCAAAAGGGAAATAAAGAAGCGAAAACATTTGGATACACGTGCAACCTACGATATAAATAGGAGGCTTTCAGCTGTCTAGCAAAGGACTTTCTACTATGAAGAAGTCGAAAGGTTTAGTTAAATTTCCTTTAAACGAAGACTAACGCTCTTACTCTTATTATAAGTAAGAACAATGGCTCACAGAGTATTTAAATTGAAGCACCTGTAGGTAAGGTCTAATATAAGATATTTGTCAAGTTGTTCATCGATGCAACTTAAATAAAGCACCAGGAGAAGATCGCAAACTTCATTTTCGACGTGGTGATGTGCCAGCCAGTTTCAGAAAAAATATTATTTTTCCCTTAGATACTCGTAAACAGGAGATACCAAAGACCCAAATAACTAAGGAGCAATATCGTTCCTGAACGTTCCTAATGAAAGTTTTGACGGGAATTATTTTAGAACGTCTAACAGAGTGACCTACTTAACGAGTTTCAAGCTAGTTTCAGGAACAACCATTCCACGGTGAGCAATATTTTTACACCGAATAGTATTGCTAGGACTTACCTGCACAAGGGCAAGAAGCTGTAAGCGTTCTTCGTCATTTGACTCTGTTGACAGAACAGCACTCTTCCATTCCACAAAATATCTGAAAATTTACCGTTGGCTTAATTCTCCAATATTATTTTATTTGTTAACTGACAGCTTTTAGTCAATAATTTTTTTATTTGAACATACTATTTATTTTGTGACCAATTTGCGTGAATAAAATAGTGGTTTGCTATAAATTCGGTTGTTCGCAGGTGGAAAAATCATACATAAAAATCGTAGATAATGCAAGAGCAAGAGTTTTGATAAAAAAAGTTAACCTAAAAGTTTAAAATTTCGAGATAAACGCATTTTTTTGATGAAATTGGTCCAATGATTTTTCAAAATGTTAGATTTAAAATGCCATAATTTTGGCTGGAGTTCATCGAACTCAATGAAATTTTAGTATTTTATGCACAATGAAATTCTCTTGCGCACAAGCTGAATCCGTTAGAAAGCTACGGCCTTTTAAGAAGTTTTGCCTCGAAATCAGAGGTTCCTCACTTTAACGGCCTATAACTTGGAGGGGGGTGAAAATAGACCCACCACAGCAATACAATTTTTTGTTTGCCATAACTTCAGGAATCTTCAGCTATCAATACGAAAACCTGGCACGAGTACGATAACTTTGGTGCCAAAAATTGATAACAGTTTTTTTATCTCTCCCCGTTTAGGAGGTAGGGGCAATTTTATTATAAAATGACTTAAAATGGAAAAAAAATTATTAAAAACAACGGCTACAATAAAGTACTGTACCAGTTTCGAAAGTCAGAAATCTATTCTTCAACCCTAAATTCCAGCTATATTATTTCTGTCAATAGTTTTTAAGAAATTTGCATGCAAACTCAAAATTTTGATAAAAAAATTTAAAAAATGAAGTTTGGCCCAATTTTTTTCAAAATTGTGAAATGAAGTGCTAAATTGGATTCCTGTGGTCGATGCCTATATCAATTTTGAATCGAACATAAAAAACCGAATGGATTTATGTCGTCTAGTTTTTGAGAAAATTAAAATTACCAAAACTAATTTTTTATGAGATTTTTGTTTTTTTTTTGTATTTACGGATTAATGTTGATGAACCTATCATCTTTGTAAGTAAAGTATTGCAAATCATTTAACATAGCGTTACCCAGAATGCACCACGAGCATTGCATTCTGCGTCTCAGTCAGTCAGTTTGTCAGTAGTTAATTAAAAATAGTCAAGTCGATTTTTAATGTACATATTAAAAAGGTATGTAAGTCTCGTCAATGAAATCATCATCCGTGCTGGTGTTACTGTCGAGTTCGTTGAGTTCGTCATTGATGGTGAGGAGCCGAGGCTTTTTTATCGGTAAAATACCTTCTAAGTGCTCATTGTGAATGGTGGGAGGGTCGAAGTCCTTTAATTGCAAACCTACATATCGATAAAACATGGGTATACTTTTTTTACGTCCAGCAAAAATTCCATAATTTGGGAGCCCAAGTCGTCCTTATATTTTTTTCCAAGGCAGTATTTTCAATAAAAAAAAGTGCCATACATTGATGAAGGTGGTCTGTTGTTTTTCGGCATAAAATTGTTTTTTTCAGAATTTTGTTGTGATTCTCCAGATCATTAATTGTGTTAGTTGCATCGGTCTTGTCAACATATTCGCCTTTGCTGTGGTTAGTAATTTCATGTGATGTCGAACTAGAGAATATTTTTTCAACACCTGTATACTGACGCGCGCTGTCGGTACAAATACGACTGGTGTTAGGGTCAAGCTATTTATGGATATAAGGCCACAAATCTTTCTTACATTTGGAGTTTACTTTAAAGAACCGCCTGACCTTATCTTCTTTGCAAAACAACCCCAATACCACGATTGTCATTTGTTCAGTAATACGGCCTCTGTGGTATTTCCTTTGCATAAGAAAAGTTTCGTCTATTTGTACAGTTTTTTCTTTGCCGCCAATGTTAACATAAACGTGAGACCATATAATTTCGGCTATTTCACGACAATAGTTAAAGTAATCCATTATAGTAGATTTGCTTAGTTCACTTTTATTGTCATGATGGCGCCAAGCGATTAAATGATAATTTAAAAAAAATGATATACAACAATATTTAAAAAAAACATAAAGTTGTAACTTAGGATTTAATTAATTTCCTTGAACAACCGTGTTGACAGGCATTTTGATCATAAAAGAACCTCGCGATTCTCCAGCTGACATCGCCAACCGAACTTTATATTTTTGCATTTTTCCACCTTCATCCGTAAATTGCAACACAATGGGGGAGTTGATGTTTTAGTGGGAATTAGACCAATTTCTTCTAAAAAGCAATGCTGTTTTGTTTGTCGACACCAAATTCGCAAACGAACAAGATATTAAGAAGTTATTTAGTTTAGGATGGATTAGAGGATGCTTATTCGCCATTGCTTATTCACAATAAATAATACCCGATGCGCGCTAAGGGTGGACATAGAATGACCTTTGTGAATATCAATAACTACACGCTTTACCACATGTGTATGAAAAACAAAACAACAGTAACAACAAAAAATTTATTAAGTATAAATTTTAAGAAAAATGCATTTTAAGTAAAAAAAATGGAATAGCGAATTTTCATAATTTTGAGTTTAACAAGCCATAACTTCTTTGTTGCTACACAAATGTACATGTGTTTTTATTTAAGACTTGTATGCACTACTTTATCTTTCCAAAATCTCCAAAACTATTTTTGCAATTGTACTAGTTTAGAAATTATAGCGTTTAAAATGGTTACACCTCCAAATTAGAGGTTACCCACTTTGATGGGCTGTAACTTGAAATGGAGTGAGAAAGAACAGGGAGAAACACAGGTAGATCCCCATCCACACCTCTCAGATCACCTCGATCTGAAGCTGCCTGGCTATGAACTAGTGCCATTATTCTTTTCTCACCGCAGTCTCGCCATTTACGTGCGTAGTGATGTTGATTACCAAATTCCACCACAATGTAATCCGTAAGCAAATTATCCACTATTGCTTTATTTATAGAAGCCCCAAACTGGACAGCAATTCGACCTCCAACGAGTTCGAGGCGCTGTCTGACTCCATACAAAGAATTGTATCCCTGTGTCCTCATACTGAAATCGTTATTACGGGCGATTTCAATATACGCAATTCTGGGTGGCTTCTACAGTTGAGATCTTCGCTGCAGAAAATAACTTAACCCAGCTCGTAAATGAGCCCACACGAATACCAGACGTTGATAGTCATACCGCCAATACCCTGGACTTGTTTTTAACTTCTCACCCTGATAAGTACACTGTTGAAGTGCTTTCCCCCCTAGGCTCGTCGGACCACTGTGTTATATCAGCTAATTTCTCGTATACCGCCCACACAGTGAGAGAAAAGATTTCTAAAAGAACTGTATGGCAATACGAGAAAGCCAATTCTAGCGGTCTTAACAGCTTCTTTAGCAATTTTAACTGTTCTTTATGTTATGTTTCCTCGATAACGACGTGGATGCCGCTGCTGATATGATCACAAACACTATTCTCTTTGGAATGAGATCCTTTATCCCTCATCGGATGATGAATATGAAGTCGAAAGACATAGTTATAAGAATTTAGAGTAGCTTAGAGTGCCTGTGTGGGGCCAATAAGTTAGTATAAGATTATTAAGAAATTGTAAGCTAGCATTTAAGCATTTTTTGTTAGTATGTAAGAGTTAGTGATTAAGAAAATAAAATTCATATAAAACTAAAAAACCCTCATCGGATGAAGAGTATCAAACCAAAAGAAAAGGCATGGTACGACTTGAGCTGCAAAGAGGCTGTCCGGGTTAGAATTTTTTTTTTCGGTCCTTCAAGACCAACCCAACAGAAGAAAACCGAAAAAGGTTTAAACGAGCTTGGAATGACTGCAACGTCTTTATTTAGCGTGTGAAATTTCTATACGACCAAAAATTGAGGCAAAACATACTACAATGTCCCAAAGCTAGTAAAAGCTCTTTAAACAAAGCCAATCTGCTAGCTGCATACTTTGCGGCCAGATCAACACTTTCCGATTGTGCTATGTCTCCGCCTACACTTGAGTGCGTCGAATCTTCAATGGGACGAATCCACTTTCGCGCTCGTGTAGTAGCAAGGGTACTTAAAGATCTCAACATACATAAATCCGCTGGTCCAGATGGTCTATCTCCCCATCTTCTGAAGAGGTGTTCTTCCACGTTTGCAAAACCATTGCGTAAGCTTTTTCATCAATCCATCCTACTCTTTAGGTCTCTTTCCGAGCAGATGGAAAACAGCATTTGTCTAGTCCTTCTCTAAAAAAAGGCCAATCTCCTTCTCCCTCCTTCTACAGACTCATTGCACTTACGTCCCTTCTTTCCAAGGTCATGGAAACGCTGATAAATCGTCAGCTCATGAAATATCTCGAAACACGAAGATTTCTCAATGACCGGCTGCACGGTTTTCGTAACAGCTGGTCCGCTGATGATTTGATGGCATGTCTAATAGAAAAGTGGAACCAAACCGTACATCAATCTGGCGAAAGCAAGATAGTTGCACTTGATCTCTAAGGCATTTGACAGAGTTTGGCATCAGGCTCTTTTGTCGAAAATGCGTGTATTTGGGATCGATGACTCTCGTCTTCAATGGATTAGAAACTACATTCGGAACGTTCAATTTAAGTTGTCTTGGATGGTTTCAAGTCTGATATTCACAAAATAAATGCTGGTGTGCCCCAAGGCTCCGTTTTGTCTCCAACATTCTTTTTAATCTTTATCAATGATCTCTTGTCTGCCGCTTCTAATCCAATATATTCCTATGCTGACGACAGTACTCTCTGCTTTTCATATTTGTTTCCGTTAAGCTCATTAAATTCCGATATTGACAGCATAACCAATTGGAGAACTGCCAACAGAGTGGGATTTGATGCTTCCAAAATACAATGCTGTATGCTGTCACTAAATCGAAATTTAAACACCCAGCCATTATCCATGAATTTCACTTGCATTGTCGAAACCGAAAAACTTTCCATTCTAGGTATGTGCGTCATTGACAACTTACGTTGGAGTGCGTAGGATCCAAAATCGTGCGATGAAACTTATAGGTGAACGCTGACGTAATATCTCCTGTCTCACTTTGTTTTATCGCTATTTCCACCACCAGTGCTCCACCGAAATCACCAGTAGCATTCCGCCCATTCAAACTTTCAACCGTAACACCCGGCTCGCTATGAACGCTCATCAGTTCACCCTCAAGCCCATCTTCGGACGTACTCTGAAATGTCGTGATTCTTTCCTAAGCTGTACAACTCGCTTATGGAATGCCCTGCCGAGCTCTTTATTTCCTAGCCAGTATAACTTGCAAACATTTAAAACCAATGCACATCGGTATCTCTCTTTTTCCCTCCCTAACTTCCTTTCGCCCGCGCTATGTGCAAATATCTTAAGGGTACATAAATCCCTTGTGCGCGCGCCAATTATTTATAAAAAAAAAACCCTAAATCAAATTGATCAGGATAGATGTAAGGCTTGCCTCCAGTATTCTTTTTTTATTCAATCAAAATAGGATCCGTTGGCATCTATGACATTCTTCCAACGTAATACAAGCTCAAATAATCATTTTCCGGAAAAGTGCGGACTTTTTGAGGCAGTGTAATCTTCAAAGCCTTTTATGACCTCCGCTCGGTTCCGGAAGACCTTTTTCCGGTAAAATGAATCCAGACTGCGGAAAATATGGTAATCCTTGGGTAAATACCAGGAGAGTACGGTGGATGCGGAAGAATTTAAAATCCGAAAACAGTTTTTGCACCGATACTTGTGAGGTAGGGGGTCTAGCAATGTTATCCAAAAGGATCGGATCGTGCCTATTGACCAACACAGGTTGCTTTTCAGCCAATTTTCCGATTTCCTCACAATATTTGATAGCGTTTCTTCTGGTTGAAAAGTGGATTGGTCCTTTCGATGTCCACCAAATTGTCACCATAACCTTTTTGGGGATGTATTTTGGTTTTTTATCTGCATCCAATCACTGCCCAGACCTTTTACGATTATCATACAGTATCCACTTTTCATCACAGGTGACTATCCGGTACAAAAACGGTTCAGTTTGGTTTCTTAATACAAGCGAAGAGCAGATTTCCAGGCGCGGTAGTTTTTGGGATTCGTTCAGTTCATGGGATACCCACTTATGGCGTTTCTTTACCTTTCCTATGAGAGAAAGGTGTCGACTTATTGTCATTGGAGAGACTCCCATGCGTTCTGCAGTCTCCCGCACCGATTTCGCTGGGTCCGCATCCACCGCTGCTCTTAAAACATCGTCGTCAACTAACGTGTCCGGCTTCCCACGTGGTTCATTTTCGAGGCTGAAATCTCCCGAATGGAACTTTAAAAGCAAACGTCGTAAGCGTATTCGTTTACCGCTGCATCCTCAAATGCGTCATTAATATTTTTTTTATTGCCAATGACGCAATGTGTCCCGTTTTATATTCGTAAAGGAAGAGAGTTCGATTTTGAACTGTCGACAGCATGGTAAATAATTCCTAGAAAAAAAATAACGGTAGTAGTAAAGAACCCTTAAATTCTCACACGCCAAGCACACGTACCATTTTATTTAAAAAAAAAGAAAATTTAAAGTACTGGCACACATGTTCACTCGAGAGTGTGCACTTAAAAGGCATGCATATGCTGGAACAAGTGCGCGCGTCAAAGACTCAACATTGGATGTCGAGTAGTGCACACCATAGTCTCTAGAATGGAGCATAGTTTTGGAAATGAAGTGGTTTTTGAGTCATGTTTGAGGCGTTTTTGCCTTATGAGCTGGACCGGAGGATTGTTAAAAGGTCCAAGGTTTATTTGCGAACAATGTTTTTTTTAGGAGCTTCACATCTAAAACATCTGTTCGATAAAATTCTGTCGAGGTTTTGAAACCTTTCTCGCAGAAATTGACTTCCGTTTCTGTTTCAATTCTTCTGTGAGTAAGTGGCCTTGTATGCGCTCAGTCTCAAATCACCTTTTAAGGTGCGCGACATGCTGTCGCGTGATAACTACGTCAAGTTTCCTTTGATTTTCAGTGGTCATAACATCCGAAAGGTTTTGGTTTTTTCGTAGTCGTATTTTTGCAGGCCAGTTAGAAGAATACGACTTTCGATTGAGCTCCATTCCATGATTGCAAACTATTGACATCAAATACTTTTTACCCAGCAATGTCATTTATCATAAATAATAAAGCTGTTAAGTTGGAGTGAATGCGTTCATTGGTTCTAGAGAATGAATGTGTTCATTTCGTGTACCAGAACATTTGCTAGTACTTGGTACTTACTTAGAATAGTATACCGTGGCTATGAGTGTCTTACCCTCAAATTCACTTGTTGATTTAATCTGAGATAGGCAATGGTGAGCCAAAAGATATCATATGCTGGTGTTTTTCCCAACTGGCCTTGCCCAGTTAGGTGAGTAGGGATAATTACGATCTGTAGAATACCTTCCTAATTGAGGAAAATAGTGTTTGGGACTACCTTCTATCCCAAGATAAAAAGTCAAACGATTCAGTTTCCTAAGTCTACTTATGAAAGCATACTTGCAAAAATTCATAAACATTTAATGATACCCTTCAAAAAATTAAACTGCGGGCTCACTTACAAATTAATCTGCAAGCCTTTTTTGAACTTGCCTCCTATATATCCCACACACACCTCCATGCACTTAATTTAAATTTTGTTAAATCTCTTACTTGTAATTATCTTTTGTCACCATATCTCTCATACTTTTTCTTTCCTTACAATGTGCGGAGGCGCATGCATCTGTAATACTATATGAAGCCCATGCTTCATCAAAATCTTGAATAAGAAAGTAAGAAGGATGTTAGCTCTTTTATATCGTTTTGTATACCACAAGACACTTCACACACTTCAGGACGTCCACACATTCCATTTAAAAAAAAATAATAATAATTCTTTTGACGAGGAAGTAGGGGAAATTCATTAAAAACTAAAAACCACGAAATACCGTTGGATAGAAATCGACTTCTTAGCTGACACATTTCCATTCATCCTCATACAACAGTATCAGCATCAGCGTACCTTTGTAAGACAATGAACTGTTTCCTTTTAAACAAAATTTTTTGTGAAGCAAATTCTCTTTAAGGAAGACACTGCATGAAGAGAATATTATTTGTCCAAAGGATAATAGTACTTGAGCTCTATCATTTCTGATAATCACAATAGACAATTTACATGAGGGTATATTTAAGTGCCTCTCTCTTAATAGCTGTTTAACCATTATTAATCCGCTCTATTATTATTCTGGTCCCACCAAAACTATGTGAGTTTCAGTCTCAGATACTCGTACAAACAATTAAACTAGTAATCCACGCAATGGTAACATAAACTGGCTATGACCTATGTCAGCATAGGTACGTAGAAACGAGTACACATTACATAAAATATAGGGTGGAAGAAGTGGGGTGGAGAGTAGGTTCTGAAATAGCCTATCCCATGGCATGCCACGGGAATCTTCTATTTCCTGCTATAGAACAAACTCCTGGCTAATTTATCCGCATCATAATTACTGAAATGAAATATTAAGTAAACGATGTCCACGTGACATCCGGTCAGAGTCTAGGAGTTAAGAGGAACGAGGCGTACGAGTTACCCATAGTCTGTACTCCGTACGCCTTTATTTTTCTAACCATGTACTAGTGCCCGTACTCGTATCTCACCGTTTCACCTTCGTCAACCCTAAACCCGGCATTTGAAATTACCCAACAAGAAAAAGGAAAAATTTTTCTATTTTCTCCTTTGAGTTAGCTCAGTATTCGTAGTGGTAGTCACATACTAGATGTGTACGAGAACTCTCGGCATTCCGCCGGCCGCCATTAAGGACGAACGCTCCTTATGAACGAATAGATGAATTCTATAGTCATCGTTAGGTAGTCCATAGTCTATAGTCCATATTCCATAGTCATCCGCATTTGAAAACGAACCAAAGTTGGGGCTAGTGCCAGTAGCAAGGGTAATACAACAGTATGATGCGGTGCGGCATGGTGTGTTGGTGGAAGAAGAAGACACGGGTTGAATTATTGCAACATGAGAAAATTTTTAATCAACGCTACGTGATGTCACGCTATCTTCACAGGCTCACAGGATTTCCACACCTTTTCTATGCAGACAGCGCTCCTTATTCGTGCGAACATCGGGTCATATTTCTGCAGGTTCAGCTCCATCATCGTCATCGTCCCAGTGTTGACCTACATACATTCCTACATACGACTATCTACGGGTATCTATACTACAAATTCTCTCCTACAGGATGTCTACTCAGCTATTTTCTGTGTTTCTACTCGTATATGCGAATTGTAAACTGAGAGTGCGAGTGTGAATGACGAATCCTCTGTAAGGATGGCATCAGGAATAATAATAAAAGAAAAAAAAAACAAGAGAAAAAAACACTCCCTGAAATGCTCAAGAATTTTAAAGCCATACTTAACTCCTAACGACCAGAGGATAATTTGATTTACCTTTTCTTCACTCCAACTTCACACCTACTACCACTCGTAGCTTCGGCTAGAAAGGGTGCGGCACGCTATAACTGGGTGGAATCGGTGCGGGAGTTTTTAAGGGTTATAGGGGCGTCGGGTAGCCTAGCTTTACTGTACATACCCAGCGGAGTGCTACTAATTAAGCAAGCTGTTTATTTTCCTTCGGGGTGCTGGAAAATTGAAACAAAAAGTAAGGGATAACTGAAAAAGTGGCAACTGGGAAACTGAGAAACTAGGAAACTGGTAAACTGGGAAACTCGCGAAAATTTACGAGTTTTTTCCTTGGCGGGCGGAGGTGGGGGAACAGGGTTATAATGTTGATGTATGACTATAGTTGTTGTACAGCTCAAGCATGCGACCTGAATGAATGATTCTTTGATTCGAGTGGAATATCCCGTGGAGAGATTCAAGTCCACAATATTCAAGCAATTTTAACTTTTGCATAGAACGACAAGGATACTATGGGTACTTACCTACCCACTTTCCAAACTACCTACTGTAGATGAATATGTATGTTTGTATGTAAATATCTCTGAACTTTAGTCTAAGCTTTGTAGCTTTTTTTTTTTTAACGGCGCCGCGGGACTGGACGACCTACTTGCAGTTTTTTTTTAACGATCACAGAAACAAATGACGACTAATGGTAAAGAAATGACTTGCGTTTGTTTGTTACTTCTCTTTTGGGTTGGCATGTTGTAAAAAGCTGACCGTAAAAGTAGCCTCATCACCAAATGGCTTAAGGCATTTTCGGGATATTACGTACAGATACACTCGGATACTCAATAAGTAGTGGCAGAACTTACTCGTATTTTATGCTTACTTTAATTTGTATATTCTCGGCCTAACGCTTAAGTTTTTGATCAAGGTCGCGAGCACCTCATTTATTTAGGGAATTGTTACAAAAATTCATATTTTGGTTTACTTACTTACATATATACTTTATCTAGACCCAGCGCTGTGGTATTGGCTAAAGTTTAGTCCTTCACCCAAAATGAAGCCATCATCATTTCAAATCAGGGCGGATCGGAATTGCTATCGGCTATTATGTAGGAGGAAAACTCCGGGTGGTACACGCCAAAACGATTGCTGTCAAAATATAATTTGGAAGCCCAACCAAAAAAAATTCGATTTAGGTGTTGACCTACTAGTTGATAGATCTTCCAATTTCGATGGTGCAACTGCAATTTTCGATTGTTGTGGCTTTCCCTATGTTGTGTGGATTGGATTGGCATGATGGAGAAAGCAGTGGAAAGGCTCAGTCAGTTATCTAGTCGTTGACGAACGACCCTTAGGACATTGTAGTATTTTTTGCCTGAGTGTTTGATCGTATTGAAATTGCACATGGTTACGAAAGGCGTTGCAGTAATTCCCAGTTCGTTTGAATTTTGTTCGGTCTTCCTCTGTTGAGTAAGTCATATAAAACCCAATAGACAGTTCCCTAAGACTGACGGCCTCTTTACAGCTCGAATCGCACCACCCATTTTCTTTTAGTTTCACACTCTTCGTCCGATGAGTTTAAAAAGTATCTCATTCCAGAGAGAAAAGAGTTTGTGATCCTACAGTAGCGGTATCCATGTTGTTATCGAGGAAACCCAACGTCCAATTTAATTTCCTAAAGGATCTTATATCAGAGTCTCGTTTTGCCATACGGTTCTTTTGGATATTCTTCTCTAATTCTGTTGTCAGAGAACGAGAAATCACACAGCGCATCAAACTCGTTAAAGGTCCAATTGCTAGCAGTTTGGGGCTGCTGTATATAAAGCAGTAGTGCATAATTTGCTTATGGAGATGAAATTTAACCACATAACGTTGAATTCTGGATTGGAACAAGGATCATATTTTCGTGGGGTTTGGTAAATTACATCACTATGCACGTTAATGACGAGACCGCTGTGTAAGAAGAATAATGGAAGTATTTCCTATAGATGTAGTTCTAGATCTGACCTAGGGTTTGCACATGCGAGTTAAACTAGAAGGGTTGACATGTGTAGTTTATCTGTACACGAGAGAACGAATAGGTAGCCAACTACCCGTTGTACCTTTAATAGCAGACGAATTTGGCCTGGTAGTAGACTACTAGTTAGCCTGAGATAAAAAAAAAACAAATACTATGATAGAACCCTACCAGCTTAACTAGCGTGCGAATGATCTGAGCGATGTGGGTGGGGATCTACCTGTGCTTCTCTAAGTGTTAAAGCAGATGACCTATATTTACAGACGTGGATATACGCAGAGAAGTGATTATGTTTTAGTACGCTTGTATTAGCTACATATGTCTGCTGTGAATTCCCGAGCCATTATACCAATTTAATACAAACTCTTCATTTGACGTTCTCAAAAGTTCTGCCGCCTAACTACTTATCAAAACATGTCTAGTGGTTGACTGCAAAAAAGCATAGACAGTTTTCTTCAAGAGAAGTAGGAAGTTCTGTATTCTATCTCATCTAAAACAAAGCCAAGTATCTATATGCTTTTCTGAATGGAAAACTTTCTTACAATTAACATGCCGGCCCGATAAGGCATGGGAGTTTTACCATGGAGGAAGGTAGGTACGATCATTGGTACTTTGTTAGGTGGAATAAATTTTTACATAAATATGTCACTGTTGATTGAACTACATAGTGTGTCCTTTAGTTAAACAGGCTCTTCTATGGATGCACTCATCTATATAAAGTATACTTCACTATGACATACTCTCATCTTGAATAGTTGAGTAGTTGAAAGTTGGAACATTGCTATAACATGTGAACAAAATTACCATCACGTTCAGTGGAAAAGTTGGAATATACTTATTTGTTTCCGTTAATTGTTCAATTGTTTGCAAACACGCGTGTCTGTTTTTTGTTTTTGGATCAGCCGAAGAGATAAATCTTTTACGGATAATTTGCAGCCCGTGGCCAGAGCTATGTCCTATTTCATGCTAATGTAAGTTAGTGCTAAAACATTATTAGACGCTTGTGAAATAGTCCAGATTTTGATATAATGTACTTTTTGTATTATGTACTTGGGTTGTCTTAAAATCCAGCTCTTACCCTATGGTTTCCTTACAGTAGATCTTGTATAATGATCTCTAAGATGGATGCTTTCCATGCCTCCCTCGGCGGTAGCACAAACGTAATAAGTCTTCACAGCGACTCGGATTGCCTATCTAAATCTCCAAGATATGTCTTCATTTTTAAAGAATTTCGGCAGCTCGTGTTCAGAATTTCGTGTTTCCCTCCACAATAACAGTAGAATGTACACATTATATTATCTGTGGTAGGACAAGTATATTCGTAGAGATATTCCAGAAATCTGCCATTATCCGATAGAAGTGTCGCAAAAGCTTACTTCTCCTTTCTTTTGCATTTTTTAATGTCCAGCCACATAAGTCTATCGTCTACTGTCCCGTCGCCATTACTACTCTATTTAAGCAGTTTCTTTCATGGTCATTCCCTCTGTGCTTATTCCGTTTGGGTCCATCAATGCTTGGAATTAGCATGCATACTAGGCGAACTGCTCGATCGCTAAACCTTTGATCCGACAGCTCCTCTAGATACACAATTTGGGATTTTGACTCGATACTGTGTTCTTCAACCCATACTGGTGAGTTGAGAGAGAATATTATATCTAGACCTACATACATCACCATCTGTGCTCATTTAATAGTGAATTTGGAAAAGACTCAGAGATCTTTTCAATGGACCATCTAAAACGATGGTGTCCTAAGTACTCGTATAGTTCAGACTGTCTTTGTATATTTAAGAGCTAACTCGATCTTCAAACACATTTAATATAGTTGAGGACAAAACTTAAAAAAAAAAACATCATGATGACGCACATAGCAATCACTTATCCTACAAAAACTTACTTCTTACTTATTTCGACGACACTACCCTCTGTGAGGGACCTGCATCTCAACCAATAATCCTCTCCAGATAGCGCAGTCGTTGGTGAACACCCTGGTGCACTCTTTTCTTACTAGGTCGATGCCGCTGTACAGTTCATAGTGTTCACTGATATGCATATATGTATCTCCTCCTCAAAATCCCGTAAATGCAAACGGGAACTAAAATCGTTAGATGATTCTTGCGATTAAAACGGGCAAGGATATCTTCATTCACCTTTGTTAACATCTATGCTTCAGTATTATAAAACAGGACGTAAAACCCCAATAAACGGGGTTCATCAGCCTGGGACAGCTTTCTAAAGTGTTTTTCTTTCCAGTTTCTACCGCCTAGAGCCATCTTTTTTTTAGCAGGTCCTGTATGTCTATAGAGTTCCGCTTCCCTTGAACGTCTTTGAACTGTTTTGACTTATACAGGTTTGGATTGATTCTTTTTTATCTGTAAGCAGATTTCTGGTGCTGTTCGCTTACTGATTATTCTAATTAAGGTATCTTTTATGCTAGTTATGGCTATCGACCTTCCTGATCGCGTTGTGCCTTGAAGATTGTTTCAGATTGATGCCTCTCTATATTTTAATTAACTCTATTCTTTTATACGAGGGCGGGTCAATAAGTCCGTTTTGGAATAAAACACAGATTTTTTGATAAAAAAATAATTTTATTTTTCAACGTAGTCTCCCTTGAGCTCTATACACTTTCTCCAACGCTTCTCCAATTTTTTTTATCCCTTCCAAAAAAAATGATTTGTCGAGGTCCTCAAAATAGGCCTTTGTTTGCGAGATGACTTCATCATTGGAGTCAAATCTTTTTCCACCAAGCCATTTCTTCAGGTTTGGGAACAAGAAGTAGTCGCTCGGAGCCAAATCTGGAGAATAGGGTGGATGAGGGAGCAATTCATAGCCCAATTCATGGATTTTTGCCATGGCAACTGCACATGTGTGCACCCTTGCATTGGCTTGGTGGAAAAGAACTTTTTTCTTGGCCAAATGAGGTCGGTTTTTTTTCAAATCGTCATTGAATCGGTCCAATAAGTTGGCATAATATTCCCCATTGATTGTTCTTCCCTTTTGAAGGTAGTCAATGTGGATTATCCCGCGTGCATCCCAAAAAACAGTCGCCATAACTTTATTGGCTGACAAACCCACCTTGACCTTCTTTGGCGCCGATTCACCCTTAGAAACCCACTGTTTTGACTGTTGTTTGTTCTCTGGTGTGTTGTGATGGATCCATGTTTCGTCCACGGTTACAAAACGGCGCAAAAACTCCTCCATATTGCGATTAAACAACGCCAAACCTTCCTGTGAAGTGAAGCACACGAAATTCACTTTTTTCCATTTTCTCCTCAAATTAGTGAGTAGTCTGATGAAAATAGCTGTCAAACACAAACTAACTGACGCAGCAAGTTTAAATTTTGACAGGAGTCAACTGACAGATGCCTGTTGACAGGAGCAGTGTTGCTGTTTCAGTAAAGAGGTCAGAAATTAAAAAAGTCACGGACTTATTGACCCGCCCTCGTAATCACATATAATTGGGATGTTCGGATCATTGCAATACTAATTTCGCCATCTATGTTTGTTTCTTATAATATTGTAAAGCGAATAACTTATAGTAAAGTGAATAACTATAAAGCAGAACTATATTTGTTCTACCTATTCAGAGGCTCAATCCCTTGAACTGCCTTGCAAAATTATCCAAAGTCATCAAGTATGCAAATATTATATTATATCGGGTCCGCCATCTAACGTTTTTTTTTTTCAACTAGTGCTTATTTCGTGAACGGTAACACATAGCTCATGTCTGATTTGACAGATAATTAGTTTTATCCTTCCGCTGAACGAACATGGTTATGTATACGCTTGAACAATGCTGGGAAGTATTGCGACATTACTTTGAAAATCATGGTAATGTTGCAGAATGTGTCCGAAAATTGCGTACGGATTTTGGAAGAAGAGAAGCACCGTCAGCTCCGTATGTTCGTTATCTTGTGAAAAAAAGTGAAAGAAACTGGCATCCTCATCGATAAACCAAAGCGTGAAAAGCCAAAAACAGTGCGTACACCCGAGAATATTGCTGCAGTGGCAGAAAGTGTGCGTGAAGCGCCATCAACATCAATTCACCGTCGTTCTCAACAATTGAACATTTTGGAGACATCATTGAGACGAATTTTGCATAAAGACTTTGGTATGACGCCATACAAATTTCCAATTGGTTCAGGAGTTGAAGCCAACTGACCATCCAATGCGTTTTCGCTTCGCTAAGTGGGCCTGCGATCGGAAATAAGCAAGGAGTGGTCGTTACAGTCAATGGCGATCGTTATCGGGCCATGTTGAACGAATTTTTGTTCACAAAAATTGAAGAGGAGGATATTGGCAACATTTGGTTTCAACAGGACGGCGCTACGTGCCACACAGCCGAAGCTACACTCGATGTTTTGCGCCCTGTTTTTGAAAATCGCATTATCAGCCGCAGAGCTGCTGTCGTTTGGCCACCTCGGAGCTGCGATTTGATACCGTTGGACTATTATTTATGGGGTGCCGTAAAAGATAAGTGTTACGCCGACAAGCCAGAGACAAGCCAGAAGGACAATATTCGTGAAGCCATTGGTGAAATACAGCTGCACACAATCGATAATGTGCTTAAAAATTGGACCGATCGTGTAGGCTACTGCATGGCCAGCCGAGGCAGCCATTTGAATGAAGTTATTTTTCATTATTAACCGGAAGGATAAAACTAATTATCTGTCAAATCAGACATGAGCTAAGTTTTACCATTCACGAAATAAGCACTAGTTGAAAAACAAAACGTTAGATGGCGGACCCTTTACTATCTGGTGCGGAAAATAATATAATATAACTTCTTTTCAGATTTATTTGTGCACACAGAAATAATGTTTATTTATAGAAAATACAAAACAAAATCTCTTAAATATGGTAAATGAAAAATCAAAATAAAAATTACAATCAATCGCCAAGTAAAACAAGAACACGAAGCGGGATTATTATTTTATATTATTGTGTTTTATTGTAATTTCAATAAATGTTTTCACTCTAGAGACACAGGGGTTGACTTTTTTTTATTGTTATTTTTGTGAATAATTAATTTTAAATCTGTATTATTTCAAAGAAAAACACATGTCGAGCTTTATTGTGATTAAATTAAAAAGAAAATAACACAATGTCAGTCGAATGTTTTTTGCTTTAAATTTGTTTACTTAACACAATACATTGCGGATCTGATGTTTTTAATTCGAACGTCCACTGTATTTCCACATACGAGTATGTTTATATCGTGAAAATTAAACCTGTGGGATATTAAGGAAATTTGATGTGGGAGTTTCAACTTAATTTAAGCAGCAATGCATTTTTTTTTTTGAGAAATGTTGGAGAATCCGGATTACGTTTTAAGGTTTAACTGTAGGTGATGTGGTTTCGTAATATTTTTTTTAATACCTACAAGGTAAAAGAATAATGTAATTTATTTATCACTACTAAGTTCTCAGTAGCTAGTGGTATTTGTATTGTATTGTATTGTACGTGTATTTGTATTGTTTTCTTTTGGCAACACTGAACTCACGTCATCTGCCAGTTTTATTCAACTGGTCCTTGCAAAAATACTACCTACCACGTATGCTTTGCTGTCAGTGGGTTTGGTTGTATTTCAAAATTTTATAAAAGCCTTTAGTCTATTGAATTTACTTTGATTGCCTCTCATAAACAAATAGTATGAATTATAGGTTCCTAATCGATATCCGCCAAAAGACTGACTGATTACCAATTCACCTTTCTAGTTCCACTCCACCTCGCAACGTTCAGTTCAATCTGCTGGTGTCCAGTATCCGATTTATACATTCCCACAGTCAGTCGGATGCGCCGGGCATTACAGAATGCATAAACAAAACATTGCGGCTATTAAAGCTATGGACTCAGCTACCATATCCTCCAAACCGGTGAAGGAGTGTCGAAACAAGCTTGCCCGCCTGGGCGAAGTGACATAAAAGGAAAAGGGCGTGTATATGAATTGACCAGGCAGGGCTCTGCTCTGCACGGCTCACTCGCGGCAAGGGTCCACATCCCGCTAGGAGCAGTTAAGGGACAAATCCACTTACACTTCCTTCAGAAAGCCAACCTCCGATGAACGGGGTTAACTAATTGTGCAATTTCAAGGAAGATAGATATAGCTGACCTACAATACGGTTAGAACAAAAGACCTACTAAGCCGAACCCGCCCAGATATCATGGGGGATTGGCCAATTGAAGACGATGCAAATGCTCGGAGCTAGAAAGAGCCAGACTACGTACAATAAAGTATGCTTCGACGACTCTAACGACATCTCGGGTAAAGGAATACGAGTTCTAATACATTTTATTAACTCCACAGGCTGGATCTGGGCACCGACAGTCTCATATCCTCAACAACACATATCATTAACCAGGTCACAGCAGCCGTGCTAACAAAAAGACACATTTTAGTTCTACTTGAGTTCATGGTGAACCGCTACCTCTACCTACCAGTCGGATGCGCTTGTGCTTTGTCAGCACAGCTTCCCATGCATCAGTTTATCCAATGAGATCGTAATTCGTAAGTCATTGGTGCTTATCCCGTTTTAACTGTACATTAGAATTATTTATTTATTTATTTTGATTTATTTAATAGAAAACAATTCACATTAAGATACTCGTACACATGACATCTTTTAACTAAAAATGCTATAAGTACAAATTAAAACCATTTCAGTTCAGTTAAGCATTTTTATTTAACTAATTAATTTACTCTTATATGCTAGACAAAAAAATGCTTAAAAATTAGCTTAAATAACTTACAAATAAACTTATTCTAACTTACTGGCCCCATGCGGGCGCTCTAAGCTAAACCTAACACTTAAACTATGTCTTTCGACGAATCTTACAGTCTAATTTTATATTCATTTTAACATTACTTAATACTAGAACTAAGAAAATAAATTTTAAGTAAAAACTTAATAAATGGACTGTTTTTTTATATTATAAAAACTTAAAACTAAAAACTTATAGACTACCTAAAACTAAATCTTAATCTACCTAACCTATTTACGTCTAATACATACACATACATACCTATACATATATATCCATAATACCTTGTAAGTCAGTTGGCCACGGAGGCATCCATGATGCAGGAGTAGTTGGCAGTGGCACGCTCGCGGTTGCTCGGCTCTAGCTCGTCGGGTTGGGTAGGTTCTTGCCACTACCCCGTGCATCGCAACTCAACTTACTTTTTTGTTTTCATGCCGGGTTATAAAAAAAGAGAAAACAAAGATAGCCTGGAGAAAGCTACGTTATTTTACGGACGGACTTAAAAGATAGGAGGAGAGAAAGATGATAGAAAAAAAAAGAAGAAAAGAAATAGCCGGATCACATCTGTGTGCTATCACCACTGTGCAAGACCGGGACTAGCGCGATGTAGCTAACTAAACCTACACTAACCTAATCCCTAACTACCGAACTTAATTAACGACATATAACTAAACCTAAAACTAACTTAACCCTACGTACCCTACACCGAATAGTGTGTCCCAGTATCACACAGCGATGACAGCTCGTTACGACCTGAAATAAGCCGGGTGTTGTTGGCTGAGGATGGCCAACCCACCCGTATCGCACTTGGATGCGACCAATTGCTACCATTCTGGCCACTCGTTATGACACTGAAATACCAGTCACCACTATACGTGACGCAACGTTACACTACGAACTATACTTGGACCGACTCTAGTACCCATCGAGAGTGACTGGAAAATCGGTTCCCAAATTCCACACACCAACGCGATTTATAAAATTCAAACAATCACCAACAGTCATTTAAAAATTCTTTTCTTTCGAAAGTATTTATATATATTTTTTTTATTTTTGCCTTTTATATTATATATATTTCCTTTTTTTTTCATTTTTGTTAGATATTCTTTCTTTACATTTTTTTGGAATTTTTTTTGATTTCTTTTTTTTTGAATTATAACACATCCTTTTTTTACTCATAATATTAACTCCAATACATACAAAAACATATACATTGTCCCTATATATCTTTTTTTTGAAAAAAGAAAAGAAAATGTAAGACCTTGTGTTTTTTTTTGACAATGAATAACGAGACAGGGTCAGTCCCTAGGGACACTTCTTCGGGCGATGTAGCTACAGGAGGTTTCGGTTTTGTGGATGAGCGGAGAGCTCCAAGGGACAGCTCAGATAGCAGCCTCCTAGGAGTCGCAACACAATCTCCATGGAGGAACGATGTGTTTAGGATGGGTAACCACCGACGCACACGGCCCAAAGCAAATGCCGAACCAGGTGATGCACTGGACCTCACGACGATCTCGCATGACTTTCTGCGATTTAGTCCAGATCGGCAAAAACAAAAACAACAGGCCGAAGCCTCAGAGCCAACAACCCACAAGGCGGTTCCCGTGTTGACAGGGATTCCTGAAATTACCGGGGACGAATCTGGCTCCCATCCCTCGGAAGAAGAGAACGACGAGCATCGACAAATACGAGCATCGACAAGCAAACGAGTACCGATGAAACGCCAGGACGCCTACGAAACTTACACTGGACAGTACGAAGCATACGACGAACATAGCGAGAGACGACCAGGAGGGAGGCGCAGAACAGTGTACGAAGACGAGGACTACAACATACGTAGACAGAAACAACTCGAGGACAGCCAAAGGACATACAGACCACAAGACGCCTACCCTAGGAAGATGGAAAGAAAAGAGGACAACGTAATGTCGAAGCTCGACGACAGGATGACCGCAGTGATGGCAACGTTCGAAAAGAGCATTGCCATCATGAGCGAAAAGATAAGCTGTCTCGAGCTTTCAGTTCCCTCATCTTCCAAGGGTAACATGACGACGACTAACAGACGCTTAAACGAAACCAGGGAACGACAAGACAGACCGGAATCGCCTCCATACGATAACATGACTTACACCAACAGACCACAACGAAATAATCACTCGACAGGGACGGACAGGTACCAGGACACACCTGGATACTACCGTCGCGATGATGCTCGGAGGGCAGATACGGCGATCCACAAGTGGGGTATCAAATTTGACGGCACATCCAAAACGATGCCGGTAGAGAGTTTCGTCTTCCGCATCGAAACTCTTAAAAAGAAGAATGGGGTGTCTTCTGATCAGCTGCTAGCCCAGTTCCACCACCTAGTTTCAGGCCCGGCTGAAAGATGGTACTGGGAATACTCGTACCTAGAGGAAATCGGGGTACCACGATCTTAAAGCTGAGCTGATCAAACAATTTAGAGACGGACGACGGGACCACGAAATTCTCAGGTCCGTCATGGATAGGAAACAGTTGCCCCATGAGACATTCGACGACTTTTACGCCGACATACGGTCGATGACAATACATATGACCAACCGACCGCACGAACTGGACCTGGTAGACATACTGCGACATAACATTAAGGACCGAGTCGTGACACTTATCTTCGGTTGCTCCATACGGAGCATACAGGACCTCCGCGATGAGTGTAGAAGAGCGGAAAGGTATTTGTCGACCAGAGACCAACGTTATGAACGCCACGTGACCGAGATTGACGAACCACCTTTACGCGGAAGACCGGCAAGACATGACCAACAAGACAGCTCTGACAACGACGACTTCGAGGTAGCGGTTTTACAAAATCAACGGACAAGTAGACCCAACAACTACACTAAACCTGACCGACCAACAAAAGAAAGAACGAACGTCTACAAAACTGAGCCGACGATAAATTTGACGAATCCACAGGCTTGTCCTTCCGGATTCCATATGTTGACTTGCTTCAGTTGTGGGCAAGGGAACATTAATTTCCACTGTACTAAGTGTCAGGGAAACCTGCAGATCGACGGGAATACCGGGGGTCATCCGTCGAAACCGACCACAACCCCGGCGAACCTCGACAAACCCAGCCAGTAAGCATCCTGCAGCGTGACCCAACGACACCTACAGCACAGACGTGTCCCGATCCTCCTCAACGGAAGACTCTCCACCAACGGATAGTCGAATACAACGAAGCGAGGAAGCGTATTTTCGGAGAAGAAGTGACAGTGCCTGTGGAGAATACTAGAAAATATAAAAAAATACATAGGCTAAGAGAAAAGTATGCAATAAAATGACGACGACTAAAGAGAATACTCGAAACTGTGATAACGACACGACATGACAACAGACCGTTCGCCCAAGTGAATATCGCGGGAGAGGATGTCTTCGGTTTGTTAGACAGTGGCGCATCCATAACCTGCTTGGGAAAAGCCGCGCTAGACTTTTTGAAGAGACATAACATTACCCTGACAAACATGACGACCGATATACGGACAGCTGATGGCAACCATCAGAAAATACTTGAACGGTTTACGTCCCCTGTATCATGGCATGGCAAAACGAGGGAATTAGAAATATTCGTGGTCCCGAATTTACAACAACCATTATATTTAGGGGTGGACTTTTGGAAGAGCTTCGCGGTCTCTCCTAACATTATATCGGGACTAGACATGTCATCGCCGACCGGAAACGATTCCCCAATCCAAGCGCTCACCCAATCACAAACCGAGCAGTTGGAGAGGGTAAAACAACTTTTTCCGTAGTTCGCAATCCTGGGGTTAGGCAAGACGAAGCTTCTAGAGCATGTGATTGAGGTAGACGACCACCAAGCTCCTATCAAACAACGACATTACCCCATTTCGCCAGCGATACAAAAACTCTTATATGACGAGCTGGATCGAATGGTTGAACTAGGGGTAATTGAAGAAAGCAGTAGTGCTTGGAGTTCGCCAGTAGTTTTGGTGAGAAAACCAGGGAAGAATCGTCTATGCCTAGATTCACGAAAGGTCAACGCCGTGACTAAAAAGTATGCCTACCCTCTTCCCCACATCGACGGCTTACTAAGCCGCCTTCAAGATACCAGGTACATCTCCGGTATTGATTTAAAAGACGCGTTTTGGCAGATTCCTCTGGAGGCCAAATCAAGGGAGAAGACATCTTTCACAGTCCCGGGGCGGCCACTTTACCAGTTCACGGTCATGCCGTTTGGACTGTGTAATGCTGCCCAGAGAATGTGTCAGCTAATGGACAAAGTCATTCCCCATCGGTTGAAGTAGAATGTCTTTGTCTACCTCGATGACCTCTTGGTGTGTTCTCCAGATTTTGAATCTCATGCCAAACTACTATCCGAGGTGGCCAGGTGTTTAAGGGAAGCAGGATTGACGATCAACGTCGAAAAAAGCAAATTTTGCTATCGCGAAATAAAGTATCTGGGATACATAGTTGGTGATGGCAGTCTTAAAACAGACCCAGATAAGGTGTCGGCGGTAGAGAAATTTCCCGTACCGAAGACTCCTAAGCAACTCCGTCGGTTTCTAGGAATGACAGGGTGGTATAGGCGGTTTATTCCAAACTTCTCCGGACTATCCGCGCCTATGACGGACTGCCTTAAGGAAGGACAAACTTTTACTTTGACGGAAGACGCGCTGAACGCGTTCAACAAGCTTAAGGCGACTTTGGTGTCCGCACCCATACTCTCAAATCCGGACTTTAAGAGACGATTCTACATACAGTGGATGTCTGAAAATAGAGCGACAAGGTCGCATTTGATTCGGGTCCTTTTTCAGTTTTTTTACTTTGGAGATTTAGTCGGCGCGAAAAGTGGTTACACAAAAAAAAAAGGATTTTATACAGTCTGCGCGAAAAGTGTTGAAACGAAAAAAAAAGAAAAGGATTGTACACAGTCGGCGCGAAAAGTGGTGAAAAAAAGAAAAACAAAAAGGATTTAAAAAGTTCGGCGCGAAAAGTATATTCGCGGCCATATTCCTTCTTTAAACACCCTTTAAAGAAAATAAAAAAATAAAAAAACTGGAACCCGTTCGTCAACAGTCGGTGAAACTTCTCCCCGGGCAAAATAAGAAAAAACAAAAAAAATAACGCAAAGTACCGCGGTGCAGAAAAAAAAAAGAAAATTGAACTACCCCTATCCACCCCCCCATTACACCGACGCGGTGCCATTTTTTTTTGTTACCGGTGCAATAAGGACAACCCACAAATAAGCTGGTGGGCGAAAAGTCCTTGCTGGTGTGGTGCAAATTACAAAAATAAAAACACAAAAAAAAAAAATAAAAAATAAAAAATCGTAGTGCGAGATACGATTTCCCATATACTCCTAAAGCTGCGTCGCCTGCAAGAGGTGCTCCGTGGGACAACCACAACAACAATAACAATTAATTGAAAAAAAAAATGAAAATTAACAATCAGTGACAGACACAGTGACAAGAAAAAAAAAAGAGACTTGATTTTATTGGAAAAAAATATATATATATAAAAATATAAATAAAATAAATAAATAATAATAATAAGAGTACATATGCAGATGTTGTGTATATTAACAAAAAATATATATGTATATAAACAATTTGGATCTAGTCAATAGGTTAAGTTATAGCTTTGAGTTTTTTTTTGAAATTGTTTAGAGTAAGGTTAGGGTTAAGCGAGTTTTTTTTTAATCTTTTTTGAATTTTATTTAAATATAGTTTTGAGCGCGCAAAAAAAAAATATTGATCATCATTAAAGCGATTCTTCGAAGTGCTGGCGCCAGAACTACGGGGGATCCATGTATCATCGGTAAGTTTTTCATAAATTCAAGTTTCCCTTTTTTTTTTGGCTAGAATAATAGTAGCCTTACTGTTTTTTTTTATTCATAAAATTCAAAAAAACAAAAAACAAAAAAAAAGGCTTGTACTAGTTATTAAGTATTTCGTGTGTGAATTTATCTTTTTTTAATAAACCCTAATGAGTTGAATTAGTCTTTTTTATTATAATAATGGAGTAGGCTTAGAGCAAGCGGTGTGTGGATGGGCGGACTGACTGTCCTTCGATGGGGCGACTGTGACCGGATATGACGCACAAACGATGACGACGTAACGAATATAACGTGACTGACTTTTCATGAAGTTTTTTTTACAGGTGGTGACTGGGAGGAACTTCGTTTTAGGGGCTACCATTCACAGATCTGGCCAGAATGGTAGCAATTGGTCGCATGCAAGTGCGATACGGGTGGGTTGGCCATCCTCAGCCAACAACACCTGGCTTATTTCAGGTCGTGACGAGCTGTTATCGCTGTGTGACCCTGGGACATATTATTCAGTGTAGGGAACATAGGGTTAAGTTAGCTTTAGGTTTAGTTATAAGTCGTTAATTAAGTTCGGTAGTTAGGGATTAGGTTAGAGTAGGTTTAGTTAGCTATATCGCGCTAGTCCCGGTCTTGCACAGTGGTGATGGCACACAGATGTGATCCTGCTGTTTCTTTTCTTCTTTTTTTTCTATCATCTTTCTCTCCTCCTATCTTTTAAGTCCGTCCGTGAAATAACGTAGCTTTCTCCAAGCTATCTTTGTTTTCTCTTTTTTTATAACCCGGCACGAAAACAAAAAGGTAAGTTGAGTTGCGATGCACGGGGTAGTGGCAAGAACCTACCCAACCCGACGAGCTAGAGCCGAGCAACCGCGAGCGTGCCACTGCCAACTACTCCTGCATCATGGATGCCTCCGTGGTCACCTGACTCCCTTACAACCTATATACCTAATATATAAGTATATGCATATATATATATTTTGGTTTTTTTTTAATTTTTTATTTTTATTTTTTTTTGTGTTTTTATATGTTTTATTTTTCTTAAAACTAACTTAATCCTACCTAAAACTATGTAAGCCGGCCAAGGCTAATAAAATAGTCAGACGACAGACTTTGCTTCCTATGCAGCTACCTAGTACTGAAGGAATTGGACGACGAAACTTCCCCTCCTTCAAACAGCCACCAAAATTGTTGGTGCTGCCGAGCAACATCTCTGATGTCGATTACACGATTACACAATATGGTCTCCTTTTTTGTGGATCGGGCAAAAGATATTGGCATTCCATTCATCAGGCATACGAGTACATCTCTGATGAGATGTATTATAAGGGAGGCAACAACAACTTTGCCTCTCTAGCGGCATCTGAATCTGAAGATGAGGATGAAGAGTTAAAAGAACTTACCAGCGTATACAAAAGCTGAATGCAAAAGTGCTTGCTATTAAGCAAAGGCAAACTGCCCGCAGGCAGAAGGAGCAAGTAGAAAGCTCCCAACAAGAACAAAAACAACAAAACCAGCAGCAGCAAAAACAACAACTGCAGCAGCAGAAACAACAGCAGCATCAGAAACAGCAACATCTGCAAAAACAACAACAGCTGAAACCACTGCAGCTGAAAAAACAGCAGCAGCAGCAGCAACAACAACAACAACAGCAGCAGCAACAACAAAAGCAACAACAGCAACAACAACAGCAGCAGCAGAAGAAGAAGAAGGAGAAGGTGCCTCCTATCAACACCTATAAATTAGAGGTAAATGCTACCAAGGACCTGTGTAAGTTGGTCATTGGTAATAATTTTAATATTAAGCGATTGGGGAACGATCGCCATGCCATCCACTGTAATACAGTGGAGGGCTACGCGAAAGTTAAAGAGCTCCTAAAAGAAACGACGACGGAGCACTACTCATACACACCGAAGTGTGAAAAGCGGCAATCGATTCTGCTGAAGGGGTTGGAACCGTCTTCCGATCCTGAAGAGATCCTGGCACTGCTCAAAAAGAAGGAGTGCGAAGGACTCAAGTTTGTAGGGGTAAAGCCATTTACCACAGCTAGAGCCAGGCGGGAGAAACGGAGTCTGCCGTTCTTCCTGGTGCAGCTCAGTCCCGAAAGCCGTCTGGATAGTCTAAGGAGTATCAATGTCCTAGACTACCAGGTGGTTCACTGGGAAAAACTAAAAAGGAGCGAAGGCGTTATACAATGCGTTCGCTGCCAGAGGTTCGGGCACGCCGCGTCGAACTGCCAAATGCAGCCTCGATGCGTGAAGTGCGCAAAGAACCACAGTTCCGAGGAGTGTGCTCTGGGTGTTGACGGAGCATCCGATAGGTCGCAGCTCTCGTGCGTATTATGTGGGAACGTGGGACACACCGCAAACTATCGGGGTTGTCCTAAGTTCACCGAAATTAAAAAAGCAAAATTGGCTCGGCAGCAGAAGGTGGAGGTCAAACGTTCACCTGTGAGGTTTCAAACACCAGCCGTCACGCCCCAAATTTCCTACGACCAAATGGCGTCAGGTAGGGGGGCTACGGTACAGCAAGCGACTGTTGCTTCTCCGGCGCCGATGCCGAGAACAACGGAAGCTGCACCCAACATGCTAGCCATCTTGCTCGCAATCCAAGGGCAGATGGCTCAGCTGCAAAAGCAGGTTCAAGAACAGGCCAAGCGGGTGGACCAGATCTACGCGTTGCTGCCGGGCCTAACGCAACACATGCCATAATGGGTACGCACATGGTGGAGCAAACTTTGTAGGTCCTTGCGGTGAATGTGAATTCATTGATTAGGATCGAACGAAGAGCCGCGATGTTTAAATTGCTACAAGACCAAACTCCTGATGTGCTTTTCGCTAGCGAAACCAAGCTAACCGATAAGCACAAACTGGAGTCCAATAATTATATTGTTAGAAGAAGAAATCGGCCCAGATCCAAACGTGGAGGCGGTGTCGCGTTCTTCATTAAAGAAGATATAAAATTTCACAGAATGTACACGGGCGTTTTGCGCAGGTTCCGGGTGTTGGAGGCAGTCGTCGTTTACATCCCGCTCCGCAGTGGAAAGCGGCTGTACTTGGCCCCTGTTTATGCACCTGAGGCTTCACAATCCACCCTATTCATTACAGAGCTCGACACGCTCTTTCGATTTCTGAGGCTGGAATCGGGGGAGAATTATTTTATAATCGGCGGGGATTTCAACGCTAGACATAGAGATTGGGGAAATAATTTGCCAAATACTAGAGGGAACCTACTTCTCGATTGGTGGGGTCAGCTCGAGGTCATGTACAGACTCGGTTTTAAAGCGACGGATAACCCGTCGTTTCCCAGAGGCGGGTCTTATTTGGATCTATTGCTGTACGACGAACGTATACGACTGACAGGTACGAATTTACAAACATTAAACTGTCTGCGCACATTCGTGTATGACAGCGACCATTGCGGTTTTGGCACCGAAATTACGGTTCCCAACGAAATTGCGGAATTGGAGGAGTTTGTCCAAAGATATACTTACAACTACAGTAAGACTCGATGGACACACTTCTCCGCAACCTTGACTAGAGCACTCTCCTCGAACACGCTCCATCCACCGTCCAATAGGAATTTGTCAAACGAGGAGATCGACAATTACCTAAAAATGAAATAGGGAACTGGCGATCCGAGGGCTCTGGTTTCACCCGGTTCACCGACGAAAATACGGCCAATAATGTCATTGCCAGAGAGGGTGACCTACCCCCGTTCATTTCGAAGGAAGAACTCCATGAGATCTTCGACACAATCAGGGCTAAGAAATCAGTGGGGTGGACATTTACACCACCCTGTTTAATAATGCAATGAATAATGCACATTATCCAGCGCATTGGAAAACGGCGGTGGTTCAACCTATCCCTAAAAAGGGGAAGGATATATCCAATCCGGCGAATCTCCGGTCGATAAGTCTCCTTCCGAATATCAGTAAGGTTTTTGAAAAAGTAATCAATAGAGCTCTGTCTAGGTGGGTTGAAGACAAACATATAGTACCGGATAATCAATTCGGTTTTAAGGCGGGACCTGATATCTCACATGCCGCGTCTAAACTGGTGTCCGATATCCAATGGAACAAAGGAAAGAAACAGTGCACTGGTGCCTGCCTTTTTGACTTGGAGAAGGCTTTCGACACCGTATGGTTAGAGGGTCTTTTCTATAAACTAACTAGGCTGGGGATCAGTAAACCACTCTTGTACATTCTTTATAATATGCTAACTAACAGACAGTTCATCGTGAAGAATGGTGATGTGACTTCTGTTGGAATTGTTCAAATTAAAAATGGTCTTCAGCAAGGCGCGGTCAATTCGCCGATCCTATTCAACATTTTTACAAGCGACTTAATAGGTTCGCTTCCCCATACTATTGCGTACGCAGACGATTTGATAGCGTACAGAACAGGTCCAAAAATCGAGGTCATTAATACTCTCTTGCAGCGCGACTTCGATAAGATAAGACGATTTTGCGATGACTGGAAGTTGAAAATCAACTTTCAGAAGTCGGAAACCATTCTCTTTAGGACGCCGTTGTCTAGAGCCTCTAGGGATACCAGAAAAAGTTGGAGAAAGTTCTCGATTATTGGACAACACGGACAGCCTCTTGCCTGTCGAAATGTAGTCAGATACCTTTGAATCTGGCTAGATCAGTTTCTGTATTTTGGCATAAATGTATATGCTGCTCTGGCCAGAGCTAGAGGTGCTTTTGCCCTTACAAAGAGACTGTTTTACAGCAACCAACTCGATGCGAGGGTAAAGGTAATCTGCTACATTTCCCTTATCAGGCCCATGCTGGTATTTGGTTGTCCCGTGTGGTTCAATGTACGAGCAAGCTTAATGGAAAAGATTCGGGTGTTTGAGAGGGCTTGCCTTAGGGCTTGTCTTCGCTTGTATAGAACACCAGAGTCGGAGTAAAAGAAATTTTATCCTAATGAGGTCCTTTACAACAGGGCGAACCTAATACGAGTAGACAACTTCGTAATTAAGCTGACTCGAAGGCACATTGCAAGAGCAATGACGTCGACGAATAACCTGATATCTGGGGCTTACTACCCCAATTACCTTTACCACGAGAGTGTGCGATCTGACGGCTTCGTTCCACCGGAAGCATTCCTCTACCTTGATCAGATAGGGTTGATCCAGGATAGATCAGCGGTCCCGTTAATCTTCCATGTCGCTCGGACAGCTGGGGACAGGCGACTCAACTACAACAGAGACGTCGCACACGGCAGTGTGGATCGCCTCAGGTTCAGTAGGGCGGTGGGTGAATCGCGATAAGAGGGATGTCGTTCGGCAACACCAGCATTTCTGGTGGTTGAATGATGGGGAAGATGTTTCGTCGTCGTTTCCGTCAATTACGGACCAGCCTCACTAATGAGGCAGAGCTGACCAATCTGTTTTCTCTGTGAATAGCGATGGCCAGCTTGCATAGGTTTAGGTTAGCATTTAAGAAACATATACATATGTCAGTATATACAAAGGTGTATACTGATATATGATATATGTATATGATTGTGTATAACACTGCAGTCGAAAGACATAGATATAAGTATTCAGAGTAGCTTAGAGTGCCTGTGTGGGGCCAGTAAGTTAGTATAAGATTGTTAAGTAATTGTAAGCTAGCATTTAAGCATTTTTTGTTAGTAGGTAAGAGTTAGTGATTAAGAAAATAAAATGCATATAAAACTAAACTAAACTAAGGCAAAAGGGCCTTCCAAACAAAGACCTAACTGCACAAAACGTAAAACGTATTCTTAAATAGAGTAAACAGAATATACACATTTTTTATTGCAAATGGCTTGATTATATGTAAATATATAGTTGTTAAAACTGTTCTTAAAGGAAGAAATTTTTTTCAAAACAATATATATTATGAATTCGCAATATTAAATGTATATTCTGTTTAAGGAAGTTCTTTTAGTTGCGTGAATATTAACTTAATTTTGAACTAAATGTTTAGTTTTATTGTAGTGGCTTAATTATATGAGCACAAGTATATGTCTATGTCTTGTCGTGGAGCTGGTAGGATGCGGATTATAAGATGCTCGTTCAAGTGTTGCAAGCCCAAGATTTCTTGAATAAGTTTGCCGCGTATGACAAATCTGCACCCGAATAAGCGCTGTTTCTGTTCCCTATAGTAATAACCAAAGTAGATGTTACCGTTTTTCATCCTTATTGGTTCCCAACAAACAGGACTAGCTATCCGATAACTAGTCCAAACAATAATCACAACCACTTTGCCAACAATAAATAAAGAACTCAAAACGAAACTACACAATTTAAAACACAGCCACCTTGCCACCATGGAAGCATGGGGCATTAATAAGCACATCCAACAAACATATGTGTGCTGTGTGTGATTATCAAAGTAGTATTAGACACATCAATGTATTCTGTGTCAATTGTTAAGGAGTATAAATGTATTAGAACAGCATGTAAAAAGTAGACTAGTGTAAGTGGTAAGGTCATCGACCGTGAACAATGTAAAAGAACAGCTGATAGGTTTCCTCTTAAAGACCAAAACAGACTGTTCTTCATTCTTGTATATACATCAGCCGAGACAGGCCAATAAATTAATTAATTATAACGATTGAACATTGTACGCCTTTTTTTACTTTATTTCAAACTACAAATTCTTCCTGACGATACCTCAGTCAGGAACAATCCTCCTTATGTCCAGCCAATTCCATCGCACTTCCCGGATGGCAGTGATATCTAAGTGATAGCAGACAAGCGCCTCTGCTAATTGCTTAACTGCACGTGGACTGCTAAGGGTCCGAAAATTGCACGTGCGGATCTGAAGATCGTTGTCAAAAGTGAAGCCGTTTTTATCCGAGGCCATTAGTTGGTGCGTAACATGTATTTAATCTATTTCGTATAGGCCTTTCAGACCGCTAGTACACAATTGTGCGGGTCCAATTAAAAAAAATATTCTGAGGAAATTAACGAAATTTTCGGCCTTGACTCCAAATACATCGACTGTGCGTTTAGTTTTTTACCATTTCTTCATTATCCACTTTTGCTTATTTATTGACTTTAAATGAGTCGTCAGTATTGTGCTAGTGCTTGAAGATTTTTATGTGAAATAACTGTTTTGCGGATTTGGTTTTGTTGGAAACGGAGAGAACACATGAATTTTGCAGCTGAATTGTTTTTTAAGGCATGTGAATGCCATTCACGCATGAGTTTTCTGGAAAATAATATTAGCTAACACAATTGTGCGCGGTCTTATATTAGTTGTTTAGTTTACTAGCACGTTTATGTTTTTTAACATTTTGTACAGGATATTTGTACTTAAACCGGCAGGATCACGTCAAAAAAGTACTGGAGCTTTTAAGTCAATCTGATTGTGACTTCAGTGATAACGATGAAAATGATGATGCAATATGGCAGCTTGCAATCGAGGAACCAACAGAATCATCAGAATCTGAAGACGAAATGTGGACGCTCCTGTTGCTCAGGAACAGAGTATTGTCGGTGAGCAATCAAATGTATTGCCAAGCAAACACGATCAACGTAGAGCAATTTGGATAAATGTGCCATTCGAAAAAATATCCCTGCCGATTCAAAGTACTTGCGAAAATGAGATCGCTGTTAGAAGGCCTATGAGTTACTTCGCGAACTATTTACCGGAGGAGCATTTCCAGTATGCATGCTTTTTTACAAAAATGTATGCTTTACAAGCACATGACAATATATTACCTATTCAAACGCTCACATATCAAAAAATTATATGACTGCCATACACTTATAGGGTGCATAAAGTATCCAAGAGTACGGATATATTAAAATTATTCAGAACTCATTGTTCCGAGATTTGTTTTTTATGCTTAGGAATAAGTTGCGATAGAAAAAGATGTCGTGAACTGAGTACAG
This sequence comes from Volucella bombylans, assembly GCA_949129095.1. Classification (NCBI taxonomy): domain Eukaryota; kingdom Metazoa; phylum Arthropoda; class Insecta; order Diptera; family Syrphidae; genus Volucella; species Volucella bombylans. The sequence goes on along the minus strand of OX422140.1, from coordinate 198,148,911 downwards.
ATGTCAGTGAATACTCGATTGATGAAAAGATGATACCGTTTACCGGAAGAGCTTCCATGAGGCAGTATGTTAAAAATAAGCCCATACCCATAGGCCTTACAAATATTGTTGTTGCCAGATCCAATGGACTTGTAGTTGATTTCGAGATATATCAAGGTGCCAATACATTTACAGATACTGGTTTAGGGCTTGAACGTTCTGTTATAGTAAGATTAGCATCTGCAATACCTAATGTGAGTTTTCTATATTCCGACCGTTATCTCACAACTTTAGCTTTAATGGAAACACTACTTCAAATGGGATATAAAGCTACAGGAACTATCATGCCTAATCGCCTTAAAGGCATTAATTTTCCATTCGACAAAAATATGAATAGAGGCGATATAAGCCTATTTGTAAGGACCGACATCGTAGCTTTAAAATGGCAGAATTCAAGGTGTGTTACCTTAGTTTCTACAGTATGCGGAAAAGATCTAATTGGCACAGTAGATAGATTTGTAAAAAGGAGCGTAAACATATTTCAGTTCATTATTCGGAGATCATAAGAGGCTATAATTCAAATATGGGTGGAGTGGAATGAGCCGAACAATCGATGGAATAATACAGAATTTTCATAAAAACTAAGAAATGGACAGTTCATATAGTTGACATGGTCATATGTAATTCGTGGCAGAAATATAGAGAGGACGCTGAAAAATCTGAGATGCAGAAAAAGGATATAAAAGATTTAAATTTAAACTGGAGATTATAGAAGCTTTGGCAAGGAGTCATCGTTGATGACAATTTAGCATTACCAATTCATTCTGCTGCAAAAAAATATAGGCCAACAAATCCGAATTAGTTTTTAATTTAAAAATGGCTGAAAGTTTTATGATTTAATGTTCTTATTTTGCATTGTAGTCCTTATTGTTTCGCCAAAACTGAATAACTGTTTTTGTCTTTTAATAAAGAAAAATTATATTTCATTTATCATGAATAATATTTTTGTTGTCATAAACATTTGTTACGTTTATTTTTGTGTTCCTTTCGCTTATCCCTACTTTAATAATAAAAAAACTATGTTATTGTCCACATTTTGTTTAAATTTACTTTGTTTGTTTAGTTATGGAAGCAAACACCGGTTTGCTCAAAAAAAAACTTTATTTGTTCTCATCTATCGACTTCCACTTAAGAACTAACTTAACATATCTTTTTTTTACCTATACTTATAGCTACACATTTGCAAACGTAATCATTCTTTTCGTGGGAAAAGAATTCGTCTGCCGTTGGCTTGTCATTTGATTCCAAGCGCATTCCAAGATCGTGCACTATTGAGTGCAAAGTGTGCATGTGGGGTATGCGTGATCATTCACCTGAGTATGGTGATGGTAATGCATATTTGCATTGCGGGATTGGGAAGATGGCGAAGTAGCGGGAAAAGGGGGAAGTGGCATCTTCTGTGAGTGCAAAGTGTGCATGTGGGGTATGCGTGATCATTCACATGAGTATGGTAGTGGTGATGCATATTTGCATGGTGGGATTTGAATGATGGCGAAGTAACGGGAAAAGGGGGGAGTGGCAGCTTCTGCCATTCATTGGTTAGATTGGCAAGAGGAGGTGGGGAGACTAATGGGATTAAAGGGTAGTGGTCTCTGAGACGTAACTCCTCCCCGCATACGATTCTGCTCCGAAGAATCAATGTTCTGAACTTTTATTTTAACATTTGTGCGATCTTTATTTTTCCTTCTAAAAATAATGATTACGAGTGCAATTATGATCAGAAATATTGTTACAGAGTTTGCATATTCATAAATTGTTTTTCCGTTTCTTAATTCCTCTATTAATTTTCTGTTTTCTACATTTTTTATATGTATTTCTTGTGTGGAAACGTTTACTGCAATATTTTCTATTGTTACATTACTAAAATTTGGTATAATAAAATTATCATATGTTATAAAATTCTCATACTTAATGCTATATATTTCAATTTCACAATTTTCAAATCGTATTATATTATTGCCTATGAGACTTATGCTAAATTTATGACAATTATGTTTTAAGTGTGTATATGGAATATTTTTAGTTATTATAATATTATTACATAACTGTTTAATTACTACATCTTTGCTTTCCTTAAAGCTACATGACGCATTTTGTTTGAACAGATTTGAAATATAATTGTCTTTTATTGGTTTTAAATTCTTAATATGGATTGTTCCATTTACATCTTGGTAATTATTCTCATTGTTTGTTATAAATGTGTTAAAAGGTGAAATAAGTTCTAGTTTATTTTTGTTTGGTATTGGTTCAATTATTATTCTGTAAAAATTTACATTTGAGTATTGCGGTATCATTACAACGAATATTATTTCACTATCATATATTATAACGGAACTCTTTATATTTGTTAATTCCACAATTGTTATATTAAATTTCCTAATTTCTTCTGGCAGTAGTAGATCTCTTCCTAAAATTCCTAATTGACTTGCCAGCAAATTCTCTTTGACTTTTCCTATCTGTTCCTTTAGGAGCTGTATGTCATATTGTATCTGAAATACCTGCTGCATATGTGCGATTTCTGAGAACTCTCTGTTGATAGCATTTCCTAAATTTTGTAACTGTCCTTTGATTTCTAATTGCTGTCTGTTAATATGTCTTGTAATGTTTTCTAAAGCTTCATCGAAATGGTAATTAATGTTAATTTGTTCATTTAGTCCATTAATTAAGTTATGACTACTTCTTTCGTTTTCCTCTAGACTTTTTCTTATCTCTTGCTCGTCGTCATAGTCCATTGTTCCTACAAGGTATTTTAAACCTTTTCCGACAATATTGACTAATCCCCTTCTGACTTTATGCCTATTCCTATACGAAATGTTCTCTATCTCCTGTGCTAAAAGTTTAAAACTATGCATTAAGGTCGGATATTCATTTTTATTATTTAATTTGTTAATGTTGTGTTCAATAATTTCTAAGTTCTCAGTCCATGATGTTAGGTTAACACAGTGAAGTAGTTTCGTGTAGCCTTTTATTACTTGAAGTTGTTCGTCTCTTATAGTCACGTATCCTTGTCCATTTCTTAAGTCAAGTACGTCAATTTTTTGTCCATGTATGATGGTTATTGTAATGTAAATTAAAAATATTTTCTGAAATATTAAATATATTGTTATTTTAATCTGAATTTTCGTATTTGTATTTGCGTTTAGTTTGTGTCTTGTAAAACTTGCTACCTTTTTCATCTATAACGTGATCTTTATCTAAAATATCTAGGTCTGTTTTCTTATGTATTGGTTTAAGTTTACTCTTATCTCTATTTTTTAAATATATATGTTCCTGACTATCTGTAAAATCTATATCGTTTCTATTTCTATTATGTTTTTTAATGTAATTTTCTTTGTTCTTCTTAACTGTTTCTATAATTTTGACATAATCATCGCTAGAAATGGTGCCATTAAGAAAGTCAATTGGTCTTTGTTTAGTTGTTGAATGTATCGTTTTATTGTAAATTGTTACGGCTTTTAATACTTTGTTGCGTAACGTGTCCTTGTTGCTTTCGTCAGCTGTAAATGTACGACTATGTTCATTCAACGTAGAATGAAACCTTTCTATGTCAGAATTTCCGGTTTTATTATAGGGTGTAGTAATATGTAGTTCAACGTCATTCTCTTTTAAAAATTCCTTTATTAAGATTGAAGAGAACCCGCTTTCACCGTCCACAACTATTTTCCGAGGAATTCCCAGGGAAGCGAATCTACATTGTAAGGTTTTGAGGAGTGCCATCCATGTACGATGTTTTATTTCCTGAACTGTTACATGTTTCGTGAATTTATCGATCATCGTAACGTATATTAAGTTAATATTTGCATACCAGATGTCGATGTGTAGAATCTGGTTAGGTTTTTCTGGTGTATCAGTTAATTTTAGAGGGATTTTGTTTGGAAGTCGTTCATATTTGGCTTTATTACATATTTCGCAATTGTTTATAAATCTCTGGATTTTATTCTTGAGATTCGGAGCGTAATATATATCTTTGATTTCCGCATATGTTTCGTTAATGCCTCTATGGTTCAAAAGCTTATGTGTGTTTAAGATTACCATTGCTAATTTTTCCTCGTCCGTGATGTCGCCTAGAAATTTACTGCATTTTATTGTTTTAAGTAATCGATTTTTACTGAAATATTTTATATATGTGTCCTGAAACTTTGCAAATAAATGGTCGTAATTTGAAAATATAGCTACTATTCCTTTAGGTGGAATAAATTTTTTCAAAATATCTAAAACGTAATTTTCTTTGAATTCCTTTAATTCTATAACAAGTCTTCTTTTGCCAAATTCTGTATATATTTTATGTGTATTTATCGAGTCTGAGTTATTCAAAATGATTTGAGATTTGTAAATATTAACTGGTGTCTCGACAATAGGGATGTACTCGCTACTATCTTCGTTAGCACTATGGATTGTGGCTATGACAGATTGGTCGTCGAGATTTATGTTTTCAGCACTTGTGGTTCTGTTGACCTCGTTAAGGTTTTCCAAATTCGTTACATTTTCGCTGTAATGAATTCCTATCCTTGACAATCCGTCTGCAACTTGGTTGTTGCACATATTCTATGTTAAAGTTATATTCACCTAATTTGATTTTCCACCTTTGAAGCTTAGCATTTGGTTCCTTCAATGAACTGAGCCAGACTAATGGTCGGTGGTCTGTTCTTATGGTAAACTTCCTGCCATAGAGGTAAGGCCTAAAATATTTTGTGGCCCATATAATCGCCAACAACTCCTTTTCTATGGTGGAGTACCTAGTCTCGTGATCATTTAATGTACGGCTAGCGTAGCTTACTGGATGGTTTTCTTGTGTCAGGACGGCTCCCAAAGCATGGTTGGATGCGTCCGTTGTAAGTGTAAATTTTTTGTTAAAATTTGGGTACTTCAGGATGGGATCTGATGTTATTAGTGCTTTCAAATTTTCAAAGCTCTCAATATATTCAGGACTATTCACATCAATTTTTGCGTCTTTTTTCAGAAAAGCTGTCATAGGTTTTGCCACCTTTGAATAATCTTTAATGAACTTCCTGTAGTATCCAGTAATACCTAAAAAGGATTTGATTTGTTTCGTTGTTTTTGGGATTGCATAGTTTTTTATGGCCGTAATTTTGTTAGGGTTCGGCTTAATGCCTTCCGTTGTTACTATATGGCCTAAAAATTCAGTCTCCTTTTTCAGAAACTCACTCTTGTCCAGTTGTACTTTGAGGTTGACTTCTTTTAATCTTTGAAAAATTTTCCTAAGGTATGTAAGATGTTCCTCAAGACTAGTAGAAAACACAATGATATCGTCCATGTAGACGAGGCAAACTTTTCCAATGAATTCTGCCAGAACGTCATTCATTAAACGCTGAAAGGTGGATGGTGCGTTTTTTAAGCCAAACGGCATTCGAATAAATTCGTAATGGCCGTCGCTCGTTGAGAACGCCGTTTTCATTATGTCGCTTTCATTTATTTCTATCTGGTGGAAACCTTTAGCAAGGTCCAATGTCGTGAAATAATTGGATTTTCCTAATTTATCAAAGATGTCGTCCATGTTTGGAATGGGGAATTTGTCGTCGATTGAAACTTCGTTGAGTTTCCTGTAGTCGATGACCATTCTCCATTTTTCCTTCCCAGATGCGTCCCTCTTTTTTGGAACGATCCAAATTGGTGCCGAATAGGGCGACTTGCTTGGGCGTATAATACCCTGCTGTAGCATTTCATTTATTTGCCTTTTTACTTCATTTTTGTGTACCTCCGGGTATCTATATGTCTTTGTGTATATTGGTATTTCATTGAACGTTTTTATATGATGCTTGATCGCATTAGTGAACGTCAAATCGCTACCTTCTTGATAGAAAATTGATGAGTACTGAGAGACGAGGCGAGTGATTCCCCTTTTCTCTTCCTCATTCAGGTGATCGATTCTGATCTGTTCAGAGATCGGATCTTTGCTGGTTTCCGTGTGATATATTTCCAAAGCTGGTATTTGTTTTTTGTAATTTTCATTCGTTACTTCTTCTTCAGCTTTATTGAAATATATCGGGATTTCCGTTTCATCAACAATGAGAAGTCTATTCTTAAAATCGAGCATTGCCTCTAGTGGTAAAAGAATGTTATTTCCGAGTAAACCATCGAAAGTATCGTGAAAATTAAATTCCAGAAATTCCGCGGTTCTATTCGGTTTTTTGAATTCCTTAAATAAAGGGATTCTAACTTTTGAATTTATATGTAATGGTGTACTTGTAGTCAAAATTTTGACTGGTTTTTGTAACTTAATTTGCCATTTGGGGTGGCATATCCCTTTTCTGAGAATACTAGTTTCTGAACCGGTATCAATTAGTATTCTTAGATCATAGGTGTTAGTTTTAACAATTATATAGGGTAATTTTCGGGAGGATTGCCTTCCTGAAAATCCGACTTTTCTTCTAGATTATATAATTGCCTACTCATAGCTGAAAGAGTGTCCATTGGTTCGACAGTATCTTCGTTATTCCTAGGATTACCCTGATTTGTTCTGAAATTTCTATTGGTACTCGTATTATTTCTAGACATGCCAGAGTTATTTTCATTCTGTCGCCTTTTCTGTTCCCTACTTTCGTTATTATTATTAATACTATTTCTTTGGTTATAGTTACCGAAATCGTTGCTATTTTGTGGTTTGTTATTTTTCCTAAAATTTCCTGAGTTATTCTCCCGAGGTTGGTGTTTATCTTCTTGATTGTCTGTTTGTCGCTTGTTATTTTGTTGTTTGTTATTCTGATAGCTAGTTTGCCTATAGTCCTGACCGTAATATGCATATCCTGTCTCGTGCAAGATTTGCATTGCCTCTTCTAAGTTACTAGGATTCCTACAATATAGCAATCCTTTCATGGGCTCTGGTAATTTACTAATGTAAATGTTCAAAGCAGCTTTGCAGTTTTGTTCCAATTCGGAACTATTGGCACCTCTATCTATTTTTGTCTTGTTATTGAGACGTCTTAGGACTACTTTTATGTCGTTATAGAATTCCTGACAGTTTTTCTTGAATTGTATACCCCTTAAATCATCATATAGCTGTTCTACTGATTTCCTATCCCCGAAGTATTGGAAGAATACTTTCTTTGTCTCATGCCAGTTCTTAACACTGTTGTTAATTTCAATTGCCTCTCTAGCTTTGCCTACTAATTTACTTTTTATGATGTCAAAGAAAATAAGCTGACTTGTCTCGTCGTATTTACTGAGAGTTGGAAAAATTCTATCTACTAAGTCAGTGAAACTGTGAAGATTATTCCTATTACCATCGTAAGGAGGTAAATTGCCTAAATACTTAATTGGGTCTATGCTTAAAGTTAGGGGGCTTACTGCTGCTGGTTCCTGTGTCGCCATTTCTAGATGTCTTCTTTGTTCAAGCAGGATTCGTCGTTTAATTTTCCTTAATTCCTCCAGGGCTTATCACTTTTTACGTTTATTGTTATTATTGTCTTTTTTCTACTTTTTTTTTTTATTTTTGTATTCGTATTCACTCTCTTTTTTCTTACTTATATTTTTTTATTATTCTTGATACGTTGTTTTCCTTCAACAAAACTCTTTTCCTTTACACGTATTCTTCACCTTTTCTACTTTATCAGCGTTTTTGTCCTTTAAACGGATCTTATCACCTTATTTTTATTTTTTCACTTTTAGCGGCGTTTTCGTCCTTAAGCGGATCTTTTCACCTTATTTTTATTTTTTCACTTTTAGCGGCGTTTTCGTCCTTAAACGGATCTTTTCACCTTATTTTTATTTTTCACTTTTATCGGCGTTTTTCGTCCTTAAACGGATCTTTTCACCTTATTTTTATTTTTTCACTTTTATCGGCGTTTTTCGTCCTTAAACGGATCTTTTCACCTTATTTTTATTTTTCACTTTTATCGGCGTTTTTCGTCCTTAAACGGATCTTTTCACCTTATTTTTATTTTTTTTCTTTTATCGGCGTTTTTCGTCCTTAAACGGAACTTTCCACCTTATTTTATTTACTTCTCCTTTATCGGAGTTCCATTTATTTCTCCTTGAACGGAGTTTCATTTATTTCTCCTTAAACGGAGGACCGACTGCGCCAGTTATGGAAGCAAACACCGGTTTGCTCAAAAAAAAACTTTATTTGTTCTCATCTATCGACTTCCACTTAAGAACTAACTTAACATATCTTTTTTTTACCTATACTTATAGCTACACATTTGCAAACGTAATCATTCTTTTCGTGGGAAAAGAATTCGTCTGCCGTTGGCTTGTCATTTGATTCCAAGCGCATTCCAAGATCGTGCACTATTGAGTGCAAATTGTGCATGTGGGGTATGCGTGATCATTCACCTGAGTATGGTGATGGTAATGCATATTTGCATTGCGGGATTGGGAAGATGGCGAAGTAGCGGGAAAAGGGGGAAGTGGCATCTTCTGTGAGTGCAAAGTGTGCATGTGGGGTATGCGTGATCATTCACATGAGTATGGTAGTGGTGATGCATATTTGCATGGTGGGATTTGAATGATGGCGAAGTAACGGGAAAAGGGGGGAGTGGCAGCTTCTGCCATTCATTGGTTAGATTGGCAAGAGGAGGTGGGGAGACTAATGGGATTAAAGGGTAGTGGTCTCTGAGACGTAACTGTTTTACGTCCAATAATGACTAAATGTACATTTTTATTGTATGAAATTGTAGTCTAAAAGCCGGGAATGCACAAATGTGGGGGTCCGTTTTTAAGGATCTGTTTAGGGTAAGTGTTCGTGAACACAATTGTGATATATTTTCATTTTAAAATAATTATTTCTTTTCTTAATTGAAATTGCACTCTATATTATTAATCTAATGTAAACAATTAAACGTAACGTTAAGTTATGATTTTTAGTAGTGCATAATACTTATTGTAAAAATTAAATATGGAAGTAATTTCCGGAGAAGAATAAAAGAGTCTCTTGGCTGTAACCATTTAAGAAGAAAAGACGTGTTAATTATTTCAAACCGCATTTTTCTACCCTTTTACCCTACACATCCCTAAACAGAAAGATAAAACCCTACACACCCCAACAGTAAGTACTTTTTGTCATTTTTTCCTGAAAGCTTTGGTAAAAATACATCACCTAATTAAATTTCGCTTAAATCGGACAATATTTTTTTCTCAGGTCTGAAATGGATAGGGCTGTAAGCCATATTACAGTGCACGTACGAGTAGGCAAGTGTTTTGCTACTAGCCGAGCATGCCCTTGTCATTTTAGCCTGCATGAGTGAGGGTTCCACCTCTGGGAGGTAAGACAAGAACTTAGCTTCATTGGTCAACTTGTATGCTGTAGTAATGTTACAAGAAAAGAGTTTAGCGATATACGTGCGGCTTCCGAAAATCGACGGTTTTGGAAAAATTAAGAAAATTGGTACTCTCATAAAGTTTGTTTTCCAGGGAGCAGAATCCCAGGTCGCTGATTTCAAAAATGAGATATCTGATCTCCATGAACAATTAATGATTCTCAGCCGTAACGCTCAGAAGTTCCATTTAACCACAAGTTCGTCAAGCAACGCGGAGGCTAAAGAAACACATACAATCGGCAGGAACACAATATCTGGTAGATCCACAAAAGGAAATAGGGGTGCTAAGATTGACAGGAGCAACCATCTAAGCACCCAAAAACGACGCTAATAAATTCGCCGAGGAAAACAAAGGAAGACACAGCATGGATCGAGCTAAACCATCTGCCTAACAGAGTACGCCGAAGTTAAGCTCAGCACCAAGTCAAGAAAAAAAATCGGTGCAAGCATAGGTGAAGGTAGCCAGGAAAAAGTGGGCAACTGGTGTTTAACAGTAACCACGCCCGGATGCAATAGGATGACCGGAGATTTATCATATGCTGACATGATTCTCAAAAATAATAGCGGATCCTACACTTTAAGAAGTAAGTAAGAACCAATGAGAGTCGAATTCGAAAAACTGCAGGCTAAACAAATCGGCGAATTCAACAACAGCGGTCTATAAAGATAAATATAAGGAAGCGCTAGGAGAAAACGGAAACTTTGGTCCATTACGCAAGAGGTCGTGCTAGAATGCAAAGGTATCGACTGAGCGAAGTCTAAGGAGGAAATTTGCATCACCTTAAAAGCAAAAATTAGCTTTAAGTTCAAAACCTCAGTGATTAAGGACTTGAACAAATCTTATAATGGAGCACAAACAGCTCCCACAAACCTCTCCGCGGAAATCGCGAGCAAATATGTTCAAGTTCAGATATGGGGAAAACGGACACAAATTAAAGGACTGCTATGCAATACCAAATTGTTTGCTTTACAAGAGTAACAGCCTCTGATCTGATCATGTAACCGGTAGAAGGAAATGGCCAGAATATAGAAACGCGCTCAAAACTATATCCAAAAAATATAAATATTCTGTAGCTACAGCTCAATGAATGCAAAGCCCCTCAAGACTTTGTAGAACAAACGGTTCGTGAATTCAAAACTGATATAGCGATTATTTGCGAACAATTCAGAAACCCAACTGAAAATAACTGGTTCACCGACTCAACAAATAAATCAGGAATACACGGAAAAACCTGAAGATAACTTTATATGAGCAAAGATAGTCGCTGTTTACATACATGCACAGCTGTTATATATGTACATACCATCTCAGTAAGTATAGAAGTGATCCTCGATGAACGCTATCGGTAAGAATATTATAATCGGGGGCATTTCAATGTATGGCCCACAGAATTGGGCAATGCACTATATGCCCGAAATGACATTGTAGACACGGTAGACATTGCATCAGCACTTTTTACCATATAAAATGCAAGTGACAAATACACCAAGTAGTTCAGTGCAGTCAGTTCGAGTTTTCAGTTATCACGGTGTCTGTTGCGCTACGGGAAGTTTTAGAAAGAATAAATTGTAGTTTATTGAATAAATTGTAGTTTTGAAAAGAAAAAATAAAGTTTTTTTTTATTTTTACAACGTTTAACTACGTTAACTGGCGCAGTCGGTAGGATCGCGAAAAAAATAATATCATATCTACGAAAAAGATACGATTTCGCGAGTGTTACTTTGAAAAGCACGAAAAACTACTAAATATTTCCGTAATAGTGTTACTAAAACGTCCACGAAAAGGACTTCAAATATTCCCGAGAGTGTAACTAAAACATCAGTGAAAATTTAACCAAAAACCAAGAACCAACAAAGACAGCTGTAACTCGAAGAAAAATCAAGAACCAACAAAGAAAGCTTTAACTCGAAGAAAACCAAGAATCAACGAAGACATCCTCAAGAAATCACCATTTTTTGTTTTACATAAAGCTTGATCTGGAGCAGTGAAAAAATTACTGAGCTTTTAAAAAACCTATGTAAAATCATTTTGTTGTATGTAAGCACATCCAAATTTTTAACTACTTACATACGACAAAAACGTTTGCATGCGACAAAATACCAATCATTCGTAAGTTAAATTTGTCGCTTGTAGGTACGAAGACGAAAATTCTAAATAATTACTTGTACCTGTAATAATGTAATACAATAATGCAAATATTTTTTTTCATTTTATGTTTTATTTAATTCAAGTTTATAAGAACAAAATGTCTAATTAGACTTGTTGCGCAAATACTTAAATGAAAAATAAATAATTAAGAAATAAAGAAAATAAAGGAGATAAGAAAAATATATGCGTATTTATTCCAATGTACATAAGTACATAAATAAAAAACTAATTTAAAAAAAATGTGATAAATAAAGAAAAATTTATACGTATTTATTTGCATAACAACTGCTAAATAATAAATAGTTAAGGACATTTTCTATTCATATAGGTATAACATTTTTGCAACATGTGCTCATAATAAGAAAAAAAAAATCGGTCACTTTCAATTCACTTATGAAAAGATAAAAAAAAATACTTTTAGTATTAATTAAAATATTCCGTTTTTTTCATTTTTTTGTTATTATCAAGAACAGTTTTGGTCCTGCATTGGCAAATAGTCAATCATGCTTTTTAAATCAGCCTGTTTTTCTTTAAAAAGCAGTTTCACATTGGCATTCATTAAAGGAGCTGCTAAATCGATGCTTGCTTTTCTGAATTTACTATTTCTAAGCTTGAGATCCACATTTTGATAAGCGATTTGGTCTCCGGATGTTTTGTAAGATATATTAAATGAGCTTTCCTCGTACTTGATCATCTTACACTTTATATAAGGAATTTGGTGAAAATTTATCTCACTCGACCTTGCAGCAAAATTTTTAAAGTCAGTCCATTTGAATAATATTCAGTCTTACTTTTCTGTAGTTCATACATTTAAGTTTTTGAATTACAGATACTGGACTCCTGATTTACTGATTTTTGAGATGTTTTTCTATAGCACTATGAACACAATCTAACTCTTGAATGAGTTTGAGTGTGCATGCTCTAAAAATGTGTGTTCAATCCATTCGATTTCCTTGTGTTTGTGCAAAAAATTTAAAATTGCGAATGATGTAATCTGGTTGCGATTCTGTAGGACACAAGAGTCACTCCATAAAACAATCCTTTTTATACCCGCATTATCAATTAACATTTTAGATAGAATTTTATAAAGAGCACTGGCGATGTCATTTCCAGCTCTTCCATTCATTGACTCATTCCAAATAGCGCAATACGTTACATTGTCTTTTTCAGGTAATATTAAAGTTGCAGTTATATTGAATGTAGATAATTTTCTTTTATAATGAACATTCGACGCGTAACAAAAAGGTAAAGGGAACACATTTTGCATATCGTAACAAACTACTGACTGCTGTTGAAGGATCAATATTTTGGCGGTCTTTGTCCCGCTCTGCTTTAATATATTTCTTTTCTCGTACATGACGTTGCTGATTTGTTAGCTCTATTGAGTTTAAACTGACTTTGCTTAACTCATACAAAGAAAATTTATCACAACGATCTTTCTTCGGCACGAAAAAGGACAAATTAAATGAGTAGCTAAACGTGTTCCGGTATATGTTTAGAGACACAGGATTATTTATCTTTTCTTTACAGAGAGAGTACATTTTAGAAATATTGCCTCTGGCTCGAAGATCTACAGTAATGCGAATCAATTTCTGGGAAACTGTTTATGTGCTCTTTTACTTTTTGTAAATCTTTTTCAGGTGTTTTTTCCTTCCCCTATTACGAAGTGCAGAAGGCTTTACTATGTCAGTATTTGTCCTTTTACCTTGAGATGATAGATGAAATATCTTTTCTTCTTAGCATTTGACAAATTTGTATTCTCGTTGCGTCTGTGGTAGCACGCCTTTGTTTTAATGAAATCACTGTAAAAAAACATGTTTTTCCTTTTTACTGAGCATCCAAAATTGTTTATGAATCTCAGCTCTATCTTCCTTAGATATATTTTTAGAACATAAATAAAAACAGGAACCAGAGCATGCTGCACTTTTCTGGAAGTCCACTCCTTTCCTTTAGCGTTTATGTACGATTGTCCACTTTCTCGTAATCGTTGCATTTCCACAATTGTGGGTTGCGTTGTTACTTTCTAGTCGGTGTAACTATTTCACTCGCATCTAAATAAACAAAAATACAATGTTAAAGAGAAATTAAGAAAACCATTTATTAAATAATATTAGTACAAGAACTGCAACAAGACGGTAATTCACGTTCTATTGTTCCTTGAATAAATAGCACTGATGGCACAGAAGGCGTTAAATTATTGATAAAATCAGTATAAAATGTTCGGATCCCAGCTGGGTGATATGAATTATCAACTGCCTCGTCATCCGAAGAAAAGTCTAAAATTTCATCCTCAATGCTGAAAAATAATTAAAAAAACATTGCAAAAAACTTAAATTCTTATTGTTGTTAAATAGTCTTACTCCAATAATTCCGTTGATAAAAGCTGAGGTGGTGATACACAGGAATTTTCCATTTCGCCTAATTTTCAATTAACTATGCTTAATAACCTTTATATAGACACGGGAAGCCCTACGACGCGACGTATGTAAATTAAGTCCTTTCTGTATATTAAATGTAACAAATATTTATTATAAAGATAATCTTCTGCACAAAAATACCTTATATACTATAAACATTGCACATATTAAACATTATTTTAAACTTACCTGAAAAATTCAATCTCAACCGTATGAAAATATTACTACAACTGATCATTATATTAAATTCACGCTACACTCTCTATATGCATACGTCAATTAACTACGCAAATTGTAGACTTTAGTTGTCGTATGCAAAGCGTTTATTTTACATACGACAATTAAATTCTTATTAAAAACAATTCAGTTTATGTATGAAAATACATATGTCGTATTTAAAAAAAAACCCTTTGCGTACGACAAATAAATACTAAAACTGTTACTTTGAGCCTACATACGCCAAAAAAGGTGGTATATCTCGGAAACTATTAACAGTAGGCTGTAATAGTACTCTGTAGTCTGTACGCAACTTCAACAGCATAGTAACGTAGTTGCAGTTCATCCAAAATAAATACCCTCTTTCATCGAACTTATAACTTAATATCCACGGCTCTTTTGTTGTATGTTCTTCTGGAGCAGTTGTATCATGCCGGACAATCCGTCACAGTTTCTGCGCCATACGTCATAGTTTTTCCAACTGAAATCACAAAAAACACTAACAAATTAAACTTTCTATGGAGCAGAGTTTCGAATCCGCGCCAAATGCATGCTATTTACAACAAATAAAATTGGTTCCAACAACCAAAAACAGACGTGTTCGATGTAGATGGTAGAAGAGAACGTGTTGTTTGCTTCAATCGCATTGAGTTGTGCTTCTGGCTGACAATGTGTATTGTATTGTGTATGTTATGTCAGAGAATGTTTTTTTTTTTTTGTGCGCATAGGCGGGAGTCTTATCAGTGGTAGCGGGTTTTTCTTTGCAAACTGCAATTGCTTTTTTAGCTCTGCATGTTTTGTTGTTTTTTACGTTTAACGTGCACCTGATATTGGTGCAAGTGGAATAAAGTGGTTATTAATGCGAAGTAAACATAAGTTTCGTGGACATAAATTAGACGTAGTGTATGTGTTTATAAAGGGTTTTCCAATAGGGACTTGACAATTTTGAATTTAATTTGCGAACGCACTCTTTCACTAATCATCAAACTGTCACTGTCAATTTATTCAGTAAACTTAACATTTTCATCATAGTAAAGTACACAAACGAGCAACGTCTGCAAATTATAAAAATTTTCTACCGAAATTCGGAATCGGTGGCTGCAACTTTAATAGCGTTAACTCCAATTTTCGGTCGTAATTCTCGCCCTAGTAGACAGACAATAACAAGTTTAGTGCAAAAATTTTAGTCTACATATTCGTTATGTGATGTTGCCGTGTCAGTGAGACAACGGGTTGGTCGAAGTGTCGAAAATATCAACGACGTTCAGGCGTCCGTAGCAAACGATCCAAATCAGTCAATTCCACGGCGTTCTCAAGAATTGGGCATCGCTCAGACCACATTATGGCGTATTTTGCGTAAGGATCTTGGCTTACACACATACAAGATCAAGCTGACTCAAGAATTGAAGCCAAAAATTGAATGTGCCAAGATGATGAATTTTAACGCAAAATCATCTTCAGTGACGAAGCTCATTTTCGGCTCAATGGGTTCGTCAATAAGCAAAATATGCGTTATTGGTCGGGTGAAAATCCACATCATCATCACTTCATCCACAAAAAATAACTGTTTGGTGCGGTTTCCGTGCCGGCGGCGTTATTGGGCCATATTTTTTCGTCGACGATAACGATCGTCACGCTACTGTGAATGGTCAGCGTTATCGCGCCATGATCACCCATTATTTTTGGCCCGAATTGGAAGATATGGACTTGGACGACATGTGGTTTCAACAGGATGGTGCCACAAGTCACACAGCACACGCTACAATCGATTTATTGAAGATTAAGTATGGTGAGCGTGTTATCTCAAGAAATGAGCCAGTCGATTGGCGGCTTCGTTCGTGCGATTTAACGCCGCTTAACTATTTTCTGTGGGGCTACGTTAAGTCAAGTCATTGGCTTATGCCAACATGCCGACGACGTTGGAAGAGCTTAGAGCCAACACTGAACGCGAAATAGCGGCCGTTTCGGGCGAAATGTGTGGTCGAGTCGTTGAAAATAGGGTCCAAGCAATCGGCCGCTGCAAACGTGCCCGCGGTGGCCATATGAACGAAGTCGAGTTCCATTCATAAATGTTTTGATTATACTTCAAGCCGATAATAAAGTTTTTGAAATATCTCAAATGGTTTGCGTTTTATTTAAAAAAAAAGTTGTCAACTCCTTATTGGAAAACTCTATACTAAGGTATACCGTTACTATACATTTCATACGATTATTTATAAATTTATAACTATCTGTTTTTACACGACGACGACAGATTTGTTTTTGGATAATTTTAAAATTGTGCTTTAATTGTGAGAATTTTTGTAAGTGTTTATTTGTAAAGTGTAAAAGAAAAGTTCTTGTTTACAACTGAGTCAAGTCGGTTAGAAAAAAACATTTCAAGAGTCTAAATTATGGCCAAATTTAAGTGCTCAAGTTATTCAATTATTAGTGGAGCAGGGTCCTTTTCAAGTAGAAAATTTTGATTTCAATGTGACTAAAAGCAGGAAGTTTAGTACCCGTTTTTACCAAAGCGATTTAAGAAATGGTGAGAAAACATTAAGGGCATGGTTAGTTTACTCGAAATCTTCGGACTCTGTCTTTTGTTTCTGCTGTCACTTATTTTCGCGAGCGAAAAGGAGTGTCGCTTTGTCCAGCAGAGGCTATAGTGACTGGAGTCACTTGTCAAGGGCTATTCAAGAGAATGAGACAAGTCCCTTACATATGACAGCTTTTCGGGCTTGGAGAGATTTAGGTTTGAAAACAGGCAAAGCAACAGGCTCTGGAAAGCAAGACCAGATGGCCAAGGAAACTGAGCATTGGAGAAATGTCCAGGAACGGCTTATAATTCTCGTGCAATTCTTTGCTACAAAGAGGAAAATGAATTATGTCAATGAGTATATAATATAGGAAAGTTTAAATCAAATCCAAGTTTACTTTCAGCTGAAGACTGTTCCAAATTAAAAAAAAATTTAAGTTATAATGGCAGTTCCGATTTAAGTGGCTCAGAATTTTATCGAGAAATTATCATGTTGTCAACTTTGATTAATGAAAATGATTCCGCGATAGAAATTTTTAATTTTATTCATAACAGAGGTATGGAGACTCTTTTTCCAAATACTGTTATAGCCCTAAGAATAGTTTTAACTTTACCAGTTACTGTAGCATCAGGAAAACGCTCATTTTCCAAACTTAAGATTATAAAAAACTACTCACGTTCTTCGATGTTCCAGGGACGATTGGTATCTTTGGCAACCATGTCAATTGGAAAAGAAATTATGTCGGAGCTTGATAGTAATTTTCTAGTGGAAGGTTTTGCCAAAATAAAGGCCCGTAAGATCATTTTCAAGGCACCATAAGGCAACACCCTTTCTAATTTTGAACTTTCTTGGCTATCTAACTTTAGTTATTTAGTTTATATCTTTTGTGACTTTTTTAAAGAAACCTTATTCTTGTAAAATGTGTACGTAATTTAATTTTAGCTTTCAACTTTTTCATCTTTTGTTTTTTACTGGGCAATAACTTTTTATCAAAAAAAACACGCAAGTGCAATAATATGTGTGTATGGTTTATTATTTATTCAATAGTTACGTGAACGTATATAATTTATTTAATTTATATTTATTAGTTCCTAAAAATTTTTTCCGTTATTTTTAATGCACGGAATGCTTAACAAGTATAGAGGCATAGGCGTACTGGGGAAACCTAAAAAAAAAGACGCATTGGTATTCTACATCTTTGAGTGATGTGGAAATGTATACATACATAATTAAATATTTTCGATTTTGCGATCGTTTTAAAATTTACTCATATTGTTAAAATCTACATTTTTAAGGGGTGCTATTATTATTCTGCACCGGGCGCCAAAATTCATCTAACCGGCCCTGATCACGCATACAGACTTTGGGAACTCTCATAAGATATCAATGCGCCTAAGAGGTGTTAAATTGCCTGAATGTGATTTTTTCCACTTAGTCGTCTTTTACAATAAGCAAGATAACGAATGGCAACAATAGGTTTACCGCACGGCTGCAGTTCATAGTACGATCCCATAGCGGTAAAACCTTAATGGTTATTTCATCTTTTGGCATATTCATAAGGCAAAGTGCTATTTTTTTTTTAACATGATAGCAAAAAGGTTTGATTTCGATTTTGAGATGTCCAAGGCCCTGATTCCAGTCATTGAGAGAATGGGATGGTGGAATCCCTGATTTTTTCATTCATGAAATGGTAGGGGTCATTCATTTCGTCTGTACCTACGTAGTCAATTCTCATCCTCCAAGACTTCCTTTTTCTTGCTTGCTTGTGGGGATGCGGAGATATCCTATTAATTGGACATTAAAGAACCTTTTCTTTATTCTGCCGAAAACGAAAAAGTAGTTACTCTGGTATCATCGCTATCGCTTAATTAACAAAAATTTCGAGGAAAATTATTCCTCTCCCACCCATTCTGGAAGCTTAAACCTAATACAGGTTCTAAGCCTCATTCTCAATTAAAAGGTTTTTTAAAAATGAAACGACTTTTCAAGGACATCATCACCAAACCACTTAAATTATCCCCCACGTAAGTCATCATTCATCAGCGCGATATGAAATAATTGTGTTCCTAAAAATAACCCACAAAAAAAAAAAACACACAAAAGTTACAGAAAAACGTAAGATTGAGTCTAACAAACTTAACTATGTCAATGCTGAAGTTGCTTGCTGTCTGAATGCTTCACATCATTAATTTCAACATTTCTTTTCTACTTTTAGTTAATTGAAATAAAACACAAGACGGACCCGTGCGGACGTACGCAGGAGTACATAGGGAAAGCATAATTGATTGTACACTTCAATCAGACATCATTAAAATACCCCACAAAAACAACAACAACAAGAACAACAACTACTACAGGACCAAAAGCCACGACTACAAAAATAAAATAAAGAATTAACTCCAGAAGAATCCGCTCTGAGGGCAATGACCAACAACATCAATCCATCGACGGCAATTCAATACTTAGCAAGTTTTTTGGTTTTTGTTTACAAAACACAGGACGTGCATTAAACAAGCGGGGTGGGGACATTTGGAAATTAAGAGTTTGCTTAAGATGATTAGTAAGCGACGTAAATTGTCAAATTGACTGACGTAACGTAATGCGTCGAAACATCCTCTTGGTTTACCACCTCCCAGCGTATTGAATGAAAATTTACAAATCAGATATCTGAAACATTTTTCAGAGAAAGCGTGCTTTTGGTGGAAAACTTTCGCTTGATGCTGGAGAGATTGCTCTCACCTTGCAATGTGAGACTCTTCGAATGAGTACAGTGGGAGTCAGGATACGAGTATGCGCAGTAGCATCCTTTTTCGATTCAATCTTAGGAAAAGTACTCTTTCATCAACAAGGATATCTCTTTGATGATTTTCTTTTTGTGGTTTTAACCAACAAAATGCCCTACAATACAACAAAAACCATTGTGGTAGGCCTATGAGGGCGAAAGACAAATGAATGCAAACTATTCCTTTGGCTAGACGGTTGTAGAATTATGAGCAGTGGCTTAAGTATTAAGTGGCTTAGACCAAAAATAAATGGAGCACCCGGCAGATTTCTATTGAAAATGATATTTTACAAATGTCGGAATTGATGTACATGTATGTAGTAGCATCTGTCGTCTTTAAAAATTACGTGATAAAGTGAAACATCTGAAATATGAAAAATGAAAGTCGAAAGAAAAAATAACGCACGGATGGTAGAAGGAACAGTTACCCAAGAAGCTTGTGCAGGTACACTAGACAGCAAGAGCACAATGATTGTCATCTATCTACATATCTAGACTCATGTTTGTCTGAATTCCATGTCATGGCGTTTTTCGCAATGTAGTTATCTCATAGTCTTAAGATTTGACTAATATACCTGTACATACTTCCAATTCCTTTGTTGTATAGCAACGTCCAAAGACTCCTGACCTGCTTTCATAAGCCCGAAGGTTTTGTTAGAAAAGTCGCCGCATGACAAGAAGACATCTATCATATTTTGGATTTGAATTTGGATTTTATCATCTATATATGTTCACACCGAAAACATTTATTCTGCAACTCCAACGAGATGAACCATAGCATGAACTGTTCACATGCACCTATTCCCACGAAATATGAGTGCACCTGCACACGCCAGACATAATTCCGAGAAGTCAACCCGAAAACCACCAAGCCAACCCGTTAGCAATTTCACCTGTGCAATCGAAGGTATAAATAATTGTATTAGATTTAAGTAGCTTCAGTTTGTGATTACCTAATAGACGGGACGAATGTCCCCTAAAAAGAAAAACTTTTGTTTTTTTTAACTTCCCCTACGTGTCCCTACGTAACTGGCGCCCGAGCAAATAAATAAATCGCGTGTAGAAAATAAATCACCACACGTAGTGAATACCGCGACCATGGAAAAAATAGTATAATCACCATAAGTAGTGAGTAAATTCGACTTAAAGTGGCAAGTGAGTGAACTAGCAAAAAAAGAACACCACACCTAGTACCGTGACTTAAAGATATCACCATAAGTAGTAAGCAAGTGCGCGTAAAGAAAATTAAAATCACCATTGATAGTGAGAACGCTACTAAAATCACCTTAAAACAGTGAAAGTCGTAAAATCCCATACCCGAAGAAAAAAAAACGCGCGTATCGTGGTGGTGAAGTGTGATCGTGTAATCCAACTCAAAAAACAACAAACTATCCGAAGAAACGAGGCCCCCAGTAACTGCCCAGCAGCAAAAACGAGACAGCAAACGCTGCCAGCCGCTCCGGAAATGAAATATCTAATAACGTATGTAATTTTAAGTTTTTAAGTAAAAAAGAAACATAGTTTCTAAATGCCTAGATTTAGTTAAGAAAAAAACAAAACGTCGTTTTATCTATTTCTTTATTATTATTTTTTTGAGAATAAAAACTTTTACTGTTTTTAGAAACATAGTTTCTAACAAAAGAGATAAAAAATATAAAATAAATTAAACAAATAGAGTAAACCAACTAGCATTTAAGAAAAAAATACATTTAAGTGAAAATAAATATTTATTCAAGTGTCAGTTTTTACCTGCTTTATCTAACAATTGTAATACGAAAGAAAAGAATAGGGAGTCAAGTTCATAATATTTTTTTTTGTTTTTCTCTCCTTCGTAAAATCAAACACGCGTACATTACATAAAAATGGCGAATCATAACAATCTCATCCGCCCCCCTGTACTTTCTTTACCCGAACAACTCCAACAACCCCTAAAACAACCTCCGCAGCCTTAGCAACAACCGCTTCAAGGCGAATCCCGACAAACCATTCCTTCTGCCGACCTCGTAAATACTATTACAAATATAGTCAAAACTCTTACGAATCCTAATTCTGATCTTTCCATCACGCAAGATCAAACTATTAATCCCAAACTAGGTGATCTCGCGGACCTGACATCGTAAGATGTCTACGAGAATTCTCAGGGAAACCCGGAGAATTCAGCTCTTGGAGGAAGATCGTAGATAGAGTTATCCAAATATATGAATCCCAAAAAGGATCTCCTAAGTACTATGGAATACTTACCGTGATAAGAAGCAAATTCACGGGTAATGCTGATTCCATCCTGGAGTCGTACAACACGCCTCTAAATTGGAAATCAATTTCCAAATGCCTAACGCTGCATTACGCGGACCAGAGAGATCTCGGTACCTTAGAGTACCAAACTCTAGTCCAAGACAAATTTTCGGTTCACCACTTTTACCAAACTGTTTACACGCATCTCTCCCATATTCTCAATAAGATTGCCTGCATGGAAATCAGTCACGAGTCTCTCTCCCTTTTGACTCACACGTACCGGACGAAGGCATTAGACGCCTTCATCCGCGTCACTAACGGCGACCTGCCAAGACTCCTAGGCATACGAGAACCTGCTGATTTACTAACGGCACTGAATCTTCGTCTCAAATTAGAGAACCAACGATTCAGGACGAACTATGCAAGCAATAGACAGAAACTTGTCCCAGCACATAATCCCATACCTTTACCTCCACAGCAAAGAAATATTTACCCCCAACAATTTTTAGCACAAAAATCACCATTTTACCCGCAAATAGCATATCTACCCTAAACAGTACATGCCCCTCAGAATCTGTACTACCAATACCAACAGCCTAGAAAAACGCAACCGCAAAATTACTCCCAACAAGTTGGCCCACCTCGCCCAACTGCCCCCAAGCCGCAGCCAAAGCCAGAGCCCATGGAGACATCAACTATTAACACATCTGCCGTCAACTACCAGAATAGGCCACAACCCTATAAGTACGCCGGAAAACGATTCCCAAATCCATCATCTCAAGCTAATATTCCCAATAAACTGCAAAGATACTACTACATAGAGGCCGCTTATTTGCCTCCAGAATTCCAAACAAACCAAGCAGGATACGTGCTACCAGAAGATATGCATGCGCCATATCAACAGAACGTTCGTATAGATGCTACCAATTACTCAAGGCGGAGATATTTCCCAGAACGATATGCACACTTTTTACCAACAAACAGATGTGAAAGTAGCGAAACAAGATCCAATTCTCAGCAACCTCATGATTCAACAAGCCGAATACCAGGAAGAACAGAACCAACCCGAACAAATTTTAGAGTATACCGATATACATTTTTTAGGCTAAGCGACTCTGCGTTACCCTAGTTCGAATGTAGGACGAAAAGTGGTGAAATCTTAAAATTTTTACTCGATACCGGGTCTAGCAAAAATTACCTTCAACCACATTTGGCACAGAAACCCTTACAAAACGAACAACACTTCTTAGCAAAATCGATAGCAGGTGATGTGAGAGTAACCCACCATACCTTTCTTAATCTTTTTAATCTAAATGACATAAAACTTAAATTCTTTCTACTTTCCACCCTAAAATCATTCAACGGAATACTCGGGTATGACAGCCTCGAGCAACTGTCCGCTATAATCCACACTAAGGATAACTAATGACTATCCTTAATAAGGTCAATGTCAGAATAAAACAGCAAAAAACTCAATCTGTCAATTTCTTAGAGGATAAATTTACCCATATGTCGAATTCGCAAAAAGACGCAATTAATGCACTCGTCCACAAGTATCATTCTCTTTTCGCTGAACCCAACGAAAAGCTTACATTCACGACAAATGTCATAGCCGAGATACGAACGAACTCGGACTCAGCCATATACTCGAAACACTACCCCCTTCCAGCCTCATTAAAAGACGAAATAGAAAGCCAAATACAAAAGCTTCTACATTCTACATGACATTATAAGACAGTCTCGATCGCCGTACAATTCACCAGTGTGGATTATACCAAAAAAGGCAGATTCAACCGGAAAAGAACAATTCAGACTGGTAATAGACTATAGGAAATTAAATATAGTCACAATTTCAGACCGTTATCCTATCCCCGAAATAAATGAGGTGCTCTCCCAACTCGGAAAGAGCAAATAGTTCACAGTGCTAGATTTGAAAAGCGGTTTCCACCAAATTTCTCTCAAGGAATCAGATATGGAATAAACAGCTTTCTCAATCAATAATGCAGAATATGAGTTTACACGACTCCCATTTGGATTAAAAAATGTGCCGTCCATCTTCCAACGCTCTGTAGACGACATTCTCCGTGCCTATATAGGGAAATTCTGCTACGTCTACATCGACGACATTATTGTCTTCAGTGCAGATGAGAACGATCATACAAAGCACGTAGAGAAAATATTTCAAACTCTTTACAGAGCTAACATGAAAATACAACTGGACAAATGCAACTTTTTTAAAGAAAAAGTTGAATTTCTCGGGTTCATCGTATCCTCAGAAGGAATAACTTCAAGTCCCAAAAGGGTAGAGGCAATTGTAAATTTCCCTGTCCCTGAAACTCTTAAACAACTTCCTTCAAGGCCTCTCTGGATATTATCGTCGTTTTGTGAAAGACTACGTAAAACTGGCAAAGCCACTTACTTCCCTTTTAAGAGGAGAAAAAGGACGTATATCTAAAAATTGTTCAAGCAAAATCCCAATTTTACTTTCGAAAGATGCCCTCGAAGCTTTCAATATATTAAAAAAATCTCTAATTTCCCGAGACCTGCTGCCTTCCTACCCGGACTTTAGCAAACCATTCGAGTTAAAAACCGATGCATCCAACTTCGCAATCGGTGCCGTCCTTTCCCAATCTCCAGGTCACTAAGCAAGTCAGAAGAGCACTACGCGGCTAGCGAAAAAGAGATGTTAGCCATCATCTGGACCCTAAACACATTCAGAAATTATCTTTATGGCACAGCCTTTGTCAAAATTTACACTGACCACCAACCGCTGACGTATGCGCTCAGCAATAAAAACAACAACTCTAAGATGAAACGTACAATCATGAAATCCACTATAAACCAGGAAAAAGTGACATAGTCGCGGATGCTCTTTCCCGAGTTCCACAAAGCTCAGAGGTTAACTCAATGACCGCCTCACAACATAGTGCCCAAAGTTCAGCACACGGTCTCATTCTCACCGTTGAAAAACCCATCAATGTCTACAAAAATCAAATCATGCTTTTTATAGGAACCGAACCACAAATTCACTTTCCCACTTACCACAGACATACGCACATCCAACCCGATTATTCTAACAAGGAATTACTCTCAATTCTTAAACGTTTTCTAAATCCAAGTGTCCTAAACGGAATATATACAAATGAAACGATAGGAAGGATCCAGGAAATTTAGCCACATCATTTTTCTCCTTAAAAGATACGCTTTACACGAATACAGGTCAAAGACTTGGAAAATACTACTGAACAAGAAGAAGAGATCATCAACGAACATAACCGTGCACACAGGAATTCCAAAGAAAATACATCTCAACTTCTGCAGAAATTTTACTTCCCTAAAATGAAATCCCGAATAAAAGATATAATCAAACAATGCCAAATCTGTAAAGAACAGAAATACGAATGCCATCCAAACAAACCAGAAATCCAAGAAACCCCTATCCCTCAGTACCCCGGACAAATTGTGCACATCGATATCTACTCAACCGACAAAAATCTGGTCCTAACAGCAATAGACAAATTTTCTAAATTTGCACAAACAAGAATCATAAAATCAAAAGCCATCGAAGATATTCGAGAACCGCTAAGACAATTGATCTTTGCATTCGGCGTTCCTAAGCTTGTCGTTTTCGACAATGAAAAATTACTTAACTCAAATACCATTTGTGTCATGCAAAAAGACCAACTTGGAATAGACATCTATAAAACTCCCCCATACAGCAGCTCAGTCAACGGCCAAATAGAACGC
Source organism: Volucella bombylans (assembly GCA_949129095.1). Classification (NCBI taxonomy): domain Eukaryota; kingdom Metazoa; phylum Arthropoda; class Insecta; order Diptera; family Syrphidae; genus Volucella; species Volucella bombylans. The sequence continues at coordinate 198,123,535 of OX422140.1, read as the reverse complement.
TTCCACTCCACTTTGTCAGAAATCATGAGGTGTCTTGAAGCCAAAAAATTCCAGAGATCATTCGTAGAATTGCTAGACCGCGCAGTTTACGAGTACAATTTCTCCATACATTCTGTTACTAAGCAAAAACCTATAGAAACCTTCTTCGGTAGAAATGTAAGCACAAACCCAGACCAATATGAAAAAGCTAAGCAAGAAAATATCGAAAAACTTCAGGAAAAACAGGCAAAAGATAGACAACAACATAACAAGAATAGACATCCGATTAAAAGCTGTACCCCAGGCGAAGTGATATACGTCAAAACTAATAAGCGACTAGGCACGAAACTCTAGATTTAAAAAAGAAATAATTAAGGAAGATACGAGTAGATCAACCTCCATTTTAACTGAATCAGGCAAAGTTATTCATAAAAATAATATTAGGAACTAATTATCCATTTCAGATTTCTCCTTGCCACAACTTTCGCAGAAGTCCAAATCCATCCTGGACTACTCGAACTCTAAAATAATTTCATTAGACATTGGAACAGCGAAAATCCAAACCGGTACATTTAAATTAATACATGTAATAGATTTAAACGCCTACGAAGAAACGATTAAGGTTATAGAGAACCAAATAGATAATCACCCCAATAAGAACAATCCTCAGCTTTCTATCCTATCCTTCCAAATTTCCGAAATCCGAAAGCAATTAACTGCGCTAAAGCCAGAAACAAGAGTACCAAGGTCTCTTAACTTCATCGGGAGCGCCTGAAAGTGGCTTGCAGGAAGCCCCGATCATGAAGACTTTCAAATCATAAAATCACATGTCCACAATTTACTAGAAAATAATAACAAGCAAGTTATAATAAACGAATTGCATACTAAAAGAATAAATAGACTTACGAATATAACAAACTAAGTACTTAATATTGTTAAAACGGAAAGTAACGTAGAAAATATTTTTTTTTTTAAACACAAAAAACAAACTAGACATAATTAAGGAGGAAATAATAAATTTAGAATATGCCATGTTATGGGCAAGAAATAAAATTATAAACTCATTTATTTTATCAAATACCGAATTGAAAATTGTAAGAAAAAAATTCGAAGACAGTAACATTCCATTCATTAATTTAGAAGAGGCAATTGAATTTGCAAATAATAAATTAGCCTCAAGCCTAGAAACCCTCCTTTATATAATAAGCATACCTACAACAGAAACCTTTTTATGTAAAAACTTCTCATAAAACCAGTTAAATATAATAAAAAGATTATAAAATTAAATTTTGATAACACTTTGTATTGTAATAATGATTTTTATGGTATCAAGCAAGAATGTCAATCTTTTAATGATTTAACGATTTGTAACAGAAACCAAATAATAAATTTACATGGCGATACCTGTATTCTAAATTTGCTAAAAAGCAGACCTTAGAATTGCGACGAGGCCAACAATCAACACATCCCAACAATAGAAGAGATTCATGGAATGGAACCGTTTTCCTAAATCAGTTCAACGGATCCATCATTATCGACAACAAACACAATAAACCTCACCGGAACCTTCATCCTACAGTACCATAACGCATACCTTTCCATAAAGGGGCGAAGCTATAGTTCTACGGATATACCTTATTCGAAACGACTACGAGCAATCACAATAAACTCCAGCCAAATTCTTCAATAAAAACATATGAGGAACTTCTTACCACCGAAATGGTTAAAGAATTACACGTCAACAATACGGCACAGCTAGCCGAATTAGAAGAAGAAGCACAATTACACGCCATCACTAACTATAGCCTTATAACAATCTTAATGTTAGCCGTTGCAATCATCGTAACCAAGCAAGCTTTTATGCAGAAGAAGAAGATACAAATCCCAACAATAACAATCCCTGAAGCAACACCACAAGAGCTAAACGTACACCACCCCCAGATTATAGGAAAAAAAAAAACCCGCCAAAAGCAATGAAGTACCAATCCTTTACATGGTGTCGAGTGAGGACACTCGAGTTTAAGGAGGGAGGTGTTAACACCGTAAACATTTATTCTGCATAATACTTCAGAACACATTCCAACGAGATGAACCACAGCATGAACTGTTCACATGCACCTATTCCCACGAAATATGAGTGCACCTGCACACGCCAGACATAATTCCGAGAAGTCAACCCGAAAGCCACCAAGCCAACCCGTCAGTAATTTCACTTGTGCAATCGAAGGTATAAATAATTGTATTAGATTTAAGTAGTTTCAGTTTGTGATTACCGATCCTAATAAACGGGACGATTGTCCCCTAAAAAGAAAAACTTTTGTTTTTTTTAACTTCCCCTACGTGTCCGTACGTAACTTATATAATAGCAGGCAGAGATGAACCGATTATGCCTTCCCTTATCAGGCGGGATGATGTTTCCCAAATATGAAAACTATGTCACCGATTTTAAGACCGCGTATGACAGCATCTATAAAGGCGAACTCTACAGAGCAATGCCTAGCTTTGACATCTCTGACGAACCCGTCCGCTTGTGCTAGATGACGATGGATAATGCACGCTGCCCCGTCAAGGTCGGTAAAGAGCTCACAGAGACCTTTAATGGATAAGGCGACGCGCTGTCAAGCGATTTCTTTAACATTATCCTTGAAAAAATAGTGCACAACTAACGCACCAACACAAGAGGCACAATGTTTCAAAAGTCCGTCCACTGCGAGTATTGAGGCAGAAGTGGCGAAGATGGGTTTAACGATCAGTGCACTACCATACTCGTATTAAAGATGGTTCGGAAAACCCTATCCTGAAAAGCAATAGAAAATCTGGTATTAGTCAAGGTTCAAAGCTGAACACGATGTAGACGTCAATGACAGGAAAATGTAGAGGTAATTTTCCCAAAGGAACCGGCCTACAGAATGGTATTCAAATATTAAGTCGATCCTAAAAGAAAACGGAGTTATATATGGTGGCCTTCTGTATTCTTTCCATGTCCCATTGATCTCAAAACTGCAGCAGTTGGACGATTTCTCGGTTGTGATGTTAATTTGCACACTGGCTTCCTTTTGCGTTGTAAGCCTTGTTGGTTGCTCAAAATCTTTATATTGTTGTTTTTTAATTTTAGATCATTGAAAACTGTTATACAAATAATCACTTAAATTCTCTTATTTCAAAAACTTCACTCAAATAAACGTAAGAAACATCCACAAGGACATAGTATCCATGTTACAAAAAAAGCTCTCTCAAAAGAGTAAACTTGCTCCATGAGAGTCAAAGCATTCCATCACATCCTCGATTCTCTCCAGCTTCCAAATCACTATAGTTGTTGTAGTTCCTTACATCAAAAGCTGAAAGCAGGAGCACAAAACGAACAAATTTAAAAAAAAACAGAGGGAGAAACAAATCTCATAACGACCAAACAAGTATCCTTGATGAGTAAGTATCCTGAACGTTATCATTAGATGCGTCCCGAACGCCGGAATAAACGGTCACAAAAAGTTACGGTTCGTGTAAACGTGTTCGCTCGTTTTACCCGTATATACGGCAAAATTCAAACCGAAAACATCGTGTCACTTTCTTATCTGAGTAATCCTCATATACCCGCGAGCTATAAAATTGTACGATAAAACGCTTTCTTCAAAGTTTAACTTAAATTTATGCTAAATCCTCAAGGATTAACGTTTCGAATCAGCATCCATCCACCACCCCGGCTCTCCGAACATACTCGCATGAAAGTTACATAATTAGTGCGGGAATTATTGTTTGGATTTACGAATACCCTCGGATTCGTTTTTCCTTTTTTTTGTATCCCTGCTTACGCGGTGTCCCTGGGTAGTCTATTTTGTAATTTTTTTCTACTAACATTCATCATCAGGCTGCGGGCCGGTATTCAAGCCTTCCCTCCATACTCTGGTGTTTTCCATCATCTAATTGCGTTCCTTCGGATTTCTTTTTGGTTTAAGTCGCTCCTTCCGGTTGGGTGAAACGTACGCAACCCGCCGCGCCGTCCTTCCAGTATCCTAGTGCGCCTTCTCGGTCTTTGCGAACGAATTATTTTAAATAGCTTTCTCTGGTATATGGCTGAAGTGCCAGAGTGCTAGATAGGAGATTTCCTACTTCAATGTGTAGTCGTGAAGTGTAACTATACCCGTATGTCGTTTTTGCATTCGTTTTCGTATTCGTAGTATTCGACTTCACATTATCCTTCTGCGTTTGGCTTTCTTTGAAGCAAAACCTTGGTGTGAAAGTGGAAGTGGAAGTGAAAGCAATTGCGGATTTGTTGAATGTACTCGTATGATACTTCAGTGCGGTAGCTCCTTTCGTTAGCCGCGTCGTGAATACAACACCCATTGTTGATGTCTTGAGTTTTCCCATCCTTTGGTACAGAACCACAGAATTACAGAGCCTGTCTTTGGCTTAAAAAAAAAAAATAAAAAAAGTGTTATAATTCCGACTGGAGTATATACTGCATATTTGCTTTTATTTTCTGGTCGTACGTTCTTTACAGTGATTAGGGTATACGACAGATACATTACGCATCTGCGACTCGAAGAAGTATAAGAATTCCGTGTCGGCCTTATAACATAATTGCGCTATTGGTGGAAAAAAAGATTTTTGGAGGGGGGAACAAATCTATGCCTCTGACATCCCTTTAAAGCACAACAAAGAACACTACAGAGAAAAACCCCATCAAAATACTTTGACTGCCTTTACCCGGACATTCGTCGAACACATACAATTGACTCGTTTATCTCTTACGAATCGTTGGGCTGTAATTGACGGAAGGAAATTGCCAAAAAGACGCAAATCTATTTATAATCAAATAACGAAGAATACAGAGACCAACAAGAAAAGAACGAACGGAGCAGAAATCTAACCTGGAACAATACGAATTCTCGTGCCCGTAATGAAATTTAAAGGACCCACCGCAAACGGGGCAAGTGACTAAAGAGCAAAAGACAATCTTTTATAATTTTTTTTTGGAACCAAAATGAAACAAATCTCGTATCCGTCATTTTTCCGATTTGAAGGATGATTGAGTAGTAGAAGTGCCCTAGCTTTCTGCTTGGCCCCATTTTCGAGATCTAATTTTCTACGATTCCCCGTAGCAGAAGTAAGAGAAGCGGTACGACATCATTCGACTCGGAGTACAAAGTTAAAGCAGTTTTCAAGGCTTTTCAAACGCGACCAACTGTAAGGTAAGATGAAAAGAATGCATATATGTTTGCTCGTTGAGTTTGTTGTTGTTGTGTTTTTTTAACTCTGCTTCCGAAACACGGAACGGATATTGATGAGGGCAAATTTTTCTTAAAATTTCTGCCCGCCTGCGGCTGTGGGTGGCAGCTCGGCGATGGTATTCGTATTTCGTAGACAGATTGCATATGGATCAAAGGCACGAGTTTGATGTTTTGTCGTTCTTTCGATGGTTTACTGGCGGGCGGCCCACTCATGACTGATGTTCACTCCTTAAAGAAACACACGAAACAAAAAGAAAAAAAGAATAAAATAAAAGAAGACAGAAACAAAAGGATGAAGCAAAAAAGAGAAAGAATCCCTGCCTTTGATTTATCTTTCCCCACCCGCAGTGTATCCAATTCACTATTAGGTACCCACCTATACTCGTACTTCATGTCAAGACGAAGTAAGCTCATTTTTGATGGATGTGAGTTTGCTTTGAGGTTAAGGCGGTTGATAAGGCGGCTTTCGGATGGGCTCTGGGTATTCCGAAGGACGGTAGACGGGTGAATTGTGTTTGCTTCTCGTATGAGAAAGCTGACAGGGCAAACAGGTTGCAGATTCTTTAGGTATTATATCTGTACTCGTACCTTGTTCTTGTTCTTGTTCCGATTCTTGTTCTTGCTGGCTCTTTGGGGGTATTGATTTCCTCTGTGTGTTATCTTAATTCGCATTGTTTGTATAAGCGATGTGTATTGATGCATTAGGGACAGGGAAATATGTTCTTAGTTGGTATTCATTTAAGCACGTTTTCACGCACATGTGAGGTTTAGGTATAGGTTTCGTTTCGGGCTTATGTTTCTTCGTCTTCTTCTTTATTCTCTGGCAAATGTTCTGAGGTGAATAATCTATGGGAAAGAAAACATATTCACGCCAAGAGAAATTGAATTTTCTTCGTCCTCTTCAAGTGAGGGGTCTGTTGATGGGAAGCTTTTTGAAGTTAATTGTCTTCAAGGATAACTGTATTTGCATACTTCACAACATGGGCGTTAGATATTCGAGTATTCAAATATACTCATATTTGTATCTTTTACTGGATAACACCAGATGGTAATTCGGTACCCTGAAGCAATTTTTTTTTTAGCGGAATGGGCTAATTTGTTGGAAGCGGTTTTTTTTCGCTTGTCGCTGTTGGGGATGTGGTATAAATATTTGAATTTTGATTAAAATTTAAATTTCTTTTGTTTTGACATATACATATTTCATCATATTAAAGGAGTTCAGTTGATCGATCTAATAAAATTCCATAGATACCGGGCTTTCTTTTGTAGGAAAACCAATCCAGCTGGATTTTTCTGCTTAAGATAGGTTACGAAATAACACGATATCCAAAATAGTAGTCAACAGTAGAGATTTTGCCGAATACGAGTAATTAAGAGTTTTCTCGGAATCGGTTGCTTTTGTAGCCAAAGGAATCGGAAAATCATTTCGGAAATGTCAATTAATGTAACCATGTAACCATTGCTGATGACTTAGGTTTCAGAAAATGTTGATTCGTGGCCGAAGATTAGTATGCAATGCAGTGTGTGGCTTATGACGTGATATCGACCAAAACAAAAGCAGACAAGTATGATGTCGCGACAACCAAAGCACAATATCGAAAAGAAGAGACGCGCCTGTTTTCGAGAAAAGGGCTTGCCAGTGTATTCTATAATTGCAAGGGTAAAATTCGCTGTTTACTATTGTCTGCACCTTAATAAAATAAGAGCAGCCTTTTCATGAAAAATGGCTAACATGTCCGTACAGTGGTTTTGTAGCAAGACAGTGCTGGCTGCATACAGTTGTTTATCACAAAGAAAAAAGTTAGAGACATTGCATACAGTTTTTATTGCAACCGTTTTAAATAAAGTATTAGTTGCACTCTTTTCATATAAACCTTTATTTAACCCGTTGCTTCTTTGTCGCGGAAAATATTTTTGTTTTTAGTCGTTTAAAATCATGGAATGGGGTGACATCGAAAATCGTGTCATTGTGATGGGCTTATACAAGTGTAATATGGCAAAAGGTGATATCTTTCGGACCATGCGGCTGCTTGGAATCACTCGCTGTTTTGTTTCTCGTACTATTACAATATTCGAGGATACTGGTGGAGTACGTGACCGTCAAAGATCCGACCGTCCATGCATGTGAGGACTCCGGGAGCCATAAAAGCAATGCAGGCTCGAATCAGACGCAAATCAATGAGAAAGCAGAAGACCTTGTCGTGGGAAATTAACATTTCGCAAAAATCCATGTATCGCGTCATGAAAGAAGATTTGGGACTTAGTGCCTACACAAGACACACTGGACAACGACTGATGATATTGAAGAAGGATGATTGGCCAGCGGGTAGTCCGGACCCCAACCCTTTGGTTTACTAGTTGTGGTTCGTTTTAAAGCAAATGGCTTGATCTTGCTCATCATCGAAATATTGAGTCTTTGAAGCGAGCTCTTGTCCGTACTGTCGACAACTTCCTCATAAGGTCCGTAATGCCGTATATGATTGACCAGTACGTCTCAGGTCGAATGAAGTCTTAATAACTTGTAGCTAGAGATTTGAAAAATATAAGTATATAAGTATAAATTTAATTTTAAAAATATCAGCGCACGGGGAGTTTACTTGCGCAGTGCGGCGCAGGAGATTGTGTATTGGGCAATGGTACAACATGAAGTCTGCCCTCAAAGTCATCGGGGTTAGTTTTCAAATATATAGAAATTTCATAAAGGGCACTAGTCTGGATATGACAATGACATAGACATTAAATCCAATTTAGTGCACAAGGTGAATGTCGGAGTGCATGCAGACATGAAGCGGTACGTACTGTAGCGTCAAGAACATTTCTTAGTTCCCTCATAACTCGGAAACATCTGAGTCAAAGTCCATGAATGTGAGCATTACTGATAGAGAAGTCTCTTTACAGGGTGCTCCATTTGCCTATTAGGTATTCTATACAGAAAGTTGGTTAGTACCTTTAGTATATTTCTCAGTTGTTTCTTACTTCCCTAGTTTGTAAAAATTATATGAATCAATATTCGATTAGACAGTCGCTTTGTTTGTTCATTATTCATAATTCTTGCTGAGATCAGATGGCCCATTAGCCAGATACAACACTTTGAAACATACCAATTTTCTTGCTACAACAACCGCACAAGGACTACATAAATATTCTTCATATTTGTATTGTAAGTTTTGATTCAACATTCATTACTTTCTATTCGGAATTTCACATCGTGCAATATGTTTCTAAAAAGACAAGAGCGGCATAGACATTTAAAAGTACCACACACTTAGTAAGTTGAAATCCTTTTCCACTTGAACGTGTTAACGATGCATGACACGATCAACATCGCTTTATATCCGTTGTTGTGCATATCTTCTAATCTGAATTGCATTTATAGAAACATGATAAAATATCATCCAAATCACTTTCCTTTTGAAGCAATCAAGAGCATTTTTATCTGATTTTCATAAAGTCTGTGCTTCTTCGTGGCACATCAGTATTGAAACGAAATGAATATTTTACAGAGCTTGGACTGAACGCTACTCTTAGTGCTTTCCTGCCCGTTTTGGAATACTGTTCGAGTAGTTGGTGCTGCCTCTATGATACTTTGTGTTGTCCGAATTTACTGCTGCCTCTGCCTTAACGTAAAGTTACTAGAAACAGTTCCTTTGTGGATTTTTATTCTGATTTAAAGTGTCAATATCTTCAGCCTGTGCCTTTAACGCATTCCTTTTAATTATAATGTTGAATGACGTCAGTTTTTCTCTAGAAGTGGATTCATATTCGGTCTCGGAATCGATGAAAATGTTTATAGTGTCAATTTGGATTTTTACCATAGACCTACCAACGAAAAGTTTCACTAGTTCACGCAATATGGAAAGCATTTTTTATTCGATGTTCTTGAGACTGATGCTTCTATACTAGAGATTCTATTTACCGAAATTACCTTCACAAAACCATATTTCTCAATCTAACAACACTGTTTTAAATACCCCGGAACAAACCTTATTCGCTTCTTGCTCAGATATGCAGGAGAGAATTCCTCTTTAGTGACATCATCCGTTGAATCGACTACGAGATCAAGATAGGTGATGCGAATTACATTTCTACAGCAACACATAAGTGGTGATTGTCCTAATAGCTGTTGTTCAATATCATCTTCAATGACGTCACTTGTGTCGCCACAATATTGGCGATATTGTCTGAAGTATCAGTATTATTATTACCAACGTCGAACCGTAAGTAGTAGATTCCTTGCCACATGGGTCTAGATAACGATATCTCATACCAGGCTATGATTGTAGTTGGCATTATTTAACTGCACTTAAGACCAAATTTTGTTTGCTGCAGTCCTTCGAAGGTTTTAGAAAAGTCTCTTCATGATAAGGGCTAGGAAACATGTGAAATAATTGTGTATTCTACTTAAAATTGATCAGCTTAAACGGATGAAAAGGACATACCTGGACTAAACCCAATTGTGCCATCGCAAAAGAAGTCATAAAGTAGAACTCGTAAGCCAAAACGTAATCGCAGATGAGGATAGCCTTCAAACCTGAAAAATACTATAGATAAAAGCGCAAGTAGCAGTGCACCTTAGGGAGTATCATTAATAAAAAAAAAAGAAAAAAAAATTCGGCAGCCTTTTTTACAAATTCGTGTTGGTAACATACTCGCAAACAACAATATTCTCTTATATGTACAATATAAGAATATTGATTCATTTCTGATTTTATTGAATTAAAAATTCATAAGTGCATTTTATCAAAAGATATAAGTATTGAATTTAAAAAAATCGCAGTACTGTTTCTTTATCAGTGGTAAGAAAAGTAAACAAAAATGTTGCATTGTTTAAGTTGTTTATCAAAGATACGCATCACTGTTTTGTGATATCAACATTACGGGGTATTAATGTCCAAGAGCTCGTTTACTGCCGCCCGCAACTCAATTTCAATTCAATTATTTATTTGAAATACTAGTAAATAACATAGGTTAGGTTAGGTTAGGTAAGAGTGGCTGTACGAAATACCAACCCACTTAGGCCTATTCACCCATTGTGATGCCACGTGGATCTATGATCCTCTTACTAATGGAACCAGTTTGAGCTTATGATAAAGCGTAGGACACTGTTAACGTCTATATTTTCTAGATCGTTTAGGTCGTTGTAGACAAGCTCCTAGATGAAGCTTTCTTCTCTGGGAGAGAGCTGGACATGTACAGAGTAGGTGGAGGATTGTCTCCTCCTCTTCCTCGTCCGTGCAGCTTCTACAGAAATCATTTGCAAAAGCGGCAAGCCTTCTTGCGTGCTTGCCTATGAGACAGTGTCCAGTGATGACACCTATTATGACGCTGAGATGTTTCGTATTTAAAAGGATCAGACACTTAAAGCGATTCAGATCCAGCTTTGGCCAGATATGTTTGGTCGCTAGACATGTTTGCCTAACAGTCCACCTAAGGTCTGTTCTTTATTGGCATCCAGCTTTAATGTTAGTTTGCACGTAGCGATTGGTATACCTATGCTACCCTTTTCCGGTAAAATATGCAGAGTGGTTCTAATTTTGGTGAGTTCATCGGCTCTGCAGTTCCTTGGAATGTTTCTGTGAGAAAACACCATCACCAACTCCGCTATCGGTTTTCCATCTGTGTAGAGATGGATCGACTTGTGATCCATGAAAGCATCTTCCTCCCAGAATGATCTGAGAGGAAGATTACATGGAAGTTTTTCTCAAACCAAAGTTCAGGTATGGTGTAATCGATGTTTTCTGTGAGGATTCCTAATGTATTACGAATATTAGCGTGGCCAAATGAATTATTTGTCCAGTCGTAGCTACTTGGCTGCTGAAAATATCGAAGGGTGTAAGTGTCAAATGAAACAGAATGTCTAATGCCGCAGGGGGGGGGGGGGGGCAGACCACAAAGCTCCGCTTATGCATAGACATGCTGTTCTTAGGACTCTGCTTAGTTTAATGCAGTTGACTGCTTTTTCTAAGGCCGTTTACCAGACGACCACCCCGTAAGTAAGCATCGGTCTTATGACTGGGATGTATAGCCAGTGGGTTATGCCAGGCTGAAGGCCCCATTTATTCCCAATGGATTTTTTGCAAAAGAATCAAGCTACGAGTAATGTAGCTTTTTTGACTCTTTCTTGAATGTTAGGTTTCCATTTTAGTTTCCTGTCAAAAATGAGACCCACTTTTTAGCATGAGACTGATCAACTCCCCAAGTGAGTCGTCTATCTGCTGAGTTGACAGCGCAGTCGTGATTGTGGATGTGTTGACGTTGTTAAAGGCGCCCTCTATGTCCAGGAAAGCAACCACTGTGTACTCTTTATATTGTAGGGATCATTCGATGTGGCTAGTCAAAGAGTGCAGAGCCGTTTCCACCGACTTTCCTTTACAGTAGGCATGTTGAGTAAATAACATAACAATAATTATAATCAGTATGTACAAAATTTCACTCTTGCGGAAAAGCAAAAAAAAAAAAACAACATATTTAGGTATTAGACAAAGAGATATATAAATTTACTTTAATTTATTAGATTTGATAATAATAAAACTTGTGTGATCATGTATCAACCAGCAAAAATTTATTTATTTCTCATTTTTATAAATTAAACGGTGTTATGGTGGTTACGCGTTAAAATAGAGGGAAGATATTAATTTATAATGTAGACATCTTTCAAAAAAATACACCGACTGCAAAGCTTATTAAATTGTCTATTTCATTAAAATCGAAATTGAAAAGCCAATTTCTTTGTTCATTACAAAAATGGATAGTATTTGTGGTTCTTCTTAGGATAAGCGGCAATCAATTAAAAAGCCTAAGTGCAACTGAAGTGTAGAAGTTTAAAAAGTGATTAGTGTTGGACGATGAAAGTGTTACTGCTCCGAAGTCCATGTATAGTTGGATTTCTGTTGTTGGAATAGCCACTTCTTAAAAAAAATATCTTAAGAACTATGTAAAAGTACAAATGTTTGAACGTAAGAATCCTTGAGATTGTAAAAAGCAAGAAACTGTTTTCAATCAAAGGTTGGATTTTATTTTTATGTGTTCGTTCCCAACAGACTAAATCACATTGCGACTTGGATTGCAAGAGCCCATAATAAAAAGTTTCTAATACTTTCCCAGAACAAAATTACCTCAGATGGTACATTATGATACTTGTTTTAAGTAAATAAGATCTACAGGATGCACTATGCGCGTTCTAATTCATTCTACTGTCTATTATATTTTCAAAGCCAAGTACTTAACAACGGTAGTTCTCATAATATTGAAGCATTGCGGTGTACTTCACGAGCAACGGTATTGTAAAATGTATCAGAATAACACAAAATATGCTGACAATTGTTGCTATGATATTCTGGAATGAAATTAACTAAAGATCCTAATTTTAGTCCTATAACTTATAACCAATTTATGCACGGAGAGCCAATATCTTACAAGTTGAAGACTTATACGGGTGGTCCAAGCACAAGTTTCTTTTTGAATAATATGTTATTTTGACGCTCTCCTGCTCGAAATCTTGACTATCAGTCAGTGCCATACCTCCGCAGAACGAAATTAATGGCTTTATGCTTGAACAACGTTGGGAAATTGAAAATTTTGGGAATTTCAAAAGTGAGTGCTGTCTTACCCGAAAAACGCGTTTATTTAAAATATGTTTTGGCTGAAATAAAGCAACCACAGCGCCTGCCCTACTCTAGTTTGTGCTTGTTTACGGACAACACATACGGTTCCCGGTACCGTAAAATAAGGCCAAGTGAAATAAGGCTAAATTTTAACATTTGGCCTTATTTCACTTTCAGAAAGCGAAATAAGGCCAAATTTTATCGTTTGGCTTTATTTCATTTTGTGAACGTGAAATAAGGGCAATTTGGCATTATTGCACTTTGCATTGTTTTTAATTTTGCTTTAATATAAATCAGTTGCCATCATACGAGGGCGGGTCAATAAGTCCGTGACTTTTGGAATAAAACACAGATTTTTTGATAAAAAAATAATTTTATTTTTCAACGTAGTCTCTCTTGAGCTCTATACACTTTGTCCAACGCTTCTCCAATTTTTTTATCCCTTCCAAAAAAAATGATTTGTCGAGGTCCTCAAAATAGGCCTTTGTTTGCGAGATGACTTCATCATTGGAGTCAAATCTTTTTCCACCAAGCCATTTCTTCAGGTTTGGGAACAAGAAGTAGTCGCTCGGAGCCAAATCTGGAGAATAGGGTGGATGAGGGAGCAATTCATAGCCCAATTCATGGATTTTTGCCATGGCAACTGCACATGTGTGCACCCTTGCATAGTCTTGGTGGAAAATAACTTTTTTCTTGGCCAAATGAGGTCGGTTCAAATCGTCATTGAATCGGTCTCATAAGTTGGCATAATATTCCCCATTGATTGTTCTTCCCTTTTGAAGGTAGTCAATGTGGATTATCCCGCGTGCATCCCAAAAAACAGTCGCCATAACTTTATTGGCTGACAAACCCACCTTGACCTTCTTTGGCGCCGATTCACCCTTAGAAACCCACTGTTTTGACTGTTGTTTGTTCTCTGGTGTGTTGTGATGGATCCATGTTTCGTCCACGGTTACAAAACGGCGCAAAAACTCCTCCATATTGCGATTAAACAACGCCAAACCTTCCTGTGAAGTGAAGCACACGAAATTCACTTTTTTCCATTTTCTCCTCAAATTAGTGAGTAGTCTGATAAAAATAGCTGTCAAACACAAACTAACTGACGCAGCAAGTTTAAATTTTGACAGGAGTCAACTGACAGATGCCTGTTGACAGGAGCAGTGTTGCTGTTTCAGTAAAGAGGTCAGAAATTCAACAAATTCACGGACTTATTGACCCGCCCTCGTATCATGCTATTTGTGATTAAAATAAACGGTACCATGTCAAATCGACTAATTACAATTACAACTAAAATACAATTGCTAAGAAGTTATAGGCGCCTGTCTGACAGTTGTTGACATTCGCTTAGCGGAGCGAGGAAGTTGAGTGAGCATCTAAACCCTGCGAAGAAAAGGTGAAATTCTGTTAGCAAGTGAAGCGAGCCACCTTCTTCAAACTGAGAATTCGGCGTTATTTTACTTTGTCATTGCGAAATAACGCCGAGTTCCAAAACGAGAATGTGACTGATGTGGCCGAGAGTGTTCACTCCAGGAACATCGACTCGCCATTGATCTTAACAACTCAAAATTTCGTGCACTAGCCTGAAGAGAATTTTGCACAAAGATCTCAGATTATGCGCTTACAAAGTTCGAATTTGGTCGACAAATAATTTTTTTTCACGAGGCGCATTTTTATCTCGGCGGCTATGTTATCAAACAAAATTACCACATCTGGGTATCGGAAAATCCGCACGTGATTGTCAAGAAGCCAATGCATCTATAGAGAGTGTCAGTTTGGTGTGGACTTTGGAGTGGTGGCATTATAAGCCCATCTTTTATTTCTAAAATGCTGTTGGAGATGCAATTTTGGGCAACGGTGAGCGCTACAGAGCCATGATTATCGAATTTTTTTTTACTGAAATTGAAGACATGGATTTGAACGATCTTTGATTTCAGCACAATCGCTGGGCCTTGGCAATGTCAATTAGCCAGCTCGGAGCTGCGATTTGACCCCATTAGATCTTAGAAATGATTCAAGGCCTTAAAGCGAATATTGCCCGAGCCACTCATGAGAGAGAGCCAGAAATAGTCAACAAGTTCTTGGAAAATCGGGTTGACAGGATACGCTACTAATATTTCTTATGTTCACCGTTTCTAATAAAGCCAAAACATACCAAAAAAATTGATTTTGTTCATTCTATTTTATTTTCTATAGGAAACATCTATTGGGACCACCCTGCATATAAGCAACTAAGTCTATAACAGAGTTAGTTGATAAAACCATGCTATATCATTAGCAAATCCTGCTTGTGTGCCATACAGACTAAGGTTGAAAATGGAAGCGTAGGTCCAACGACTGAATCTTGTGTCCAGAGTTTGGCTGAATCAATTTTCTATCTTAACAACTTACTATCTTAACGATTGCATTGAGCATAAAGCCTCGAAATTCTACTTTTTATAATTTTCTCAATAAAAGAAAGTGATACATGTCTATAAAAAAGTGTATCTATCAGTTTTTTATTATTAAGACTTTCATAATTATGCAAAACTGCAAAAGTTCAGTAACGCATCATATGTAGATTTTCTACATTAAAATCTAAACAGATTCTTAAAAAATTAAAAAAAAAAATTGTCACCTTTTTTAAATATCGGTATAACCACTGCAGTTTTCAGAGCATCTGAAAATGTACCGTAATACATTGTTGTATTGAGTACATGTGTGAGCTAAGACGTCTACAATAGTTAATGAAACTTTTTTGATAAAATTACTAGATCAACTATTTTTTATTGTCGACCTAGATTTCTTAAGAAAATTTAAGTTCTAAGCACCTTAAGTGAACGCGTCATAGAACGCGTCAGCTTTGTCAGTGGAATTGGATATCATTACATCTTTATAAAAAATACTATTTGATAACTTAAAAGGAGGCCTAGATTTATTTAGGAGTTCATTTACTATTAGGTACGCAACTAAGTTAATACTTAGATGGCAATAGATGCCTCCAGCAGTAAGTGCTGTTCGATTTTGACATATCTAAAACATCATGAACCAAGTTTAGACATATGGTAAACAAATCGTTTTGACACATTAGTGATCTTGTTTCGGTGTCATATACTTTAGGTTGTGTGAAAATGTCTGATTTCTTGCCAAATAATCGTCATTTGCCGGAAGTGTTGATTTTCTGCTTTCATTCGAAGAAAACCACGGCTGGAGCTCATCGAGAGCTCCAAAAAGTTTACGGAGATGCTGCTCTAAGTGAAACAACGTACCGTGATTGGTTCAGTCGCTTCAAAGACGGTGATTTCGATGTTGACGACCGTCCGCGTGAAGGAAGACCAAAGTCCATGCCAAGCGCAAGAAGAGCTTGCTTCAGTATTAGGAGTTACCCACCAAGCCATTTCCAAGCGAATGCATTCTTTGGGAATGATTCAAAAACAAGGAACTTGGGTTCCTTATGATTTCAGGCCAAGGGACGTTGAGCCTCGTTTTTTCGTCTGTGAACAACTGCTTCAGCGGCAAAAAAGGAAGGGTTTTCTTCATCGCATCGTGACGGGAGGCGAAAAATGCATTCATTACTGCAACTCAAAGAGAAGAAAGTCATGGCGGCTGACTGACTGGCCGGTCATGCTTCTACGTCGTCGGCTCGGCGAATATATTCACGCTGCGAAGGTTATGCTGTATATTTGATGAGACCAGGTTGGTTTTATTTATCATGAACTGTTGAAACCCAACAAAACCATCACTGGGAAATAGCATCGACTTCAATTGATGCGAATAAGGCGAGAATTGCTCGAAAAACGGCCACAATACGAGCAGAGGCACGAAAAGGTAATTCTACAGCATGACAGAGCTCGACCTCACGCTGTCAAACCCGTTAAAACCTACCTGGAAACGCTTAAATGGGAAGTTCGACCCTATCCGCCATATTTCCCAGATATTGCACCATCCGCTTATTACTTCTTCCATTCGATTGCATATGGTCTGAAATGACTTGATTCGTGAATAGCCTCAAAAAGTGATCACTTTTACTGTAACGGTATTCGAACTCTGTCCGAAAGATGGGAAAAGGTTGTAGCTAGCAATGGGCAATACTTTGAATGATTCATTTGTAACCATTTTTTCACAATAAAGTTGCATTTTCATAAAAAAAAACAGCGATAGCTTAGTGGCGCACCTAATATTTTCCACTCTTTTTTATATTATTCCTCTCCAGGTGAAATTTGTTACCATAATAACTTTGTGGAATTGCCCTTAACTACTTCTGTAGAATATCTTTTATAAAGATCCTGAAGGTAGAATTTGTTAGGACTCTATTTATATTACATTGGAGTTTATTATTTTTAACTATCTTCTTTAATAATGCTGGAGATATCCATGGTTTAAGTCTCTTATTTTTGCTACTTCTTTGAGATTCGGTCTGACATGAAATGACGTGCATATTTAAAATTCTTATAAAGTTGAGTTATTATCATCGATGTAAACATCAGTTCAGCTTTCATTCAAAAGACAACCATTAAGGTGTTCAAAATTAACATAATTACTTTTATCCAAAGATAATGTTTTACAAGTTTTCTTGTCACTAGCAGCACCTTGAAGCACTAGACTAATCATACAATTATCAGATATATTGAAGTTTGAGATAGAACCGGTGAGAGAACTATCCTTCTTCCTTCCAACTATCCTTTATAAAAAACAGCAACACCTACTGCTGCTTATGAATTATTACAATTAGGGTAAAAATTATATTCTGTTATAGTATACAGCTCTTTCTCCGTGCCATATTTCGGATGGGAATATTAAATCATTTACCCATTGGTAAAGAATTTTAAATGGGATAAAAATAAATCAAAATTTTTCCGAATGCTGCGAATATTTTGATGAATTATTAAAAAAGTGTACTTGAGATTGGTTGAATATAATATACAATATGTAGATCTAAATTATTATATTTACAAATTGAATGGTATTTCCAAAGTTAATATCTGAAACTGGAATAACATTGTGAATATTAGCATACATTTGCTCACAGTTAAAATGCAATGTTTTCTGAGTATTCGAAGGAGAGAATTTTTAATGATTTTTCGCCTTCTTTTTGTCTCATCAGAATTACGCCTTTATTTATCCACAAAAAAATATCTTTTTTTGTACACTTTAATTGATTTAGCTCGATTGAAATTTGTGAGGCTCTCATTAATAAAAATAGGGTTATTTGTGTTGATATCCCAAAACACTTGTGTTTAAATTAGTTTTCCTCTTTTTGCTTATTATCATCTGTTTTATTTCCAAGTTTTTGAATTTGATGTGAAGGACACTTAATGATTTTGCACATATAAAATACAATGCCCTTGTTGTTATTCTTGTTTCTCAATTCTAACGTTTTGTTTTATAATGGGCTTGTAGATTCTCAACAGGATTGAGATCGAGAGATTGAGCCACTTCATGACCTCAACGCTCTTGTTTTAAAGCCACTGCATGGCGGTTCAAATGGTACGTTTCGGGAATTTCGACCTCGGCATGTGGCAGCATGGTATTTTGCATCATATCCACGTGCTGGTTAGTTATAGTCTCTATGTAATATATTGGACCAACAGCATATAGGGAAAGCATCACCAAATCCTGAAGCTAGCTTCACATGTTTTATGATTTTTGTTTTGAATCAACGATCATATTCAAATGTCCGGTATGAAACCGATTGCTTGATTTGCGGATATTCCAGCAATTTCACGCCAAATACCAGCCTAAAAGCCGTTTAAAGTTCCTGAATTTTTGGTATTCATCAAAGGAAAGAGTCTAAAGGTATTAAATCGCACGAGCAGGCCGGCCAATAGACAAGGTAATTTCTGGTTATAAGACTAACACAAAACTTCGTCTTGAATAAGTCGAAGCCGCCTAGTTCCCATTTACGAGTATAAAAAAAAATGGGTTAACATGGAGCGATATCGGTCTTCATTGACTATAAAAATGGAGCCCATCCAATGAAAAACGAAAGTATAAAAACGAACCGTATTAACTTTATTAAAAATTTAAATTTAAGAAGAATGATGAAGTATTTTAGTTTTATAATCGCGAAACACAAACGTAGCAAACGTGCCTATGGGCAGAAGGACTGAAGAAAAACAAGGAGAATATAAGTGTTTATCAGCAGGCTAATAGTAAAAAGTGTTGTAATATCGCCTGATCGATAAATTGCGGTTCTTCTCTAGCTATCATCAACCTGTTGTATGTGCTCTAATGTGACATGACGCGCTGTTGGTTTAACTTTTGCCACCCTTTTTCCAATCTCCTTGATGAATTCAGTCTGATTTTGGACACCTGTTTCTTCTAGAAAGAATTCTCTTGGGAGACGCAGAGTTGTTCTCAAAACTAGTTCTGCAGCTGAAACTTTTAAGAGAACAGCGAATACTAAGCAAAACCAAAAAACTAAGGTAAAACATCACACCTATCCAGTCTCATGAGAAACAATGTCGCCGTTTTGAGTGTACCATCCTATTCGCTTGGGGTGGTAAGGTGTCGTTCTCAGATATGTAATCCATAATGTAATGTAATGCAATGTAATCCATATGGGTGGGCCATAACATATGAGCCTTTAGACCCTTTGCTTGTCGTTGTGGCTCGTGCGGTATGCGTTTTGCTTCGTCCTACTAGAGCCACATGTGCTCCAGTCCCAATCCATCCAATTGAGGAATGAAAAATTCATTGAACACGGCTCTGAAGCGCTCACCATCCACAGTGACCATTTGGCACGAGCCGTTGCAGTCCTGCAGTGTAAATAGCTCACCTTGCAGTCACTTTGAGTGGATATAATGATTCTTCGTACATTATTCGCGGATTCTCAGTGCCCCAGAACAGCAAATTTTGTTTGCTCACGTATCCACATAAGTGGAAATGCACTTCGTCAATGCGCCAAAATCACTGAAGTATTGTTCATCAAAAACATCGTGACCATTATTCCGCGTTCTTCAGGAGTATATCCTGTTTGCTTCACAAATGGCTCTTTCCGATAGGGTCATACATTATAGGTCACCCGTAGAATGGGAATCGCTGATCAGTTGGAATCATGCCGAAACTTTTTTCTCGGTTTCGTTTAGCAATCGGTGCAGTTCTTCGTCATTTGCTTCCTTTTGTGCCAGATCGGTTAGCCTTAACGTGGCATAGCTATGTTGATATTAGTTAAATCTTGTAAGTTACATTTTTTTTAAATTCACATTTTGCTAACATTTTGAATTCAATTGAATTCAAGACCACATAGGTACGTATGTGACTTGTTGTGTTCGAATTTATTTATACTCGTACATATATATATATAAAATAGGATATAAAAAATAGTTATATATTTATGAAATGTTTCAGAATTTTTTATAAATTCATATACGGCGCTAAGCCTGAAGAATAGATGGATCCAATGAACCATCATCTTAAAAATGTTAAAGGCAAAATGTTTAAGTTGGTTTTTCGGAAGTTGTTGGTTGCTGGTTATTTATGGATCTGATGTTATCAACATTTTTGCTGCTTAAAGTTCCGGTGCCAGTGAGAGAAAGAAATGCATCTGCTGACAGCGACCCAAATCAATCCATTCCATACCGTTCGCAGGGATTTGGTCATCGCTCAAACAACATTGTGGCTTATACACCTGTATAAGATCAAATTGACTCAAGAACTAAAGCCAGATGATCATGTGTAGTGTCAAACTTTCTCAAATTGGTTCCAGAGATTGTTACAAGCGATTCGGAATTTCATCGCAAATCATCTTCAGCGATGAAGCTTATTTCTGGCCAAATGGTTTTGTCAACAAGCAAAATATTGCACAGCTGAAAACCCACATGTGCTTCATGAGATGCCACTACAGTCACATTTATAGTTGATGAAAAATAGAGCCCCAGTGGAACGTTATTTTTGGCCGCAATTGCGTGCAGTCAACATTGGTGAGATGTGGTTCACCAGGACAGCGCCACTTGCCACACAGCGGGCCAGAAAATCGAGCTATTGAAATCATAGCCTGGTGAGCGTATTATCTCAAGAAATGGACCAGTCGATTGACCGCCTAGCTCGTGCGATTGGACACATCTGGGGGCTACTTTGGGGCTACGTCAAGTATATGCCAACAAGCCAGAAACGCGAAATTGCAGAAATATCGACCGGAATGTTATGAAGAGTGGTCGAAAATTGGCTCCAACGAATCGTTCGCTGAAAACACGCTTGTGGTGGACATATGCAAGAAGTCAATTCCATTTTCAAATATATTTCGGTCAAATTTTTATCAACACGACGATGCAAAAAATGCGCATTGCAACATCATCCTTTGAGTTTCCAAAACAAGGCTTAAGTTGATCGATCAACTATTAGTTCCATTTGATCTCTTAACACCTTTTGTATCGACGTTACTGCAACTTTATCTTCTTTTCAATGCATTTTCATTGTAGGGGTTTGATTTTGTTAATGGCATTCAAATTTTTGGAACTTGCACTGAAAAGAGGCTTTGCAAACTTTTCTGCCTACCATTGTAAAAATTAATGATGCGCGGTGAGGTTCACGTATCATGTTCTCCACTAATTTGGATGCAACTGGATAGCCCGAAGCTCGTAAGTTCATTTTTGTTTCGAATAAAAGTACCCTTGTAATTCCCGTTTTGAGGCGTTGAGTTCGATCCGAACTCAAACGATGTCTCCGATCGCCCTCGCTGTGTTGCTGGAGTGTTTTCAGGGATTTCAAAAACCATTCTTAATATTTTTTTTGAACAATATTGTTTTTGATTAACTTGTAACCATTTTTTTAATCCTGCTGAAAATATGGAACTTTTATATTTGACTTCATTTAACTTGACTTCCGGACAAATGGTTTGGTTTTGAAGGTGTTCCTTTAAAAATTGATTTCTACTGATATCTTCATTATTCCAATAAATCCATTCTTGTAAAAACCAAGTCTTTTGAATGCGAACCTAAAGCAAAATTAGGGCGATTGAAGTATATGAATGAATATTTCAACGAGATTGTATTGTAGAGGTCATTCGAAAACAAAAAGAAAAAACCAATAAGGCGCAGATATTTGCAATGTTGTTTTTTGAAAACATATACTTTATGAGTCATGGTATAATGTGTGTAAGCCACTTTGATGTAGAAGCATGTACAAATGTATTTTGACGTGAATGATTTAGAATGGATCTTTGAAATAAGTGTACATATGTGTTTTCCAAAAATCATAAGCAATACTTGACTTTAATAACATAAATTACAACATTTGGAATATTAAGTACATACACGAGTCTATTGATTCCTTGTTAAATTGACATTTTCATGCGATTTACACAGGAACTACGAATCTATAGTATTTTTGTCACTCGTTAAGATACACGTGGAAGCTAGAACGCTTGTCTCGATTCAATTAAACGTCCGAATGTGGTTGCAAAATATTAGATTCTTGGCGTAAATGATGCACTTGAATGTAATATAACGAAATGACAACAATACTTGCACATCAGGTTCATTTTATTTTTTGTCTTTTTGCCAGTTTTGGTGCATGGGCTGCCTCAGAATGCGTCGCGCGGTGCTGCTCACCAATGGCTTCAATTCTCGACAAAGGATCCGCCACGTTGCTATCGTTACCTGGTATATGCTGTATATCTGTAGAAATGATATGTCTGCTTTGTGTTTTAACACATAGGAAAAACGCTTCATGTTTTCGTATTTATGTGGCCTAAAGTTCTCAATCGTAAGTATTGTAAATAGTTTGCCTGCGTCGGGGACAGTTTTCTTGAAAAAAACCTACTGCTACTGTCCACTAATCATTTGGTGAAGTGCGCCTCCGATGCCATTATTAAGTAATCCTTAATTAATTAAGGATACTACAGTGCGGGGTGACTTCGGCTAAACTAACAAGCGTCTCCAGCTAGTTCGATCGTTAGTTAGCTGCCTCCAGTTTCACATGCTAAGATGACTGAGGCCTCGTTCCAATTGTGTGGTCCACCTGAGTCAGGGTTTTCATTTACTGTGCTGTTCCTCGGGGGTGGATTCGATGGTTTTACGGACAGCCACCTTAGTCGTTGGACATTCACTCCTCTATCTAAGTCGATGTCGCTGTACAGCAAGTACAGTTCGTCACTGTTTCTCCTCATCCACTTAGAGTCCGTGCAGAAGAGACTGAAAATCACGCGAAGAATATTCCTCTTGAAGCAGCCAGTGCACCCTCTGCGTCATATATAAGGACTGGGATTTTTTTATGTCTTACACAGGGTCACTTTTATTATTCGAGAGAGGTTCCCTCTAGTATTTGGTGTATTATTTCCGCAATCACTATGTTTGGCGTTGAAATCTCCGCGGATAATAAAATAGGTGTCTTCCAATTCCAGCCTCAGGAATCGAAAAAGTGTTTCGAGCTCTGATTGGAGTGGATTGGGCAGCCTTAGGTGCACAGGCAGACACCATTTACAACCGCTTTAGACTAGAGGAATATACACGACGCATGCTTCCAACACCTGGAATCTACGAACTACACGAAGCAAGATCGCCACGCCTCCTCCCTTAATGGAGTTTGGTTAATTTCTCCGTACTATTTTGTATCTTCTGTGCCTCATTTTGTGTGTTTTGGTTAGCTTAGTTTCACTAACCAGCGGGAACTGATGCTTCCAGTGTGGCGAGGCCGTTGACCCTTTGAATTTACTTAACACTTTATTTCTTGTTGTTTATTTTATTGTATAAATTGAGTTCGTTTTGTCTTAGAGACATTTATTTCTTCCACCAATATTATTAAGTTGTTCACAAGATCGCATTTCAAATTTAGTTCCTCAATCATAACAATGTTTATTTTCTATTTTCGTGTCAGCTGTCAAATTTCCGCACTGAATGTCCCATTCTATAGAGACTTTGCTAAAGTTAATGAAACTTGATAAAACCGAGCAAAATCCCATTATGCTCATGCGATACTATTGTATTTGTATGTAATGAGACATGTCATTAAGCCGGCTTAAACTCAGCAAAGTCCTTTATGATTGGCCCTTTAGACACCCTGGCCTTCAACTAGTCGTTTAATACAAAACATTGAAGCAGATCGTGCGAGAGTGTTGCTGAGAGTCCAAGAATATTATCAATTCGTCACCATGGTCATGAATTGGACATTTCAAGTAGCTCTCTGTCTATTTTCACGAAAAATTTACATTTTCATGCATACAAAGTGCAACCACTCAAGAACTGAAGCTTCTGACTACGCACAGCGAAGAGAGTTCGTTGAAAAGATTATGGAGCAGCAACAAAAGAACGCTGATTTTTCAAAAGAATTCACCTTCAGCGGTGGGAATCATTTTCATTTTGATGGCTTTGTTAATTGTCAAAATTGTCGATTTCGGGGGTCAGAAAATTAAGAAACACATGCATCCACAACGTGTCAATGTTTGGTGCTGATTTTCATCATTTCATTTCAATTCATCGGACCATTCTTCTTTGAAAATGCGACTAGTCAGTCAATACCAGTTAATGTTGCTGGCTATCGCTACGTGATTTTTTTTTTTTATAATGAGCGCGCGCTCAAGGGGTTTGAGTACCCTTAAGGTGATTGTACACAGCGCGGGCAAAGGAAATTTAGGGAGGAAGAAAAGAGAGGTACCGATGTACATTGTTTTTAAATGTTTGCAAGTTATAACGACCAGGAAATACAGAGATCGGCAGGGCATTCCATAAGCGAGTTGTACGGCTTAGGAACGAATCACGATATTTTAGAGTACGTCCGAAAATGGGCTTGAGGGTATACTGATGAGCATTCATAGCGAGGCAGGTGTTACGGTTGAAAGTTTGAATGGGCGGAATGCTACTGGCGATTTCAGTGGAGCACTGGTGGTGGAAATAGCGATAAAACAAAGTGAGACACGAGACATTTCGTCGGTGTTCGAGGTGTCCATTGATTGACTGATATTAGTATCGTCAATAAGTTTTATCGCAAGGTTTTGAATCCTATCTAGCAGGTGCAGAGATGTTTTAGGAGCACCTGACCAGATGTGGGAGTTGTACTCCAATTTTGGGCGGATGAATGCCTTATATATTGAGGCCAGATCAGAGGGGGTAAAATATTTCTTACATCGCTTGAGGAAACCTAGACATTTCGCAGCATTTTTGGCGACATCAAATATGTGGTCATTCCAACGTAAGTTGTCATTGACACACATACCGAGAATGGAAAGTTTTTCGGTTTCGACGATGCAAGTGCCATTCATAGATAATGGCTGGGTGTTTAAATTTCGCTTTAAAGACAGCAGACAGCATTGTGTTTTGGAAGCATTAAATTCCACTCTATTGATAGTTCCCCAATTGGTTATGCTGTTGATATCGGAATTTAATGAGCTTAGCATACGCTGCCGTTCTCGTACTACAGCCGAAGAGCAGGGCCGTAAGTCCGGGAACGAATATGAAAAGCAGAGAGTACTGCCATCAGCAAAGGAATATATTGGATTAGAAGTAGCAGACAAGAGATCGTTAATGAAAATTAAAAAGAGTGTCGGTGACAGAACAGAGCCCTGGGGCACACCAGCATTTATTTTGTGAATATCAGACTTGAAACCGTCCAAGACAACTTGAATTGAACGTTCCGAAAGGTAATCCATTGAAGAAGAGAGTCGTCGATCCGAAATGCACGCATTTTCGACAAAAGAGCCTGATGCCAAACTCTGTCAAATGCCTTAGAAATATCAAGTGCAACTATCTTGCTTTCGCCAGATTGATGTACGCTTTGGTTCCACTTTTCGGTGAGACATGCCATCAAATCACCAGCGGACCTGTTGCTACGAAAACCGTACTGCCGGTCATTGAGAAGTTTTCGTGTTTCGAGATATTTCATGAGCTGACGATTTATCAGTCTTTCCATGACCTTGGAAAGAAGGGAGGTAAGTGCAATGGGTCTGTAGGAGGAGAGAGAAGATGATTCGCCTTTTTTAGGGACGGGCTGGACAAATGCTGTTTTCCATCTGCTCGGGAAGAGTCCTAAAGTGTAGGATTGATGAAAAAGCTTACGCAGTGGTTTTGCCAGCGAGGAAGAACACCTCTTCAGAAGAAGGGGAGATATACCATCTGGACTAGCAGATTTATGTATGTTGAGATCTTTAAGTACTCTTGCTACTACACGAGTGCGAAAGTTGATTCGTCCCATTGAAGATTCGACGCACTCAAGTGTAGGCGGAGACAAAGCACAATCTGGGAGTGTTGAGCTGGCCGCAAAGTGTGCAGCAAGCAGATTGGCCTTATCCAAAGATAATTTGTCAATTATCAATTGCCTTCTTAGCCCAAAGAAGCAGCGATTGGCAAGAGTTATTCTTCGTTTTATCTAAGCCCTGGTGTCGTCGTCTGAATTGATTGTCTGAAGTCCTTAAATACCTCAAAGTTATAGCTGTCAAGGGTAACGTTCTGTTCGAGATGTTGGTGTTTTGTTTCCTTTCTTGTTGACAGCATACATACTTAGTCTTGCACTCGTTGACCGTTAAACCTATCTTCGCCGCATCCGTTTCAATACTCACTAAAGCGCCACTTTAGTGGCTGCCTTCCTCTGATTATGTCAATATTATAGGCGTATACGAGTAATTAGGCGTATTTTTGAAAGGTTGTACTTCTTGCGTTGGCGCGTGAGTTTTGCACTATTTTTTCAAGAATAATGTTAAAGAAATCGCATGATAATGCGTCGCTGTCGCCTATTTAGAGATATAGAGAGATTTCACTCGACCTTATTTGAATTTTATTTTTATTAAATTGCTTTGCTACGACTGATTTGTAGTTTGTAACAATCATTCAATTTTTTTTAGTTTATGTTTCACTAGCGACTGATTTTTAGTTTATTAATGTTCACTCAGATTCGTAAAAATTCCGTACGACTGCGCCAGCAAGTGATTTGTTTTGGTGTCTATCGCTGACTGATCTTTTACTATTATTCATTTGATTAAAATGATTATGTTTAAGAAAATGCTATCAATGCAAACGGAAATGCTATTCTTCTGGCTGGCTTCTTCATCGTCCAGGTTGAAAGGATCATTCTATCTGACAGCGGTATTTGGTTCGTCATTGCCGTTATACAGTCTACAGAAATGCTTTTTCCAATCCTCACCATCGACTGCGACTCTACTAAATACTATGCTCCTTTGTATGCCTCTACAGGCTTCGGTTCGGTGTTTGTGTCTGTGGCATGTCGTTTTTACCTTTTGGTAAATTTTCCGAATCTCGCGCCATAAGACCTCTTAAGAGATTCAGGGATGATCGGTCGGAAAAAGATTTGGCGATCCCCGTCTGTCGTCAAACTTTATCCTAGTATTAGTTTGCCTTTGCAATATTCAGGATATCAGAAACCGTACCTGGGCTATAACAAAGTACAGGTCCGTGTCAATGTTGGCCTCTGGGGACGTTCAGACATCCATAATACTGGAGGACTGGTAATAGTAAATGTGGTAAATTTGGTTGATGGTTAATTGATCAGGAGTTCTCCTAGCCCCTTTATGAATACCGAGATGTGGGAACCGCGTGTTATCTACGACAATGTTTCGCCCCACCACAAAGTCGATTACCACGAATTCATTTGGAGGTCGTGTCGTGTAGGTTATACATTCCCACAGTAGTTCCAGAGGTGCCCTCTCTTCCTAGTTTTGCATTAAAGTCGCCGAGGACAATTTTAATGTCACAGCTTGAGCACTGCCCGTAAGTTTTGTCTAAGAGCTCGTAGAAGCTATCTTTACAGTTGTCATATGGATTGTTACGAGGCGCGTTAACATGCCGGAATCCCAAGACATCTTGCTTAAATCTGCCTTTAAGAACAGACCCGCATCCAAATACGCGCTTCTTTTGCCGTCGATAACAAGCGCCGAAGTAGCTGTCGCAGATTTTAATTCTTTTTTTTCTGTCCGGACCATCCCATCGCATTTCTTCGATGGCGGTAATATCTGCTTTGCCGGAGTACATGGCTTCCGCTAGTTGTTCGGGACCAAATTTTCCACGTGCAGATCTGAAGTTCGTTGTCCTTGTTTTGTTTGCATGGGTCAGCAGTAGACCCGTCCATATACGAGGCTTGTTATTGCTTCGTAACTTTTTTCTTTTTTTCCTGGCTCAAAGAAGATGTGTCAGATCCAGTTTTGAATTATCCGAAGCCAAAGTTGCTTCCTCATCCCAATGCAAATGTTTCTTGTTTCCGTTAATGGGCTTATGTAGCACTAACTGATTGTTGATAGCATGAGGGATAAACCAACGCAAAGAAGTTTAAGATCCTTCACCGTTTCGGATTTCTAAAATTAGCATATATACTCTACCTTTTCAGGCAAAGACTGGATTCTGTTTTTATGCATGTGCTGCCCCTTACGCACTTATGAACTTCTATGTCAATTCGCATTTAAATATATTGATGCTTAAATCGTTTCGGCGCAGCCACTCAAAAATAATCCTCAGGTGGTTCTCGACACATACGTCGTCAATGTACGCAAAGGCAAATTGATGGGGATCACTGAGAGCTTTATTCATATGAGGCTAAAACGTCTACTCCTTATTTCGGAGGCCGAAGGTCATGAACACACATTCATACAGGTCGAAAAGTTCAGTTATAGCTGTCTTTTGGATATCCGATTGTTCGATGGGGATTTGGTTGAATACTTTCTGCAGATCTACCGTCGAAAATACAACACGAGTATGCTTTTCACGTGCAATATATATGGGAATTCAGGCCCAGACAGTAGTGTGACACTATATCCATTCATCATTTGCCGTCCTCACGAAATGTAATGGACTGGCCCTATCGCTTTTTGGTGGTCAGCAGATCCCATGCTCCATTAAAAATCGAATTTCTCTACGCGGTGCTTCCTATCTGTGTGATTGTAAACGGCGAGAACGGAAAAACTGACTGCCCCATGGCCATAATTTGGTGTAGAGTTTGAAATATGACACCACATGATCGTCTTGTTATTAACTAGTGTAATATACAATATTGTCGTAATGACTACCGATTCTTTAAAGGCATTCTTGCAATTGGACCTTTACATTCGCAAATATGTGAGACCAGAGCGCAGGTCCTAATTACACGGCGGATATTTTCCTATAGAGTTTTAATTGCTCAATGAGTGTTATTGTTCTTTATTCTTCAAATTAAGATACTACCACAAAAAGGATACATGGTCCGGCGAGCGAAGAGTCCAGTCATACTTGCTAATAAATTTAATCAATTTGTCGGAAATATTGCCCTTAACTGGCACCGGAAATACGAGTAGTATTCTGTTATTGTAGTTGGCAATACACTAGAGCAGTCACTGTTTCTTCCTAGTTAAAAAAAAAAAAAAAGGGATAACTATCCATGGGAAACGAGTCGCACACCACTTTGTGGTTTTTAGACATTGATGGCATTCTCTAGG
This sequence comes from Volucella bombylans, assembly GCA_949129095.1. Classification (NCBI taxonomy): domain Eukaryota; kingdom Metazoa; phylum Arthropoda; class Insecta; order Diptera; family Syrphidae; genus Volucella; species Volucella bombylans. Next base: position 198,094,400 of record OX422140.1, on the reverse strand, counting down.
ATGGTCGGGACACCATCGATATAAAAATATGGCTCATCACTGTTTAGTACGTTTAGCGTTCTTGCGGTTGGAAAACATTTCAGCATTTTCCTTGCGCATGTTTCTCGCTGTTGATTTCTAAATCCCGATGAAACCGCGATCTTCCTTATTGATTTACGCGAATTTCGAATAATTTCGTCTGGAGCCACATGCTCTGGGCTTTTTGTTTTTTTACTTTCCTTTCGAAAATCTTAGCAGCATGATGACATGGCTTTTTCCAGCTGACTTCCTGCTGGATTTGCTCTAAAATTCATAGTTAACAGGAGGACATATTTTGCGATATTTGTTAATGAACAATTTATTCAAATAAATAGCTGCATAAATCTGTTACAAGTCTACTTTATTCTCAGGTATTTTGAAAACATTAACTGATTTATATTCCGAAAATGATTTCCCCTCACCAATCTAATGAAAGTAAAAATGTTTTACTTCTTTTCCCATATTTTGTTGGGTCTCATTTTTGACAGGAAACTAAACTGGAAACCTAACATTCAAGAAAGAGTCAATAAAACTACAACAGCTTTATTCTCTTGCAAAAAATCAATTGGGAATAAATGGGGCCTTCAATCTCGGGGTATCAACCCCTTAGGCGCGCGTAAATTATAAAAAAAAAAAAAAAAAAAAAAAATAACCCACCGGCTATACATCTCGGTCATAAGACCGATATTTATTTACGGGGTGGTTGTCTGGTGGACGGAATTAGAAAAAGCAGTCAACTGCATTTAACTAAACAGAGTCAAAAGAACAGCATGTCTATGCATAAGCGGAGCCTTACGGTCTACTCCCTCTGTGGCATTAGACATTCTGTTTCATTTGACACTCCTCGATATTTTCAGTAGGCAAGTAGCTACGACTGCAGCTATTCGCCTTAAAGCGACTAAATAGTGGACAAATATTTCATTTGGCCACACTAGCATTTTTAATATGTACATTAGGAGAAGTCAATTCATCTCTACACAGATGGATCTAAAACCGATAGCGGAGTTGGTGGCGGTATTTTCTCAGATAAGCTAAATCTAAGCCTCTCTTTCCCTCTTCCAAATCACTGTAGCGTGTTCCAGGAGTAAAATTTGGCGATTAAAGAAGCTGTGTCCTGGCTGAAGAAAAACGTGAAAACAATGGGTCAATAGGTCTAAGTGGGTTGATATTTACCTACATACCTACTTTTCCCATATTTTTCTACATCCTAAATTATAAATGCCAAAAAATACCAAGCTTTACTTTTTCCGGTAGCAATATTTCTTCTAATTGTTTCAAGTATAATCAAAACGAACATTCAATTCTCATGGCGGCTCTGTTGAAAAGATCCACATCTTTCCAATCGATTAATCTAAAATCTGGGTCTTTTGCATTCAAGTAGCAAACCGCGGCATTGCAAATTTTGTATTGCAATAAATCTCTGATAATTGTGACTGGCCTCCAATAATTTTCTCCTTTTAGCTTCACTGAAGCTGCATTTACTACTGCATTAATTTTCCCATTTCGCTGAAATGTTGTTTGATTTTTGAAGTGTGGTTTACGATGGAAGTGAGGTCTTATACCCTATGGTTTTGCTTTTTCCTTGAGTGCTGGAGTGGAATCATCTTAATTATTTTTTTTTAATGCATCAAATAATACATTCAATGTCAATACAAAGAAAATAAACCTTTGACAACAAGATTTTTTGGAGAAAAAAGTTCTTTAAAGGCACCGACCCATAGAATCCGTCAATCCGTTGTTCTATCGTTCCGTTAACGGTGGTGACGTATTGCCGGAAAGAACCGTCCCATACAATTCATAGCGTAATTACATTGACAGATGACAGACGACAATGTTTTATTATTGCTGAGAGTGTTTTCTCTTCAAGCGATGCGAGTTTCTCTACATTCTCTCGGTGATTAAACCAATGAATGTGCTCTCTCTTAACTTGTGAATGCGTGAACTTCAACATGTGAATATTGAAATGTCAACGGACCAAGGGATTGAAATAGTAGAGGGTAGACCTACTTTATTCGTCGAAGTTTATACATCCATTGGTTATGGGCCACCTTTCAAAAGAATGCGTTTATTCTACCGATCTGTCAGTTAAAAACGTCAATGAAACGACGGAGCAACGGATTGACGGATTCTATAGTTCGGAGTCTTAACACAGAACTAGACTGTTTTTCTGTCTGAAGAGAGAACTTAGAAAAAAAAACTTGTCCATTGAACTAGTTGTTTGTTCCTTTTATTGGAATGCCATATTAATGTCAATACTTCAGTCATAAGTTGTCTACAGTACTACCTCGCGCCGAGTACCTGCAGCTTGATTCGAGCGTAAGCCGGATTGTCAAAATGATAATGGTCAGGAGTTTCATCACCACTTTTACAATAATCATCGCAGGATAATATTCCACTTATATACTTACAGCTAGTACACTTAGCGTCGTGCTCCGATACGATCCCAGTAGGCAGACTGCAGGCTTTCCTACTGAGGAAACCAGGAACGCCGCTGACCCCTTAGATGTCACATGAAATCCAAATGTCAATGGAAGACTCGCCTCTGAGTCTTGCCTACCAAGTCTCGAGATAGTGCCAAACAAGACTCAGTGAATTCAGCTTTCCCACTGCGATAAGAAAAGCTTTGCTTTCTCAAACTTCCTTGCAAGTGGTAAGTGTAAGCCCAAATTACTAAACGCGAAAGCGTCCAGACCATTCCAATTAGAAAACAAGACATCGTTGGATTTTGCTTTTTCATGAATAATGCCGAGGTAGCTGGACCCATGCGACTACTTTTTCCTTATTTTTACTACGCAGTACCCATTCGCATTGGTCTATCCGTAATTTTTAAAGGGAGTGTAGATGCAGAACAATTGTGACTTCTCTATCGAAATCTCCCCACATGGCTTAGGTTAAGTTAATTTGAGTTAGAGAGCAGCCTGCATTGATAGGAGCATATAAGATATTTCATGTTTTGCTGCTAATGTTGACACCTGAGCTCCTGATTAGACCCATTGCTTGTATAATATCCTCGTTAGTGTTTATTCATGATGCTGGATTTACTATGAACTCGGGCTTAATCTTTGAGTGAACTGGCGCCGTGCCTCAAGGAAAAATTTTCCTAGGAGATGTATACGTTACAGTGGCAAAGTATATGCGCTGCGTCTTCATTCAGATTAACTTAATTTCCATGTTTTAGATCAGTCGGTGCACCATGGCAGCGAATTTTTAACAAAAGTTGATTTGTTGTGTAACCAGTTTAGTCATTTTACAAATGTTACCTTAAAGTTCTCACTCAAGTTGTGTTCTTTTATTATAACCTTTATTGCTGGGATGGGCTCATACCCATTATGCTTACACAAGCCTTGGTATTTTTTGGTTGAAATAGTTTTCCTTTTTTATTATATTTAAGGCTACTATGGTGGTTTTTTATGGTTAAATTGAGGTAGACCCTTTTACGTCAGTTAGCTGGGAGGTTAAAGGATATATGAAATGGTTTCTTCACATTATCTTCTTATCGTCGTTACTAATTCATTTGCTGAGATGGCTCTCTCTGTGGACGTTTTTTCACAGCAAAGACAACTTCTATAATTTTAGTGCATTTGGTTAGCTCTGCGTGATCAGTGTTATCTGATACAACTTCGATGTCAAAAAGCATTAACTTTGAGTGCTTTTTTTATTTTGGATGTTAGATTGTGAAAAGCGTGAAGGCTGATGTTTCTTGTTAATACGAGTAAGCATACATGGCAATATGAATTGGACTCATTTAAATAGTCCAGTCCTGAAAAGCCAGGATTCCGGATTTTTTTTTTTAAATGATTTTTGGGAGATATGATGAAAGGATTATCATCGGCCTTGCGATTGAATGATTTTTCTCCAAAAATTTGGGATATATCCCCAAGCAATACTAAAGACGTTGATAAATAAGTAGATTATAACTTCTTCTACAAAAGTGCCATCAGGATTTTTTAATAATCCAATTTGATTAGAGAGCCATTAAGAGAGAATTTTGTGGGTCCGCTTTGTGGGTTGATTCAAAAATTAGCTGGAGTACTGGATCTTATAGCCTGAATTTAACTGGCCCAATACAGACTCACGGTACTTACAATGGAGAGACTAGGCTTTGGTCAGTGCCGGAAAATAATAATAACAATAGCTTACAGATTTATTGTAATTCACTTTTATTAATTGTTTCCGGTTTTTATTTTGCTCATTAGTTTCAGAGTCCTTATGTCTTCGCCATCTCTGTGAGTAAACTCTCTGTGCAGCTATTTAAGCCTCGAGAGGAAGTTAATTTTGTGCGTGTACAGCGCGTTGGTTGTTGGTCTAGTTTTCGTAATACTGTTCTATCCGAGAGATAGTCTGCCCTTTTTTTTTAGATCATATTACGCCCAGGTCGACGTAATGGTCGACAGACCAATCTCGTCAAATTTCTAGTTTCCGGGAGATCGATGCAACAAGGATGAAGGAACCTGAAATGCTGATTAACTAATTTCAACTCAGCTTTTCAGGTTCCTTCATCCGCGAACCAGTAAAGTTCAGTAAAGTCGTTCTTTATAATACATTAAGGTCGATGCCTATGTCTTTCATTTTACTCTAGAACGACAGAATTTTTTCGAGATGGAAGTTAGGAAAGTGCCTTTAGTATTCCTTTGGCGGTCCAAAAGTTCTACTTTAAGAGAAGCGTATTGCTTTGACTTTGTTTTATACGAGTATAAGCGGCAAGATAAGAACTTGCAGAAATTTCAATTAAAACCTGAAAACTTTATGTGAATTCAAAATATGTAGACCACCTAATTCTATAAAAAAAATTAACAAACTACCTGGTAAATTTATTCCTATCAATTTTTTCGTAAACCTTCATTCGTAAATTTCCCCTTAAAGTGTAATAAACTGTATGTAAATATCCCTGATATCATTTTCAGCTACTTGCGATTTAATAAAAATATAAAATTTTCTATTGATGTCAAACTGCCTAAACTGACCTACCTACATATTTCATAAGATAAAAAATTATTATTCGTCAAATATCCACACGTTTGTAATGTAATCCAAACATATAGATACACTTACGAGTATGTATAGTTGTTCAGCACCCAACTTTTAAGGATTTTGTCTCCGTTTAATTAAAATTTCCATGAAACACCTTTCATAAATTTAAATTTAATTACAAACGGCATAATGAACAGCTCCTTTAACCAGGCATCCAGCCAGAGTAGTATCCACGCTACCAAAACTGGGTTTGGTGAAGAACAAACAAATCATGCTATCATCAGATGCTCTTACCACAATTAAACAAGAGTGTATGAGTGGAGTGAATATACGGGAAAAGGATATACTGGTAAAACAAAAAAACAAAAAAATAAAATAAAAAAAAGGACGAACGAAAGAATAAATACTACATATCCGCACATCCTTCTCGTATTAAGTTTTTCAATTTTCCATTTTTCTGTTCGCATGAAAATGAAAACTAAGTGTGCATGCTGCTTGCTCATGACTCTGCACATTTTCGCCGAGAATCCATCCGTGTTTCTGCATGACAAGCAGGGCACCAAAACCACCCAACACCACTCAATTTCTGTTTCTACGGTATTCTTGCAGTGTATCTTCGACAGGCTTGGGATAAGAATACGAGGACAAACCCGAGAGAAGATTCCCCTACAATTGGAACGAACTGGTTTACACTCGTATTTGATTCATCGAGAGCATTCAGATTCGTTTTGGAATACGTTCCTGTATCTTTTTATTCATATCAATGATATACGTTATATTTCCCTTTGTATTTATTCTAATTTGAGTATAAAGAAAACTGTTTATGAATAAGTTTTGTTTCTCATATCCGTAGATGGTCAGATAGTCGGACTCTCATTAGTGTTGCCATCATACAAGAGATTTTCTGCGGCTCTATTGTAAAAAATTCTCTGTTTGGGGATTACGCTGCTATCTTATTTTCGATGACGCTTTAGGTTGACTCTCTTAGGATGAACCTTGATCTTTACAGTCAACATGGTGCGGTTAAAGTTATTTCCCAGGTAGTTCAATAGTAAAGGTTTTAAATCTAGTGATGATTTCGGGGCGACTTCTTTTCGAACGTTTATATTTCTGAGTTTTAGATGACCTTTGGACATTAATTATATTAAGTATCTACAACGAAATAAATATTTAGACAAAATGCCTTATAAGTTAAGTTGTGGCAGATACTTTAGCTCTGTTCATCGTTAATAACATATATCATACTTCATTCAAGTTGATGTTGGACTAATTAAGTTCAAATCTAGTTTTCTGGTTAACAACAGACAAGGTAATAATCAGCCAGTCTTCTGTAGTGATTCACAAAAATTTGGTAATAACGATGCCGACCATACCTACTCCATTTTATGCCACTATGGATAGAAGGGAATTGTCTTAATCCGATTAATTTAGCTGTGCCGGATACTCGGTCTAATGAATTTCTCGTGATTCCCGCATTTAATCTCTCTATAACTCCTGACGATTTCGATGAAATGACAGCAAGTCGGGGATCCTCCATGATTTTTTGGTAGGATATCTATCATCAAAATTACCAGCTTTGTCAATCACTATTTGCCCCGTCTACCAGGGCAGACTATAGATTATCGAATTATCATTTTGCCTTTTTTATTATTTTTGTTGGTTTATATTGGATTGTTCGGAAAGTAATTTCGTTTTTTCTCAACAGAGGACTTAATTATTTTTTCACATTATGCCATATGTTTTGACATCATAGGAAGCATTGGTTGTGAAAAAGTGCAATTGATTCTACGTAGTAGTTTTTCGTTAGTGCCCTTTCAAATATGGAAAGTGAAAAGCAGCATTTTCGGCGTATTTTACTTTTTTACTATCGAAAAGGTAAAAATTCTGTTCAAGCAAGAAAAAAATTATCCGATGTGTATGGAGAGGATGTATTGACAGAACGCCAGTGCAAAAACTGTTGAAGATGCACAACGTTCTGGAAGGCCAGTTGAAGCTGATGAAGACACAATAAGTGCACTAATTTATGCAAACTGGCGAGTAACAACTCGTGAGATCACTATGAGTTTAAATTTATCGAATTCGACCGTTCATAAATGATCATGAACAAGACGCCTAGGTTTAATCTCAAAACTCAAAACTTGCTTCTCAAACGTCAACAACAAACACAAGAAATCGTGGACTAAAAAAGATGAACCGGCTCAAAGCACTTCGAAATTCATCAAAAAAATGTGATGCTATCTGTTTAGTGGGATTTCAAAGGCATCAGTTTTTTGAGCTTCTACCGGATAACATAACGATCAATTCTGAAGTGTACTGCCATTAGCTGGACAGATTGAATGATTCACTTAAACAGAAAAGTCAAGAATTGATCAATATAAAAAATGCAGTGTTCTGCCAAGATAATGCGAGACCTCATACAAGTTTGCTAACTCCACAAAAGCTTTTACAGCTTGGATGGGATCTACTGCCACACTCAACATATTCTCTAGATCTGGCACCTTCCGATTATTATTTGTTCCGGTATCTACAGAATTCCTTAGACGGTAAAACCTTTACTTCAAATCAGGCGGCCAAAAATCACCTGGATCAGTTTTCAGTTTTTTGCCAGCAAAGATGGCAAAAGGTATTGGGTCAGAATGGATAATATATAATACAATAAAATATTTATTCACTATAAGAAAATCGTCTTTCATTTTCATAAAAAACAAAAACAAATTACTTTCCGAACAACCCAATAACTTGTTTTATAAACAATATATGAAATGGTTAACCCAAACAAAAATCAATACAAATGGACAAGGAAATTTAGTAGTGAGCCACATATGATGCTGAGGATCGCATTAACAGCCTTTTAAGCTGGCAGACAGAATGAACCTTTCAACCTGGGTGATGAGAGCCAAGATTTTCGCCTATTTGACCAAATTGAACAAAAGATAGCAATACCTAAATTTTCGTATAGCAGTGCTGTCGGCCTATATGCCGAGTTATTCAAGGGAGCGGAATATAAATTGGTAGAGAGAGAATGCATGAAGCTCAGTTCAATCTACAACAAAAAAAAAAAACCGCCCAAGCTCCACCAATTATAGTTGCATCAGCCCCTTCAACATCGCTTACAAGATTTGTCTGATACGAGTACATTGTGTGAAGGAAAGGCAAGAACTTAAGAAACCATTTGCCATCGATATGACTCGGTCCTGTTTATGCTCGGTAAATGAAAAAATGATCAAATAGTCATTCTACGTTAGATAACTTATATTTAGTATCTAGTTTTGGCATACAGAATCTGACCAAACTGCTCAGATTGTGCAGAATGACGATGGGAGACGTTAGAGATCAATCTTACCAAGTTTGTTCTTTGTGAATAGGTAAGACGTTTGGAGTGAACACGTAAAGAAATCGTAGAAAAATCCATTTGAACTTCGTTAAAAATTATGTCAGAACTCTGAACGGAATATTTGCATTAATTCGTCTGGCTGGTAGGTTTTGGTAACGCCATCGATGCAAAGACTTATCAAGCAAGTAAAAAAGGTAGAGCCATAATAGGGACAACAATTTTAGTAGCTATGCGGTATTTCTGAAACTGCGACTCGCTAACTGTTGAATAAGTTTAAGACCATTAAGCACTTAAATAAACTTTCTTAAATAAATTAAAGCAAACAAATTTGTTTTTTAAATCAAATAATAATTCATGGTAGTTTATCTCCACTAAATCGATCGATGGACGGCGCTATAAAACATCTCTTCTGATCTCTTTTTTAATGACTTCTATAGAACTATTGACTTTGTTTGCTGTGCAGGCAGTAAGAAGTTATCTTGATTCTTTTCTGTTCCTTAAAAAATGTTGCCAAACTTCATCCTCACAATATCACTGTTTCTGTTCGGAGATTATTGCTAAGGATAGATTCGTACAGTATTTATGAAAAAAAAATTAAATAGCATTGTTTGCCAAACTGATCCACTCCACACTATAGTTATAACAAACATTCGAATATTTTTCTGCTTTTGTTGTATATACTCGTATTAGCTTAACATGTGGTAGATATTTAGAACTGATTTGTATCAGTCATAGACGATTTACAGTAAATAAAGATATCTGTCTGACGATACAATGGAATACAAGTTGATTCTGGATTCTCCCAGCAAAGGCACCATTCTCCCCTTTCAGCATTCTGCAGGACACAATTTGAATTTGGATATCACCAGCTAGAAGATATTCCTACTTACAGGTAAGTATGGAAAATAAGTATATGTTTTTTTTTTTTTTGATGCCAAACTGGTATATCAAATTGATTCGGACTATGTTTTCGATATGGCGCAGTGATATACCATAATCCCTATTTAAAGCAATAAAATTAAATTTTTTTTTTTAAGAAATTAACACTCAAGTGGGTATGAATACACTTAAAATGGGTAAGCACGTTTATCGGAAAATGCGATAGAGAAAGCAAGATATTTGTTAAACTTAAGTTAAGATATGGCTATCTTTACTTCGTCCAGGTCGAGAGAACAAAATAGTGTGTAATCGTGGTTTACACTGAATGGTTATTTCTGTTTGAGAGCAACATTTTGACCATTAAAATTATACAGAATATATGAATTATCTTTTAATGTCAATATATGTATGTACAATATATTAAATAGATATGGAGCATATGGATTCGATAGTGAAGTCATTCGGAAGCAGCTAATACGTCCAACATTGAAATTTATTGGGCGGCCTGCACGTTTTTTCTGTGAAATTTCCGTGTTGCGATTTTTAAGGCATATTTTGTGACTCATTCTGTTTACAGATCTTTAACAAAGTTATTAAACAGCTCTGTTGTATACTTCAATACAACAGATAGGAGTATTATAATCACAGTTGGCGCTGCTATTCTCCACTTGTTATTAACGCTCATATGGTATACTCGTATGAATTTTTCTAGGCGAGTTCGGCAGAATAATGAGTAGTGCCAAGTACAATATTGAGATGGCCATACTTGGTGTATATGTATATCGTTAAATTAATGCTACTTACAAATTTGATTTCGGTAATTTAACAGGGCAACTTCAAGTTGTTTTCATTCAGGATACTCATACTTTGTTTGCTTATTCCTTCATAATGGCGTTTTGGTTTTCCGATCGAATTATTCCCTAGCGATACAACTTATATGAAACACAAACGTAATTTAGTCGCACCCCAAGACAAAGGCATAGTCACTGTAACCTTAACATCAGCCAATCAGATCTGTTACTTAAAGATATTAAATGTCAACTTATCATTAATAATAATATCTACATAAGTCCAAATGACTGGTAGATGACTTTCTTAATCTATGATGTTTGCTAATTAAGTCTCAAATTTATCACGAACTAATGCGTTTGGCTTGAGGCATTTTAGGATTCAATGCTACATGTACCAGCTCACATTGATTGTTAAGAAGAGAAGAGTACAATTTGTGCTATTGAGTTTGGATTAATAAATTTCATATCTACCTACTTTTACATGTCTATACAATGCTCCGTAGTGGTAATTTATAGAGATACTTAACCTTGCTGAATGTCCTTCGTTAGATGAAATCGTGGGTTCAAACCTAATGTTTCGTTATTTATTCTGTTGATTCGAAATAGAAGTAATTTGCAGATTTCCATTTTTGTTTTAAAAACATCTCATTTTTTTTACCAAAAAACAAAACTGCAATACTCTTAAATACATTGCCACATGGTTGTGGTGGGAACACTATTTATAGTGCCTCCATACATAAACCTGTTTTTTCAGTGAAGGTCCTCTACTGCTTTTTTTACTTGGAATATACTGGCATGTGTTTTTGATAAGTCCTTCCATACAAAGACGAAAGACCGACAACAAGGGTGAGTGGCAAAACTCTGCCGAATGCTTCCCATAGAATTGTATCCGGTAAGCAATTGCAAGTCTTTTTTTGTTCTTATTACAGAATGCGCTCATGGATCAATGCTCTTGGCCCTGGCTCGGGTCCTCGTTCTGGTACTGGTTTTAATTTTATTTCTGCATCTACCCCGTTTTTCACTGTTACTACCTCTGCCTCTCACCCTCGTCATATTCCATTCGCATTCTTTTGTTATAACTTTTTTATGAGCTATGTGCTTACTGCACTTTCTCATGAAAGTCGAAGCAATATAGTAGTTGCCGTAGTATACCCATACTCGTACTAGTACTGATACTCGTACTCGTACTCATAGTAGCAATCATGGTTTGATGCAACTTGGGATAAATTTGAAATAGAAGATTTCGCCCAAAGCAGTCCATTTCTTCTCGACTTGGTTTCGGTTCCTTTGTGTACATACAGAATGGAGATCCAGTGAAACTGCATTAAATATTGCACATTGTATGACGGTATCTATATCCGTAAAAACAAATGGCACTTGTATCTTACTATTTCAAAGCAGAAGCGATATGGCGGGGGGAATGAGTTGCTCACTCTCCTGAATGAGTGCTCCTTGTTAATAAAAAAAGAAAACTTCCTTAAGGAGGATGTGTATAAAGTTTCAAGGGCAACGCTTCATATGAGTATATTATAATATGTGGGGATTACTTTAAGACACCTAAGAAATGGAACAAGTTGGATATATTCGTATATTCTTCTTTGCCAGACCGCGATAGTTGTGCCACAAAGTTGGCGGGCTCTCTGTGAGTATGAAAAAGAAATTAATTTAAACGTACTAGAATCACTTTGAGGTGGTTGGAGAGGGTGGTTAGTTTGCCTCAGTAGATAGATAACTTCAGAGATTTTGTGTCAAGGCTTAAGAGGGATCACGTGTAGAGCGACTTCTTACTTTTGGCGTACTTTACATAACAAGTTAGTCATAAATTTTATTTGAATAAGCGTGTAGTAACTCAAGTGAATTTCAGTTTTTCGTATTTTTCTTCAAATATCTAATTTAGTTATGAAAAACTTCTGAGGAAACTTAACAAGCCTCCCTTGATGACTTCCAGAAACAAAAACTCTCATCAATCGTATGGTTCAATGCATGAACTCTAATTGGAAGTTTTGGTATGAGGTTAAGGAAGTGATTTGGGTATCTAGGTCAACTCAAACCGATGGCTTCTTGGTCAGTAATGCGAATAACGCATCCCATGTAAGAAGTTGCAAGCCTTTGCATTTTGAATTGGTTAATAACTTGTTCCAATCGGCTCTGCTATATCGTCTACATACATATACGAGTAACTGATTTTTAAAAGACGGCGCCTGTGGAGTTCACTTGCCGATTTGTTTTACAATTTTTTCCAGAACGATGTTGAAAAAATCACATGACAACGCATCGCCTTGTTGAAGTCCTTTTCTAATACTGAAGGTCTCGGTTTTGTGTTTTCCGACATTGATGGAGTAACGTGCATTCTCCATCGTCCTAATGCATACGAGTAGTCAAAGCATGGCAAACCTTGACATGGATCAGGATCGGTCTAATTCGTCTCTTTAAATACTGTCATATGCGGTTTTGAAATCGAGAAGAGGTGGTGTAAAACCACTGATAGAGCCTAGTCAGATTGTTAAGGACGGGTCTTAGGCGTTCACACGTACCGCAGAAAGGATTTTATATGCGATGTTGAGGAGACTTATTCACGTTTAGTTGGCGCAGTTCATCGTTTGGCATACTTTCGTCGACTGAGATTTTGGAGATGAATTGCTCAACGCTCCGTATCCGATCATCACCTGCTTCTTTAAACAGCTTGGCAGTTAAGAGTTAAGCCATCGGGTCCAGCAGCTTTGTTGGACTCAAGCTGGCTGCCTCACTTAATTTTGGTCGGGTGGACAGAAATGCTATCTGTTTTCGTCCAGGTTGAACGGTTCATTCTGCCTGACGGGGGATTTTGTTCGACACAACCATTAAAAAGTCTGCAGAAATATGTATTATTTCCAGATTCACAGCATCGACTGTAGTTCTGCTAAGAGGTTTCCTTCTCCATCCTTGCATTTTATTCAAAGGTACAAATTCTGTAAACGCCTCGATTTTCTACCTGAACAACATACATTCAGATAATAAAAGTCGGATTTTACATCCATGTTTTTGAGCAGAGAGCGGTTTACAAATAATAACCGCTTATGTTGTTTATTGAGAAGTGATAACGTTTCTTATAATTATTAAATTTTATGACTTTCACCACTTGTTTATGACTCCTTATATTAAAAGGTCTTACGTAAAAGCCACACTTTGAAGTCATAAAAATTTGTTTAAGAGTCATTAAAAATGGGAAATATCTCGGAAACCACCATTAGCGAACGATCTGCTTCGCAGTTGAAGGTGTCCAAGTGCTGCGCTCAACGTACCATTAAACGATACGCCCAAACCGAAAGGCTTGATGATAAATCACGGTCAGGACGGCCTAGAGGTACAACTTAACGCGAGAAGCGGTTAATAGTAATAATAACCAAACGAAGTGGACAAGAAACAGCACTCAAAATACGCACCGAAGTAAATCAAACACGGAATAAACCGCTGTCATTGATACCAATGAAACGACGTTCTGCACCATATGGCCGGGTTGCTGTTCGAAACCCTGGATGGATGGATTTTAATAAATGAGGTGTAATTATATTTTTGAGAATCACGGGAGTGATGCAGTTAAACATCAATAATAAAGAGAAATGTCATGCATTTGACCCTTCAAATTTTGCTATCCTATCAAGTACTGTGTTGCCGACAGCCGCGATGACTGATAACTTGATAACTGAATTTGTCAAGTCTATACCTATTGTCCAGCGATGCAAAATGCTTCCGACTGCATGTTATCATTTGACTTAATGAATTTTAGTGAGTTAACGATATTTTCTGTCTCCTTCCAATATCGCACCCTCAAGGCAGAGAACTTTAACCATTATAAGCAAAGCGACAAAACTATTAGTTTTTCTATTTCATCTTGTTTCCATCTATTTATTTCGCTTTGTATGGAGTCGGGATTTTTTGATTTTTTCGTTAATTTTTTTCTTAATAAATTCCTTTATACTTAGATCAAAATGAAAACCTTTTTCTTCTTATTTTGGTTTCATGCACATTCTACCCGTTCAGTTCGCCTGATTATTGTTCTTCTAAACAGTTTTTTTCGGTGTGAGATTTTGTTTTTTTCTCGATCATGAGGGTGGCCTTAAACTTTTGACGCGCAGTTTAGGTGTTTCAGTTGTTATGAATTCCACCATAGTTCAAAAACGTGTAAAAATAAAAGTATTTTGCAAGTATGCTAAATGTAGTGGTGATCATACGACTCGGTCGTGTGTGTAAATCATCTGAATCCAAATGCATTAATTGCTTAAGATAAAATGAAAAGTGTTGGCTTAATCTTGATATTAAATACGACATTAGAGATGCAAGGTCTACAAAAGACTTCTGCAGTCTGAATTACTGCAATATTGAGGGTCTAACCAATAATATAACGGAGGCCGAACAAATCGACAGAGACAAAAAATTCGACTTTATTCCGTTGTTTGAAACCCATATAGAGGACAGGGAGATTCTACTAGACGATTATCACACCCCATTACATTTTATGCCAAAAAGAATTTCAATCAAAACGTATCATGATTAGCAGTAACAATATACGAGTTTATTGAATGGTGGTAAAAATCACTAACAATGATCAATCATTGTACACACGATACTCGTGTTTAGTGTTTAGAGATTGGCTAGAAGACCTTGTTTTACTAAAGGCGCATTTTTTTTTAGTTGGTGACTTTAATATCAATTGGGTGTATAAATCAAACATATGTATATAAAAACTAATTGAAAAATACAATCGAAGTCGATATCTATTATCAAATTGTATCAGAGTCAACTAGAGTAACTCATACTACTAAGACACTAATTGACTATTTTATAACGAACATTTACAAAACAGTAGTAGAAACAAATCGGGAATTAAAATTAAGGAAACGCAGGTGATACATCTTATTTCGAGATTGGTAACAGAAAAATATGCTGGAAATAAGATCAAGTTCATCAGATACATCAAACCTCTTATAATGCATCCATTTACTTGTAAATCATTCTAATACAAATACAGCCGCATGGATTTTATAAAACAAATAACAAAAACTCACATATAACCGTAGTAAAATCTAAAAAAATTGGCAAACACATATTAAATCGTCCAACAGTGTTAAAAACAAATCACTAATGTACACAATCAGAAATACATGTGGAGAGTTGTAAAGACACTGTTATTAAATAATCAAGAACGTGCTATCAAGGATATTAATAACTTCAATGAGCGAAGTATAAAGGATGTTGGGAACATTGGTAATGGATTGAACATTTTTTTTGTGAATAGTGCTTTAGGCATCAACGACCATTTACACTGTTTCCTATGAGTCTATGTTTCACCGATACAATATTTCAGTTCAGGCTGATTAATGCACAAAACATTGAGGAAGTATTAAAATATATTAAAAAAAAGCGGGTTTATAATTTTATCAGTGCTAAGCATAATTAGACCTCCTTTTCAACATTTAATCCACCAATAGATGATCAACTGCACGTTCCCTGAGGATTGGAAAGAGTCGATTATTACTACGAGTATTATCCAGAAAGTCAATGATACAGACAAATGTTAAAATTTCCGACCTATAAACCCATTATCAGAATACGAAAAAGTTTTTGAAAAAGAGTGGTGCATAGTCAACTTGAGGAATATCTCGAAAACAATAAACTTTTTCTTGTGACTCGTCAGGTTTTCGAAAAAGACTACATTAAATAGCATTCTTATCAGTTGAAAAGAAGAACTTCATCAACAAATTACGTGGTCGGTGTTTTCGTCTACTTCAAAAGAGCCTTTGAAACCATTGACATTGAAACAACGGTGTCTGAAATAAGAAACAAAGCTGGTTTCAATCACTTCTCGGTAATATGACACAGAGAACGAGAGTAAAGGGAAAAGAGTCCAGCAGGATTTCAACGAGCCTTGGCGTGCCCCAGGGATTGGCTAGTGGTGCTTTACTATTTATTATCTAATCAACGGCATCAACCTTCAGTGCTTCCCGATGCCCCCTTATTAATTTTTTAGAGGAATATTAGCAACAATTACAAGAGGATTTACAAAATTTGAGCCGTGGCTTAAAGCAAAAAAATTAAAATTAATTGTTAAAAAATCTAAATGTACGAGCATGGTATTAAAACATGGAGTAAATATAAAACAGACCTTATCCTAGATAACGAGTTAATAGAACAGGTTAAACAAATAAAATATTTAGGGGTGATCATTGACTCGAAGTTAACGTTGAGTACTCACGTGAAGTACACAATTGAACAAAGGTTTTCAATTGGATTGAGCTCTTGGGTTTAGGTAAGCCATCCCATTGTCTCAAACTCTTGTGTCCTTAACAAATTTTTAACTAGTTTCGAGAAATATTTGGGATCATTATCTTGCTGAAGGATAATGTCCTCCTTTTGAAACTCAATTTGGCTCATGGCAACCGGCAAATATTCATACAGGAGATTCAAATAAACTTCCTTAGTCTGTCCTTAGGTTACTTATTTCCTTTAATGGCCCTATTACAAAATAAAAGAAACAGCCCCACGTCACCAGAGATCCTCTTGCATATTTTACCGTTTCGATAACTTGGTGCTTTTGCCTTGATTTCCGTTTATTAGACCAACAATATTTAATCCCGTCCAGATTGAATCTATTAATTTTGCATTCATCTGACCACAATACTCATTTCCAATCATCTAAGGTCGAGTTGTGGAATTTTTTGGTCAAACTTAAACGATTTTTCTTGTGTTTTGGTTTCTTTGGTTTCTTGGAGGCAAAACATCCAATGCATTTTGCAATGCTCTTCGAACAGTTCAGACGCTAGCTTGCGTTCCAATTATTACGGCTCATCTCTTATTTGTTTTAGCTTGACCAGATATCACAGACCGCCCAATTTGAAGAGCATCTCTTTCGCTTAAAATGCTCGGACATTCGTCTTTCATATTTTTTTTTTATTAAATTTACCTTTTTTAATATTCATTATAATCGATTGATATACCTTGAGTATTTTGGCAGATATTTTGGAGATAACACTTGCAGATAATGGTTTCATTACTGACCACAACTAAAAAAATGAGATTCAATCACGCACGATATTTTTTGTTGAATGACATTGCTTTTGAAGTGCATACGAGTATTAATGGAATTGAAAATTTTAGTCGTTACCGTAAAGAAATCCGTTGTAGTTTCAATAACAAGTTGAGTGCAAAAAAAAAACAAGTGCATATCGCAGCAATTTTAATAAAAAAAAAAAATTTTAATTATTTTTCCTTTGTTTAATTCAGCATTTATCAAAAAACAAACTAACTACTAAAATTGGAAAAATATGTCTTTTATAGCCTCTCATTAAACAATGGTCTGAATACTTGTTCACTTTTGCTCCATATTATGTGGCATCATGCCTCTGTCGTACGAATGTTGTTTATAATTATTGTTACTGATAGATTTGTGTTTTGCAAATAATAAATGTTTATTAGTACTTTCTTAGATGCAAAAACAAAAACAATAATATTTCATTAAAAAGAAGAGTACAATATATACTTGTATAAATAAATGGAGCACAGCAAAAGAGTTGATTCTCTTACTACTAATATATGCATGTTTGTTTCCCAATAATAAGGGAAAATTTTAAGCAATAAGGTTTTACTGTTAAATAATGACGACCCTTAATGCAAACAAATTAATTTGTTCAGTTTTATCAAAACCTAAGTGAGTATACGACTATACTGGGTGGTCCAGATTAAAATCAAATTAAAAACAAATCAAGACCTGGGAGGCCTGGAATTTTTCGAAATAATGCTTTTGAAAGTGCGCCAAAGATAGCCACAACGATGGAAGAATCTTTAAATACAACTGCTTCGGCTGCCACAGTACGTACATATATGTACAAAACGAGCTAGCTGTAAATCCTGTACTACTAGAAGGAAATGTTTCGTTAGCGAAGCAAGTAACAATAAAATAATACGAGCAGATTTTGCAGTTGAATAGGAAAACTAAGGACTTGACTTCTGGGATGAAGTAATTCTTTCAGACGAGTCAAAATCTAACATTTTTGGCAAAGATAGGAGTTCGAAGGTATGGAGACAACCACATGAAACTTTGAATCCAAAAACACAAGGACAACAGTAAAGCACAGATGTAGTGGTGTTATGGTGTGCGACTGTATGTCGACGTTTGGGGTTAGTAACTTGATCATAATCGATGACATAAAGTCCTTCGCATGCTAGTAACACCACCACAGATCCCCGATCTTAACCTAATAAAACACCTTTGTGATCATTTGGACAAGAAAACACGTCATTGCATCAAAGCCTCATTTATAAGCCTTATTTCTAGTGGAATGGCAAGAAATATCAAGTGAATATCTGAAAAAGTTGACGTATTCCATACCAGACTGGCTTAATGAAGTTAACAGGCTTAAAGAGTACTCAACAAAGTATAAGCTGGGTCTTATTTGTGTAAAGACTTCTAATATTTTTCTTTAAGGTTATCGACACTTTTGGTGTGCCCATTTCATTTGTAGCGGAAAATTATTATTTTTTTTTTCTGAATGAAATATTCCTATTTTTGCTGTTGCTTTTAAAAAAGTAGAAAAAGCCATTTATTATTTGCAATGAAACTGATAACATAAACATAATTTCCTTCGAAAAATGCAAAACAAGCTTTGGTAGCAAAAGTTTTGCTGCACACTGTATATTATAATATGGGGTGGGCCAGAATGCATGACACTATCGGAAAGAGCAATATATTTTGCAAATGGCGTCGAATGTCAATTTGGTTTTAACATTTGTGAAGCAACCAGAGTTAGAATTTCTGTGAATAAGTAATGGAACGCTATACTCCTGAAGAACGCGGAATAATCGTCACGATATTTTTGATGAACAATTCGTCAGAGATTTTGTAGCATTTACGAGGTCCATTTCCACCTTTGTGAATACATGAACAAACGAAATTTGCGGTTGTGAGGCAGGGTTTTTTTTAACGGCGCGGACCAAACGGTCACTGTGGATGGTGAGCAATGAATTTTTTATTCCTCAATTTAATAAAAAGGGTTTAAACGATCAACTCTTATTTGTATAAGATCTACGCTCCAAGAATGGATCATTTTCCTTACTTTATCTCAGCTGATCACAGACGTTTATGCGTTTCATTAGATCAATTTCATTCAATTAATTCGGTATCCAAACATCGAGTTTATTTACGAAGCCAAGCGATTTCAAATGGCCACGAAACTTTTAGAGCGGCAGCTCGCTCCAGAACTGTTGAATGTATCATCTCGGAAGGCCTACTGGAGCGATGAAAATTTACCATCACCAAATCGGGTGATCCAGTACTGGCAGTAGTGTTTCTCGATAATATTTCTGTCGTAAGCTTTACGCAACTTTAAAATTATCCATGATCGAACCACGATTGCAAGCACAAAATTCCACCCAATTGTGTCAGCTTTTATTTTGTTTTAGGTTAAGTGTCAACAACAACTGAACAAACATTTGACATATATATCACGCTCAGATACAAATAAATGCGGCCATCTATTCAAAAAAACGCAATGGATGGCTTTTTGAACCCGATATACTCGTACTGTATTAAAGTGATTTAATTGCAGAAATTTCTCAAATGAATAAATAAATACAATACAAAAAATAAACAGCTCTCAGACTTGATAAAACATTACTAGGGACAACAATATGTAGGAAGCCAAGTAATAACTGCATAACGATGATCTTGAACTTAACAAAGGTTCAGGAGTTCCTCTTCCAACTGTCATGTGCCCATTCAGGCATTTTTGTTTCCCTTTCTAAATAATTTATCCTGTTTACAAGCACACAAATGAGGTTTTTAGTTCTTTTCCTTTTCGTTGCTTTACTCGTATCCTTTTGTTTTTCATCTCGAGTAGTTGTTAAGTAGTCTTGAAGTAAGACAAGGGATTTTATTTTATTTTCGCTTTCTTTATAGTGTACTCGTATATATGTTTTTGGTAATATTCTAACGGAAAGAAGGATGTACGCTATTGAGAAGAAGGGGAAAATACAAATCTTTGTACGTATGTACCGAAACAAGATACAAAGTGGATTCCAGCAGGCATCATAAGATTACAAACGGAACTCATTTCTTTCGGCAGACACAATTAAAGTGCACATGCCATTAGTATTGTTTGCTTTGATATGTTTTCCATTTAATTTACATTTACATGCACTTTTACCTAAAAACCCCCGTGGTACTTGCACGTTTCTATCCACACAATGGCCGTACTTGAGTCCTTAGCGCCATAGTCATTGTTCTGATTCCTTTCGTGTAATTTGGAGAAAACCTTTGGATACTCGCAAATTTGTCTAGACTTGTACTATAAGTGTTTTGCATATTGAACGCTATTTAATACGTGTCTCATTTTTGTGAAAGGGAAAATTCGTAGTTAGGTGGACATCTTTGTGGGTTGCATGCCTACCCATATTGTTTGGATGTAAAATCATGAAGAATCCAGTTCCAGTATTCTGTATGAATCGAAACACCACTCACTCGTATCTTGTTGTAGTTAACGGACTATTACAGAGAACTCGGACGATACAACACCGAAGTGGTGCTGTGAGGAAATTTGACGTCGAACGTCTGCAATCGACTACAAGAGACTGTTAGAACCTTTTCTCATCAAGTATTTATTTATTTATTTAAGCTTATTACAAGCAATTCTTAGATTCTAGACTTTAAGCTAACGGTTAACGGAAATTATGAAGTGAGGCATAGGTGGAAAGTAGAATGTTCTTGAGGGACAGTTTGCTGAGGTGGTAGCCGAAGAGAGCCAGAATATCATTAGCTTCACGAAGCATTCTAGATATTGGGTTAGGGTGTCTGTAATTCGTTCTGTGAGGATTGGACCGGAAAAGTGGCACAGACCTCAGATTACGTAGGTTGGTGTTAAAAGATATAAGTTGAAGTAAAGCAGAACAATCAATACTACTAACTAAGATTTCATCTTTGATAAAGCCGATCAGTATATGGTGGTAAGTTTTGGTTATCATCTCAGGGAAGTCCAAGTAAAGCAAATTGTAAAAGCCTGCACTGTGCATGCTGTAGTAAATGCTTGCATATTCAAGAAGAGTAGGCCAATCCAATCGAAAAGTAACATAAGGATTGGAAAACTCCTTAGACAAGCGCTTATTGAAGCCAAGAGCTTCTTTTTTTATCATGCTATTAACATGAGAACGGAAATTGACTTCCTTATTGCAAATAATACCTAATTCCCGCAACTCATTCACTAAGGCGATATACATACGAGTATTAAAAATCGGATAGCAAAGAGTTGAAGTAGCAGAGCGCTTAAGGATATAAGTTATAGCCTGACAGTTATTGATGTTGAGGTCAATGAAATAAAATTCTTCTGACACAGAGTAAAAAATCTGTCTAGAACTTGATGCACTTGTAGACAGCGCAGTGCAGTCTGAGGAAGTTGATCTATGTATGCCTAAAGATTTTCATATCAAGCCAATACCGCTAATAGTCACAATAAATAATAAAGGACTAATTTGGCTACCTGGAGGGATACCAGCTGAATCTTTAGTTGGATCAGAAACCATGGACCTCAATAGAATATATTAATGTCGTTCTGTTAAGTAGGCTTGAACCCACATTATAAAGTTTATTTGTCAACCAATAGCTTTTAATTTCAGAAGGACTATACCATGAGAAATTCTAACAAAGCTTTGCTGAAATCGGTGTCGATCAAGTCAACTTCTTTCCAGATTCTAGTGCACATAAAGTGCTTGATACGAATTCTTTTATGTAGATGGTTGTAGATCTACCTTTGAGAAATCCATGTTGGTTTTGGGAAACAATAGATTTACAATGGAAAGCATTATGTCATAAATAATGCTCTCAAGAAGCTTAGGTGTGTTATGTGAAAGAGCTTAGCAATTGGTCGGTAGTTGGAAATATCGTTTCTGCGACCCTTTTAATGTAGGGGAATAATAAAAGGCCTTTGCAAGGTTGAGGGAAGTAATCCCTGGGTTATAGATAGCTAAAAGGACGCAGTAAGAAGTCCAACTAGATGCATTTTACATTTATTAAAATATGTAAGAGGAAAATCGTCAGAATAATCATCTTTGAGGTTTATTATTTTTATCTTAAGTTGTTCTAACGTTATAGACATTGATTCCAAAGTTGTTTGTGGCAGCTATTTAAGTAGGAAAAGTAAGAATGATCGGGCTTTGGGTATGGATGGCGATCGTTTGGCTAAAAAAAAATTGTGAAGAGATTTGCAGTTATCGAGAAAATTAAGAAAGGATGGATCTTCTTTTAGATTTAATGAACTGAAAGAATCGTCAGTCCACTACCACCGCCACCATACTTATTAAGAATAGAGCGCAGCTCTTTATTATATCGTGGTGGTGAAGATGAGGGAAAACTTCGGTATAAAAGGAGGTGAAATCATTGTTAACCGTAAGGTTGACGCAGTTACCTGTGATAGTGGCGAAGAATAGGTCGAGTTGTCTGCCAATGCTATTAGTCACGCCACTTAATTGATATAGACAAGAGTCAGTATGGCAGTCGATGAAACGATTTTTTTTTATCAGAGGTGGGATTTGCTGCGGTCTAGGTAGACTAGAATTACCTAAAAAAAAATAACAACATCGTTGGGATCAGTAGAATTCAAAATATACAATGGTTTATATCAACGGCTAGCTGTGAAAAACATCTGGAGAAATCCTATGCTGACAGCATATTTAGCACCATTGTCAATAGTATATCAGAGACATCGCATCTTATGTTTCGATCATAACAACGAAACTGTTCGTTTAATGAAGAGTGTCGGCAAGCACATGCAGCAAAACAGCAAGCATACAAAGCACCGCTGCAAGGAAAGGACTCAGAGCTACTCACGAATACTTTGAGCGAAAAAGACGTGAGGAGATGTTACAGTCACATTCGGTGCAGAAAATCTGGAAGGATTATTTCTGTAGACTATTTAACGACGAAGAAGACCAACACCTCGAGGTCAGTCAGAATGAGCCAACAACAACTCCGTCCACCCGACCAAGAAAAGATTTGAATAGCGATATCTTTAACAGACAGACTACATGCCGAATTATTTGATGCTGCGGGAGATGATTTGTTAAGGAGCATACACCAGCTCTTCTGCAAAATCTGGTCGAATGAATGTATGCCCAGTAAATGGAATCTCTGCATCGTTTGCTCGACTTTAAAGAACGGCGACCCTCTCAACTGCACAAACTACTGTGGAATCACTCTTCTTACTATCCCGTTCAAGATCCTACCTGCATTAACATGTAAAGGCTTAAAATTCTATATCAACAATCTGATAGGTCCTTACCAGTGTAGTTTTAGGCTTGCTAAGTTCACAATCGACCAGATATTCACCCTACGACAGACCGTTGAAAAATTGCAGGAATTTTAAATCGATTCTATCATAAGTTCATCGATTTCAAGGTCCTGTAAGCCAGCATTCACAGAAACAAGCTTTAAAGAGCCGTATCTAGTTTTGGCCAAACTCATCCGCTTGTGCAGGATGACAATGGAGAAAGCTCAGTGCTCCATTAAAGTTAATAATAGCGCCGCCGAAAAATTTGATGCCAAAAAAAGGCGACGCGCTGTCATGTGATTTCTCCAATAACATCAATTGCGCGAAACTTACAGGTATGAGTAAATATCAGAAGCATAGCATTTTAAAAAGTCTGTACAACTGCGACATGGACATTAAAGAATTCAGAGAGCTGTCACTGGTGCCTTTGCGGCAATTGATACAGATGCAGTGATTAATGAAGTGTGTGTTAGTTGGTATATGCTATTGACAAGAAAGGACATCAGACAGCAAGCCACCATAGGAAATTATAATTTTGAAAGGACTTTGTTTACCTAGTCTCCCCTGTGAACGGGTATTATCAAACAATCGAAAGAAGAATAATCGCTGTTGCTTTGGACTAAAAACTCAATTGAAAAATAAGCCCTTTTGACGAGCAATGGAGAAAGTACAGATCCTCAGCATCCCAGTCCTACTCCTACCCTAGGGCGGAGGTATAAACTTGATCAAAAGTGGATAAAATTGCCCTCGTTTCCATCCAGAGAAAAGTTCTTCGAGAACAAGATGCAACGATGAATCTATGGGCTATACAACTGCTTTGACCCTGCCAGAAGGTCAATTCATCTGCTTAAATGGTTTTGTCACATTGAGCGAATGAACGCAAATCTTCCGTCCTGGAGATTTTTCGAATGCATCCCGGAGGAACGGCGAGGAAAAGGAAAACCTGACGTAATTTAAAAGCTACAGTACACAACTCGTATGTTTGAATCAATCGATGGACAACGGAATGGAATCATCCAGTTCTTCCATATATAGCTTTGAAAACTCTAATATAAGGGCCCGGAAAAATAAATTGTTAGTTCCTTGTATTTCATTTTAAATGCGCTTATTTCGTCCTTTCCTGTTCTGTGCAAGGTTGGCTTCTTGCGTTGCCACTGAACTCGATATTCTGCAATCGGCTATATTCGCTGTGTAACGACGTTTATGTATATCTAGAGCATATGTATGTTCATTGCCTCATTCACGCAAATGTTAGTCCTTTGGAAGCAAGTTCGGCTTTCAATATTCTCATATGATACGCAGAAATTTGTTTACAGTGGTTTAAACTTTCAGTGGCACTTCCTAGATCTACATCCATAAAGCGGTACAAATTGCTTCTTGAAGTGGAGTTTCAGTTAAGTTTAATCACTAACTTCATTTTGAAAAGACCTACCTTTTTTTACATATATTGAATGCGTGGTGATCACGGCAATTCTTGGGGAGTAAGGTAGGGTACATTCGTACCTCCTGACCAAACCGCTGAAGAAAATATTGCTTGTTTTGAACAAGGAGATCTCATTCGTATTGCCACAGGTAGAGTTGAAACAAATATGGATTTAGGACACATCACTTAGCATAAGTAATAAGCCGTTTTGATAACTAACTGGCCAAGTTGTCTGAAAATTTGTTCAAGACCATCTAAATTATTAGAGGAATTGCGATCATGATATAAACCAAAGCGTTAGCTTGGGTTCCTTTTCAGAAATTAAACTTAAAAGTTTGAAATACACGACAGTTGTAAGTCTGTTTCCAACATACGTGTCGCAGTGTTATCCGCGTATTCGTAAATCATTTGGCTTTGCCATGTTTAATGAAGTGTAAAGACATTACCAAACTCTTCAGCTTACTAACAAGGTGAATCAAAATACGTAGAGTCGCCTGAAGAATGATATTGAGGTATCATTGGTTGCATTTATACGTGTTAATGGACATTAAAAATGGTAATAAATTTAATTAGCTATTTCTAGATAAACTGCAATTAAAATACTAAACATCTTCCGAAAATGGTTCAACACTAATAGAAACAAAATAGGAAGGGTCAATTTTCAATCTTAACTATGTATTAGCAAACAATTATGAAAAGATCGCAAAGTCCTTGACCTAAGTTACAATGTAATCCAGAAAGACCCCATTACATGACACATTAACGTCACTGCGGTCCTTGAGATGTTTAATGGCTGTGAAAATTCCCTTTAAGATGAAGGGGAAAAAATCTCTCAATGGTCAAAAGTTAAAACTCTACTCCAATAACACATGATATCACATCCAACAAGAATTTGAAAATTCTACGTTTTCTACTCTCAAGCATACATGTTCATGTACATATCACACATCTGATTCTGCACTCAACGCATTCACAGTCCTGCTTTATGTTCAAGTCACTCATGTGAAATAATTTCGTATTTCTAAGAAGCTCCTAGTGAAATAGATGAATGAAATGTGAAATGATGATGGGTGTCCATTAAGTCGTTCCCACATCATACCTATCCAAATGGGCCATTGATGTGGTACCATTCTTAGGAGAGAATACACTTACGTACAACAACAAGCAAGTTGTCGCTACCTGGATTTTTTCTAGTCTTTAATTCTTTTTTTCCATTTTGTGCACTTTGCTTTAAAGCTTAAGATTCTAAGGGCGGAATAATTTCATGGAACCTTCATTGCATAGTAATGCCAACCCCTACAAATAAAGCAACGGAAATATATACAATCACATGGCTGAGAGTTTGGTGAAGACTACCTACCATATGTTGTACAATATTTTGTCGGAAATGGCCTTTAAGATGGAATTACCATCACAAACTATTCCTTTAGTAAATATACGAGTACAAATACATACCATATATTTGCAGATGGATACATTTTGCAGGCTTATATATTATACGAAATACAATCTGCTACATTTGATTTCTTATTTTTTGACTATTCGTTTCCTTTTAAACATTTGCCACATGTTTAGGCTTCTTATAAACAATCCATAAGGATTATACAGCAGATTATACATTTCCGATTCAAAACAATTTTAATATTTTTTTTCTAAATCCAAGCTGTGATTAAATATGATTAAATATGCGGATCTATGCACCAATCCCTATTTTGGATCACCTCCATAGTAATGGCAAGGGATTGCTGATGATTTTGCGTTTGCATGATTCAATTATTTTTCCAACCTCGGCTGGAACTTGAGCTTCTATTGCTAATTTGAGCGAATTTTCCAATAACCTTCATTGAATATGGCTAAAGCAGCTGTTTCTTAATGAAAAGACCTCTGCAAATGCTCCTTTATGTTTCTCGTACGATCGACTGTCGTATACATATTATCCTAGTGGCGCATTTTTTTATACGCGTTTCGAGTAGTTCATTGATTGGTCTTGGGAAATTACAACGGTCGTTTCTTATTTACCCTTTAATGTTATGACTTCCTGTTGAGAAAATATGTAGCTGTTCATAGATAGTAACAGTTTACGGGTAAAATATTTCCAACAGGTATAAAGAGTGAAAATCAATTGCAAAATGTATAGCCTCATCCTAGTGATCGCCAGTGTATAACAAACCTTCAATTTAAAACGACAGTTTTCTGGCACATTGTGCTGTGCCATTTAAATCATCATCGTAATTTGCTCTATAGTTAAATTTCACGCACTTAATGAAACACAGAAAAGACTGTGTTTTTAATCCCATTTTCTCCATTATCCAATTACTCGTATTAATAGGTTCCTTAAGACTTGTCAAGTTACTGCTTATGATAGCGCTATCATCGGTGAAAATAAGAGAGGTCGGACCGGACTTGTTGATGTGCTGCTTCATTAGAAAAGCAACATACCTTGTGCACTGCCCTGGTGTACTACAATTATAATCTAGAATTCTACAGCTTTTTTAGGTGTGCATTTCATTTTCGTCTTAGCGCAATCATACATGTGGCACATTGTTCTTATATACATATCGGGTATATACATAGATCTTAGCGATACCCATTTTAGAACTCTAGAAACCCTACCGAATGCTCTTTCTAATTGAATTTGAAGCAATTGAAGACAAATTGCGGATATTTCAAAGCGTCGTAATCTTTCTCCAACATTATCCATAAATCTTGAACTCGTTATAGGCCGTTTTGACTGGTACGGAGTTAAACAATATTTTGTTAGTAGCTATCTATATTTTAATAGTATGCGATATTAGTTTTATCAACCGGTGCGTGGTTATTGCAATTTTTCGTGTCGCTTTTGCTTTTACAAAAGTCGACACCCAGCTCTTGAGAACTGAACGGAAGCGATTGACTGCTTGCGGACTCGGGTGCAGTCGCAATGTTCTCTTCATTTTAGGCGTTTCGCTGTCTTACTGTCACTGCAACAATATGGAGTCAATAGATCGATTCGAGTCTTTTCACTAAACGCATTATTGCTCCCTTAACGGTCAACATTATGCAACGTAACATAACCAGTCATGATTTTGATAAGAAATCTGGATGCAATAGTGAATAATATGGAGCAAAAATGTGACATCCGTCAAAACGTGGCTTGCTATTGGCAAAATCAGGCGCTTCTAATGAAAATGCTTTCTCTCTATCTGGCCGCTGATTGACTTTTACTTATGTTATGCTTATTGAAATGACCTACGCATTTGTAAATGATGTGGTTTATGGAGACTTTTACTTTTGCTTGAAACGCTAAAATACTATTTTGAAGGTGTCAACCGCCCATCAATAAAATTTCAAAGAATCTTCCTTGTACATTACCTGATGTCCATATTTAATCCAATGTAAGGAAAGTTTAAAAAAGAGTGTACGAGTATACAATACATACATATGTACATATATGCTGTGTTCTTTTCTTTTTGTTTATTTTTCTTGGACAAAATGAAAAGTACACAGTTCAATTCAAAAATTGGTTTTATTAAAAGATTAATGAAATTTACAAAGCAATCAATGGATAAAGATGTTAAACTTGAATTTACAAAGAGAAGTTTAGCTTAGCACTTTGCGATTTATCTCGAGGTCGGTTCCGTTTTAAGGCACAGAAGAGAGTTCCGTTTGAAGTATGCTTAACATATCGAAGGGAGAAAAATATGGCTTTTGGCTTGAAACGTGTACGTTTTACTTCAATTCTACAATCGGCCACCCTGAAGATGCATCTGATTAGATGCTTATCGCAGTACTTCGGGCCTCTTCATCCTCATCGCTTTTATCATTGTGGTCTAATTCCTTCCAACGCATCATATGGTCAGCGGCTGTCCTGTTGTCCAATTCTGTTTTGCATTGTATATATCGTGTCTATTTACTTGTATGACCTCATAAGGCATTTTGGAAACAATTTTTGTCCTTGTGTATTTTGGTAATTCCTGATTGAATTTTTTGTATCTGATCTTTTGCTGTTTTTCTTATCTGCAGATATGAGTACCGATTTTATTGAGTCTTTCAATTTTAAATCCATTTCGTTAAACATCTTCACTACAGAAACAAGTGGGGTGGGGTGGTGTAGTGGTACTAGCAATAGCTTCTCACTCGGAGGGTCAAGGTTCGAATCCTACCCACTAACAAGTTTTTCAAGTTTCTTATTTGTGTAATTGGAACTCAGACAGAACAATTCTGCGTGTGAAGGCATAACACTGACATGTAGATTTGGCTGTTGTAGACTTTCATGTACAAAAAAATACTGTGAATTATAATTTTCGAATCACTCTGAGTGAAGAAAAAACTCTCCGTCCTATTCGGACTCCCACCCCTGGAGAGCGAATATCGAAACCAAACACACTTGAGTTTCAAACCACTACAAAAAACCAATTTTCCCTTTCTCCTTCTTCTACCTTTCCGCCCACGCCCTGGCAACAGTAAAAGGGTATCAACCCCTTAGGCGCGCGTAAATTATAAAAAAACAAAGAGTTTAAATGGAATCCTACTGGTGCTTCTAGACGGAATTTAGTTAATAGCCCTCTGTAATCTTGAAACGTGTCTCTACTACTTTAATGTGCAATATCGCGCGAAGAACAATAATCTCTAAAAGAATTTGCAAAAACGCTGATCTCATATCTGATTCAATTCGGCGAGGATTTCCAAAAATCTCTGTCGTAGTATTTTTCACAGGATAAATCCATGTAAATTTTTTAAAGGGGTCTACTACAGCGGATATTGGTAACTCTTTGCAAAGGAAGCTAGAGGTCCTAAGTTATTCACATTGTACGTGTCTAAGTGCTGGCGCATTTTATCGATGGGGTTAAGAAATAGATCCCTTTTCCCGCAGAATGCAAATAGTATAATTCCTACTTACCTTGGGTACACGCTTAGACAAATTAGGAAACTGATGATGAAAAAGTTCAGCTTGATGATGTTTTCCACTTATGTATTTCCAAAATGATAATCAAGGGACATTAAGAACCAGATTCCTCTGCCGACATTTCGGAACTCAAAGCAAATATAATATTATCCATTAATAAATTTTAGACGCTTCATCGTTTGCTTGGGCTTTCCTCACGAGTTGTAATGAACCATCCTTAATCGCTAAAACGGCTGCTGGATAACGAATAACTTCGTCTACATGCGGCATTACGGATCCAGATGTTTGTTGCAGTAGAGTCCAATGGGCGATCCTAGAGTTGTGAACTTTCCCGTCATTATTAACCAACCGTGTGGGTCTCCAATACATATGGTATATTGATGTTTTGTGGTCCAAAAAGTAAGTTCATAGTGACACACGTTGCATTGGCTGTCTTGGCTTGTACACAGAAATCAGTTTTTGTACTTCGTTTCTCATATCAGTATCTACCATAGTATTAAAATTCCGTTTAAGGGTTCATATTCTAAATCTGCTTCAATAAGATTGATTCCAGCTAATGGGTTTTATGTGTCGTTAATTTTTTGATAGATTGTTGGTACTCCATTTTCAATAAATAAGCTCACAAATATAACACAATTTTTCCCCAACAAAATTTCGTGTGAAAGCCAAGCGTCCGGTAAGAAGTGACAGAGAATATGATAATTCTCATAATTGATCTGAGTTTCAAGAACTAATGCGTTAAGGGTGCGCTTATTTTGATCACCAAAACTCACTACGGAAATTCCGTCGTATTCCATGTTATGTATGCCTAGATCTTTTCGTACATTCTCTATTGCAATGATTATGTCACTACCTTCGTTAACTAACACTTTCATGTCTGGGAGACTGATTTTGTTAACCCTAGTTCCAACAGCACTTGGACCTTCATTTTCATCTCTCTTTTTCTGTGAGTAATTTGCGGGCAAATGTCTGAGCTCATTGCACCGAAAACACCTAGTTCCTAAGACCTTATTCGGACACTCCTGAGTTTGGTGGGACAAACCTCCACAGTTTTCGCATTTAGTCTGATAATTAATCCTAACACTTACAGTTGATTTCGTATCGTTATGTCTTTTGTGGTGATTGACTGTTAAGCTTTCGTCCGTTCATATGACTTAAGATTTTCTTTAAGTTCACTAATATTCTTTGCCTGATACAATTTACTTTTGTTTAGTACATCATCTGCTATCTTAGATATTATGTAATTTATTAAATGTAGCCCTTCTATATTACAACACCACGAGCTGCTATTTTTTTTTATTATGAAAATACTTGTGAAGCGTTTCGTTGCTCACACATCTCGTCGTTTCAAGAATCTTATGAATGCTTTCTATTTAGCTCTATTTTATCAGAGTCTTTTCTAAGCATTGATTTCAAACTACTCCAACTACACACGCCTGTGTGTTTCCAGAGCCAACCGGGAAGCCCCTACTGGCAATCTTGGAGTGTAAAGGTACTTTCGAACGCCATTCCACCCACAAACACAAATACATTTTTCAAACACTTAACCCAGGCATCATGGAACTTTTCACGTTCACCACTAAACCTATTTCAGGCTTCTTTAATGTCTTTAAATTTAACATTATTCTGAACTAGCTATTTTTTCTGACCTCTATTAGGACCTGTACTATTTGAATCTTGGATTCCCTTAGACTTTTTCGCATTATCACTGTCGTTGCTTATCATGTTGTATTCGTTGCGGATTTCTTCCTAACCTTGGCTTGTAATCCGAGTGACCTCGATTTCAGATATTTTAAACCCTTTTCCTCATTCTTCTTCACTTTCCTGGTCTATTGCTACCTTCTATTGACTTTCAAAATTACACTGCTCCTTGGGATCTTCTTCAGACCTAAGATGAGAATCCCCTTGTTTGGTCACGCTTTCCAATATTGCAATCAGATCTGTCTTAAAATTATATACAATGGGAAGATTACGACTCTTCAAAAAAGCCTGCTGTTGCTTTATATTGTAGTTAGTGAGTGTGAATCCTCTGGTGTTGATGTACTCATTAAATGGCGATTCAAAACAGTTTCACCTTACGCTAATAAATTTAATTTATTAAATTTTTAATCTTTTTTTCAAAATTCTTATCATGCAAAAATTTATTTATTTATTTATGTTCCTTTTCATGCAATACCGTTTAAGTTACGTTACGTACGTAAATACATACATAATATCTACAGTGATAAACATTCATTTAAACGCAGTGAGATCATACTTTGTAATATTCTTTTCACATGCTTAGGAAAAAAGAAATGAAAATTATTTTTCTTCCAAACACATGCTCATACAGCGGCGACAAAATATAGTAAACAGCATAGCATAGTATGAAAATCGTTAATCACGTGATTAAACACAAAAACATGTGTTTTTGTTATAAAATACCATAGTGTTTTTGTGTTACGAATATATTGTTTGCCATCCCTGTTTACAAAGGGCTGAATTTTCCCTTGCAAAATTATTTGTCATAAAAAATTAAAAACCATTTTGCTAAGGCACGTTAGTTTAGTACAAGCAATTTAAATGGCACACCCTTTTAATTTGCTTGTTTTTGTTATATTTTAAGAGCTCCTGTTTTATTTTGCTGAGGTAATTAGTAATATAAAGTTGTTCTGTTAGTAATATTGAAAATTAAACAAAATTTTAGTATGGGTAGTGGTGAACAATCAACAGAAAGCTTTTAACAACGCGAGTTGGACTTAAAAAATGGGGCCTTTCATTATCTGCAATATCACAATGTTGGTGTATTCAAGGATGAAGGTTAATGTTCAAAACTAAATTCAAAAAAGTCGGAAGCGAAAACCCATAGGACGGACCGATGCCGCCATTGTTTGTCTGAGAAAACTGGATTCTTTCATAACCGAACACAAAATAAAGCAAGAAATTGAACAGCAAATTAACGTTAATCTTTCTGTAAGCATAGTTAAGAATCACCTGATAGGAATAAATTATTCAAACGCATTGCTAGGATAAAAACACCCGATAAAAACTAGGTTTTGACTCGGAATCGAAAACGCCGTTTGTAGTTTTCGAGGGAGTATCTTCGTAAAGAGCCCAATTGGTGGAAAAATGTTTTGTGGACTGAGGATTCGAAGTATAATCGCTATGGATCTGAAAGGAAACTTTACTCGTACGTACGTCGCGGAATTAACTAGAAGTGTAGTCATAAATACAACCACAAGACCCTAAAACACGTAGGAAGCAGCGTCGTTGTTTGGGGTTATTTTTCTTATTTATCAGATAGATGATATTATGGACCAAACTAAATACAAGGAGATCCTATGCAATACAGTGCTTCCATATGGAGAGGACGAATTGCAGCTGAAATGGAAATTTCAGCACGATAATGAATCGAAACCTACGCCTGAGTCGGTGAAGCAATCATTATTGGATCAAAAACTTGATGTCTCAAGTTGTATAGCACAGTTCCTGGATCTCAAACCGATTAAGAATTTACGGAACCACGTTGGCAAGACCATTATCAAATGTGCAGCTTTAAATTTGAACCAACGCGGAATTAATTTTTAAAATTCAATGCACTCTAGTGATACTAGTCGCAGAAAATTTTAAAATTAAATATTAAACACTTACATATGCTATTTATTTTGTTACCACTGTATGTGCACCGTTATGGCCGTTTTTTCCACAGAATTCTCTGTGTGCGTATACCTGTTGTATAATGCAACCAAAGGACTTTTGAATACACAATTTTACAGCTCAAAGTTTCAGTAGCAGCATTTGCGGCATGTATTATAAATTTATTTGCCTTTTGTTCTTCATTGTTTTTTTCATAGCTTACCGTATGGATATTTCAATGAGTTAAGAGAAATAAAATAATTGTTTATTTAAAGAATTTAAACTCGAATATAAAAAGGAAGCTTAACTTAACGGTTTGCGATTTGTCTCGATTCGGTTTCGTTTAAGGCATAGAAGAGAGTGTCGTTTGACGAAGCTGGAGAGAGTGGTCCACGGTGTTGCTATTACCCTCACAACAACGATCGCATGTTGTATCACTGACTCCTTTGCCTCACACATTTAGGTGCTTAACAAAAGCATTTACTGCTATTAGGATTCAGAATTGTTACCGCCACTGATGAAGCTCTCTAATATAATTATTTATCTTATAAATCTATAATAAATTTATTTTACTTGCTGTGTCCAGTACTCAATTTATGAATTAATCTATTACCTAGTTTATGTTACTTTCTTTCCTTCTTTTTCTTCAGACCATCAGCGAGTAAAGTTTATCTTTCCAATCACTAATTTTGTGAATGCTATTCATATTTAAACCTGGTTTCCACACCATAAAGTAAGCTTTCGCTAGAGTTATATTAATTGAAAGAATTTCAATGAATTCCATACTCGTATGCACCCTTTAAACATAGGAATTTTAACTGTGAAGTACTCAGAATAAATTCTATTGTTGGACATCCAGTACAAAATCCTCCAGAAACTAGGAGTAGTTTCACCACTAGGTAGCGGATTACTCTAACAGTGAGTGTTGTTTCAAATACCACTTCTTCTTAAACTGAAAATAGCTTTTAGAGTACAGTCCATAATATTAATATCAAGTACTAGGGAAGGCATTTGCGAAGGCTCCTTCACACTGCCAAAAAGCTAACAGAGCCTTCGAGGTTTTCGACGTTTAGCACAAATACGAGTAGTAGTGCGTTTTAGATAAATCAGACTAGTCAAATTTGTCTTTCTCATTTTTAGAGGATTGACTAAAAGCCCACTTCTGGTGTACCAATCGCTGCTTGCACTCGGCTGCTTGCCACATACCTGTAGCGGCAGAATGCAGTCTTGCTGGTTTACTCCGCCTTAACATATTGGCCGCATTTAGCATTCGCAATCAGTGTCCAATTCCTTAGCATTGCTCTTATCCACGAATCTATTGATTAGTGTGCGCCATTTTGTCTGACCGAGTTACACATGCCGACAAAAGTTGCGTTGTCGAAACACCCTTAATGCAGATTATAATGTTTTGAAAAATGAAAGTCGACCATTCAACATGAAAGAAGTTCGACTGATAACTCTGAAGTTCTTGTGGGGCCTTTAGTCATAATTTTTTGATTTTCGGTAAAAAGGCTTATTTTAATGTTTGAAAAGTTTTGGGTATGTATGCATGCTACTCTTACATTTACTTCGGAAAAACCTTTCAAATTTGGTGCACCGTAAATAGTAAATAAGTTTGAAATAGATTAATAAAAACTT
This sequence comes from Volucella bombylans, assembly GCA_949129095.1. Lineage (NCBI taxonomy): Eukaryota > Metazoa > Arthropoda > Insecta > Diptera > Syrphidae > Volucella > Volucella bombylans. Next base: position 198,059,557 of record OX422140.1, on the reverse strand, counting down.
GAATGTACTCGTAACAATTTATTACATTGGATTTTAGTTAGAGCGTTCCGAAGAATTTATAGTTCTTCTTTCACTCACTGTGTCGTTCGCCTTCTCGTTTCACAGAGAGAGAGAGATCTTTGGTTCAAGAAGTTCGATTTTGCTTTACACTCTTGACCAATAGTATGTGTCACTGAAAATCTTTCTATTGTAAAAGATGGAACCAGCATTTTTTCCATGATGTTTATGTATTTTTTTAAGTCCATACGACTATCCCATACGAACATTTTCCCGAATCCGTCCACAGCCATTTTCCCACAGATTATAAAGCTACCTTCGCTATGCTTTACAGTTGCCTCCACGCATTCTGCGTTGCCTTCTTCACCAGTTCTTCACCTCACAAAAGTTACCACAGGGTTAGCAAACAACTGCAATTTTCCAAAAAAGTATATTTTTTAAAAATTTAAATATTGTATAGTAGCTGACATGAAAATTGTGTACAACTATTCATGTTCAGAATTAAAGGGTTTCATTATGTCGCTCACTTAAAAGTTTCACTCATATGGCCACTAGACGTTACACTAATTTTCCTCAGCAAAGGCGACACTTTTTTTTCGAAAATCTTGTTTTTTTTTCTCGTCTTACAACCTTTAGCCCCAGGTTCTCTAAGCCTTCTACTAACGATTCTAGTGAAGTTTTTTTTGTTTTTCCGTTTTGTCAGCAGCTAGCTGAGATGATGTTTTTTTTACAACTTTTCAAAAGATGATCTTAAGCCGGTCCTCCTTATGTGTGGCCGGTTTTTTCCTGCCTGTTCTTTTACGATTCAGGTGAGATTTAGTTTCCTGAAAACATTTCAATGTCATTGTAGTTCTTGTGTAATTCATATAAAAAATTCATTTTCACATGTTTTGATAGACCAATCTCCGTTTTTGTTGGCATTTTAGGAAGATGTGTTAGTAAACTTTAAAATCGCGGCAGAATAATGCTACCTTACACGTGGTCTGTAAACCTCAAGAAACAAATAGTGCACTGATCGCGTACTGCACATGCTGCTGAATATGGTAAAAAAAAAATATTTTCATTCATTACTGGGTTTTCCTAGATATGAAACCTGTTTTTACAACCTCATTCCAAATTCTGTTAAAAGTAGGCAAATTATTACAGGAAGCAATAAAAAAATAGTTTTCTTTTGAACGGATTAGGCGCAGTTGGTGATTAAGCTACATTTTAAATATATTTTGTGAAAATTTTATTAAAAAAGAAAATTGTATTGACTGGAGTTATTCTTATATTGCTGTAGACCCATTTTCGAGTGAGATTCTACTGTAACTTATGGCACTCGAAACGTGTAACGTATAGAAGATTACGTAAAGTTTTTATGAATTCGGTGTGTTATGAATAAATTTTATTCCAGATACACTCTATATGACGAAAGCCAAAAAGGTATCTACGTGCGTAATGAAGAGAAGATACTTCAGCCGTATTGGGTGTTTGTTGTTGACTTGCTTGCATTTTAAACCATAGCATTTTTTCACCATGATGCTCTGAGATGCTCAGACGTGGTTCGACTGCATTAAAAATGTTTCGGCAGATAATTGGTAGAATCTAGAAGAAGTGAAAATTTCGAAAAACCTTGTTTAAAAAAGACAATTTTTCAAAGACTGATGATGACTGAACATGGAAACCAGAAGAATTGTTTTTATACCAATTTCACTTCTTCTAGTTTCCATCAAGGTCTTTGAAAAATTTTCTTTATTAAACATGACAATGTTTTTCAGACCATTGCAGTTTGGTTCTCGGCAAGAAAAATCTATAGATGGTATCTTTTATATTTGTTCTAATGTTGTTTTCGAATCTTGATGGCATAAGGTTATTTGGTGATACATATAATGAAAGCTTTCGATATTGTAAGCCACAATATATAATTGAGAAGTTTGAAAGGGATTGATTTCACGGTTTCATGCTTAATAGGCTTAAGTCTTTTCTCTCAAATAGAACGCAAAGTTGAACATATGAGGAAACCAGAAGTGACATTCAGTTTTAAATTTTGGAGTACTAAAGGGTTCTGTTTTGAGACCTATTTTTTTTCTCGTTTGAACGCTATTAAAATACAATTTTCTATTTTAATTTATTGGCTATAACTGGCTCCAATGCTTAGTCATATCCTCATGTATTGGATTGTAAGGATTGAAGTTGACAGACTGGATTTGTGTTTCAGCTTTAATTTTTCCAACTTTCGTTGACATACAATGATAAGTATTTTTTAATTCCAAACGCAGAAGAGTATATGGAAACCTTACTGACTCCAGGATGAGCTTTTCAAACCACATGCAGAATTTATGGGAATATTTTGGTTGCATGCTCAAATATTTTTACTACCTGAAACATGTGTGTTTGAATAAGATACCTACTTAAAAATATTTATTTTCGTATATTCCATTCCAATTTTGAATACGGCACTGAGTGATGGGGAAGCGCTTTTATGGTAAAATTCAGGCTCTCTTAGTTAACTTTTGTTTTTTTTTCTAGAAATCATATTTAGTGGCGATAGGCACTTTTTGCTCAGTGCGTTTGTGAACAAGCTAAATTCCCATTTCTGGTGTGAAGCAAATCCAGAATAAGACTCAACCACCGTATTAAGGCTGGTGGCACACTGAGCCTTTATTCTTTCAAAAATGAGGCTGAAACCAACGTTTCAGATAATGATTAGTGAATTACAGAGTTACGCTACGTGCCATGCTGTCCATTGACAAAATTTTAATGCAAAATGGACCAATGAGTTGGCCTCTGAGATCCAGCAATTTGGCGCCACTCGATTCCTTTTGGTGAGGCTATTTAATGTCTTTGGTGTATTATGATAAATCGTGAACTACGATATTAGGCTTTCCAAGTCAATATTTATAGTTTTAAATAGAGTATGAAATTAAACCCAAAATACTTGAAATTGTGACTTCAAAGTGAAACGACTACTGGATGCGTTTCGTTGAAAGCAGCCGAGGAAGCCACACGTCTGAAGTCGTACATAATGTTACAAAGTATTTTTAATAATGAATAAACAAAAATATGTTTGATTCAAATCCAATTCTTGTTCGGATCATTCCAAAAAAAATTCTATAGATCTTATGAAAACATTCTTTATAACTGGTTATTCTGGTCCTAGCTGCATATCTCTACGGCTGAGTATATACGAGTATATGGCCATATCTCTGTCAATTTTCATTGAATCATGGGTGAATCATTGATAATTATTAAAAATTCTAGCGGCCCATAACCTTTAATGAATTTTCAATGAAATAAAGGAATGAAGCAATTAGTGCATATTTCGTTTAACTAACAAAAATAGCATTTAAAATATGGTTTGTTTTATTTTTTTTGTGATGATCAGTGCGTAGTTTTGTATTGTTTTTGGGTCTCTGTACTATTCGGGTACGTCCGTGATTCCAATTCAATGTTTCGTCAACATATTTCTGTAAACCCTTTTTCGGAGTTTAAATGGATGTATTTCATTTGTTAAATTAATTCATTTAACCGATTGTCTCCAGAAATGCGAGTTTTCCAATAGTTCATGTCAATAAGGCATTTCAATATTCTAATAATCATGTTCAATTTTCCAATGTGTCATTAATATGCGAGTACGTAAAAAAATATCAAAAAAATAAATTTCTCCGCCTCTTTATGGGACAGGCTTTGCTAGTGTTGTGGTTTGCTCGAAAACCATTCATTCATGCATTTAATTTGTTTTGCAAATCAAGTCACATCGAATATTAATTAATTTTGATGTAATTATCCGCCTAATTAGCATATGATTTAGTCACAGCGAATAGGCTGCACGTCAAAGATTTAAAAGTGTGCTTTGATATCTCCTATTAAACTAACAACAAACCGCCTTATATAATAATAAACAATTACTCAATAAATATTGGTTTATTTCTAGAATTGCTTACTTTTCTAATTTAGTAATAATATCCGACGACAGACATGTTGATATTATGTTTGCGTGTTAGAATTGTCAACCAAAACGCAAGGATTAAACAAGTTTAAAGGGCATCTCGTTTAAAGTCGTGAGCCTGGCGTCTCTTCTTGTTGCGTTTCTGAGTCTGAAATAAAATCCATGCAGTTCAATTCATCGGTATATATACATGTACATAATACACCTTACATATATATATTGTGATAACCACTCAAATGTGAGCAGCGACATCTAGCAGAAAATGTCGAAACTCGAAGACTAGAAGATTTCGGTACTGGATTAGCAAAGTCTCGACTCGTGAGTGGAATCGAATTTTCTAGCAAATTGGAAATTGTATGGGACGCTGGATGGCGAGGATTGTTCTCGAAGTATGTCATTCGAGTATAAATACCAGCATCCCAAAGGTATGCAAATCAGTTCTAAAGTGTAATTTGAAGTGTTAATTAGAAGTGATTAAGTGGTTTAAGTAAAAGATAAGAAAAGTATAAGTGGTTGAGAAATTGAATTGTACTGAGAGAAAGAATTAAAAAGTGAATTGTAACTGTACTGAATAAAGGGATTTGTATTGAAAAGAATAAGTTCTATCATTTGTACCCACACAAACATTTTACATTGGTGTCAGAAGTGGGATAGGACTTATATTGTGTGTAAAAAAAAAAAAAAGTGTTTTCTGACTATTTGAAAAAGCTAAAATGGGTCGAAAACTATTGCAGTTGACCCTCGTCCAACTCAAATCCGAGTTGAACAAGAGAAGCCTCAGCGCCAGTGGTGGAGGAAAAAGTGACCTGGTGCTCCGACTTCAGGAGGCTTTGAACAACGAGGGACATGATCCTGATGCATACTCCTTTGATATTGACGAGGATGAACAGACAAGTACCGGCAGTGATATGGCTGCGATGATGCAACTCCTCTTGTTAAAAAATGGACGAACAGAAGAACAGTCTCGACCAACAAAAGAAAAATCTGGATAGCCTCGAACAAAAGCTGGATGAACAAAAGAAAAATCTAGACGAGCAGAAGAGCAGCATTGAACAAAAATTCGACGAACAAAAGAATAGTCTAGAACAAAAACTGGAAGAACAAAATAACGTTCTACACCAAAAGTTCGAAGAAATCGATAACAAATTTGAAAGAATAGAGAAGAACGTTGATGACAAATTTGATAGAATAGAGAAGAATGTTGGCGAAAAATTCGAGGAAATGGACAGCAAAGTTCAGCAACTGGCAAAAGAGCTCGACACAGTGCGAAAACAGAAACTGCGAGAATGTTCTTTAAGCGGTCCAAGGAGAAAAGATTTGAAGCCTCCCTCATTCGATGGCCAGACCTCATGGTCTACTTATAAGAAGCAGTTTGAAATGGCTGCCTGTGCAAACGACTGGGACAATAAGGAGAAGTGCTTTGCCCTAGCGATGGCCTTACGTGGTCCTGCGGCAGAATTGTTACAAACAATCGATATCGAAAAGAATAGAGACTATATGGTTTTAGTGCAGGCTATCGAGAAACGGTTTGGGGATAGCCACATGCGGGAAGTTTACAAGGTTCAATTGCAAGGCCGTATGCAGCAACGAGGAGAAACACTGCAACAGCTCCAAGCAGACGTGAGTAGACTGGCACATTTGTCATATCCCACCGCAGGCCAAGAAATAATCGACGAAATGGCAAAGGACGCATTCATCAGGGGAATTGCAAATTTGAAGCTACAATCAGCAGTAAGGATGGCCGGGAAAAGAACCCTTGCTGAAGCACTTGCCTTCGCTCTGGCGATGGAAGCATCCAATCAGGCTTCCAAAGGAATGCATTTCGTAAGGGAAATAGTATCTGGTGAATGCTCCTGCTCAAGACCAACTACTATGCAACGAAATATCCCGCGGGAGAACTGCGATAAAGTAGGACATTTGCAAGGGCATTGTAAAGAACCGGTACGACGAGAAGGCTGTCTGCACTGGGGTTACAGGCAAATAGAAAGAAAAACCGGCAGAAACGGCTACCAAGAAATCGGTAAAATTTCCAGAAGCCATCAGTTAGGAAATGTTTACTTCGCGGGGCAGAAGTCTGTAGCAGAAGTTGACTCCAGGGTAATTATCCCAGTCTCACAGGTAAAACAATGCAACGAAAGCCTCCCAGCAGAAGTAGTCAGTGGTAAAGAAGCAAAAGAACAGGCAACTATCCAAATGATCAGGACTGAGCCAATATTGGGTTGGAGTATAGACGAAATCCGTTCCTCCCAACAGGCAGACAATGACATCGAACCAATATTGGCCTGGAAAGAACACGAGGAAAGACCAAGCTGGCAGCAGATATCAGATCGGAGCCAAACTCTGAAGGCATACTGGGCACAGTGGGACTCGCTTTTTGTGCAAGATGGATTGCTGAAGAGAAAATGGGAAAGTGCAGATGGGACAACATCTCGTATGCAGCTAATTGTGCCACGGTCCAGAGTCAACCAAGTGCTCCATGAAATACATGACGGAATCTCAGGAGGCCATTTGGGAATAAACAAGACGTTGGAAAAGGTAAGGGAACGTTTCTATTGGCTAAGCGCTAAACAAGATGTCGAGAATTGGTGCAAAAAGTGCATAAGATGTGCGGCTACCAAGGGGCCAAAAGTAAAGCCACATGGACAAATGCAACAATACAATGTCGGAGCACCTTTCGAACGAATAGCCATCGACATCGCTGGGCCGTTTCTTGAAACCTTTAATGGAAACCGATATACTCTCGTAGTCATGGATTACTTCAGTAAGTGGCCGGAAGTATTTGCCATCCCAAATCAAGAGGCTAAGACCGTAGCCGAACAGATAGTCAACAACTGGGTGAGCAGATTTGGGGTCCCAATGGAGCTGCACTCTGATCAAGGGCGAAACTTTGAATCAAAAGTCTTATAGGAAATATGCCAATATTTGGGAATAAGAAAGACAAGGACAACGCCACTACACCCTCAATCTGATGGAATGGTCGAGCGATTCAATCGGACCTTGAATGAGCGTCTATCTAAGGTTGTCAGCAACTGCCAGTGGGATTGGGATCGACACATACCCCTCTTCTTAATGGCCTACCGAAACGCGGTCCATAGCTCAACAGGGCACACACCATCCGAGATCTTATTTGGTCAAACAATTCGGTTGCCAAGTGAAGCAAAATTCAGATCCCCACCGACGGAGCCCAAAGAGGTGAACGAGTACGTGAATGACTTACGCAGCAGGATTCGTAAATTGCATGAAGACACCAGAGAAAAGATGAAGCTAGCAAGCAGCCGCATGAAAACTAGGTACGATATCAAGGCGAAATCTTCCGGTTTCAACGAAGGAGATCTGGTTTGGCTGTATAATCCTCAGCGTAAGAAAGGCAAATCACCAAAATTGCAACAGGACTGGGAAGGTCCATACAAGGTGATAACCCGCATTAATGACGTTGTCTACCGGATCCAGCGTGGGGATCGAGGAAAATTTAAAGTGGTCCATTTGGATAGAATGTGTCATTTCAACGGGATGCTGAATGACGAAGTTGTTCGGGACGAACAACTGTAGGGAGGGAGCAATGTGATAACCACTCAAATGTGAGCAGCGACATCTAGCAGAAAATGTCGAAACTCGAAGACTAGAAGATTTCGGTACTGGATTAGCAAAGTCTCGACTCGTGAGTGGAATCGAATTTTCTAGCAAATTGGAAATTGTATGGGACGCTGGATGGCGAGGATTGTTCTCGAAGTATGTCATTCGAGTATAAATACCAGCATCCCAAAGGTATGCAAATCAGTTCTAAAGTGTAATTTGAAGTGTTAATTAGAAGTGATTAAGTGGTTTAAGTAAAAGATAAGAAAAGTATAAGTGGTTGAGAAATTGAATTGTACTGAGAGAAAGAATTAAAAAGTGAATTGTAACTGTACTGAATAAAGGGATTTGTATTGAAAAGAATAAGTTCTATCATTTGTACCCACACAAACATTTTACAATATATATATATATATCATATGTAAGATCTAGTCATAAATTCCAAATTTTTGATGTGCCGAGGTGACTTTAGTATAGATCATTTTGTATCGTATCTTAAGTCCTTTAAATAGCATACAGTTCGAGACGGTCAATTTTCCTCACCCAGACTTTTGAAAGATTTTGCCTCCACTGTTCACTCGATATCAGGTATACACTCTTCTGACGAGATCTGAGAAATGAGTTGGTGCATGCTCGCCACAAATCCATTTCCTGCAGCTTTGAGTACTCGTAGTATTAGGCTCGCTCTCGTGTCAAAAGCTCGAGACTATTTGCCTAAGTCATCCGAATAAGCATTGTTTGTTTCGCTTTAGCAATCACCATAGTATATGTCACAATTTTTCATCCTCCTTATGTCCAGATTCATGTTGCCTGTTAAGGGTCCGAACATTTAACGTGCAGATTTGAATGTCATTGTACTTTAAATATTTACTAGGTTCTTCAACAGTGAGTTAAATTTTATCCGCTCTTTCTAATCTCTTCCGTACAGGGTTGTGAGCCCTATGACGGGGTAGGCCAGTATAATGCTACCGGGCATGCCCTTGAAATTTTAGCCTGCATGAGGAGGGGTTTACTCATGCATTTACCGGGGACCACCACTAGGAGGTAAGGTAAGCATTTCGCTAAGAACTTGGTTGTTTCTCTGCTAGCCAAATCCAAGTTATATAACACTCCTCCCATCAGGGAGGATGGAAAGAGAGGTACGGGTGAACGCTTGTTTTTAATGTTTGAAGGTTATAATGACTAGGGAATAAAGAGAATAACAATTTATGTAAAATTATAAATAATTCATAAAAATCATTTTCAACAAAAACTGTCAATAAAATATTAATGTAATTTCTATGGTATTAAGTTAAATAGATAGATATGTATATATGCGAGTACTTAGTTTTAACTTACACATACAGATATTCAACTTTTTAAGGTGGTAGAAACATCAGGTACTGCTCAATAACAATCGCACAAACTTTTGATATATTGTGTCCATACGCTATATTAACGCTTCGTACTTAGTGCTGTTGAGGCGGCCGCTTGTTTATAGATTGGAGGGTTAATACTGAGGTTTCATTCATTGGGCTTACTTACTAGTCAAACCATAGAGATGAGTTTATGTAATGGATGTTACTTTTATAATGTATTTTATCGACAGCGCGCTTTTCGTAGTTCCGCCTTTTTCTCAGAAAAAGCTAGAATTCATCTGTGTTTAAGATTCTGTAATAAGTATTCCAGCTCTTGTAACTGTTTCGCTTTATGTGACGCTTAATCTACTAAAAAGCCTCTCTGCTCTTTTCGACAAACTAGATTTCATTACAGCCCACGGTCTGAATATAATATATCAGTTCTCTGATGGTCTGTTGGCAGTACAGTTATTAGTACTTATGCTGACGCTTGTAATTGCAACTTCTCAACCTATACTTCTTCAAAATATTTATTTTTTGTACATTTTGGTAACAACAAGGTGGTTGCCCGAGTGCCTTTTGGCCCTTTGTTGTCTGTAGACAAGCTTGTTGCTGGAAAAAAATTCTAAATCGACTTTTCCTGTACCCTGAAATAGTTTCAGCCAAAATCTGAGCCAGAAAAGGAATGTAGTCAGGTCTACACAAATGACACCAAAACCGCCTTATAATGCGGCGCTGGTGAAGGACGATAATATTCGGTTTCACTTCTCTTTAGAAAAACCTCACGCAACCGAACGCAATCCAGGATTCAACGAACTAAACAACTAAACACAGTCAGAAGGCTGAATTTACTGAGTCTTGTTTAGCCCCTAGGTCACAATGGGATCACAGGAAATGAAATCGTCGATGAACTTATTAGGCAACGCTCAGAGTAGAGTTTTCAGGACCCAAACCTTCGTTAGCGACTTTTCTGCTGTCATGGCGGGCCACTTCGCTTATGCTAAGCACCGAAGCGAGCTGCTGTGGTTACTTCGAGAGTGATGACGACACCATAGAACACTACCTCTGTGAGTGTCCAGCGTACGCTCTCATCAGGTTGCAGGTACTTGGCGTTGATCTGGTGGGTGCTGACATATTTAGTGTCATCCTGTAAGCTTTTGGTGGATTTGACCAAATTTCTTGGCGATGATGATTACGGTTACCCCTCCGCTAAGCTATTCAAATTCAGAGATTGTTTTCATATCTTTCGCAGCTACGCAATGGTTTTTCATTCTTATCCATAAGACTAGAATCACTTCGTATGAAGACAAAGCCATCTTGACTGACATGTTTGACACCATTGTGTTGTCGGCTGCCAATTTCGTTTGTACAATATAAATTTTTATTTTGTATGAATATATGAGATTCAACGTTTAAGGGCTACAATTAGGGCCCGTGAGCTCAACGAGGGAAAGAGGATGGAGGGATATTGGCTTTTCTGAATGAAACCGAAAGAGAGTGAAAGAGGATTGAAGGACATCAGCTTCTCTGAAAGAAAATTCAAGAACATGAGAATTGCGCCATACAGTAGATCTAAAACATACTTTATGGTCTAGAAGCATACCCGGTGGCGAAGGTGGATAATGATATCCTTAGCCATTTTCAAAAGAAGAAAAATTTGTATTATATACTAGGATTTGATATTATCAGAAACTTTTGCTGGATGGTTATTATGTTCAACATTTATAACAAAACTTTATTAATTCAAGTGATAATTCTTACAAGTAATTATATATTTTAATTAAAGAAGAGTAAAAACAAAAAAGAAGTTCTGCTAGCGGGAATCTCTAGCTGTTTGCCGGGAAGACAAAAGTGCGATCTATTTTTTACTGACAACTGGTGGCTGTCATTTATGACATCTGATGCAATGGCAGAGTACAGACACTACATGTAAAATTAGAGTTGGCGTTGAAGAAGAAGGAGAAGGTGGTGGAGCAACTTCTATGCAAATAAAGGGTTTTCAAATAGGGACTTGACAACTTTGAATTTAATTTGTGAACGCACTCTTTCACTAATCATCAAACTGTCGCTGCCAATTCATTCAGTAAGCTCAACATTTTCATCATGGTAAAGTACACTAACGAGCAACGAATGCAAATTATAAAAATTTTCTACCGAAATTCGGAATCGGTGACTGCAACTTTAATAGCGTTAACTCCAATTTTCGGTCGTAATTCTCGCCCTAGTAGACAGGCAATAACAAGTTTAGTGCAAAAATTTGAGTCTCCATATTCGTTGTGTGATGTTGCCGTGTCAGTGAGAAAACGGCTTGGTCGAAGTGTCGAAAATATCGCTGCCGTTCAGGCGTCCGTAGCAAACGATCCAAATCAGTCAATTCCACGGCGTTCTCAAGAATTGGGCATCGCTCAGGCCACATTATGGCGTATTTTGCGTATGGATCTTGGTTTACACACATACAAGATCAAGCTGACTCAAGAATTGAAGCCACTTGAAGCGACGTACGTTCTCCGATTGGGTTCTGATGAATTTCATCGCAAAATCATCTTCAGTGAAGAAAGCTCATTTTTGGCTCAATGGGTTCGTCAATAACAAAATATGCGTTATTGGTCGGGTGAAAATAGACATGTGATTCATGAATCACCACTTCATCCACAAAAAATAACTGTTTGGTGCGGTTTGCCATGTCGGCGGCGTTATTGGGCCATATTTTTCGTCGACGATAACGATCGTCACGTTACTGTGAATGGTCAGTGTTATCGCGCCATGATCATCGATTATTTTTGGCCCGAATTGGAAGATATGGACTTGGACGACATGTGGTTTCAACAGGATGATGCCACAAGCCACACAGTACACGCTACAATCGATTTATTGAAGAGTAAGTATGGTGAAAGTGTTATCTCAAGAAATGGGCCAGTCGATTGGCCGCCTCGTTCGTGCGATTTAACGCCGCTTAACTAACTAACCGTTTCTGTGGGGCTACGTTAAGTCATTTGTTTATGCCAACACGCCGACGACGTTGGAAGAGCTTAGAGCCAACATTGAACGCGAAATAGCGGCCGTTTTGCCCGTAATGTGTGGCCGAGTCGTTGAAAATTGGGTCCAATGAATCGACCGCTGCAAACGTGCCCGCGGTGGCCATATGAACGTAGTCGAGTTCCATTCATAAATGTTTTGATTGTACTTCAAGCCGATAATAAATTTTTTGAAATATCTCAAATAGTTTGTGTTTTAAAATATAAATATTCGATTTATAGAATTTTGTTAAGGCCCTAAATACTTTTTAGGATTTTACCTTTTTTTGTTAAGACGCAATAAAAGCTCTTGAATAATGCTCTATAAAGTTAGAGTTTTTTGAAGACTCATTCTCCGAAGATTTGAAACAGAGGAGTACGTCTTTTTTGCCATCAGAATGGTGCTTCAGTTCAAGATATATCAAAATGAAAAGAAGGATTTCAGATATCTTCACAGCCAATGAATCATTTCGAGGTATTACAGCGTTCAATGGCTGAGTTTTTTACAATTGTCAATATCATCCACAATTGTTTTCCACTTCATTGGGCTTAGATCACGCAGAGCCCTTAATGGCTTTCTTGACAATTACTTAAAAAAATCTGTGTGTGATAGGCATTTTTATATATGATATATGTATGCTGGCACAGGTAACAAAACTACTTCATATATGATTACAAAACTATATTTTCAATCGCTACAACAATAGTGCTGATGGTACCCATTAAAATAGAAATTAGCTCCTAAAGGTCAAGTTTCAACGCCGCCACCAGCAGAATCAATGCATGACTTTTATTAGAATAATAGTTGAAATTGCAAGAAGTGTCCGATCGCCATGTTTTTTTTAATTTTGGTTGCAAAATTGAACTTGCTATACGCGAACAGTACTTGCAGACCTTTTTGTGTTAGGATTTCATCATGTCAACGCTTGAATATTTCATACGGCCTAACAAAACAAACAATCCTATGCTATCCTCATCAGAAGTTAATTTCCAATTACATCGCATTGCTTTGCTCTTCACTGTGACGTCAATGCTCATCAATTTAGCAGAATCCTATAGGGATTCAGTCACGTCACTGGGTATGTAAAAACATCATGGTTGTACGAAACTTTACCACACCATCTCGCCACTGAGTGCCAATGATGCATCAAGCATCAGCCAACCAAAACATGAGTCCGTCCAAAAGCAACCGAAACAATCATCATGGAACACTAGTCAGTGACACTGCCACACTCCTTTTTGTATGGCCAGTTACATGGAATGCTGCAGCAGGTTAGGCAGATGGCTACATCGGCCATCACAAATAAAATGTATAAAGTAAAAGAGTAGCAGCTAACTGCCGCGTAAAAGTCATACGAACACATCCCGCCCCGAATTGATGAAGTAATTCAATTCTTTATGTTTCCACAAATTCGGCTGGTCAGCATGCATTTCGGCTGACACATTGATCTGTCAAAGCACGAGTAATGTTCGGTTGCCTTGAGATGACTTTTTGGTCGGTCGAACAATTTTTCTTTTTTCAATTCGATTTTAAAATTTAAATCATTCTGAATGGGCAATTGCACATTTTGGCAGATAAAATCGATTTGGAAGGTCATTTGTTACATGCTGTCAGAGGGAGTAGTATTCTAGTCGAACTATGCTTCCTATGATTGCAATGTAAAAAGAATTTGTTTGGATGGCATCCAACCTAATGTGGCAAATCTGGTGACAATTTTAACTGTCCCTAGAAGCAGATGGGCGTAACATCTGTTAGTGTTATCTTCAGAAGTGTTTACTTTAAGTAACGTGAGCCCGATAAAATTAAATGGAGGGAATTTACTTATTTAGGTGGTCATAATGAATTATAGTATTGTTACAGGTATGAGTCAGATATCAATGAACAATTCTATACAGCTTATTTGGACGAAGACCTCTTTTGGTTACCTGGTGTTAGCCTATTTGGATCTATGAGGCTATATGACTGTTCTGCTAGATTGACTATGTACAGAACTTCGCCAGTATTATTTGTTAACACTTATTTAAGACGAGTGTACCACTAGTATGGTTACAGTGTTGTCTTTTCGGGGACCACTTTCGAAAAGTAGCACTGAGTTCGAATTTGGTCATTAGATGAATTATGTCCATATGCTAAGTTTTTCTTAAAAAAATATTTTTTCTCAGCCTTAAGTATTCAAAATAAATAGTTCTAAGTAAAATGTAAATAAAGTCGAAAGACATAGTTATAAGAATTTAGAGTAGCTTAGAGCGCCTGTGTGGGGCCAGTAAGTTAGCATAAGATTATTATGTAATTGTAAGCTAGCATTTAAGCATTTTTTGTTAGAATGTAAGAGTTAGTGTTAAGAAAATAAAATGCATTTAAAACTGAAACTGGTTATTAGATGAAACCACTTTCGGTAAAAAAAAACTACTCGTAAATAAAGGGAATCATTGACTATCTCAACTTTCTACTCCGTTCCCTTTTACTGTACATATTCCAAGTACAATTTTAAACGTTTTTATTTTTAATTTTTAAATACCATTCGTGCCATGGCTAGCGCTTACGTTTTAAGTTCCCGACACACTACTTTCGCTTAGGATCAGACACTTAACGTACGAGTATATGTACACATGGAGATCAATTTAGAAGTTCCTCTACTTATTTCCTTACTTACTCACATGGCGCTATAGTCCGCATGAATCTGAGCTTCAATCAATACGCTTTTCCAGTTAGCGTGGTCTCTGGCTAACTACATACAGTTGCGCAATCCTAGTGCTCCACTTGCACCCGCTACCTAAGACGAGATCGTCCTCTACTGCGTTCTCCTTCCTGGTTAGAATCTAAGAGTCTTCGAGATGAAGCGTTGATGTTCATTCAACCTAGGCGTACATGCCCTGGTCATCGTAGGTGACTTGTGTGCACTTTTCTAACCAGGTTAATGACACTGTACAAGTCATAAAGTTCGCCGTTAAATCGCCACACTTACAGAATTTTGCGTCCGAAACGGTACATCAACTTTCGCTAACGTCCACGCTGCTGTTCCAATACTTGGAATCCCACCAGTGAAAGCTCGATGAGTTTTGCGAATGGTGACAATGGCAGATGCTGTTTGTTTTCTCTGTAGCAATCTCCATAGTATATGTATTTGTCATACTTCTTTTGCGGGTCCCATCGTCAGTTGTTCGGGTGCACGGGGTCTATTAAAATTTTGCGCTTCGCGAACAGTGCTCAGTGACTACACCTAGTCATGCATATCCAGCCGCTTCCCCTTGTCCTTGCCAAAACTCTCTTTGATTTTAATTTAAGGATACTCTGAAACACACTTGTATTACAATAATCGCCCGGTATTTTAAACTTGAAGACGTTCATTGTCTTATACACCTTTCATGAGTCGTTGTGAATTCTCCCTGATTTACTGATTTATTGTAGACCGCTTAAAATTTCTCGGTAGGTATACAATATTTTCTCCCACTTTGTTTCTTTAGAGAGTTCTAATCGTTGTGACTTGCTGTTCCTTTTGGTCTGGTATTATTATTATTATTGCTAATCCTGAAGCTTCTCAATGTTATATTATGGGTATTACGAAAATTGATAATTAGGTGTAGTGGCATTGTTTATTGTCCGATGCAAC
Organism: Volucella bombylans; assembly: GCA_949129095.1. Classification (NCBI taxonomy): domain Eukaryota; kingdom Metazoa; phylum Arthropoda; class Insecta; order Diptera; family Syrphidae; genus Volucella; species Volucella bombylans. The sequence continues at coordinate 198,044,094 of OX422140.1, read as the reverse complement.
ACTAAAACATAAAGACATGGGTTGCATGCTATCTACTCAAATTGCTGACAGGCTCCTTTTAAATAGTTGGATCGGATGTTTTTTTATCAGTTAGACCAAACTATCATAGATCGACTTTATATATTATGCGATAATGTGATTGCCATCACAGATTTCATATAAACCATTGTCTCTTCAACATTGACTGAATTAATGGCATCGTTTAAACGCACACCCTTGCACGACTTTGTAATGTGTATATGATTCTATATAAATTCGTAGGTTGGGACACTGAAGTGAAAGGTTGTGTAAACCTGGCTATGGCGAACTAAGTTTAATGAAGGGATATGACAAAGAAGGTCATTGTCGATGAGGGGAAAATGTCCGCACTCATTTTAAATGAAGAGCTCCAAGTGATCCTTGTATAATTGAGAAGTTATAAATCCATAGAAACCGATGGAATACCAGCATTGTATTTTAGTATGACCACTTGAAGAGCGGATACTTACACCACACGCTTTAAGAATGCATTATCAAACTCATTCCGCGCATTGGAAGCAGTGCAGTCCAGTACAAAAAACATTCGAAAGAGTAATAACTACAGCTCTGAATAAGTAAGTTGGAGACAAGAATATAATCTTTGATACTTAATACATTCGGCTATGAACGGGTCATTATGTTACACATGCCGGGTTTTACTTGGTTTGGCACTATCTAATTGACTTGGAGAAGTCCCTCAACATCATATTGCTGGGGACTTTTCTACGAGCTGAATGGGTGTACCGCACATAAGCTTTTCATCATTTTTGTACATTCCTTTTAAGTTGCTTTGCAATTAATTGTAACAAAAATCTATGCGGTTTCTGTTGAAATATTTTAAAACACGAAAGGTTTGGTGTTCTTAAATTACCTATCCTCTTCCATATTTACACTAGTGGTATAATACGGTTTTTTCCCAATGCCTTACCTTACATGATTGGTGCTTGCATAAGCACGATGAAGACACCTACTATTACGCAAGAGCGTTTGGAGTCAAAACTTATCCAACACCAAAACACCCGGTAATGACAACCGGGAAGAAGTCGTTCACTCACCTGCCGTGCGGAATCTGTAAAAAAAATCGTAGTTCCCCTTCGAATGTACATAAAATTAAAAGGCAAACAAAGCACGAGTGAGAGAGAGACTGGGCCTTGGGCCACCCAGGACAACTGCACCAACAATTTATTTATTGTATATATCGCACGCCGACTATGATTGCATGCAGGAATTGTCCAAAGATCTCTTTGTCTGTGGCATAGGTGTCACACACAAATCACTGGACGGTCATAAATACCTAAATGTCTCAGTAAAGTTATGTTTTATAGGGTGTTCATATTTTGATGCCCAGTGTGGTTTAACAGTTGGAAGATATTTCGATTTTGGAGGGCTTGTGTCCGTCATCTTAACGGTCATGAATTGAATTGTGAAGAACAGATGGAGGGGAAGAACTATTTGCGCCCTTGATAATTATCTAACCCTTTGACCATTTCCAAAATAGTGTACAAATTCAGGATTTCTCTGATTCTGGTCGATAGGCTTTGTTCAGTGAAACTTTCCTGGCCTCTATTGTACTAAAATCGTGAAAATTAAATATTCCAGAAGCAAAACCCGGCAAGGTTCCCATGGAGGTTTTCCAAAATAATTTCCTTTTATTTTCAACTTTGATATGACCAGAGTGATTATGGTTTTTAGAAAAACTGATGTCAGTGGCTGTGAAACCATGAAGAATCTCAATAGAAATTTGAATTAAACAAGAGCAGCATATTTCCTTCTTTCTTTTCAGTAATTTATATTCTTACTTACCACGTATTGTAATGAAACAACGAAGAAGCTTCCTCTCCTTCAGCAAGCTTCCGAAATTTCTGGTGTAGTCAAGCAATATACTTTGTCGCGACTCCCTATCGACCTTCCGAGCCGGAGCCCTCCGTGTACGAGATCTTTGTATTCTAACTCAGTTGTCTAGCCAAGACTTTAAAAAACCAGAATATTTCCCAATAAGCTTGCTCTTATGTCAAAATGTACACAGAATATCCAATTATTAGTATATAAAAGCAAAGGCTTGAAGAAGGGCATGTAGTAAATGACATCTCGCAAGAAAACGATGTAAAATAATTTCACAAGATCGCTTGGGTAGATGCTGAAAAGAAGCAGACAAGTCAAAAAAACATACTTAAGATGTAACTTAATTCATGAAAACTAAATCTGAATATCCTGTTCTCAATACATGTATGCAAAATAAAAAGAATCAAATTTTTTTTTCCTGTACTTTTGCTAGTTATTGACATTTGTCCATTCGGAGCATATCTCATTTGACATCGAAATTATTAAGAAGTTCTTGCTTCAATCGTTTCCTGACTTCAATATCAGCTTTTTCTTTATTTGAATTCTGAATAATACTTCGGATGGCGAGCGATTCAAGGAGCGCTGGAAAGTGCTATCCATTGCTAGTTTTACTTAGTTTTACCGATGACACTTGCTAGGTGAATCTGTTGATAATCTTTATAAGACCTCTAAAATTAATCGGCTTGACGATTACCCCTTAGCAGGTCAGTTGTTATTAAAATATGTTCAATGTTTTCTTCACTGCAATAATCTCTAAAAGACTAACCAGAAACGAAAGCGACACCACGATCTGTGATAATGCGACGTGAGTTTCTGAAATGTTTTTGCTGTTCTGTTAAATTTATTAGGACTTCGTCAATGGCTGCAGTTTTTGTGGGAAAATTTCGAAAACCTATCGATCACTGTAAGTATATAGTTATACTGCTTGATTGTAGTATCAATAGAGCCAATATGATCCAAATGGTACATGTCGAGTGGTTTATATCCTTTTTGCAGTTGATCGATAAAACCCTTCTGCTTTCCGCTTTTTCTGTTGGCTAAAATAAATTTGTTGCAATTCGTTATACAAGTTTGAATTTTATCTCTCAACTTCGATACTTAAAACTCTTGTGAAATTAAATTAAGAGTTTCTAACACCTCAAAGCGTTTTTCTTCATGTTTCATCTGGATCATTTCTTTTTTAATGTTGCGTGGTGCTACTAAAAATTCGAAATCATTTTACCAAGTTAAGCAAGAGCTCATCTTTGATTATGAAGTCATCATATGGCTTTTGCTTGAGTATTTCTTTTATTGATGTGATTTTTAGAATTATGTGCGGTCGGATCAATGAAAAGAAGAGCAAATCTAGAACACCTTAGTCAGAAGTTAAGAACGTAAGTTAAAGAAAGAAACAATAAGTAAGATGAGAAGAATGAGTACTGTTGTAGAATGATTTATTTTAGTTTAGTACACTTTTGGAATATAATGTAGCGTTTACATACAAAGTATTTAATTTTATCACCCCAACTTATTAAAATGTAATCTTAATTTGTAAATTCAAGTCAAATATGACTCTATCAAGATCATACAAGTTATTTTTAAACTTTAATACAAGTTCATTTGTTTGTTGCAAAAATTGTGTTTTTCTTTCTGCACGACCGAGGTTAGATTATCCGCAACCATATCGTCGGTAAGACCATAATGAATTTCAATTGATTCGTTATTAAGTCGATCGCTAATGTACTTATGGCCAAATCGATGTGTTTGGCTCTAGCCCTGAAACAATCAGACAAAGCCAAAGTAATTTGACTGGCTCCAATTTAATCAATTCATCAAAGTTTTGTCCACATATTCGCCGTTGGTTGCTTCTTACTGGCCCAGGAAATCGCACCACTCGATAATGTAATTACATAACCAGTACAGGAATGTTCGCTTGTCCACATCTGTGGCCCAATCGGCATATGAGTACACAGTCAGCTTCTTGGATCCTGAATAAAAAATTTATAGTTTATTAAGGTACAATAAACTATAAAATTTAAAATTTAAAGTTATTAAATAGCTTAAGATCGATTTAACGGCAGTTCCATGAGCTCATTTGCAATTTATATTAAATCGTCTGACATCATTAACTGCAAATGCTATATCGGGATTAGTGTCTTGTGAGATATAAAGTTAACTCCGGAAAACTTCTTGATATGGAACCCGTTCAAATGAGATATTTTTAACATTTTCGTCTTGAACCATGTTCATACGAGTAGAGAGCATCTGATTTGTATCACTTGGAGTCGACATCGGCTTGCAGTCATTCATGCCATACTTTTTTTTCATACTTTAGATAGATATGCTTTTAGGCTGTCTCGAAGATCAGTACTTTCTGAAAATAATAATATGTCGCAAACATAGCGATTCATCAATTGAAATAACTAATTTTGCCTTCTCTTGTTTTTAGCTTAAGTTCATCCTTCCTTATAACTGGATCCGAGATGCAGCCATCCAACTCGGAATATTCGAGGACGTTACCTGACTCATTGATTTTGCACATTTTACTAAAGGTTAAGCGTCTGACGCTATCGACAACGTTGTGATTTCTTCTTTTTTAAGTTAAGTAATTCTACCTTTTTATTTAGATTTTCGATACACGAAACTTTTACTAAACTTTTACTCGCGGTCTGGGCCCATCAGTTATTAGGATTATGTGGATTCGGTGGAATAAAAAGAAGAGTAAATCTAGAACACGTTATAATACTTTATTCAGTCAGAAGTTAAGAACGGAACTTAAAGAAAGAAACAATAAGTAAAATAAGAAGAATGAGTACTAGAATAGGTTGTTTTAGTTCAGTACACTTTTGGAACATAATGTAGCCTTTGCATACAAAGTATTCAGTTTTAACATTTTAACTCGCTGTGATCTGCTGTGATTTCCTCCATGGCACTGGAACATCGGGTTGTACTGCATACATATGGGGTATCTGAATATTTCATGAATAATTCGCTTACGTGGTAGGTGCGCCACAGTGCACTGTACATAATCCCTCTGTTAATTGAATTTGGCAAATCCCGTTTTTGTCACAGTGTGGAGGAAAGCTGTACAACTATACAACTTTAAATGGCTTCCCTGATATTGTATACTTTCAGTATATGTATAAATATGCATTATTTTTTCAGCCAAGCTGCTTTTTCTGCTATGAAAAAAAACTGAATGTAGTTTGTTGTCCTCCCCTTGTTGAAAAGGAATTGCACCTATACACCGTTGACACCCATCTACATGTACCTCAGTGTTAGCATACGTATATAGATAAGATTGGCTTGATTATTGAGACGCTCTTAAGTACATTAAACACTTGTCGTTGCGAAGCCTCAAACACAAACTTGGCTGCTTTCTTTTTAAGTTGGAGGCCAGGTTAGCTATCATGGAATACCCATTTATAAATTGTCTAAAAAATCCAAAAGTCCAAGAAATAACTATCAACAAATGGACTGATTGTTCCGTTTTCCAGAGAGTGCCAAGGAGCACTGGAGAATTTTTCAGATTGAATTATGCTGCCACTTGCAGAGCAATTTTAAGTTTTTCTAGGTTTTCTTCTTCGGTTTTTGCAGAGATTAAAAGATCATCCAGGTAGGTTTGTAAAAATTTTTTACTTACTAAATCTCGGGAAATCGTATTTATGAAGGGCACAAATACTGCAAGCGCATTTGTAAGACCAAAGGGGAAAAAATGAAATTCGAAATGGCCATCGACAGTATGCTATATATTGTTATGAAAGTATCCGTTTGTAAGGTCCAGAGTGGTAAACACTGATTCATCTGCAAGGTTGTCTAAAATTGCTTCAATTATTTTTATCGTAAAATAATCTCTAATAGTTTTTAAATTGACTGCTTTGTAATCTTTAGAAAGAGACTTTTGGCCCATCATATTTCTTTATGATAAGAACAGAACTACCGTAAAGGGGATGTTGAAAGATGAAGAACTTTCTGCTCAAGCCATGTTTCAATTTGCTTTGTGACTCCTTGATGAGGTGGTGAACGAACAGCAATTTTATCCCTCAACATTATGGTCATTTCGAATGACTGTGTAGTATTGGCGTCACCTATGAGTTTTGTCCTACATTGCAAGTGCAAAGTGGTCTTAGGAGAACTTGACCAGATGTGGGCATTGTACTGCAATTTTTGGCGGATAAACGCCTTATATACTGACGCCGGATCCGAGGGTAATATGTATCTAATCCATTGACGAAAAGAGTCATCGATCCCAATGCACGCATTTTCGACAAAAACAGCTTAAGAAATATAAAGTGCAACTATCTTGCTTCCGCCAGATTGGTGTAGACTTTGATTCCACTTTTCAGTTAGCTATGCCATCAAATCACCAGTGCGTCTGAAAACCGTACTACCGGTCATTGATAAGTCTTTCCAGATATTTCGTTTCCATGACCTTGGAAAGGAGGGACATAAGCGCAATGGGTTTTTTAGGGACGGACGGACTGGACAATTGCACTTTTCCGTCTGCCCGGAAAGGGTCCTAAAGAATAGGATTGATGAAAAAGCTTACGCTTACACCTCTTCAGAAGAAGGGGAGATATACTACCTGGACCAGCGGATTTGTGTATATCAAGTAGTCTTGCAACTACGCTAGTGTGAAAGTGGATTAGTTCCATTGAAGATTCGACTCACTCAAGTGTAGGCGGGGACAAAGCACAATCAGGATGTGTTGAGCTGGCCGCAAAATGTGCAGAAAGCAGATTGGCCTTGTCCAAAGAGCTGACAGCTGGAATGCTGTTGTAAATGAGCGTTGGGGTGGAGGATAAGGTAGCATTTCTAATGTTTTTGACAAATGACCAAAAATTGTTACTACATTTGGGACACTGTAGAATGCCCTCAGTATTTGGTGGTAATGGAATTTCACACGCTTAAGAAAGCCATTGCAGTCATTCCTGGCTCGCTTAAACTGTTTTCGATTTGCCTCTGTCGGGTTGGTCTTGTAGGACCGAAAAAAATATTTCTCTAACTCTGACATCCTCTTTACAGCTCGAGTCATCTTCATCCGATGAAGGATAAATCATTTCACTTCAAACATAATAATGTCTGTGATCATATTAGCAGCGGCATCCAAGTTGTCATCGAGGAAACACAACGACCAGTTGAAATTCCTAATGAAGGTGTTAAGTCTACTATAATTAGCTTTCTCGTATTGCTGTACGGTTCTTTTAGGAATCGTTTCCCTAACTGTGTAGTCAGTATCCGAGAAATTAGTTGATATGATACAATGGTCCGACGAGCCTAAAGGGGAGGGCATATCAGGGTAAGAAGTTAAAAACAAGACCGGGGTGTTGTCGATATGACTATCAACGTCTGGTATCCACGTGGGCTCATTTACAAACTGGATCAAGTTATTTTCCGCAGCGTAGATCTGAACTCACCGTCCTTCGAGTGTCCAGAATGTCGAAACCGCCCAGAATTGTGTATATTGAAATCATACAATGTCAGTATGAGGATACAGGGGTACAATTCTTTGAATGGAGCCAGACAGGACATCGAATTCGTTAAATGTCGAATTTCTCTCCTGTTTAGGGCTTCTGTAAATAAAGCAATAGTGGATAATTTGCTTACGAAGATGGAATTTTAACCAAATAAAATTGGATTCCGGATTGGGATAGCGACTACATTGTGGTGGAGTTAGGTAAGCTAAATCACTACTCACGTAAATGGCGTTGCTAGGTAGCTTCAAATCAGTGTGGTCGGAGAGGTGGGGGCGTGGATCTACCTGTGGGTGGCTGGCTCAAGCGGTAGTGAACTGGCTTCCAAATCGGAAAGTTCGATGTTTGAATCCCAACCTCGCCCGAAAGACATTAATTTTTTCAGTTAACGAAAATTAAGCATGTAATATGAGTATTTGACCAGAATCAACAACAAGCTAACTTCCACTAGTAATTTAGACTCTCCATTAAATGTTGGATGCCACCCATGTAGCGAACTAACTGCTGAGCTCAAAAATCTTTCTTTCTCTCTCTGTCCCATTTTCCTAAAAACTTAACACGTGCTTCTTTAGTGTTAAGTTTAAAAAAAAAAAAAAAAGGCTGTGGCCGATTGCCCGCAACAACACTACGTGGGATGCTGAGTATTATTATTAGTATTTTTTTTTTTGTTTGTTGCAAGTTTTTTTTTCTGTACGAGTGCACTGATGTCACTTGTGCACAGGTAAGCTCAGAACAGATATGGTTGCCTCAATGCGAACTTCATCTATAGGAGTTCCATTCTTGAAACTCCCACGTCTTTTCGATTTTTCCAAACCTAACCCCATAGGATACGAATATATTTTGTTGCTTTGAATTGGAATTTTTTCTCACCCTTTGAAATGCATTTTCTCTTAATAGCGAATGTTAAGCACCTGTATCTTGGAATCTTGGAAAGAAACATTATTAGTTAAAACAGTTTTTGTATAAAATTGGAATGGAATGGAAAATGGAAAGTAAATTTGTTTCTTTACCCTAGTAACCTGCATTTTTAGGGCATGTGCTTGACATGTGATCTGTACCATTGCATTTAACGCACTTGGTATTTTCTTTGCAGTCTTTACGCTGATGATCTGCCGACCCACAATTGAAGCAATGTGCTGTAGAAGGTTTGCGTCAATTTAGTTTTTGCACAGTATAATATAATTTTATACTCTTCGCCACCCGGAATGCCTTTTATTATATGTATATGAAAACGAAGATTGTTCGTTGACGTCAGCGGGCTGGCCAATTTCTTGCATTTTGTAAATATATTCGCGAATTTGTTCGTTTTTCTATATTCTCCAATTCGCAAGTTATTATAAATATTAGCTTTGCTGATATTACGCTTCATTTTAATGTACTTTTCAACTTCAGGTCACTATAATAACGACGCAAATTCTTCGAATTCTTTAAACAGTCTGTTTTTATTCGATAAGTAATCGTTTTCACCAAATTTTCAATGTCCTTCACCAATATCGGACAGGATTCCACTTTTTCTGATGTGTTTGAACTATTATACTCGGTAAATTCTCCTCAGTCTCCTCTTCGGAATCGCTACTTAATTTAACTAAATGCCATTCTTCATTTGCGTTCATTAATCGTTAACCCAAGAACAGCTCATTCATTTTAATTGATCAACTATAAGTTTATCTACCATATCAAAATGAAGGTTTGGTTGAGCCCTCAAATATATAGGCAAAATAAAAAGAAGTCAAGTTTAACTAATCCACGATATTACTTTACTACAAATTGGAGAAAATAGTTAACTTGATACAAAGAGGTTTATATGCGATACAATTTTGAACGGCTGATGGGTAACTGCTGACTGACTACTTTGCGAATTATGTTGACGCAATTATGAGGATTGTGTGAGTCTTGAACCGTTGCCTTGACTAACTGACAACTTATCGGATGATGATGAGGTTATTACGATTGTCAGTTAGCTTAAAACCCCTACATACTATCTTATATTTCCAGTTCCAAGTGTAAGAATATTGTTGAGTCTAGGTAATACTTAAGTCAAAAACAAAAACAATATTTGAGTTTTAAAAGGCGGCATAATGGATAGAGTACGATAACTTTGGCGCCAAAAAAATGGTAACGGTTTTTTGTAGAGGGGTCAAATGAGAGCATTTTTTACTACGGGAGGCGGTCTATCTCGCCTCGTTTAGGAGGTACCGGCAATTTTAGAAAAAAATGGCTTAACATGAAAAAAAATTATTTAAAAACAACGGCAACAGTTACAATAAAGTACTATACTTCTCCACAATATAGTTCACTGCCATAGTTGTTCACCGCTTCGAAGATATATCTTAAATTGGTTTTGGAGATCCAGATCCTGGCGATTTCTTATTTTTTCAGCAACGGGAGTTCTGGAGTCTTTGCATTAGACGGCATGACCATAACACAAGAGGCAAAAAAACAGACGGCGCACTAGTTCATTAAAAGTCCAGTGCATGTTGAACCAAAACCATTCCTATATATGATGGCTTTAGAAGTGCAGTCCATTTTATGAATATCAAGAGGAGGGAGATTCTTCAGTGCGTCTATAGCAGAGCTAGGCAAAACTCCTGTGCACCCGGGTCAGAAAGTTTTTTGGTGTTTGATAAAAGCAGTAGTGACGTATTTTTGTGAAAGCATGTACCACCAAACAACTGACACATACTATATAATTGGTCATATCAAAGCTGTTTAGTTTTAGAGGACCCTCCTCGATGACATTCCTTGCCGAAAGCCCCTTTACACTGTCCGAAAGCGAACAGAAATACCGATCAGATTTTGAAGAGCGGTCTCACAGGATCTTATGCGTTGGTAGGTATGTTGCATCTTAGACAGAGTATGCATTCGCAAAACAGTCTTGCGCACATGGATTATTCTCTCCGTAGTCTTTAACATGAAGGACGTCTGATTGATAGGTCTGAAGTTCCATGCGAGCAGAGCATGTAGTCATCATTTTCGTTTTTCTGTAACAAAGTTACTGTGACTGCTCGTCAGTGGTACTGAACCACTATCGCCAAGGTAGGAGTAAAGATTGTGTGCAAAATTACCAGCACCAGGTCTATACATTTTTGTAATACAACTGAGTTAAGCCATCGGTGCTCATCGACTTGAAGTCATCAAAGGAAGCAACAGCGTATTTCCTGGCTGCATCTGTCTGCACAACTGCAGACTTACATCAAAAGATATAAGAAATACTTTTCCCCTTCTGAGCTGGCCTCAATATATAAGGCATCTGCCCAAAATTTTAGTACAATGCTCACATCTGGCCAGGTGCACCTAAAACATCTCTGCACCTGCTAGATAGGATTCAAAACCGTGCGATAAATCTCATAGGTTATGCATGCTAATATCACCCAATCAATGGACATCTTCGAACACCGACGAAATGGCTCGTGTCTCACTTTGTTTTATCACTATTACCACTATCAGTGCTCAATTGAAATCATCAGTAGCATTCCGCCCCTTCAAACCTTCAACCGTAACACCCGTCTCGCTATGAACACTCTTCAGTGTACCCTCAAGCCCACCTTCGGACGTACTCTGAAATAGCGTGATCCATTCCTAAGCCGAATAACTCGCTTGTGGAATGCTCTGCTGAGCTCTTTATTTCCTAGTAATTGTAACATTCAGACATTTAAAACCAACGTACATAGGTACCTATTTTTCTTTCTTGCCTAATTTTCCTTCGCCCGCGCTGTGTGCAGACTTTTTAAGAGTACCTTAACCCCTTGAGCACGCGCTTTTAAGAAAAATGTACATATATAGGGGAAGCTCTTAAATTTCTTAGTAACTGCATTCTCAATAAAACTTATCAAACGAAGGAAGTTTTCCAGTTCTCCTGCCATAGTGATTACAAAGTGAATCCATAGTGTTGGCACTTCAAGTATCTCGGTGTCTATATTTAAAGTTTAAATCCCCCATTGCGGCTGTGTAATGGTAAATAAACGTAAAGTCATTAAGTTGAAATTGTGCTGAAACAATGTTTAATGCAAACCAAATTGCATTTGCTTATTACCTATCGTTTGGAAATCCAGCATTGGCTGTGAAGCCCTTCGGATGAGTCTGTCTGGAGTACATATCCTTGCACTTGTTTAACATTGTAAACGTGTGGCAGACATTCCTTTAAGATGCCAGCAATAATTATTATTTTACAACATATACAAATGCTTCACTTCAAAGTGTCCTCTTAAATAGGAAGAAGGAAGTGTACAACCACAAGGACCACCTACATAGTGTATGCCTATACTCGAATGTTGTAGTACTCGAATGGGGCAAGAATCTCGTCAGCTTGTCTATCTGTCTGCCATATGTCAGCAGTACTCGATAGTATCGAATTTAATGAACAAAAGGCTGTTGTGTCAGTGTAAGTATCTTGTCGTCTCTTCATTCAGATACTATCAAAATAATTCAAGAGGAGCTCTCACCTCTTGTTGCAGAGAATTGCAGACAACACGCAACAAGGGAATGGTAGTGTCAAGTCTCATATGGTGTCTCATAGGATTCGAAGCTTTCTACATCTTCTTCCTAAGGAACGATGAACTTTATTCGTTTTTAGATTTGAAGTACAATATGTGTATATTCGAGCAAGGACACTCTCGAGGGATATGAAGTGTCGAAAGCACGTGTGTCATTTAATTTCATTTCATGTTGCCCCACAGGAGCTGAACGTGCAAAAGATTAATAGCTCTCCAATACTTTTACGAGTACCTTACCCAAACCGGGGGCATCGGATACCGATGGCAATATTGTCTTCTCAGATTAGATGCGTTCGAGCTCCATGCCGAAAGGGGTCCTCTACAAAATGTTTGTGTTTTCTCTGTTGTAAATGCAAATTAGGAATCAGAAACGGATGAGATGTTTGGTTGTTTTTTGGGCTGTTGATATTGGGTATTGGATGACATGCTTTAAAGGATCTTCTGTCCTCACCAAGCACCGAGTATTAATTGAAAATAGTATTTGATTAGAGAAGTGGCTTCAAAATGTTGCAATTTCAAAACCAGCAGAGTTATGCAGTGGATAAAAAAAAATACTTTTTTGGTTCATTTGTATTACGAGTACATTGCAAGAGTTTGTAGGGTTTGTGAAGCTGGGATACAGCTAAACAAGGCTTGCTACGCTTTTTCGAAATCTACAAGCGTTCCAGGCATTATACCTAGAATTTGACAACTATCAGTGTGAATTTTGTATTTATGGTTTTCATCTTCTTCTTTGCATACAAGTGGAAGTTAAAAAAAAACTGTGACCTAGATTGTTAATTCAGGAAGTAAAGAGCTTACAAATTGTTTTTATTGTTGAAGATTTTGGAGGTAAAGGTGATAAGGGATCTTCTGATCAAAATGCTTCTAACGAATTCTAATAATAGGCTGAGAGTCGACAGAGTGGGTTTTTTTTTTTAAATGGTACTCGTATTTCATGTACTGATAGCAGATGGGCCTCAAGGTCTTACTTTTGTACCATTACCTTTACCAAACTTAGACAATTTAAATTCATTTATTCATTTGATTAGATTGTTGTACGTTAATATGAATGCAAGTGGGACCAAGTACTTTTATTTAAAAGCTTTTAAATACATACAAATTCGTTTCTCATAGATCAGATGTACCGACGCTAAAAACCAGGACGCAGATTGAAGTGTTATTTATTCCTCTGTAGAAATTCTGGATACTCAATTGATAAGGCGCAGGATGCATAACGTCCTTCCAGGTATATCATTACTGTGCCAAAATTAAAACATATGGCTAGACGAAAACCCTTTGAAGTAGTTTTAGTTTATCTATTACCACCCGTTGTCTTGTTCCTTATAGATATATTACATAGTTATATCTTTGATGTTGAAGTTTGAACTCTAAAGAGTTTTCTTTAAGAAGTGCCAATGAAACTTTAAGTAAATACCCACTTGTAAGACGGTTTTTTTTTTCTTTTTGAATTGCTACTGCTGTGGGAATAATCATATTCTAGGAGGTGTGGTCGTTAGATTGAGTGCGGAAATTAAGTAGCTGGGAATAATTTAACTTTCAAAAAGACACACTAAAGTTGAATGGGGGAAACTGATGTAACCCTTCCGACGGCAGGCTTCCGGTGTTTGTTTCCATTGCGACAACGGGGTGGTACGCTGGCGATACTCGGCAACAGTTTTTTTTTGGGGGGGGGGGGGGTGATCTTGTTGTTACTAACCTACTCACAAAATAATTATCATGCCTGAGATAAGAAGTGAGCACACGATCAGAGAGAACACCGTACTACCGGATGTTTTGACAGACCAAGAGAATGACTTCGTAGCAAGTCATACCCACTCTTAAATGAACCGGTTACGGTAAACCGTGGCTCCTTTGCCTGTGGAATTTGACAGCAACCCCTTATTCTTACACACCTCAACCTATATCACATATACTATTACCACGTCACACCACAGCGAATAATATTAAAAATCCATTACCTTAAAAGCTATTACAAGATACAACATTCATTACGACTTTATTTAAGCGAATTCAATAGTTTTTAGTACATACAAGTATTTAAGTATGATTTGAAATGTAATTTAAATTTAATCTACATGATCAAAACAAAACAAAATCATTCGTATTCTATAGTTAGATATGAATTTTTTTAAATTTTAGTTTGTAAGGATGCGATTTGATTTAAATTTTAACACAGATAAGTATAATTTTATGCTTAATAAAAGAAGGTAGGTAGGTTAATTATACGAGTATTAATTGTTACGCCTACACACACGAAATATGCCAAGGTATGCATGAATGGATTGGTATGTTAAAAAAAAAAAAATTATGTCTTACCTCGATCAACCGCAAATCAGGAGTGCACTCTAAATCGCTGATGATCTTTTGTCTTATGTATGTTTGGTATATACAATATTGTGATAACCACTTAAATGTGAGCAGCGACATCTAGCAGAAAATGTCGATACTGGAATAACAAAGTCTCGACTGGAGAGTGGAATCGAATTTTCTAGCAAATTGGAAATTGTATGGGACGCTGGATGGCGAGGATTGTTCTTGAAGTATGTCATTCGAGTATAAATACCAGCATCCCCAAGGTATGCAAATCAGTTCTAAAGTGAAATTTGAAGTGTTAATTAGGAGAAGTGATTAAGTGGTTTAAGTAAAAGATAAGAAAAGTATAAGCGGTTGAGAAATTGGATTGTACTGAGAGAAACAATTAAGTACTGAATAAAGGGATTTATATTGAAAAGAATAAGTTCTATCATTTGTACCCGCACAAACATTTTACAATATATATGTATATGTACGAGTATATATGCCAATATATATATATATTTTTTTTTGTTAATAAGACTTGTTACGTTTCACTATAGCTATATTTGTGAAATATATGTCTGTATGCAATTTTTGGTGAGTATAAATATTCCTTTGTTTTCTACACCCTATGAGTTTTAGAAAATTAATTATTGATACTCCGTGCTGAGCACGATTATCAGTAAAGTTTTTAGAATTTACACATGAGCGAGCAATAAGGTTGGCGTTTCTTTGCGACGGCCATAGCGAAACTAGCCGAGTCTTTAGCGACTTTATGCCAAAGGCATGTGGTCTGGACAAGCCGAACAAGACTCTTCTCACAAATTTCCGGCAAAATAAGGCCGTATGATTGGGTCTTGTGCATCCAAACTAGATTTAAAGTCTCGGCTAAATACGATAGGTGCCTATTTGAGTAGATGTATCCGGATAGAGATCTTGAACGTGTAGCTGTACGTCTTCTTAATGATGCACAAAATCCAAAAGAATTTTTTTTTTAAATCAACCAATTTTCGTTTTTGTAATCTCTTTGGTTCGTTTTTTTTTTATTTAATTTTAACTATTAAGTATTAAATAACTATACCTGAACGTAAGCTTGAATTCGCTTACTTTACTTTTTGAAAACAAACACAAAAAAATGCTCTTTGTTTTAAAGGAATCGCTACACCCTACATAGATTTGCAATAATTTATAAAACAAGAAGTTTTATTAAAATTGTCAGCTAATTTTTGGTAAACTTATCGCAGATTTTCTATCTTTAATTATTTTAATCTAGTTGTTCTGACTACCTTAGCTAAATGGTATTCCAATAAGAGGTTCCGTTTTGATTTATCAAGAAAGCACGTACATATTTCTTATGAAATAAAATTTAATTTATGAATAAGATGTGTATAAATAGGGAAGGTACTGATCGGCATCCAACTGACAATGTCCAATAAAGTTGCATACACATCAACTGAGTTTATTTTACTTCCTATTGGCAGCCGCTGGGTGACCTGACAAATTTATAAGTGCAAAAAAAAAACACTACAATTTACTGTTAGAAATAAACTAAAGCTCATAATTGAATGAGAGGTGGTAGATACGTCAGATAGCTAATATTTCTACGTATTTGAAGCTGCGGTCAGTATGGATTTTCAGAACTAGTCAGGGTGGCGGATGAAACTTAATTGGGACAAGGGCAGCTCTCAGTCTCCCGAGATGGGTTAATGGCTTCGGTCAGAAAATGGACTGACCCTTCAGGTTGGGGGTTTTGCCTGGGGTTAACTAGCCGGCCACGTTGCAAAGCAGCCTAAAGCCTCGGATAAGGACGGATCTACTGTTGACAACCCACAAATCGACATAATTTGCACATACCTTTGAACAGACCCGATTACCGCATATGCCATATGCTAAATAGATGAGTGAATGTTCCGTCTAGGTGTGCCACAACTTTTCCACAAAAATTATGTAGATAACTAACTGACAATGTTTTAAAAAAAAATTGTCAAAATCAAATCAAAAAATAAAGTAATATTAAAAAAGGAAAAGATAGTTTTCAGGGAACGCGTAAGATGTAGAAATTAAGATTGAAGAAAAAGGTGTAAAAGGATTGCATTTTTGAAGTTTCCGGAATTCTTAATACCCCTGATGGGTTCGTGAAGTGAACTCCTCAAAAAATTAATGTCCGATCCATCTAAAATTTTGAGGAGATCTTTTTGACACTTTTAGCTATACTCTAAATTATTTAAATGATGTATGGCGGATGTTGCTGCTGCAGTAGGTTTAAACAAAGCTTTTAGTTGAAGTGGTATCATCAGTGTAGAGTAGCAGCAGCAGCATGTAGATCTTTAAAGCTTTCGATCAGAAAGTTTTTACCAGTTGCAAGCTTTTTAAGATATAGCCTTCCGAACCTAGTGTAGGCGGAGAATAGCTGCTTTGTGCATTTGAGTGACAGTGAGGTTTTTATAAGAAGCCGAATAAATCAAGTTAAACTCTCATTCAAGTAACAGTTGTTTTACAGCTCTATGCTAACATCGTAGAGACAAAGTTCTCTGATGTTAGTTTTTCTATGTATATGTTGCAGCTGATTTGAGAATAGCATTTCTCTCTTAGAGACTGTTGAATTTGAGAACGATTGAGGATTGAGTTGTACTCTCGTGGTTGTTGATTTCTGATGATTTCTAGCGGCTAAGCTCGGGTATGCAGGAAAGAGAACAGCGTCTAGATCAACTTGCTTCTTCTCGAGAGAGTTTGCTTGTTATTTAAGCACGAATACCTCTTTTTTATGGTTATAAGAATTTGCATTTCTATTTTCTTCCATTTGATTTATACGTTTGAGCTGAGTTCTTCAAATATTTTCATCCAAGCTCTAACGAAATAGTTCCGTGTGCTTGGTTAGATGTTCATCTATTGCTCTTAGGAGTAGAGTCGCATTGTCAGTAATTCAGCTGATTGAGTGTTGAGTGTAAACCTTTAGAAGGGGCAGTTTTGTTACGGGAGACACATTGTTAGTTTTGGGAGTAAGTAGTTTGGTGATTGTAGTGGTGGCGAAGAAGAAAAAAAAACACCGTTTTGGCAAATTTCAGAAATTTTTTATTTAAGTTTCACACCGAATGTGAGACAATCGGTTGGGAAGCACACTGTAATTAGTTCATTTAGCCGCACAGAGATATAGACACGGAGATATAGACTCTTATATACAGTTGACACAGATGCACTAGTGCAGATCCTAATATTCAGGCCCTTAAATAAACCAGATTCAACAAGGAATCTTCATCATCCAATTGTTTAGTGCATTGTTTAGTGACTCTGTAGTGAAGTAGTGATCTTAAAAAGTACTAACGTAAAACACGGTTTATTTAAGAAGTTCCGATACTATTTTTCTAAAATGGAAGAAAATGAGTTAGGACAGAACTTGTTATTAAACGTTCAACACACTATAACTGAACCCGCTATAAAAATTGTTCACGGGCCGCAGGAAGGACGCTGAAAAATCTTTTTCCGGAATGCTTCGCAGCCGCTCATTACATTTTATTGATTACCCCTCACGACATCTAAACGCACTCTTTTTATGGTAATCTTTAACTTAATTGAATAAAATCGATAGGCAAAGGTGAATGTTGAGTGATTTATCTCATAAACTAATTGTTTAGCCAAAATAGATGAATGCACAGGAGCATTATCATTAAGCAATAACCAGTCGCCGGTTCGGCCCAATTCCGTGCGCATCTATGTACTCGTACATACATATAATATATAAAGTATTGCGTTGAATGTTTGGTAGGGAGGGACAAAACCGTTCTCATTAGTATCGCAGGAATCATTCGTAATAGAAGCGGGGTGCCCCTCTCTACAATCGTCAACGAGTTCCGGTCATCTTAAATCGTATATATTCTGCCTGTATGTTAGGTTAAGTAAAAGTGGCTGTTGGGAAGAGCAACCTACTTAGGTCTATTGCCCCATTGAGATACCACATGGATAACTAAACCTCCTACTCTTGGAACCAATTTGAGCTTATGGTGAAGCGTAGGAGACTGTTAAAGTCTATATTGTCTAGATCGCTTAAGTCATTGTAGAACAAAGTTCCTAAGTGGAGTTTCCTTCTTTGGGAGAGAGCTGGGCATGTACAGGGTAGGATGAGGATTGTCTTTCTCTTCATCGTCCATGCAGCTTCTACAGAAATCATTTGTAAAGACGCTAAGCCTTCTTGTGTTCGACGATGACACCTATGATAGCGCTGAGAGGTTTCCTATTTACAAAGATCAAACTCTTAAAGCGATTCAGATTCTTTTGTTCCCCAGCCATATTGACCCAACATTCTACCTAAAGTTTGTTCTTTTGTTAGCATCCAGCTTTAATACTAGTTTACACATAGCGATTGGTATACCAATACTACCCTTTTCCGTTAGAATAGATAGAGTAGTTCCAATTTTGGCGATTTCGTCGGCCTTACAGTTCCCAGGAATGTCTCTATGTCCTGGCACCCAATATAGCTGAAAGTTGAACCAGCCTGTCATGTTAGTTACAAATGGTCGGCAGTCGGTTCTGGAAGTTAGTGAGACTGAGTCCACGAACTTGATAGCAGCCTGACTATCCGAAAAGATGCGGATGTCCTTTGCAGATATCACGTTTTTCTTCAGCCAGGACATGACTTCTTTGATTGTCAAAATTTTCGGCTGGAACGCCAGTGATTTGGAAGATGGACAAAGATGAATCATTTCTATTATTTTGTTACAGAATGGCCTACAGGATTGTCGACTTTCCTTCCTCAGTTCTTTTTTTATAAAGGGTTTTCCAATAGGACTTGACAATTTTTTTTAAAATAAAACGCAAACCAATTGAGTTATTTCAAAAACTTTATTATCGGCTTGAAGTACAATCAAACATTTATGAATAGAACTCGACTTCGTTTATATGGCCACCGCGGGCTCGTTTGCAGCGGTCGATTTGTTGGACCAAATTTTCAACGACTCGGTCACACATTTCGGCCGAAACAGCCGCTATTTCGCGTTCAATGTTGGCTCTGAGCTCTTCCAACGTCGTCGGCGTGTTGGCATAAACCAATGACTTAATGTAGCCCCACAGAAAATAGTCAATAAATCAATTGTTGAAACCACATGTCGTCCAAGTCCATATCTTCCAATTCGGGCCAAAAATAATCGGTGATCATGGTGCGATAATGCTGACCATTCACAGTAACGTGACGATCGTTATCGTCGACGAAAAAATATGGTCCAATAACTCCGTCGGCATGCAAACCGCATTAAACAGTTATTTTTTGTGGATGAAGTGATGATTCATGAAGCACATGTAGATTTTCACCCGACCAATAACACATATTTTGCTTATTGACGAACGCATTGAGCCAAAAGTGAGCTTCGTCACTGAAGATGATTTTGTGATGAAATTCATTATCTTGGCACATCTTCTCCAGAACCCAATCGGTGAACGTACGTCGCTTCAAATGGTCCATCGGCCTCAATTCTTGAGTCAGCTTGATCTTGTATGGGTGTAAACCAAGATCCTTACGCAAAATATGCCATAATGTGGTCTGAGCGATGCCCAATTCTTGAGAACGCCGTGGAATTGTCTGATTTGGATCGTTTGCTAACGACGCCTGAACGGCAGCGTTATTTTCGACACTTCGACCAACTTACTGACTCGGAAACATCACACAACGAATATGTAGACTCAAATTTTTGCACTAAACTTGTTATTGCCTGTCTACTAGGGCGAGAACTACGACCGAAAATTGGAGTTAATGCTCTTAAAGTTTCAGTCACCGACTCTGAATTTCGGTAGAAAATTTGTATAATTTGCAGACGTTGCTCGGTCATGTACTCTACCATAATGAAAATGTTGAGTTTACTGAATAAATTGACTTGAGTGCGTTCACAAATTAAATTCAAAGCTGTCAAGTCCCTATTGGAAAACCCTTTATAATCTAAAAGTGATAAGCGTTAGCGTTTCATCCCATGATGAGGCCAGTGTTTAATCCTCTAGCTTCCAGTACCACCTTTTCTAGGTTGTCACCAGGGGAGATGGCCCACATGATCGTGGCCAAGATATGCCGATGCCAGCCAGTAGGTGCTTTGGCAGTCTCCAGTTTGATAACGGTTATGTCGGGGTTGCTGAGGTTAGGAAGTAAGAATACATTAAGTCTACGTTTCAATTAAAATACAAGTTCTAATCCTACCTTGGTCTATTATATAGAGCGGAGCGTGTACAGGTGTCTCAAGTGCATGAACCACGTCTTTTATAATCTATGGTCTCTAGATAAGGATGTTGTCTTCCGGCAAAAGCCTTTTTGGAGTGATAAAGATTAATCTGGAGAAACCGTATTATTGCTACAATCTACCAGGGTAGCCTCCACCACGATACTGTTCGATATCTCCGATTCTGAACATGTGCCCAACTAGGAGTAGGTTGCTTATCAGCATCCAGCTTATCCTTTTTATAAACCTTTAGATGAATTGACTTGAAGCCGGAACGAATCATAAATTTAGTCTGCCCTAGAGGGTTAAGGGTTTCCTTATATGATCTATAAGGGCCTTTTAGTTCTTCCGGTTTCGCAACTTTCCAGTCATGAGTCAGAAGGGTCCGGTTGCTGAGCCTAATGATCTCCAGAATGTTTTCGGGTGAGAATGGTTCGGAGGGATCTAGGTGTGGGTTTCAGGCCTGTTAAGGATATTCTCGTTAGCCATGACCTCGAGCTTTGCACCCGAACAAATCTCTCCTAATCCAACTATGGCTTTGTTGTAAAGATCCAGAGATCTTGGATCGGCACAAGCGATAAGCTTAACGTGACCTTGTTTCCAGACAGCGTCGTCTGTGATGGGAGGTGATTCGGGGTTTTCCCGCATGATAGCCGTTCAGGTGTTGTCGACCCATCGGTGTCATTCTTGTCGATAACCGCGATCGTTATTGCATCCTTTATGACTTCGCTAAAATAGGAAGGCAAAGGGGGGGATTTGATGTTATTGTTTTTGGGCCTCTTTGGGACCGAAACGGTTTCCACCAACGATATCTGACACTTGGAGGAGTCCTTTAGTGTTTTTGAAGCAGTGGGTAGTCCGGCTTTAAGGAAGTTGTTAGCCCACCCGATTTTGCTCTCTATGTTTGCACTTCTCTCAACCTCCAGAATGGATCTGAATGTTTTCATAATGCGGCCTTGGATGGGCTTGCCGTCGCAGCTGGGCCTCTGATTCCTCCCTTGAGGAGGAATACGGCAGCAAGGCCGTGGCCTGCCAAAAACTTGCTGCTCCTGGGAGACCATGGCTTGCCACAGTTTTATAACTTTTTGAAGGTTTGGTTTTTGTCTCGTTGTATTTGCCTTTAGAATTCGATGCGCCATGGCCTGCCACAGCTTTACCTCCGCTCGACTACAAAGGCGTTTTGCCGGTAGTCGGAGCAGTCACTGTTCTGTCGCCCGGCATTAAGAGAGTACCGGTCTCAGGTTGTGTTTTCTTTTTTTTTTGATAAAGTATCCATTAATATCCCACGAGTATCGGAGAAAGGATGGTCCTCTGTACAGAAATCCGCTGTATACAGAAAGGCTAGATAATCTGGAAGTCGCCAGGTATCCGGATACTCCGCTTATGATTGAGCTATTTTTGTACAATATATTCTGGGTCCTTAGCCGGGCTGATCCTCGGAACGGGTTGTATGACACCTTGATCCAGCCCAGGGGAAAAAGGAGATGATGGGCATGTGGGGTGCATTTTCTTTAATTTCGGAACTCATCTAGAGAACTTCTCGAGATTCATTTACTTTACTCAACCTCTAGAACTTGACAAGTTCGATGCTCAGGTAGAGGTGTTCTGCCTGTAGCTCATAGAAGTTTCCTACGTTTTGTTCAACAATTAAATGTCATCTAAGCCGCTGCAAGCTTCGCATGTGAAATGTTTGACTATCAATCTAACTTCGCTCTAGTTCGATGAGGATTTTCCGTTTTAGATATTAAAAATACGTTTAATTACTTGTACAATATATACTCGTAACAAATGTAACTTCTCCCCATTAAGCAATGTAACAAAATCCGACTCAAAAATTGACAAATGCGATCATACATATTAAGTGAAATTTCGCCTAGAATAATCCGGGTTCCGCAGTTTGTTTTAACCCACTTTTCCCTGCTGATATCGACATCGTTTTCGACATTGTATGACATACATACGAAGTATATAGACTCTTTTGTATATTGCAGCTGTTCGGTAGAGCTAAACAGCAAATTCTTGAAAACCTCATCCTTTGCATAGATCTCCAAAATCGATTCAACGATGAGTACCGATACTTTCCACATAAAGATAAAAAGGATTCGTGTGCTTAGAATGCAATGAATCTGCAAACTCGTCATATAAACCCTACCCATTACCATGTACATACACATGAAGGGACATGTACTCGTACGATATTTCCCAAGTGTTGAATGTTGATCCTTCAAAATAAAAGAGTAAAAAAAATAAAACACAAAACGCAGAGTTGAAAAAAAGGATGAAGAACGTTGTAAATTTTATGACTACGACTAGAAACTCTGTGCTGAACGGCTGTTTAATATTTACGATTCTCAATGTCTCCATCAATCAGTATGGGAAAAAATGGAATGCCACTGCTCCTAGATCCCTCTGGAACTATCCGCACTCAAACCAGCTACAGCATCATTCAACAGAAGCTACTGCTACTATTGCCGTAGCTGTTGCTATTGCTATGGTTTAGCTCTTGATTCTTTTGCTCTGTTGCTATTGCTGCTCTGTTGTTGGTAATGTATATATACACCTACATATGTATACATGGAAACATACATGGGGGCATATCCTGTATGCCCCTTTGTATAAGTAATCACTTCTCGCAATGGTTTTGAATTATATTACGATTGTGTGCAAAGAACTTTGCTGCATTTAAACTCGGCTTCCCCTTCCACCCAACAACATTGTGGTTTCTCCGACAACAGTCATACATGTGTGCTCCACTCGACCTTAATTCTAGCACAACAGGGAAAAATTGTGAATAAATGCTAAATGGAGAACTTTAGAGCTTGCACCATCATCATCTGGGCCAAGTCCTGTACAACTTCAGCAAACTGAATAAAATCGTTATGATTCAGTGAAATCAATATTTGCGTTCATATTTGATTTTCCACTACTGTACTAGTGTACCAGTTGTACTAGTTGTAATAGTACCTACTATGTAGTTCAACTTGTATCTACAAGCTACAATAGTGCTATGGGATCCTTCCGACCATCCCCACACATCTTTCATCAACAGTTTATGTCCTACAATAAAAAAAACTCTTGTGATTCCTTCGGCCACATTTACAATAATAAGTATCTGCAGAAAATCGCGAACCAAAAAAAAAACCGTTCTATCGAAAACGTATTTATTTTTCCATTTAGCGATTTTTTTTATTTCCTACAAAAAAAAGTCTTTCAATGAAATTGTGGAAAATGTTTTTCCATGTCCTGATTTTATTTCTGCTTCCACTTGACTTTTCAAATGGAAATAGAGCATTCTGGCTGTATTTGTCATTAGTGTTTTACATTTGTTTCTGTAATGATTATTGTACCGGTGCTGATGTTGTTTTTTAAACTTTCGACGGAAATCTGCAACTACTGCACTATAGTTGTAATTTAAATGGTTTGCTAGACTAGCAACGATGCGACTGCAAAACCCTAAAATAGAGCCATGGCCAATTCACACAAGATCACGAAGTACGAGTATATTGTTGCAAACGTCCTACCGCCAGGTGGTTGAGTGCTATTACTAAGGCAACATTGTGTATGCCTACTCACTTCCAAGTGGTAGCCACAGGATACTTGTATTAAGCAAGAAAAAAACAACAACACTGTCATACACTCTCGGAAATGACTGAGGCTCAATAGGATGATGAGTTAACCAAACTGAATAAACGGCAACGTCAACCGGTAACATGACAGCTGCCGAACATTTGTTATTGCTCTAGTAATTCTATTATACATAAAGCTGATGTGAACAAGGAGATTTTTGGATCTCGCCCGGATGCTGAAATAGAAACTGTGGTGGGTTAGTGACTCCAGGATGTCCGGATCCTTCTGTCCAAAGGGTCGCATAAAAGGTGTTGTTTTCCAGTAGGTATGAATTATTTCTGCATACCTGCCAAACTCGCTAGTTTGTGCAGAATGACTATGGAGAGCACTCGCTGCTCAATAGAGATCTTAAGCATTCTTACGGATATCTTTAATGTCTGAAGTGAGATTTGACAAGGTGATGCGTTCATATGACTTCTTTAACATTTGACTTAAGCAAATTGTGCGACATTTGCAAGCCAACACCAGAGACACAGTTTTGCAAAAGTCTGTGCAACTATTTGAATACCTGGACAATATCATTAGCAGAACACGGCGATCTGTCGTTAGTGCTTTTGCAATCATTGGGACAGAAGAGGGAAAAATAAGATTTTCTGTTTATGAGAAAAAACCAGATAAATGTCGTTATACAAGAAGGCATGCACAACAAATTGGACAGAACGCCTTAAAAGGTAGTTATAATTTTGAGGTGGTTGTCTACCCCGGCTCCGTTATTAATTACAATAATGACACCTCATCAGAATGAAAAGACGCGGAAATTTCATATCGACACCCATAATCTATCTGGTTTTGACATCTATGACAAACTTCTCAGGTTTTGCAAAAGAATTCTCGACCATCAAGGTCGGCAATGAATTAAGTAGGACTTTCAATGTTCACCGTGGTTTTAGACAGGGCGGGGCGTCGTTTTTATCAACGGGAATAGGACTGCGACATTCGAGGCAGCTGATGAGAGACTTGTTGGCCGAGGCCCAAGTTCACCTTGGACTATAGCCCAACCTAAGTAAGTAAGTAATTATGTGTGAATGAAGTTAAAGTGCGACAAGGCTGTTATCGTACATAAATCGAAAAATATTAATCCAGTGAAGAAAAATATTTGTATACGTCTGGGCACTTTTCTTCGGCGCTTCGCACATGTACCGGGAATGTCTTGCGTTTTTGAGGCAACATCTATGAAAACATGACTATGAAAAGCGGTCAGGATTTTACAGCTCGCTCCTACCTTTTAACCAAGACATTATTATTAGACGACGATATATATTCCGGCATATTTTGAGAAAAACTTTTTCCGACCGAATAGTGACAAGATGAATTGATATCTATTTGGCTCACATTATATTTACGAGTATAATTTGAAAAAAATGTGTTTTATTTGAAAGTTATTCAAAAACATTAGCCTGTAATCCGGGAATAAAATCACTGATCTTGTTTATTGGCTCTCACATTGAATAACAGGGGATATCCAAATACAAAAACAGGCCGAATAAGTGCCATGTTGCAGATAAACTTCAATCTCGCATCGAGTTAGCTGCTATAAAACAGGCTCTATGTATGGGCAAAAGCACCTTTTGCTCTAGCCAAAACAACATTTATTTTATTGATCTAGATATTGATCTAGCTAGATCCCAAAGTAAGATATCGGGCTACAAATCGACGAGCAGCCTAAACCGGCAGCCAGTGTCGTCCCACCAGGCCTCAGACAAAGCGACCTAAAAAGAACGGTTTCCGACTTCTGAAAGTTGATCTTTAACCAGTTGATCGCAATATCACTTAATTTTATCGAAATCACGTTGTAACAGCTTATTAATGAACTGTACGCGATCAAGACATTTGCGAACGCTATGGCATGGTGAAATAACCCACGAGATCGCTTGCGTAGATATTGAATATAATCGACGAATTGACCGCACCTTGTTGCAGACAGTTGTTAATGACAAATACATCGCTTTTCTTCACGATGAACTGTCTATTGGTGAGCTTACCAAAAAGAATGTAAAGCAGAGGTGTACTTATACCCAGACTGTTGGGCTTGAAGAAGAGGCCATCTAAATATACGGTATCGAAGGCCTTCTCGCAGTAAATCAGACAGACACGCATGCTTGATTTCATGTGAGATATCATGCCCCGTCTTAAAACCGAATTGATTATCCCGAACAATATGTGGCTTCACCTCTTTTGGGAATACGATGCACCACAGCTGCCTTCCAATGCGCTGGATAAGCATTATTCAGAGCATTATTAAATGGAGTATGGTAATTTTTCACTGCTTCTAGTGGGAGATGACGAAGCACAACATTCGGTATGCCATCGGTTCCCATTGATTTCTTACTTCCAAATTAACTAGATTAGCTCCGATGACATTTTTTTCCATATTTTCGTCATTGAACTCAATAGAGCCTGAGTTCCCGAATCCCAGAAATTGTGTGAAAGAACCCGATTCTCCAGATAGTGTTCTAAGCCAATGACGTCGTTAGGTTTATACAAATCCCGGAAAGTCGCTCATATGGCCTCTACCTTCTACCACAAATGACTGATGACAGATTTAGGAAGATATTCGACATCTTAGCTTGAATCTATACCGGCTGTTAACAGTATTTAGTCATTATCTGCCATTCGGGCGATCTTTAG
The DNA here is from genome assembly GCA_949129095.1 of Volucella bombylans. NCBI lineage: Eukaryota > Metazoa > Arthropoda > Insecta > Diptera > Syrphidae > Volucella > Volucella bombylans. The sequence continues at coordinate 198,017,541 of OX422140.1, read as the reverse complement.
GCACGGAAAGACTTCCCTCCGAAATATTTTATTTATTTGCGGGAACATATTTGGGTTGCTGGTGTTCACAGCCCAAATTTTATTGTTCCAATAAAAAAAAAACTATTACTATTTGGAGGATTTGATCGACGACTTATTTGTCACTATCTCGGAGTTATGTATAAGGTTTTTAGGCTCGGCAGCAGTCTACTTTGGTGTTGGTGCAGTGCGTCAACAGTTGCATTGCAGAATTTTTTTTTTTTATAATTACCTTGACTTTAAGGGGTTATCTTAAAATGTACTCTTAAAATGTTTGTACACAGCGCTGTAGGAAGAAAAGAGAGGTACCGATGTACGTTGGTCTTAAACGTTTGCAAATTGTAAGAACTAGGAAATAGAGAGCTCGACATGTCATTCCGTAAGTGAGTTGTGCGGCTTAGGAATGAATCACGATATTTCAGAGTACGTCCGAAAATGGGTTTGATGAGCATTCATTGCAAGACCGGTGTTTCTGTTAAATGTTTGAAGGGGCGAAAGCTGTCCTTTGTCTGAGTGATATTAGTATTAGTACGAGTTTTATCGGACGGTTTTGAAACCTATCTAGCAGGTGCAGGGATGATTTAGGCGCACCTGAGCAGATGTTTGGATTGTACTCCATTTTTGGGCAGATGAATGCCTTATATACATATATATTTATTAAGATACTGGTACAAAAGTGTATTCATCGCATTGTAGATTCGATGCACTTAAGTGTATGCGGGGACAAGGGACAATCTAGAAGTGTTGATCTGGCCGCAAAGTGTGCAGCAAGCAGATTGGCCTTGTGCAAAGAGCTGATAGCTGGAATGTCATTATAAATGAGTGTTGTGATGGAAGTTGAGGCAGAATTAATATAATATTTTTGACGAACGACCAACAATTGTAACTACCTTTGGGATATTGTAGTAGTTTTTGCCCCAGTTGTTGGTCGTGTTGGAATTTTACAGTCATTTCGGGCTCGTTTGGATTTTTTTCCGTTTTCTTCTGTCGAGTTGGTCTTGTAGAACCAAAAAAAGTAAAAAATATTTCTCTAACATTGACAGCCTCTTTACAGCTCGAGTCGTACCATCTCTTTTCTTTTATATAATCTATATAATTCCAAGGAGAACTGTGTTTGTCATCATGAGTATCAGCAGCGGCATCCACGTTGTTATCGAGGAAATATAACTACCAGTTGAAAATCCTAAAGAATTTGTTAAGTCCGTCCCAATTGGCTTTCTCGTATTGCCATACGCTTCTTTTATGAATCTTTTCTCTAATTGCGTGGTCCATGTGCGAGAAATTAACTAATATGACACAATGGACCGACGAGCCTAGATGGAGAATCACATCAACAGTGCAGTTATAAGTGTGAGAAGTTAAAAACAAGCTCATATTCGCGTTGGCTCATTTATTGGGTGAAGGTGTAAATGACTGGACCATTTCTGTCTATAAGGCGATCATCGGAATACGTCTTCAATAAGTTGATAGTAACCTTAGTTCCTTTCAAGGGCAGGCTGGGGTTACGAAACTACTTGAGACCATACCATCTTTTTTTTTGGTGTCGCGTTGATCTAAAAAAACACGCGATGCATTATACAATTTACTAGAAGATACACTCTCATGTATGTAATTTTTTAATAGATGTGAAAATTTCAGGTGTTACTATAATATTTTTAACAAAATCATATTAAAATAAATGAATGGCGCGACAGTCCGCGGTGGAACAAGGCTAAGTCCTTCCCACTCACTATCTTTGAAGAAAGAACTGCCGTTTTGAAGGCAGACACTCTTTTGAAGTAGTCGGAGAAGGTATCTTCCGCGTCACATCAACACCTTTCAATAAGTTCATCTATTAGTTATTTCAATTTTATGAAGGGATTTTGTTTTGCATTCAATTGAATACCAATTTTATGTTGTCATCATACATCCAATAATTGGTCTATTGCCCAGGAAAACCCATCAATATCGGTAGCAGCTCAAAGTACATATTGTACTTCCTCGGAATAAACACTAGCCCTGCGAATGAAACTCTGGTTTAATCGTTGTCGACATATTCAATACTCGCAATGTGAAACACAAAGTGCATACTGCACATTGGAAGATTCTGCTAGACCTGTTGCAAATATATAGCCTTGAATGCGTTTAGGATTACTTCCACAGGAACTGTGGCTCATTTAAGCGCGATTTGCCCTTCACCATCGATCGCATCGATTTTAAAGACGAAAAACAACCGAGTAAAGCTGCTCCTCAATTTCTCCGCATAAAACATTTTTTATCAGAAGAAAAGATCTAGATTAAATTCTGAAAGTAAAAATGTATCAACATTGCATGGACCACATCACATAAAATTCAATATTGCTTCGGGCAAGAATAATCTCTGCTTCAAATGCTAATCGATGGCTAATGTCAGACAATTTCACTCGACAGTCAATAAATACTTATTGACTTCTTCTAGTGCGCCACAAAAAGAAGCTTGTGAAAGGACTGATAGCCGGTGCATTGAAAAAGTGGCATCCCATTGATTGAAAAGAGCTAGAATTTGTATTTTATTCATATATATAGATGCAAAACAAACAACTTTGTAATGTAGCCCGGAATAAAATGAGAAAATGTTGATGGGAGAAAATTTGTGTACTAAGGTTTCTACACAAATCTGTCCTTAAGGCATTTCTACAGAAGTCTTGCTTGCTTTGGAAGTCTATGGAATATCCAACAAACTTGCGTCCTATAGAAAATACAGAAATTTAATTGCACAGTGAAGAATAACATGCAAAGGGTCAGGAGAAAATTAAGATCATTACAGAAGTTTCCTGTACAAGTATTCTCCTCAATTTTGGACTCCTGGTTGTCTTTAAATTAATGCGTTTGAACTACCGAGAATGCCGAAATATTTTAGACAAAGACAATTCCACATAGCACCTTCAAAGCAGAGTCAATTTGCCAGAACAGCTATTCAAATGCACTTCAGCACCAGCCTCTTTATTATAATAACTGCATTTTCCAATCTAAAGCTAATCGAGAAGCTCTATTTGCCTTGCATACCCAGATTCAGATCCAGGGCCACAATCTAAATTATTAATTACGAACTGAATGTAAACACTATTTCGATATAACCGTATAACCTTTTGGAAGAGGCAGCATATCTCTTAGAATCCAATACCCGGGGCACAGAGCAAAGAGTCCTGACGTATCAAGCACGCACACCAGCTACCACAAGAGTTAAATTCAATTTCACATTAATGCCATTTAGCTAGACGTGTACTATTTGTGTACGTACCTGGGCCCATTGATTAGGAGCAGTCTTCATCATAAGTGCTGGCATATACGAGTATGTACATAAATGAACAGAAGCTTCAGAAATGAAACAATGTTAACATTTCCGTCATTAAGGTGCGGTCATATCATTAAATTTGATGATTTACTTGTATCCATGCATCGTCTTAGTTGTTGTTGTTCAACAGTTATGCGGTGCTTCTACTATCCAAAAATAGATCTTGCAATTTGCAATGAGTCACATTTACGAGTACTTTCGATGCCACCATATGCTCTTGGTTCTTCATAGATACGAGTACTGGTACGGAAGCAGTACCTTGTCCAAGGTGTTTCATTATGTAAACGTTGAAATTTGTTGAATCGTTTAACAGACACCTTGAGAGACCTGAAAGCGTGCAGACATTTAATTATGAAAAGTCCTTTATGCCTTACCCCCCCTGCAAAAGTTTGTTGTTGTTGTGGTAAAGTGGCATAAATTCCAACTTGATTAAAACGCCATTGTACTTGTAGTTTGGAAACAGTTTGAACTTTCGAAAGCTGCCAGTATAAATGCGGACTCCCGAATGCACGTAGTGTAAAGCCAAAGTACTCAGCATTTGAAATATATACATACGAGTACAGAAGTTTGTACATATACACAATGCACATATTTGATATTGGGTTGTGTCTATTGGGAATTCATGATACGAGTTTCGTGCAGGAGCTTTAATGGTGGTAGCGGGCGGTTAGAGAAGACCCGACTAGTTGCAAGCCAGCGCTGCAGTGACAAGGGATTTGTATACAGTCGTTTTCTTTTTTTTTCCCGAAGACAATTTAAGTTTGCACAGTGACATAAATTCCATTATCCTGAAAGTTGAGAACAATTTTAATCCTTTGGCGGAGATAATTTGAGCAAAAAAAAGTTATCCTAGTTCGGAAACTAACAGGAAGTTTATTAAATCCGCGATTAACTCGATGGATTTTGATGTTGAACATTTTTTCTTTTATTTTTTTTTTAATTTAAAATAGTTTGCGTATTCTGTTGGTTTTCCTTGTAATTTTATTTTGGATTGCGCTGAAGGGATGAACAAGTTTTGAATTCCAGCAACTAGTTTGAATTTATATAAGTACATGGATACGCTGTACATACTTAGATGAAAGGAGCACATGATAAAAGAGGGGTTTCATTTAATGAGGATTAAATGAAACAGAAAAAGAAGCTAAGAAGTTTTTGACATGCACTTAGTAGCTGAATCAACAATCTATTTGTATTGTCAAAACTTAAACACAAAACAGTTGACTCGGTCGCTTAGGGGTGCCTACTATTAAGATAACCTAAATAATTAAAAATTACATGTTCAGAATATCAGGCAACAAGTCTTGAGTTTCAAGCATGTAAGCAAACGATTCGCATAAAGGCAAATTTCGCCAACATGAGCCTCATAAACACCCGCGCCCTAACAGAGAAGAAGTGAAACCTGAAATATAACCTGTAAATCATCTTTGGCGATTTTAATGCAAAGTTAGGCAGGAGAGCATCTTTGTTAATACGGACGCAAAGTACAACCTGCGTGATATCATCTCCGAAACGTACACAGGCTGTTTAATTTTGCGGCGGGACACAATATATAGCACGGTTTCCACACCTTGACATCGTGGCTGACCTGGCCAACAGATCGTTAACTAAATTGATCATATTGGGCCGTATTTATAAAGAAAAGGATATGCTTATATAATACTTACAAAATATGAAGGAAATCCTTTTACTTATATTCATAATAATTTCAAGCAGAACGTTTCGAGTAAAAGCAAATCCTTTTAATCACATAAAAGTAAATGGGTATGCAATAAACTTGACCTTTTACTTTAAATAAAAATACTTCAAAAATTCTGAGTTAGATCAGTAGCAGACTCATCTTGGTAGTAAACGGTTGTGTTATCCGATTTTCAGCGCGATGGCAGATGTTGTGCATCTGAGGGATGCTAAATATTACAAGTCCTGCTCATCTGCACTTGTTCGTGATTTTAAAGATTTGTACCATTTTGAAGAGAGAAACTTACAGTGGCTCGCGGACAGATTTTTAGGTACGAATGAAGAAACTCGTGGAGGTGCCTTGTCAATTGCCCATAGAATGAAGGTATGTTTGCGATATCTCAGTGATTCTGGATATCAGAAAGGTATCAGTGAAGAACTTGGTGTAAGTCAATCTACGGTATCCCAGACTGTGAATGCAGTAGTTGACAGCATAGTTGCACATGCAACTAATTGGATCAAGTTTCCAACAACTAATATTGAAATAACGGAAGCAAAAGAGTTATGGCAAAGGGGATTCAAGTTTTCGACAGCTATTGGTATAATCGATTGTACAAACATAGGAATACTGAAACCAAAACTCGATGGAGATGAGTACATTAATCGAAAAGGTAAACCTACTCTGAATGTTCAAGCTACTTGTGATGCCAAAGAAATTGTTACTAGTGTTGACGTTAGTTGGTCTGGATCCGTCCATGACTCGAGAATATGGAAAAATTCACAAGTGTGTCTAAAATTAAGAAATCAAAACAATGTTGTGCTCATTGGTGATAGCGGATATGGTATAGAGCCGTGCTTAATGAGTCCCTTTAATAATCCTACTCCTGGTGCAGAGGAAAAATACAACCAGCTTTTGAAAAAAAGAGTGATCATTGAAAGATGCTTTGACCAACTGAAACGCCGCTTTCATATCTTACAGTACGTTTGTCGCGTATCTGTGATGGGTTACTTGTAAATGTGATAAACAAATCAGGACGGCCGTATTGGCGCACGTACGTCATGGCGTCGTGTGTACGATCGTACACATAAATTGGTGCCAAGGTAAAAGATGACGGAAGCACAACCTTTTGACCCATCTATCCATCAACCATCAGCGTTCTGCCTCCCTATTGCATCCCACAAGTGTATGTAACTATCAGCCCTCAACTGCACCTGGCTGTTATTGATATAGTTCAATCTTTCCATCTCTATTTTGGCGTACATGCCAACTAAAAACTGACTAAAAAAACGCACGGAAGTACACCAGGTGATTAACTTCTGACTTCTAACTTGAAGCCATCCCTATGGCTGTCCGTTGGTTTCCTCTCAGCATTAATGACCACTTTGAATATTTTAAACGATGGAGGTACCTTGTTCAGGGCGACCTTCAAGTCTCTTACATAGGCATTAAACGTATGTAGCATTGCCTGTAGTTGTCTGACTAAGCCAGGTTTCACCTAGGGATAGTTATTGCACCTCAATTGTACTTCTCTGTCGTCTTCGCCAAAAAAATATATTTGTAAGATTTGTGGTTCCTTTTGAGGTGTTGGCAACAAATTTTCAACTAAGTGATGGCCCTGAACTTTAAAAGTAGGCATACAACCGAACGAAGTCATTTGAAAGAAACTATTGTATTTACGAATACCGTTCATGAAATCTTCATGTTCTGGATGTAAGTATATTCATTATTAAGCTGTAGTGGGGCTCGGGTAGGTATTCAAAAAGCGGGAGCAGCACTTTACCAGGACTACTACATACTCGTATGGCCACTTAAGAACATTGCACGACTGGCACTTGTTGGTCATGGAACCCAAGGCCACGGTAATGTCGCTTTCATACTCTATATTGATATCATATGCTGGAGTGAGCCTGGATCTTCCAAAAGCGTCGCTTTTTTTCTACTCGTCTACCAGGAATATTTTGCTCATATCGAAACTGTGACGCCCTATGCACCTCAGGGTTAGCTCCCAGATGAAGCTTTCTTCTCTGGGAGAGAGCTGGACATGTACAGAGTAGGTAGAGGATTGTCTCCTCCTCTTCTCGTCCATGCAGCTTCAACACAAATCATATGAAGCAGTGTCCAGTGATGATACCTATTATGGCGCTGAGATGTTTCCTATTTAAAAGGATCAGACACTTAGAGCGATTCAGATCCAGCTTTGGCCAGATCTGTTTGGCATCCAGTTTTAATGTTAGTTTGCACGTAGCGATTGGTATAACTATACTCCCCTTTTCCGGTAGAATAGGTAGAGTGGTTCCAATTTTGGCGAGTTCTGCAGTTCCCTGGAATGCCTCTATGGCCCGGCACCTAACAAAGGTGAATGTTGAACTGCTCTGCCGTCTCCATGAGAGATGATCGGCATTCAAGGGCGGTTTTAGAATATAATGAGACCGAGTACAGGGACTTCATGGCGACCTGACTATCCGAAAATATCTTTTTTCTTCAGCCAGTACAGAGCTTCTTTAATCGCCAAAATCTCTTCCTGGAACACGCTACTGTGATTTGGAAGACGGAAAGGGAGACTTAGATTTAGCTTATCTGAGAAAACACCGCCACCAACTCCGCTATCAGTTTTAGATCCATCTGTGTAGAGAAAAAATTGTGATTTTATCACAGAATGACCTCTAGGATTATCACTTTGCCTTCCTCAGTTCTTTTTTGTATTGTATAATTTGAGGGATTCTTTGTATGAGTCCCAGTCAGTCACTTTTCTTGTGCTTTTTGTAACGTTGAAAAGTTTTCTACAAGAGTTTCTGAGCAGTCCCAGTGCTGATGTTCACCAATGTGGCTTTTTCTTCTTCCTGGGTTGAATAAGAGGGCAGGAAGCGGCCATAGCCTGATTGAGAGCCAGAGTAAATTCCTTGACTTCCATGTCAAGCTCATTGGTGTCACGCGGGGGACTTGATAGTTCAGAGGCAAGTGTATCTGTATTTTGGCCAATCAGTTTTCCGGTAGTTCTGGAAGTCATGAGTCTGAAGAGTCGGGTTGCTGAGCCTGATGATTTCTAGAATACTTTCTGGGGAGGAGGATTCGACTGGGATCTCGTACCTGGTCTGCTAGGAATGTCTTCTTTAGACACGACCTCAAGTTTTGCACCTGGCCAAATATCTCCTAAGCCACCTATGGCCTTTGTGAAGAGATCAAGAGATCTCTGGTTGGAACACGCGATGAGCCTAACATAGCCTTGGTGCCAGCCAGCGTCGCTTGTGATAGGAGGTGGTCCGGGGTTTTCCCACAAGATGGCCAAGAAGTTGCTCTTTGGTTTCAGGACTCGTCTGGAGAATTTCTTCTCGAGATTCATTGACCCTACTCAGCCTCTACAACTCGACAAGTTCGATGCTCGCGGTAGAAAAGTAGTTTTTGTAACTTGAATGTCTTTTGGATAGCACTCTTCCTTAGCTTACGGTAGAGTGGAAAAAAAGTTGCAGATAACTCAGCGTTAACAAAGCCTTTTATAAGTAAATATTGATGCTTTGTCAGCTTGGCCTCTGTAACATGAAATCTCCTTCATGTTTAAGACAGTAAAATTCGTATTGGAAGTGGATGTATTTTTACGCATGGAGACACCAATTGACTCGTCAAACTCAGCTATTCTTCTTTATTTCGGGAAAAATCTTCCGGCGCCGTCCACGCTTTCCTGATTTCATAGATTCCTCCGAAGAACAAGTCATTTCTTCTACATAAGTCAACTCATATTTTTTTCAGAAAACATATTGTGTTGTGCCGACATTCCTTCAATAAAGCACTGAATAGGTCGCAAATATAAAATGCGTGATTTCAGCCAGTCAAAGTTCAAATTTTCTTTATTTGGAGTATTTAGGGTATCCATCATTGAATACTTCCAGAGATCTATCGATCAAACTGCCAGTGTCACCCAAATATATCGTAAATATGCCTAAAGAAAATTTAAAATTGATTAAAATAAAAACATAATACGTATACGCCTACGCCTACGCAACACTGCAACCTAAATAGTACTGTTAGTGGGTAGGTGTGGGTGGTTGTGGGTGATTTTGTTTTTTCCGGAAAACTGGACCTAGTATCGATAATTGCGACAATATTTCATTATTAGGTAAGGAACAGGGATATTTTAAAACTATACGTATAGTTACACGGAAAGGAAAAACATCACCTTAAGATTCTACTGGGTTGTAACAGTACTATATAACAATAAAACACGAAAATTCACTAATGAGGTAACAAAGTACTGTATACGAATAGATTGCACTTTAAATTGATCAACTGCTATTTTGGTATATGGAGAGACGCTCACTTCAGATGGGAAGCAATACTGATAACAAGTGACATTAATGACGAAATGTTTGTAACTGTAAAAATTGAAACTTTCTCTAGTATAAAAAGTTAAGAAATGCAAAAAAAAAGAAAAATGTTGACCTATTTTTATTTTTATCGTACGGGAGAAACCACTGTGGATTTTTCGCAAGTGATTCACCAAATAGCCGCCTTCGTCCACGATCAGATTTAGGTCATCCAATGAAATACTCGTACATCGTTGATTAAAGTTTATTCGTCGTAAGAAAAAAGAGTGTGGAATGACACTAAAAAACCTCAATTACATTCTTGTCATCCGAATATTTAAATGCCTTAATATGAATCTGACGATCTATCTGACAAATTCGAGGCAACAATGCGTGTATACCAAGGCTGTGCTCTTAGTGCCCTGCTTTTCATTCTGTACATAAATAATATTATAGAGATGTTAGAGATGGAATCTTGCTTCCCCAAAAACATATACTTGCTCGTATATGCAGATGATATGGTCTTTGCACACATTTGAAAGTATGTAACAAATGATTTAAGTATAGACTCGAAATGTACTGCAACACCTGGAATTGGAAGAGTGGAAGATTCAAGGAGAAGATGTAGAGACAGTGCGTGGATATACGAGTATGTATAAATACCACGGAGTTCTAATAACATCAAGTTTAAGATGGAAAAAGCATTTCCAGATGAAACTCTTAGAATGAAAAGTGCAATTGGCTCAATCTCGTGTAGTTGCTTGAGTAACAAGTATATTATAATGAACTTTAGACTCTCAAGAAACGCAACATGCTAATTAAATGCTATATTTGGAGACGGGAGTAGAATTCGTTTTTCTAGAAACTGTTAAGTTCCATATCGACCGTGTGCTAAAGGTAATGTCGTTGAAGAGGAATGGATTCCAAATCTACTGCTTCTGCAGAGTGGATGCATACAATAGGTCTCTGTCTGAAAAGACGTAACGCAGGCTATATGAAAATTTCATAAATGAAGCATAGTCGATTAATAGCAAAATGATCCACTCCTAAAATGAAAATACATAGTTTCTAGTCAACAATTCAATTGAAGTAATGCACAATTGTTAAGAAGGGAGTTTAACATTTTAACCGTACCGGCCTAAACTTCCGATTCAGTGCGATCGTTGTAGCCTTAAACAGCGAGAAGAAGCAATCAATGTACTACAATTTATGGTAGAAGAGAACCTAAGCTACAAGATCACCACTACCGCGTTAAGATACAGAACAGGACGAGCAAGATTTCTAAATAATACCAAGAATTAATATTTCATAAAAAAAGAAAAAACAAACTAACAAGTATGTTTGTATTTGTTATAATATATATAAAAACTTAAAATATCAATCTGTTAGGCGGCGTTAAGCCAAACCTAAAAAAAAGAGAAATACATATGTATGTGTGACAAACCATGAGCAAGAATGCAGATTTTTTAACTAACTTAGTCTGCTCTGGAATTCATCTTTTAATATCCGATGGCTATCAGGAAAGCATGAGCCACTCAGTTAAAAAGGAAAGTAATAGTCGATGCTTGACAATTTCAGACAAGTGTTGGTTATGTAATTATAATAGTGACTCAATAACGTTAAATTTTTTTAATATTCCAATTGAAAAGTCTAATATTTATAGGACTACTCATGAGTATCATAAGGCGCAGCCGAAAACACAATATGTGGCACTGGTATGTATTGTTACCTTTATCGATTTAGAATTTAATCTAAAACCATTCGACAATCTGTTCTGTGGTTGTATGGGAACGATTTCATGTAAACCAATACGTACAGGTGCTTAAGATTACAACATGCTATTGCCATACAAACGACCGGATTAAAGGCCATTTGCTTGGTTCTCGTTTCACAAATGTATCCGTCATTGTTTCAATATGCAATTTACCAATAATCCGGCAATAATCACCCGTTTATTGTCAGAATGCATATATGCTTAAGAACCGATAATCGGCAATAAAAAAGGACGAATCGCTTTTAAGAGGAATGGAGAGGGGTGGTTGGGCGAATTTTCATCGCCTGCTTTATTTTAGCTTGCTCCAGCTGGCTAGCTGACAAGTATCCGTATCTGGTGCTCGTTTCCAGAGTTTTATATTTTTTTCTGTTTGTTTGCTTCTTCACTTTATGAATCTTCCTAATGTCTTGGATATACTGACAATCGAATGTATGTGATCAACAGTCTGTAGACGTTGAGTCTTCGTTCCCTTCTATTTCATTTGATCCACATCCTACCATCGACCGCTCCTGCTGCCACAACATTCCGAATCCCAGGACTCGTGCATAGAAAGGCAGCAGCATAATTTCCTCATAAATGTTGTTTTCGTTGGCTAATAAAAATCCCAGATTTTCAAAAAAGGACCAAACCGGATGTGTGTGTTAACATTGGCTATGCCGTTGGCGTTAGACCTGGCCCGGTCGTACATGAGTACGAGTATGTGCATGTATGTAATCCGTACTACGTAAAATGTTTAAGGGTTAAAACAACCCTCTGCGGTATGAAAAAAAATGAAAAAAGCCAAAAAAAAAAGAGTAGGGGAGAAGGTCGATTGGAATGGTTAGCTGGGGTAGATAGGAAACTGTTTATATTGTGGCATTATGTTGGGTTATGTAATGTTTAAGGATGCGAAATGAAGGAGTTAAGGAAACTCATAAAACGCTGCGTATATGGGTTTCCGATTTTGATTTTTTGTCTCGGGATTTGTTTCCTTTTTAGTTTAGTCTCTTTTTTTGTCGTCTTTTTTTTTAGTTTGTTAGCCTGTCCTATGTTTTGGATTAGAGAAACGGAAACCGTATTATTATTTCATTGATATAAGTTTGGTAGAGATAAGAAGATTAGATGGGGCCGAAAATATTTTCAATTAGCTGTGGACCTCTCCCAATTGTTGGGGTTAGTATATCCGCCCTCGTTAGAAAATAGGGACCTTGGGTCAGAAAAGGATTTCATTTAAAGTGAAAACTAGACAAGAGATTTTGGTAATTCAACGTTGTTTGGGGACGATTAGTCCTAGCTTATGAAATCTTTATGTACAAATTTACGAATTGAGCATTACGATTGGTTTTGCTAGAATATTTGACCTTACTTGGTTGGGTTGATTGGTTTTGTTGCACATAATACGCTGATGGGATTACACTTAAGCTTTGATCAGGAAGCAAATATTGTAGCTTATTCCACTTGAGAGCATAACATGTGTGGATTCCATCGTGTTCCAGATCGCTTGCTCTTTTAAGGAGTATTCTGATACCATGTCGTATGCCTATTATCATTTTATAGTTATGGTAGTCATCTATTCGTATCACGACTCTGTTAGGTTTCTTCAACAAGAAATTGTGTAGAGGTGCACAGTTGTTTGTACGCTTTAAATTCAAGTATAATGTGTTAAAGCAATTTAGATATGCACGCAGTGGGTCAAGCAAATTCATATCACTTTTTGTTTTGGAAAAAATAAACTGCAGAATTTGCAAAGCGCCAAACTATTATCTTTTCACTTCGAATAACGATGTTTCGTAGAGATGTTGCTTGCAAAAAAGACGAAGCCTTGTGCTCTGGTTCTTTTTAATCGTCAATGTGAAATTCTTAAATCATATGTTTAAAGCATATTTGTATTAGTCAATAATTCAACATAATATTCAATCTTAAATTCATTTTTATCGATCGGACTTGTTCTAGTCTTGATACTACATTTGTATTGATATTGGTCTGATAAGCTGTGGCAGTTTCTACTTGCCGAGGTACAATACTCATTCAATATGCATATGGACATCAGTTCATATTGCTTCTGGCTAAAGATTGAAGGTATTACATTCCTAAATACTTTTGAATACATATACAACTCGTAGATGTGGAGTTAAACGTCTGGACGTTAGCCCATATTGAAGGAAAATTGAATTCAAATACCAACTATCACCCAGTTCTGTTGTGTTAAGAAGTTTGTAAATCTTGGCGGACCAGGGAGGTTATGGGCTTGTGAACAAATGTCGAACAGTAATTGGTATAATGGCTTAATTCGCAAACTTATTTTTAATTGCGCCTATGCCCATACTGACGAGAAAGACTACAGACGAAAATTTCTTGTCTGATTCTTGGACAAGACAAACTTGCAGTGTCCTAAACAAGGCCATTAGAGATTGACTATATCGCAGTCCACGCGAGGTGCTGTTCCAGTATTCTGAATTCCAGAAAACCAATAAAATTTGAACATTACCTCATTGTATCCAAAGTATTAACTTGGAAAAAAAAAATATCTCAATCTCAAAAAAATTAATGAAATACGGCGGTAAGTTTTCCTAATAGTTACAATCCACAGTGGTCGGACAAGGTCTTTTCCATATTTATCGCATTTAGTTGTCTCCCACGATGGACTATTTTGCCTACCCCAAATACAATTTGTACTTGTACTCGGTTTCATACGATGGTAGGTACATGTAGAATTCGGAGCGCAAGGGTCTATTTTTTTTCCGTGGGCTAAAGGAAGCTGTTTAGAACATGAACCGTAGTGCAGCAAGTGTTTTGAGCCCGTTCCCTAGTGGAACGCAGATCCGAAGCGACGTCGAAAAGAAACCAGAAAAATTATAAGTAGGTCACTTAAGACTAATAAGAAGGAAGACTAGAGTCTTTTCCGATGGAAGCCAAAAGAATATAAGAAGTTAATTCGAATTTTGAAGAATGTGTCTTATAGAGACTATTGCGAAGAGATCGAAACTGTCGGTGTCAAAGTCCTCAAAAGGGGAAAACCAACCAGGCTGGAACCACTCAGAAAACTTGATGGCACCTGAATTGAGCCGAAAGCAGAGACGTTCAGTCTCATGGTTGCGGCTCTCTTTTCAGGTAACCTAAACGGAAAAAACTTTAAACCAGATTCTACTAACGAAGCTGCTGGTGAGCTGAATAACACAACACGCCGTAGCTGGTATATCTCATCGGTTGTGGTAGCGGATGGTACTCTTAATAATTCTGTTGCTTCTTATTATGCCTAGTACTTATGGCATATACCCAGTTATGTTACAAATGGATATATACGAGCTGTTAGCAACTCTGATAAGAATCTTCAGTGCTAGTCTGCAACTGGCATGCATACCGATGATTTGGAGAACGGCAACAGTAGCCTTTATACCGAAAATCGGAATAGGACTACACGGTCGCCAAGAGCTTCCTGCGGTGAAATTGATCGACATTTAGTGTGCTTTCGACAAATCAACTTTTGACAGCATGTGTAACTCGGCTAGGCAACATGGCGTAGATGAATCACTATTGGTGTGCCTGCAAGACGGCGTTCTGTCTCCACTGCTATGGTGCATGTTGGTCGACTCACTGCTCAACGCGCTTAATAGTTCTGACGTCTAAGCTCAAGCATACGCGGACGAGATAGCTGCAGGTAGCCTTAGACATGATCGACGATTGACTTAGACACTCATCTAGTGCTTAAAGGCATCGCTATGCAATTCTCCAAAGAAGATAAATATATATTTGGATGCCATCTTGTAAAAGGAACTTCTATGGACTAAACATGTTAGGTCGAAAACTTCTAAATGGGCTGTTGGCAAGACATGGGACCTATCAACGAGAAGGGTCCATTGGATCTACATGGCTTTGTAAGGCCAATAACATCCTATGCGTCGGTTGTCTGATGGAACAAGCTCTCACGAAAAAACGTCACTGGTGCTTTTACTAGACTCCAATGGACGGTCTGTCTAGACTGTACCCCCGCCTCCGCTCTAGACGAATTGATGAAAAATCTTCCTCCAAATAAGTTGATCGTCTCTAACAGGGAAGCGCCAACCCCTTTAGTATGTTATGGTTATAGAGATGGTTATTTCACATCTCGTCTTGCTTTTTAGCGTTCGGCTTTGGTGATTATTATTCTTCACGAATTTTCCCAATTTCTTCAATTAGTTCCCTAGTTACTTTACATACCCCATTTGAACACTTGGCACTTAAACTTCTTGGACATCTTGATTTCAGATTCAATAACTTTTAGGGGTATCTCAACATGTCCATTCTTTTTTTAAGCAAAAACTGACAGCAATCGGTTGCTTTTCTCTGTACGTTAACATCTTAGTCATGCGCTATACATATAGTCATATACCCCTGGGTCTGGACAAAAAAGCGTCTATAACCCATTCCAGCGAACGAAAATCTAGAGTTGTTATCCTATCAGTAAATGTTCAACTAATTTTGCTTTTTCCTTGCTTGTACAGAAACCGGGACTGACAAACTCACTCGAGAAAGCGAATTTTTATTAGCACCCTATCCGACTTATCCATTGCCACAATTAGCTTTGGTATTTCAGAAGGGCTTTTCACACCCCAATTCGGGTCGTCATAAGAAATTTTTAATTTTTAGTTATCTCTCTGAGACTTGTGTAATTTTGGCTAACGTTCCCAAGAATCAGTGGGTGATTTCTTAAAAATATAATTCCAATAATTTAGAGACACAACAATCATATTGCATACAAGTTCTCTCAAAAGTTATGTAGATGCATAAGAATACTAAATAAAAAAAAAGTTGGGAATTTATTGAACATCACCCGCCGGAGTATTGAAGGATATGAAATATGAGTATTGAAATATGAGTTAAAGTATTAAATTTTTGCAACAAGGAATCACATAATTTACATATCATACCACTTAAAGACTTAAGCTCTTGGACTTACCTTTCCATGTGAGCTTATGTGGATAGTCTTTCGTGCTTTAATATTAATTTGGCATCCGCCTCTGATCGAACAACTTTTTTACCAAGGGACATTAATTCCTGAAGTACATACATATGTATACACATTTTAACGCACTATAGATACAAGTAGATGCTCTTTACTTAATCGTTCAGCATTGTAGACAATTATGAAGACGTTTCCAAATCCAGTTTCTACATAACAATTTACCTTTTGTCTTCATATTTCTTCACTTTATTGAAGACCCAATTTATTATAAATAGATACAGATTCGTAGATATGCCAACCTTAATAATCAAACCAGACGAAACACACCCTTACCACTCACTCAATTGACCCTCCAATAGAAACGACTACATTGAATCAACACGTAATAAATAAGTAAATCACCCAGTCCACCTTTATTGATTATGTACACTTGAGATATTGCAGCTAGAATGCTTTATCCTAGTAAAAAGGCGAGGTCGATCTGGAGAACGAATAATTTATAGCAACGAGTAAAGCAGCCCAAATTCCCTGTTTGCCTTAACCACATTTCATGTCGGACAAATATTAAAACATTTAATAGATTAGCTCTGTTTGTGTGGGTAAACATCCAGAATAACCGATTTACAAAAGATACGAATACGTTCCATAGTGATGAGCAATTCACAGCATTGAAAGGCTAATAAGGACGAGTATGAGTGAATAGATTGCGTACAAAAGTATCTATCAGTTGGTTTTTTTTGATTTGCCACTTACCCTAAGGGCCTATTCGTATTAATATATACATATGTGAGCATAATTTATTCGGCCGAAGTGTCATCATTTAATAGACAAAGTAGAACAGGCAGTCCCGGCTGAGCTTATTCCAATTTATGTTTTGCACAAACCATCGAATGGTATCCGGAACTTTGTCGTTTTGTATACCACCAACAAGAGTGTTATAAAAAAATTTGTGAATACCACCATTTTTTCCAATTTAAATCACGAAATTTTAATGGGCGAATAAATCCGAAGAGTTTGGCCTGGTTACCAGTACACATGTTGATTCCCATCCCGTATTTCCTATAGTCGAGAGTACATTCAATTCTACTAACTAGATTTCGAAGGGCAGCCTAATAAAGTTGGTATGCAAGTCTTCTCTTAGACAGAGGATGTGTTTGCAAGCAGTTGAATCATATAAAGCCAAATCATTCTCTCCATACATGACGGTAGGAAACAAGTCGGCTCAGACGCTCTTAGACTCATTGGTTAGGGGTGTATGCCAGTACTAGCGATGACGATTCTCTTTAAAGTTGGCAAGAGCTTGTCTATACCATTTTGCAGTATAACTAGATATATTGTATCACACATACATATGCCGTGGGTGCATGTCCACCAGGACACCTTTGAGGTTCTTAACAGTTTCATCTACCGTTTTTCGTATTGCGAAGCTGAGTTGTAACGGATGTGCCAAACTTCGCCCTAGAGCTCGTCCAGATAGTTTTTCTCAGATCCTTTCTCTTCAGCAAGGTCAATTCTAATAATAATCTAACCTAACTCAGACAGTACTTCCCAGCTGGTATTATTTTAGTGTATCTGTTGGGTTTAGCAACGTGGAAGACTAGCGGCACCGCTAATCTATCCTGGATCAGCCCTTTACTATCTAAATAGAAGAACGTTTCTGGGGAATGAAGCCGCTAAAGCGTACACTCTCGTGATATAAACAGCTGGGGTAGTAAGTCCCTGATTACAGTTTGTTCGTCGAGGTCATTGCTCTTGCAATGTGCATTCGAGTCAACTTAATAAGGAGACTGTCCACTCTTATTAGGTTCGCCCTATTGTACAAGACCTCATTGGGATAGAATTTTATGTACTCGGACTCTGGCGTTCTGCACAAGTGAAGACATGCCCTACGGAAGGCCCTCTCAAACACCCGAATCTTTTCCATTAAGCTTGGTCTTCCGTTGAATCACACGGAACATCCAAATGCACGCATAGGCCGGATAAGGGCCAAGTTGGCTGCTATAAAACAGTCTCATTGTAAGGGCTAAAGCATATTTTGCTATGGCCAGAGTAACATCAATATTAGGGCCGGACCTTGCATTGGAGCAAGTGGAGCTGCCGCACCGGGCGCAAGATTATATAGATTCGTTAAATAGTGCTTTGCAAACATCCTTTTTAATAACGTTTCAAAATATTACAGAAAATATTTTTCCCCCTAACCAAATCAGCAACACTTCATAGTTTACATCCTCGTAATAATAATACACACACCAGAAGTACACTGATACCTACATAACATCAGCTTACATCCTTTTCCAGTGCCTGTGGCTGCACTCAGTACGCAACTTTAACAGCATAGTAACACAGTTGCAGTTCATCCAAAAGAATACGCTCTTTCATTGAACCTATAACTTAATATCCACGGCTTTTTTGTTGTATGTCCTTCTGGAGCAGTTGTATCATGCTGCTCTATATTTGTTTTTGGATAATTTTAGAATTGTGCTTTAATTTTGAGAATTTAGAAAACCCTGTCAGTGTTAAAATAATATCCAAATAGATTGTCTCTTTTTTGTAATTTTTTATTTCTAAAGTGTAAAAAAAGTTCCTGTATACAACTGAGTCAAGTCAGTTAAAAAATATTTTCAAAAAAAGTGTAGTGAGTGTAGGAGCAAATGGAAGGCGATTGACGCAGACAATACAAAACAAGCGCTGCAGTTCAGGAAATACCTTGCTGTGTGGCCTTCAACATCGGTAAGTCTAAGTTGCAATAATTTATTGACTACAGAAAACATTGCAGAACCAGTTCAGGCAGAATCAGCTTTACATGTGTTAGATGATATTGAAGAAAGTAGTGCAATTAATATTTTACCAGCATTTAAAGATCCTAAATTATGGCCAAATTTAATTGATCAAATTATTCAATTAATAGTGGAGCAGGATCCTGTTCAAGTACAAAATTTTGATTTCTCTGTAACTAAAAGCAGGAAGTTTAGTACCCGTTTTTACCAAAGAGATTTAAAAAATGGTGAGAAAACATCAAGGGCATGGTTAGTTTACTCGAAATCTTCGGACTCTGTCTTTTGCTTCTGCTGTCTCTTATTTTCGCGAGCGAAAAAGAGTGTCGCTTTGTCCAGCACAGGCTATACTGTGGTTTGCAAAAAGGCAAACCAATAGACTCTGGAAAGCAAAACCAGATGGCCAAGGAAACTGAGCATTGGAGAAATGTCCTGAAACGGCTTATAATTCTCGTGCAATCCCTTGCTACACAGTTTTTAGCATTTAGTGGAAGCTCAGATGTTTTATTCGAGCAAGACAGCGGCAATTTTCTGCAACTCGCGCAAACTGTAAGCTGAGTCATCCTTGATGCTGTTCAATGTTCTTTTGACGCAGTGACATTTTTTGAGACGTTTAAGAGTTTATATGTTTTTTCTCTAGCTCTGTAAACAGATGGTCGGTTCTGAAAAAACATCTTATAAGTTTGACACTAAGACCCCTATGTATGACCAGATGGGAGAGCAGAATAGATGCGATCACCCGATTATACCTATACTTAGGAGAAATTTATGAAGCGCTTGTTGAACTATCACAAACTGACCATATGGCCCAGTCCCCTGACGGCAAAGTGACTGATTTTAGATTTATTTGCTGCGCTGTAATTTGGCACACAATTTCAGATAGGATTAATATTGCTAGCAAGTTCCTTCAACAACGGAATATGTGCCCCAAGCTTGCAGGTGAGATTTTGTGTGCAACAAAACAATTTCTCACAGAAGTGAGAAATGGTAAAAATTCCCCTTGTTTTTAGAGGAAGCTAGGATCATAGCTGTTGATCTTGAAGTTCCCTGCACTTTTCCAGGTACCGCAGTCTTGCGGTCTCGAAAAAGGGCAACTCAGTTTTCCTACGAAAGGAGAGATGAGCCCATTATAGAAACGCAAGAAAAATTTAAGGTAGAATTTTATTTTAAAGTTTTAGATCATGCCATTTCGTCAATTTCTCAAAGACTTGATCAGATAAAAGAGCACAATGAATTATATCAATGAGTATATAATATATAATGAGTATATAAAATCAAATCCAAGTTTACTTTCAGCTGAAGAGTGTTCCAAATAAGAAAAAAGTTAACTTATAATGGCAGTTCCGATTTAAGTGGCGCAGAATTTTATCGAGAAATCATCGTGTTGTCAACTTTGATTAATGAAAATGATTCCGCGAGAGACATTTTTAATTTTATTCATAACAGATAAAGGCAACACTCTTTTTAATTTTAAACTTTCTTGCTTATGAAAGTACCTAACTTCAGTTCTTTCGGTTCAGAAACCTTATTCTTGTAAAATGTACGTAATTTTATTTTAGGTTTAAACTTTTTCATCTTTTTTCTTTTACTGAGCAATAACTTTTTACCAAAGAAACACGCAAGTGCAATAATATGTGTGTATGATTTATTATTTATACAATAGTTGCGTGAACTTATTTAATTTATTTAATTTATATTTATTAGTTCCTAAAAATTTTTTTTCGTTGTTGATTTTTTTGGTTAGTTTTAATGCATGAAATATTTAGCAAGTAAACCTTATCTGAACTTTTTTGATTTGTATTTATATGTATAGAGGAGTAGGCCTACTGGAGAAAACATGGTATTTTACCTCCTTAGGTGATGTGGAAATGTATACGTACATAATTAAATATTTTCGATTTTGCAATCTACATTTTTAAGGGACACTATTATTATTCTGCCCCGGGCGCCAAAATTCATCGAATCGGCCCTGATAAATATGTTTATCAAAATATAGATATTGAACTAGCCAAATCCCAAGGTATCCGACTACATTTCGACAAGCAAGTGGCTGCCCGCGTTGTCTCACTCTCGAAAACATTCGCCAGTTCTGTCTGTTATCCGCAGAGGCCCTAGACAAAAGTGTCCTAAAAGAATGGTTTCTGACTTATGAAAGTTAATACTCAACTTCCACTCGTATTAATGACCTCAATATTTGGACCTGATGTGTACGCGATTAAATCGTCTACGTACGTTATGACATGGTAAAGTAATTCCACGAGATCGCTTGTGTGGATATTGAATAGTATTGATGAATTAACTGCACCTTATTCCAGACCGAGCATATCAAAAAGAATGTATAGTAGTGGTTTACTTACGACCACTAATTATACGGTATTGATTATTGTAGGGAACCCTGAGTTCTCGAAATGCTAGTTCTCCATATTATTTCCAAAATAGGAACTATTCAAAAGCACCTGATTTTCCAGGTCGTTGTTCGGGCTAATGACATCATTCGCTTTTTATACTTCCTGGAAAGCGCTCCTATCTTATTTTGTGGTATCAAAAGGGTTACTCACATAAGATAAATCAAACGAAAAGGAGGGCTTAATTTGACGGCCAACGGAAGGCCCAGGATTCCGTACGATCAAAGAATATCAGATTCACCTAGAGTCAACGGGGTCGCGCAACTTTGTAAAGGTAAAGCATTAAGGGGTTTGCCAAACGAATAGCAAAGAACCTTACGGGATCACTTAAATCTCTAATATATCCCAACTAGGTATCGCACGGATATAAATAAGGTAAAGGGGTACTTTTCCCGTTTTATCTTCCTCCGTCGTCCTTCCGTCGCTCCTGGGTGAACGTCTGGGTTGGTGAGGGGGGCTATACATCCCGCCAAAGTCATTGGGTTTATAGATGTTATTCAATGGCTCGCTGATCGTCTTTAGGAGCTTGAGTACTTCGCCTGGCCTTCCAATTTTTTTTTCTTTGTTTTCTGATGTGAGTGATGATCTCGGATAAGTGTTGCCCTCTGGGTGTTTCTCGTTCATTTTATTTGTTTCTGTAATGGTTATGTTTCTTTATCATGTTTATTTTTGCTTTTCGTACTGTTTTTTTCAAAAGGGCACTGTCCGCCATAACGGCTAGTTATTGACTGCACTAGCCGCATATTTCGGCTAGTTGCCACCCACACACACACATTCACACGCTGTTGCACTAATTGGGCTGCCAAAGTAAAGGGAGTCACTTCCAGAGCTCTGTCAGCCTCCCTGTGGAACCACCCAATTACACCAGTCGATGTTTTGTCGTGTTCGTCATGTTCGTTCTGTCTGGCGAGTAATTACTTGGGTCAATATTACACCCTCGGACCCAAGACACTTTTGGGGACAATTAAATGGGAGCTATAATAGTGCCCGGCGAGTAGGGAGGACATTTTTCCACAGAAATATTTTAAGGGGCCCGTAAGTATCCTTGCAGGCAAGAATAAGGGAAGCGGAGGGTGGAGAATCGTGAGCTTTCTTTCACAATTACTAATTCAGAATATGGGGGTTTTACAAATTTTTAACGCTGGGAGCAGCCAATATAACAATTACGTTGGGCTCTCGTCCATTGCCGAGGGTGCTAGCATCTGGGACATCATCATGCCATCAAAGGCGGCAGACCGCCAGTTCAGTAGAGTTTCCAGGCCGTCCGCATGGCTCTATCTTGTGTACCTATATGGTCATCTCTGGTGCGGCAGGCAAAGATCCAAAGAATCCAGTAAACCTTACCTGTACTGTGTCATGACGGGAAGAAAAGAACGGGGACAAAATAAGAAAAAGCTGAAGGGCATAGAAGTGAAACATACAAAAAGAGGACTAAAGGGAGTGGAGGAATTTTAAAGCATGATTCGCACGCAACAGTAGGAATATTATTTTGTGTATCGTGCTTCTCCTACTTGTAGCCATTTGGGCGTAAGTACTCGTAATTTGGTGTGTGATGGATGGTGTTTGAATGCAGACTGATGGACGTTTAAGCTCCACCTTTACTGCCGGACTAGATTTACGCATTCCTCGGACTTGTAGTTCTTTCCGAGCCAATCCAATTGACCTCGCATCGGTGTGTACCTCAGTTTTAGCATTAGGCTCCTTGATAGCTACTCGTAATATGGGTCGTTCGCTTAATTTTAACTTGAGTAAACGAAATGAATTCTCTTCTTTTTCCGACCAGTTCCATGGTGTCGTTTTTTATTAGAAGATTATTGAGCGGTTTGGTGAGTTTTTAAATTTAATGTTAAACCCTCTATTCTTAGTATTTCCAATGTTCTCCTTAATCCTTTGATAGCTTCGGATACCGTTTAGGCATGGAGACGGATGGTAAAATGCAGCAATACCTTGAAGTGGATTAAGGATACGGTTCATAAATCGTTAGAAAACCCTAAGAGCATTACATAGGCCAAAAGTCATACGCTAAAATTCGTATTGTCCACTTTCTGTAACGAAAGCAGTATAACGCTTGGATATTTCCATGAGAATTTGATAGTATCTTGACTGGAGATCCAGAATGGTTCTACCATGTATAATAATTTCTCCATCTGGTCGTCGATGCGTGGCAACGGGTGACAATCTTTCATAGCTTTCGAATCTAATTTTCTGAAGTCTACGACCATGTTCTCTATTCTTCTTGGTGACCAATAAAATTGGTGAGGCGTAATAAGATTGTGACTCTAGTCCTATTTTATTGTCTAAAGATACGGGTACTATTTCCTGCCCTTTTACCGCATGCATATAGGCTGATTTAGTGCAACCTAGTTCGCTGACATCCAAAGCAATGCAATCATGGAATTTGAAGTTTGCTTCAATTCCGGGTTTTAATGTTCATCTATAGAGCCAACTGTAAGCATCTCCGAAGTTATAGGTAATTATTCTCGTATACCAGTGTCAGACGGATGATAGTCAAGAACGGAAAATATAGCACAAATTACGTATTGAAAGTTGGAATGTCGGCACAGTAACAGAAATTTAAAATCACAGCAGTGAAAGGTCGATATAATATGCGTTCGTATCCAAATGACCCAAATAAAGTTCGCTAATTGAACTTGCAAAACATAAGCATATACAATGTATGGTCAGTGGGGAATTGAACTGCCACATCGTGGAATAAAGCTATGAATATAAACATGGCGGTTTTAATAGGTAATAGCAGAGATAACCAATTGAGGGATAGTTTTCTTGTTTATATGTATAAAGGCAAATGCTACACGAGAAATTGCAACAGTTACCGATCCGCGAAACTGACGTACGATAATATGTACATATATGAGGGAGTTCTGGTGGACAAAACCCGCTTTTTTTTTTTTACTGTAGCAGCAGAATAATTTGAAGAAAAATAAATTAAAATAAAAATAAATAAACAAATCTAGATAACAGTCCTCCTCACGACCAGTTATCCCACTTCTGAATTATAAGACCTAATATAATTAGATAGATTATTTAGTTATTTATTTATTTATTCATTTAATATTACAAGATTAAAGTAGGGGAGGATAGGGCTGCTCTGGTCATTAGGGTTCCGTATTTTTTTTTTGTTTCTGCAATAAAAATAAAAATACACCCATGAGTACTCTTACCTCTTCTCTACGGTAAGAGAATACCAAATACTCTAATTAAAAAAAAACGTATATGCGTAAATATGTGAATTGGTTGATGGTTATACACATGTGCTCCGCTACCAATTTTCGCATTGAAATTGTACGAGGCCAGATTGGGTCAAGAGTCGTGCGAATGGCGATAGCGATACTCTGAGCAGTTAAAACCACACACTCCGGGTATTTGAGAAAGATGGATGACCAAACAGCTAGCATGTAAGTTCATCTAAATAAAAGAGTGCATGTAAGGGCACCGGCCAAGCCATGAGCAACGAATAGAGAGGCATATCCCCGTTTCCCTAACCGCGCTACAAGAGTGGATCCTCTAACTCCATTTGGCACAAATACAAGTAAATTCCCGCACTCTTGATCTATCGTAACCATTTTGTGATTCTCACCAAAAAGTAATACCAACAAAATATCACGTTAGTTTCAATATTTTACAAAACAACCACATGTCTATCACCAAATTCAACCTTACTTAGGGAGCGTATAGGACGCGGTGATCACGGGTGTCGTACGACTGGCGATTGCGTACACTCGAAAAAGGAGAACGCACATCTCCGAGCGTTTAACCAACGGATGGACAAGCGCAAAAAAACAACAAGTCCTTCCAACTAAATATGCGCATGTGAAGCACCGCCCACTTCATGAGCAACGAATAGAGAGGTATATTTCCGTTCCCCTATCCGCGCTACAAGAGTAGATCCTCGAACATCAAATGGAGCGGTAAATCCCCGTCCCCCCCTGAGAAATGACAATGCCAACAAATCTACCATTCAATCCCTACGAAAATGACCAAAGAAAAAGAATTAAAACTTATCAAATGCAATTAAATGCGTAGTGATAACAGGAAACAAAGAGTGCCATGTGTACAAAAAAATAAAATGCAAAAGGATGAAGATAATGGTTCGCTGTAAAGGGTCAGTGGTGATATCATAAAATAATACACCGAAAAGAAAAACAAACAACAACCGAATCCTTTGTATGTTGACATAGGTCCGACAAAAAAAATAAAATTATGTATGAGTCATAAAATTATAAAAAAAGGATACTTTTCGGCCTGTCAATCAAGTACCACAGTGCAAGATACCGTAAACAACAACAACAATATTTTGTATTTTAAATTTAATTTTATTTCTAGTTTACGCTATCATTCTATATACTCGTATGTTATTCCCCACTGCCACAAAGTATGTTACGTTTATTAATTTAAATTTATTTCTAGCTTCGCCTTAAGCATAGCTAAAGAATGTTTCCTATAAATAATTTACTGTATGTATTGAATTGTATGCTATTTTGAGGAAATAAAAATAAATAAATAAAATAAAAAAAGCTTGCATTTCGTAATTCGACGCTGCGTGCCCGAACCTTTTTCCCAATGTACAACCTGGTAGTCTAGGACTTTAATACTCCTTAGACCATTCAGTTTGCTATTGGGAGTGAGCTGAATCAGGAAATACGATAATATGCGATTCTTCTTTTTGGTTTCTGCTGTGAATCACGTATGCGAGTTCTTCGCAATCTTCTCTTTAAGCAGTGCAAGGGGCACCTCCGGATCAGTTGACGGCTCTAATCTAATCTAAGCAGAATGGTTTGTAACTTCTAACCTTTTGGTGGATTCAAAACTGAACTTTGTGGTACGCCGATATCTGAAATCAAAATAATTCTTAAAAACTTTATCAAGTTTAGCCTTTAGGTTAAACAATTGTCCTCTGAAACCGACTGTGTAGGGCTTTTCAAAAAGAATCTTGTCCTTGTCATGTCAATAAACAAATAAAAGTTACTTTTGCTGTTGTTGAAGCCGTCATAAATGTCGCTGCACAATTTTAAAATGACAGTGTTGCAGAATTAAAGAATTTACTCATTTGTATTTGAACTATTCAAATCAATCTAGTTCTATCTTCTCATTTGCTCTCATTTATATCAATTTCTTATTTATATCAATTTGTAACTAATTAGTTCAAAGCTCATTTGAAATTGTTCCTTAAATTTTTATCATTATTAACTTGTACATAATCATATCATTAATTTGTTCAGTAATTAATTCATATTAGGAACTCTGTGGTGAGTCACTGCTCACGCACCGGTATGTTGTTATTCTTTTGCTTAATTGCACATCGAGCATTATTATCAGCCGATGCATAATTTTTTTTGTTCCCTTTTCCTTTCAACTTTACTTATCCTCACTAAATCAAAACTGACCATTACTAAAAAACTTATTACTTGTTTAAAAACTACATAACACGGTCGTTTATTGCCTTTTTAAAAAGTTTTGACATAGTAGGAAGTAATGATTCGTTATGCCTCTGTTTCCAGTTTTGAAAAGTGGGATCACTTCTGCACCTTTCAGGGTTGTAGTGCTAATTAATTAGTGCAAATTATAGAGCTAACACTTACTCGTATATTAAATATAAAATCAAAAATATCAACAACATAGAAAGCAATTTTTTCAGCAGAAAAATGGTTATACGTCTCATCAGAAGCACTGCAGTGTTTATTGTCAAGTGACATTATTTTTTTACGTGATGTAAAAAATTCCAGTAAAAAACTAGTGTTTTGAAAATCCGAATAATGTAGATGTTTTCAGGGGGATAAGGAGTCATTTTAGCAGCAAAAATATACAAAGTGTTTATTGAAACCTTTAGCTACATATATCAAATGAATAGTAAACTACAATATTTTGTTTCCTTGAATATTTTGGAAAGTATCTTTACTTCTTTGTTCCTTAATAACGGCGTTGCAACCAGCACTGCAATTTTTACTGTTTGTCGTGCCGGCTACCTACAGACATTATGTGTGGGTGAAGCTAATCATAAAGGGAGCGGCCAAAAGTTCAAATAAACCCCAGCAAAGATACATAGTTCTTCGCCTTAAAATCAGTGGTATAAAGAGCAACGTATTAAGAAAGTTTATTAAATTTAGAAAAAATTCAAAAAAAACCAAGACATGATAGAAGATTTAGTTAACTGAGTTACGCCATAGATGATGAGGAAATACAAGTAAACATTAAAAAAAGATCGATCCAATAGATGATCTTGAAGACATTGAAAAATAGGCGCCTCCGCCATCAATTGACGAATCTCAGTGGTTTCGCCCCAAAGAAATTGCAATCTAAGATCGGTGCAATCAAGAGGATTGCCTCGTTCAAACTAGCATTCAGTGGAAAAATCTAACGGAACTGCATGAGGAATTTCTATCAAATGCTACGTCAGAGGATCAAGAGACTTTGGCCAAAAAGTATGAAGACGTATCTCAGTTTTTCCCTACTTTCAGAAAGTTGTGCATTTGCTATCTCTTTCAGAATCCTAAAAGATCATGTCGATTCATGTGTCACTATATCCAATAGTCGTAGCAAGCTAAAGAGACTCAAGTTTTGGATGTCAAAAACAAACAATTAAAACAGAAAATATCCTGATAACGCTCATTTCGTTTCACCTTACGATCAAATCTCAAAAGAAATTGCCATTGAAGTACCAATTTATAAAGATAACTTCTATGCCAACAGATTCCAATCAGCTAAAAACAATTTACGAAAAGAATGGCAAATATTTATTGAGCTAGTATCTCGTACTACATCATCCTAGAATATTTTAATAATTAAGCCATCCAGAATCCAGTAAACAAGGCAAATGTCTTGAATAAGTACTTTGAAAGTGGTGTCTTTAATACTTTTCAGAATTGCTCCGAGACTGGTTCAATAGGGAACAGAACCAAATTCGTAGTTTTTTCTATAATCATATCATGTTTTTCGAGGTCTTTAAAACAGTAAAGTCGTTGAACAACTCCAACTCATCGTCAAGCAATAGCTCCTCACACACCTTTATGAAAAAAATCTCCTTTAATATAACTGACGTCCTAGCTTACATCTTCAGTAAAAGTACATATTGTTCCGAATTCTCTAAAAATTTAAAAAAGGTGTTAGCAAAAAAATTGATAAGTAATTCAAGACCACTATCTAGAACAGGTGTTTTCAATCTGGCAAAGGTATTTAATTCTGGAGTTGTGACATTTTCTTTTTTTTAGCTCATCTCAGTATGGTTTCAGATCAGGTAAATCTACAGACGATGCACTCTAAAAAGTCTGAACATATAATACGATAGCTTGAATGAAAGAAAGTTTACTGTGCTACACCATTCATTAGTTTCACGAAAGCATTTGATGCCGTAGAACATCACATATTACTTACTTGAAAAACTACAGATGGTGGGTTTCAGAGGGTTTATCCTTAAGTGGGTTGCTTCATATCTATCTGACCGGATGAAAGTGGTTAGGATTACTGATCAAAGTCTAGATACTCGAATGGGCGTTCCACAGGGCTTGGTACTTGGTCTCATTCTTTTCTTAATATATTTTAATTAGATTTTTAGCCAAAAGTTCAAAGGAAAACTGACAGGTCATTTTTGAATTGCTCCGCTCTAGACTTAATTGCTGATATCAGTTATTAACTAGAACTGCTCAGAGATTAGTTTAGTATGCATAAACTAGTTATAACTGACAAAACCTAAATTATATAATTAGAATCATCTGGAGAAAGGGACGCATTTAGAATTGCTTCTGGCTTTTTCTTAACTCAAAGATTCTGCCTTTAAAGCATCCTTACTGTTATAAAGTACCTAAAGTCTTTTTTTTTTAAGAAGTGGTTACTCTCTCAATTGGAATCCAACTATTCATGGTCTTAGAAACAGCGATCGATTTTTGGCCACTATCCCAATGCACAATACGAATCACTTCCTGAATTTTAGTACATCCGATTCACCTAAACTTTATAATAACATTATATTACCTCATCAATAAAGATGCACTAGTAATCCCGGTTTATTCAATCGTGAAACTAAAACAAAATGGCTCTTAACGTTTGATCTAAATGATGTAAATCACTTAATAAGAATAATAACTTAAGTATTGCTAAATACCTATAAATGTATGTACTCGTATATAATTGTTTCTTTGATTTTTATGTTTCTACTTTGTATTTCACTCTTGTCTCTTACATACCACCCCACAACAACATTTTAATTACTGCATACTATTCCCCAAATATAATATGGTACACTCGACACTTGTTATGTTAACTTAAAGAGTGTTTTTTTTTATTGTACAAACTCTTACGCAAACACACGCATATGTAATCTATAAATCCATTGTATGTTTATTAGAAGAGCCTAGTAAATATAATAAATAATCCAATGAGCAAAGAAGTAGACAAGATGGCTATTATGACTTGTTATCTATCAAATTCTATTTATGCCTTCTGCAAGGGTGAGTACAACATAAACTCTTGCAATACGTTCATGGGCTAGAGCACGATAACTTTGGCGCCAAAAATTGATAACGGTTTTTTGTAGAGGGGTAAAAAAAAGCATTTTTTACTGGGGGAGGGGGGGGGGGGTCTATCGCGCCGGAGGTACCGGGAATTTTAGAAAAAAATGGCATAACATGAAAAAAAATATATTAAAAAACAAAGGCAACACTTACACTTCCCCCCCCACAACTCTCTCATCCCACGACTTTCATAAAGCAAACTTTCACAAAATCAGTGAATATCTCAGCAGATCCCACTTTAACTTTCACAACTTAAGTATAGATGATGCCTTATCCATTTTTTATAAAGAAATATTTAATTCTTTTCCCTTTACGTTCCGGTTTCCCGCTTTAAAACATCATCTACTAGTCCTCCCTGGTATAATCGCAAGCTTCGTTCCTCACGAAATAAGAGAAATAAGTTATGGGCAGTTTTCCTGCGTGCCAGATCCTTTACCGACTATTCCAACTATCTTGGTGCTTATCTTCATTTCACCGAACTTTACGATTCCCTTTACCAGCGCTACCTTAACAATGCGCAAGTCAACCTTATAAACCGCCCTAAGTCCTTTTTCCAATTTGTTAACTACAAAAGAAAGTCCGATGGTTACCCTCCTTCCCTCTCTTTCAACAAAAGGTCATCAACCAATCCACTCACCATTGCCAACCTATTTGCCACCTTTTTTAGACAATCTTTCACCAACGACTCCTTTGTACCAGATCCATCCTATTTTAGTTACCTACAGAACTTCTCCAATGGGCCACTTCTTTCTCATATTTTGGACCCGTCTTATATCGAATATAAATTACACCAACTCAATGACGAATTCACACCCGGCCCAGATGGCCTCCCTGCCATATTTCTTAAAAAATGTTCTTCCTCTCTTTCCCTTGCCCTTTCTAATCTCTTCCGTCTATCCCTTTCACAAGGAGAATTTCCTCAGGTTTGGAAAACCTCTTTCATAACCCCGATCCACAAGAAAGGATCAAAGAATGAAATAACCAACTATCGTCCCATCGCTAAACTCTCCCATATACCCAAACTCTTCGAAAGTATTTTGTATGAAGCTCTAAGCTTCCAATGCAAATCACTTATTTCCCCTAGACAACATGGCTTCTTAAAGGGTAGGTCAACCACCACAAATCTCGTTGAATTCGTATCCTTTGCCCTCTCTGCCCTAGAGAATGGCAATGAAGTCGATGTAGTTGCAACCGATTTTAGCAAAGCCTTCGATAAAATCTCTCATCAGTTAATCATTATTAAATTGTCTGCCCTCGGCTTTGAACCCATACTCTTAAGATGGATATCCTCTTAACTCGGAAACCGTTTTTACAGTGTTCGTTTTAGGTCAGCGCACTCCGCTCCATTCTTGGCCAGCTCTGGAGTTCCACAAGGCAGCCATCTCGGTCCCCTTCTTTTTATATTAACCATAAATGATCTCGATATGATCATCAAACACTCGTCTGTCTCCCTTTACGCCGACGATACCAAATTTTTCAAAACCATTTCCTCTCCCCATGACTCTTTCCTCTTTCAACAAGATCTTGATAGTTTCTCGATCTGGTGCCTCAAAAATTCTTTGGAACTTAACATCGCCAAATGCCAATCCATCACCTTCTCACATAAGCGGAACCAATCTCCTCCCCGACTCTATCTTCTCCATAACCAACCTATCTCTTCCGTACAATCACTTCGCGACCTCGGCATTTTGTGTGATAGCGAGCTCAACTTCCGCTTACATATGAATGAGATAATCCTCAAAGCCAACTCTGCACTAGGCTTTGTAAATCGGTGGTCCTAAGAATTCACCAACCCATACGTGACTAGGTCCCTCTATATTACCTTTGTTCGCCCCCTCCTAGAATACGCCAGTCAAGTATGGTCCCCATATCATCGTGTTCATATCTCGAGAATTGAAAGCATTCAGCGCCGTTTTCTTCGATTTGCTCTTCGAGGCATGCCCTGGGACGATCCTTTTAATCTGCCCCCCCTATCAAAATCGTCTCAACCTTATCAACTTAAACACCCTCGAAGATCGCAGAGATGCAGCAGACTTTCTCTTCATTCATCGACTCCTTTCAGGTCACGTTGAATGCGCGTCCCTTCACAACTCCATTTTCCTCAACACTAACCTCGTAATCTACGTACCCCTCGACTCTTCTATCTACCAACCCACAACACCTCCTATGGCGCGAACGAACCAATCTCCCGTATGCTACGTCAAATCAACTCAAAATCTACCGTCTTTGACTTTCACCGCACCACTTCCTACCTCAAATCTGTTCTCCTTCACCACTCCAACCAACCTTAGTTTTAAGTTTTAGTTTAAGTATATTTTTTAAGTTATAGCTTGTATTAAGCCGAATAAATGGGGGCATTCGCCCCCACCAAAATTAAATTACAATGAAGTACTAAAAGGCCAATTGGCACTTTCACGATTTTAAAAAACATTGGTCTAAACTGTCTTTTTCCATTTTTTTTATAAAAATTTTGAGTATGCATGCGAATTTTTCAAAAACTATTGACATAAATAATAATTTAATTGAAATCTATGATTAAAGAACAGGTTTCTGGCTTTCAAAACCGGTAAAGTACTTCATTGTAAGTGTTGCCGTTGTTTTTAATAAAAAAACAATTTCATGTTAAGCCATTTTTTTCTAAAATTGCTCCTAAAAGAGGCGAGATATTCCGCCCCTCCCATAGTAAAAGTGCTTGTTCTTGACCCCCTCTACAAATAACCGTTATCAATTTTTGGCGCCAAAGTTATCGTGCTCTCCCCAGTTCATGAATTCAGCTCCAAAGGAAAGATATTCGGCTAACAAAAATTGGTAAGAATTGCTTAAGACAGAATAAAAAGGCTACCTGGCCAGTGGACGTATGTATGTATATGCCTGCATGTCTCCGGAGGACAATGAATCGAACAAGCGATATCGTTCTATAGTCAAAAAATGGCCCGTCTTCCGTTCAGTAGCTCAGTCAAACTACGGTTATCAATGCCAAGGTATTCTTCTAGCCACTGTCGTGATAGTAGCGACAAGTTGTAATGGATATCACAAAGAGTTGGGGGCCCTTATAGATCTGGGATTACAAGCTTCGCTAATAACAGAATCAGCAGTTCAATCTCTATGCCTGTCGAAAAAGAAAATTTATGCAGAGACCAGATTTTAAACTTTTGGCCTTGACACTGGTGTTACGAAATCTAGGAGTCTGATGAAAAGAACATAAAAACAAAATATACAAAAAAATGAAGATGTCCATCAGTTTTTACCAATTTGGCCCATTGTTAAGGAGTTCCGTATCAATATATTTGGAGCGAATACGCTCGAGTTGGATTCATTGTATAGATACGCGACGAATGCTCTGCCTTACAGAAACCGTATAGCTCCTAAACCTAAACTTTTAATATGAACCAAATCGCTTTGAATTTAAAAATGTCAATCTTTTAGACGGCCTTCAGCCAAAACCAAAAAAGACCATGAAATTGTACATAAGTTTTTATAAATTTATAATGAAATAAATTGTCTACTTAATTTATTTAATTAATTAAAATATACAAAAGCAATTGAAACAACTTAGCCGATCCAACTATTTTTATTCCAGGATCTCTTGACATGACCGAGTACACAAATCCGTAAGTACACATAAAAATTTTAACGTCGGGTGAAGACGCCTTCACTAGTAAGTCTGAACTCTCATCTGGGTTCTTTTCAGAACCTCGTCATGACAAGACATCCAAAGGAAGAATGATGCCTTCAAAATTTATCGAATTAGACCTAAATCTTCCATATGGAACTCCATTTATTTTCCTTAAAGGACAAAAAGTAGTTTAATATATAAACATAAATCGATTTTAAAGGATTCGGCCATTAATTATTATTGCACTTCCTACTTTACTTATTTATTATTAATAGAAGTTAATGCTCGTTTTGAAAGAGCCTTAGGTGATCGTCATTGGTACTTCCAAACACAGTGATATCAATCATTATTAACACGCCATTCGGGATTTTCTATTCCAATTACGACTACGGTTATCTTGGAACCAATTCAAAAAAAAAACAAACAAAACTCTTCGGTAGGAAGGAAGTACGAGTATGATATAAATTTGGTACAGCGGCTGCCCACTGGACGATAAGGATACATCCTTGTTAATTAATTTTCTGTTTGTGTTAGTTAAGCCAGCAAATTAATTGAAAATATTTACAAACGTATGTGCGTACACTTATGGAATACAAATACGTATTGTAATTAATTAAAGTTAATTGTGATTCCGAAAAATCAAACGAATTAGTATCGGCTGATTGAGATTTAATTTCAATGCCTGATGTGTTTGTAGTTCATATTTTTACTACAAAAACACAAATAAAATAACAAATTTATGCCCTTTAAACAAAATTGTAGACAAATCCTTTTTTGGCATAAAAATTCGTAAAAAAAATTGGGTGGATTTAAATGAATTATGAATGATCTATTGCTTTTTCATGGAAGGTTGTCAGTGTGGCTTTGGTGGTAACTACTGTTTTTGTTTTTTTTATAGAATTCGAGGAATAACTTTTAAAGCGTGATGTTTTTTTATGCTATTGATGCTGTTTTAAAGCTCACTATTAATTCATAAAAAAGAACATACAAAATTTACATGACATGGTATTGATTTTAAGCACGTTTATATAAGCGATTAACGATAACATAAGTGTATACATTTTTTCCAAATATTTATACAGGGAGGAGAAATGGCGGATATAATGTAGCGTTATAAGAATGCGTTTGAAAAGAGTGAAATTAATGAACGTGTAGTGGCTCCAGGTACAAACGACTTTTTTGGGGGAACAGGAAGAGCCATTGTTCTTTCATATGAAAATATGAAGTTTATAAACGTCCTTCTTACGCCTAAGCTTGTAGAAACAGAGGTCCTTTTACATTTTACTTGTTTGTAATATCACTCTAGCAATTATTTAATAATTTTTCAAATAGTCTTCTTGATTCTTTCTTGATTGATCCGTTGTCTAATGGAATTTCAGGTTCTAAAGGCGATGAGATGAAATAAAATAAACGAAAAGTTTGAGTTTTCCAACAGATGATGGCCATTGGCCATTGCGTCCATTCGATCCATAGTGGTACCAAACAGATCCAGTTTGTCAGTAACTTGTAAATTAATAATAATTATTAAACATCTAAAGTGATTGATTTTCATTAAATAAACTGTATAGATGTGTCGCCTTATACCACTGCGAGCAGAGTAATAGTACTCAAGAATACGTACATGTGTCTGTTAAACCTAACAATTAATTGTGGTACTCCAGTTTTATAATTGCATCTCGATAATGATTATATTAGCAAAAACGGATTTGTAACGACAGATACATATGTTATATACTATTCAGTTGTGCAATCTTATTCTGCTGTGTTGTTATACCGGGTTGGAATCGAATACTTTTCGCTTCACATTTCCTTGCCATCATATCTAGACGACTAAAGTGCACTTTTCTGTCCAGGTCGATGTCACTGTACAGTTCGTAGAGTTCGACATTCAATCACCTCCTCTAATTCCCGTCAATGTAAACGGGACCAACAATTACTCGAATGAATGAATCTTGCATTCGAAACGGCCAGGGATATATCCATCCACCTTCCGTAACATCCATGTCTCTGAACCATAAAGCAGGACTGGGATGATGAGGGTCTTAAACCTAATCGTCTCAGTACTTCCTGCTAAGACTTCGTTACTCATTTGCCTTCCTAAGGCAAGAGTAACTCTTCGTTTGATTTCTGATGCGAGTCGGTGGTTACCACAAAGTAGTAGCAGTCCGTTGTCACGTTCTGTCCTATTAATCGATGTTGTTTCTCAGTTCTTGTTGAGAGTGTTGTGATTTCGCAATAGTAATTCATGTCTACAAGATTCTTTACAATAGCATATATGATACTGCGTTCTGCGAATGATGTCAAAGTCATCAGCGTATGCAAGTAACTATAGATATCGATTTTTGGAGAATTATTTTAAATAATGATGTTTAGGATTTAGACAAGTTAGTGCGCTGTCAAAGTTACATTATACAAAGTTTGATATCAAAGGTCTCGAAAATACTGTTTTCGACCGAGCAGCAATCGTTCTCCATAATCATTTTGCACAATCTGACGAGTTTAGCAGGTATACCAAGGCTAGACATATTCTTAAGGTTGGATATTGCTACCCTTACTATATTTTGACAGGTGGATGGTTCTCTTGAGTTTCATCGACCAGGTGGAATCATTCATTCTGCATGACAACGGAATTTGGGGTATTCCCGCCGTTTAATAGTCTACAAAAGTAGTTTTTCTATATGCTCAGGAACGACTGTGATTCTATAATGTTTCCTTGTTAATCTTTACAAGCCTATGTTCGAGTCTTGTTGCCTTGACATGTTCTTTTTACCTCCTGGTAAAACTTCCGATCATTGTTCCCGGAGTGACACTTTACTATTTCTTCGATCGTAGAGCTCTCATTTTCATTCATTTTGCTCCGGAGATGCATGTTCTTGCCTCCTCTTTTGCTCGTAGAACTCATTGGCCGCTTCCGTTCTTCTATGTCTGGGTTTCGTAGAGGTGGTCGGGTTAAACCCTGCACATCATTCGCAGCGTGTTTCTTGGTATCGATGCCACCGATGCCGCTTTAGCATTTGAATTTTTTTTTTTTTTTTTAACTTAACCCTCAAGTGGGTATGACTATGATGTCAAAGGATGTGTTAAGTGTTTCGGAAAATGGGACAGAAAGAGAAAGAAAGATGTTTGAGCTCAGTGGCTATTTCGCTCTATGGGTGGCATCCAACATTTAATGGGGAGACTAAATTATTAGTGTAAATTGACTTGATGTTGTATTTAAGCAACCATTCATCTCACGAGATTTTAGGTGCCTGAAAATAAGTCTTTCGAATACTTCTGGTATTGAATCCCGAACCGTCCGATTGGGAAGTCAATACACTACCACTAAAGCCACGGCCACCCACCCACATAGGATATATCACACCTTTCAGTGTGGAATCTCCCCACAGTTATATCTTTTGTCTTTTATATCTTATACAGTTATATCTTATATCTTTTTTGTTGTGGTGATTAGCATATCCGTAGACGTACCTTGCCTTGAAAGAGGTAGTGATCTGTTCGTCGCTCCTAGAATTCGGATATCTATAATAGTGGAGGAGTGCCTTCTGTCAGTAGCAATATGATCAATTTGGTTGAAACTTTGATGATAAGGTGACTGCCACGTCTGTTTATGAATATAAAGGTGGACAAACCCTGTGCTAGCTATAGGGATGGTCCGTCCCACAGGAAAGTCAATTAGCCTTAGTCCAATTCCATACATAGTGTCGTGCAGCCTATACTTTCCGACTGTGCTGACAAAAATGTTCTTCCTTCTTATTTTGACCTTAAAATCAACAATTACCAATATATCTTACAATTAGGCTAACTGTTCTTAAACATTTATGTTCAACATTATTTGACAAACCATCATGCATAGATTAATACCTTTTTTAATAATTCCTCTTCAATTCGCGGAAAGTATAGCAGATTACAGAAGAAGAAAATTATAGAAGATTATTGATTTGGTACCACATAAGCCCAACATATATGCATGTATATATGCATAGTGATGGCCAAGATAAGAGACACTTAAGTATTAATTCAGAAATTCGTAGTTAGTAGGCTTGTGTTAACGAATTTAGCCTTGATGCGCATTGCTATAACACACCCCCTGACATGTCGGTAGCTAAAGATTTTTCGCCTAAGTCTGCCGCGTATTACAAATATTCACGCGTATAAACGTGGTTTTAGTTCCCTGTACCAATCACCATAGTAGAAATCACAGCTTTTCATCCTCGTTGTAGCTTATCCCATCGCACTTTCTGGCTGGCGTTGATATCTTCCCGATAGCAGTCGAGAGCTTCTGGTAATTGCTCGGCTTCACGTTGGGGGTGGTCAATATTAGAATATCCTTTCCTTTTAGGCCTCTAAATTGTTTTAGCAACTTATTTTATCCTATCTATTAATTAAGTCATTGATTCATTGCTGTGAAGATTTTATATGACATTTAAGAACTAAATACCTCGACAGTTTCCTTCAATCGTTGAGGGACTATTCCTGACTCTAAGATTTTGTTGAACAAGGATATTAGTTCCATACTTTAGAATTCTGCCGGTATACCGTTCCAACCTGCCGCTTTACCACCTTTTGAAATATTTAGCGCACTAATCATATATTGATGAGTGAACGAGCTATCCAGGATATGATTCTGTAGACTTGTACGACATATTGAAAATAAAATAGACTAGGAGATGGGTTGAATAGCATTTTGAAGTGAGGTAGGAGGATAATCGGGGTTAACTTATTGCTCCCCCGCCCGGTTACCAAGGCTATGTATATTCAAAAACGTTGTCTGATAATAAACGGACCAACAATACTGGTCAGTCTTATCGTAAAGGTTTTCAGATTAAACCCACGATTTGATCAGTTACATTATGAGCGGCCGGTTATAGGGTCCATGCTGAGCGACTCCTCCTAGTGGGAGAGTCATGGTGACTCTGGTTCAGACCTAATTCGCAGGAAGGTTCTACCATAAGTTGGTTGACCCGATGTGGAGTTTTAAATACGTGTATGGTGTAGGGTGCCGTGACCCTAAGATCTTGCACCATTGAATTTTCTTGTCTTTTTTCGAAACTCTGATGAGTTTTTATTCCCTATTTGTTTTAATGTAGCAATCTTTCATAACGCTGTCGTTGGACATGCGAAAGTTTCAGCAAGGCGATGGATAACTTTCTCCCCATCTCAAACTCCTCATCAAACTACAGTTCCTTGTATTGTTTTCTGTATTTATTTTGGTTAAGAATTGGGTGCGGGTCTTTAATGATTTTTTTCAATTTGGATGAAGTCCGCATCGTAATGAATTAGCAGTCTTCCATTGAACTCGGATTTGGAACTGTTACAAACTAGTCTAGCGAGTAGGTTCATACCCTTCCTTTCACCATCCTCTGCTATCATATAGACATAAGTGACCACAATCGTTAGATGATCAGAGTATAGTACATGCTTTACTTCTAGATCCGTTACGTATGCATCCTATTCTCCTCCAATTAGATAATAGTTATTCTCCTCCAAATAGATTATAGTCAATAACCGATGTCCGCTGTTTTTCCACAAAAGTGATCTCACCATATTTGTCACTTATGCTGGCGGCATTCATTATCAGCAGTCCTAACTTTATATATTACCACATTAATCTTTAAAGCCATCACGCATAAGTTCCAGTTTAAATCAGCATGACTCCCAAGAACAAAAAACTTAAATAAGGTTACTATTCAAGTCAAAGACAATGAACGTGCCTTAACATTACTTGATGTTTTACTTTGAATTGTTAGATGTCGCTGTACAAATCTATTTGAGATCGGAAACCGCTTAGCCACTCTTTTGTAATTGCCTATATCCTTCTCTTCTTGATTTTGACCTCATCGAGGTAAGACCTGTTCAAAAGAGTTAAAGAATTACCCAACGAAAAAACTTATTTTTATTAATTTCGGTCGAACCAAAAATTGTCGAGCAAACCAGTAGGGGATACTACTCTCCCCAACAGTTACTTATAACCATTGTGCGTACTGGCTCTGAAGGTCTTATGTTTGTGCATGTCGCAAAATTCAAAGTATAATACTCGTATTATAGATTTCGAAGTCTTGATATGCCTCGTAAAATTGTTAAATTGTGGTTAACACGCCGTCCTTCTCCAAGGCCATATTACACATACCAATATAACTTCCATTGCCGAGTTTTACTGCCTTTACTCCAAAGAGGAAA
Source organism: Volucella bombylans (assembly GCA_949129095.1). Taxonomy (NCBI): domain Eukaryota; kingdom Metazoa; phylum Arthropoda; class Insecta; order Diptera; family Syrphidae; genus Volucella; species Volucella bombylans. Next base: position 197,978,045 of record OX422140.1, on the reverse strand, counting down.
ACCCATTACGTTTCATTTGGTTCTAGCTAAAAGATGATTAAAGCAATAAACATAGATTCGACAAACGACAAAAAGTATCTGAAATTAACATTGGCAACATCCGATTCGTTTCGAATGCCATTTGTTCGTACGCATTTTTTACTGTGCTTTTCCTATGCCTTTTTATGATATTCTGACGAGGAGAATTATGATTCTTTTTATCACTTCTAAATAATGACCAAGTTACAAAAGCATTCGTTTTCCAATGGATACGCATCACAAATACCGAAAAGTCGAGGCACGAATAATTTACATTTTTATGGAAAAAGTTTCAAACAAAAAAAAAACAAAGTAAACACCCGAGTTAGAATGAATAAAGGGCCTTGCCTATGTGCTTATGTGGGCGTATGTAGCTCCCCTCTGCAAAGGCCTATCTCATATAATCAAACGAACGGAATATCAAATCGAAATTAATATACGGAACGCTTTATTTTATATTGGTTTTCCGGACTCACTGAAAACTAAACCCATATCCGTTGACTCTGCAGAGTCCAAAGAGCCGAAAGCTGAAAACCAAAGATTGAAGTCTACCAAAGATTACTGAAGACAATCGCAGACATATCGTCCACAATAAACTTTTCATATTGATTCGAGATTTATTTCAAAATTGACTTTTAATAATCTGCAAATGGCTTCATTCATTGTATGTACTTGTATCTTTTGTATCCGATTTTGTATCAAATTGGGTGATGAGGTTTTCTAAACTCTCCACTGGGACTCATTACAAACATAGCTGTCAAAAATACTCTCCCACCGACTGGTCATGGTCAAAGGAAAAAGCCATAAATTAAATTGTTTCAACTGTAAGTCCTTCCCCCCCCAATTCTGGCTTTCCCTACTGATGTAGAAGAAAAACTTTCGATTATAAGGAAAAAGTCATAAAAATTGGAATAATTTGGAAAATTGCTCTACGACCAAAGGAATCATCGAAACGGATTCGTCAACTTTGTCGCCATCATCCTAGTCAATGTTCGGCTTCATAAAAATTCCGTCGTTTTAATAAACTGAACATCATTCGGAAAGTTAGTGTATGTGTAGACAGTTTGTCTTTCGCAGGGTTACACAAAGGACCTCAAAGATCCTACAAATGAACTCAATAAAATTCTATTAAGACTTTTCTGTCGAAAAAGAGTAAACTAATGCCATAACATTTGAGAAAGTTTTTTTCTCCCAGAAGGAAAAAAAAAGTTAAAGAAAATCCCTATTTCCCGGAATGGTCAAAGTTTCTCTCTTTAATTGCGTCGAGTATATGTCTATCTATGGAGTATGTCCTGACTGCGGGTATTCCTATACTCATATGCGGTGATTTCTTAAAGCATTCTATCCATAGATGTCTGATTTGAAGACTGCGACTCTATCTTAGACTTAAACTTCGATTCCGACTGCGATTTCGATTTCTGACTCCGTTTCTGACTCTGACTCCCTGTTGTGGCACCGTTTTTCATTGTCGTGGAATTTATGAATCGACAAATATAAATAACGTGTATATATACTCGTACATTCCCTTTGATGCTGACGATAATGATGACGATGATGATGTGAGAAGGCAATAACTTGATTAAGAACCGAAATCCCAAATTAAATTATAACTTGGAAACTTTAACTATCAACTCGACCCTTGACTACGATAGGCAGCAACTAAAGGAAAATGAAAATGTGACCGTTCAAAGAGCAGGAGGGATGATATCTACCCCTCGTTGATAGTAATAACCGGTAGTACATATGTACATACACACATCCTGTCAATATCCCAAACGAGTGGGCGATGTTATTCGTTTATGGACAGATGAGGGTTCGTTCGTAACCAAGGATTGCCCCATGGAAACAGTTCCACGAATTAATTTTTTTTTTCAGATGAAAACGCGCGACGGACAGGGTGAATAAGGGTAAAATTCAAGATGACAAGGGTTCCACAATTGAGACTCTGACCAAGGGACGAATACCAAATAAGCGGTAACAATTTTAAATGCAAATCATACTCGAAAGGTTGTTTGAAGCACATTCGTTTCCCAAAAGAAAAGGAAAACACAAAAAAAAACAACTCAGTGTTTCGTAATTTTTTGTAAGGTTTTTCGTTCCTGAAACATAGTGAACTGGCTGTAGGTACTTCTTGTACACAAGAAAGGGTTTTCCGTGGGGGGGTCAAAAAATATCATTAAATGGGATTTTGAAAAATTGAAAATCTTCCTGTGCTTCTTAATGGTGTATGCAAATTGATCGGATAAAATTTTATTGACGTACGGGTACTCTGGCCAGAGCGGAGGCAAAAGTAAATAACAAGGCCGGTTGTAAGTTTATAATGTCATTAGTTTGAACTTTCTCTTGGTTCGGTTGTTGCTGGTTTGGTATTTGCTTGTTTTTTGTGTAGTAAATTTTTAATTTGGAAAAAATCATTGTTAGTTCAGCCTAATTTACATTTAATTGTTTCAATTTATTTGACTTGTGTGGCATAGAAATGATATGTAATGATAATGCAATAGATGAGATGGATGGTATTTTTCTTCTTCTCATTTTTTTCGTTTTCTGAATTTTCGTTTCCCTGTTTATGGATTAAAATCACGATGCTGGGGAAAAGAGTGACATATGGTAATTAATCATCGTCTGCTGGTGACAAGCGGTGTGTAATTTGGGTAAAAAGTTAAAAAACAAAACTCCCCTAAAGTGCTTCAAATACTATATTCGATATAGGGCAAAAAATGTAAAAAAAAAACTCTACGAAGGCTAATAAATCAAAAGTTAAACTTCTGGAAGCTTGGTTCTGTGGACCATACTACGAAAATTAAGCAAGAGAAAACTTATTCGGCCGTCCTGCAATGTCAGTGAGACCGAAATAAGGCATGTACTTTACGAACATATTTTGCATGAATTTCTCCCCACCCGGCGGCCATTCAATTAGGCCTTTTTTGATGTGAACAATAGTGCTGGGGTGTCTTAACGTTTAAACATCATAAAGAATTTTATGTATATCGTGATCATACGTGAGCTGTCAACGACAAAAATATTTAGAACTACATACATCTATTCCATATAGTGCTCAGTAAATGTATTTTTACGAGAGGTCGTGGTTCTGCTAGAATAACTAATTCAATTGGAAAATATTTTAGAAACTTAGTTGTTAATCCTGTGGTAATAAGTTAAAGTAGCTTACGAGTATGTTAATTTTTGTAATTTTTCCGTACGAACAAAACAAGTGCTTTTTAAAAAAGTGCTGAGTTTAGCCATTTAAGCTAGGTTATCCGGGCTTTTTTGATAAGTTTAGCCTCGCTAGTAGATTTATTTATTTATTCAGTCGATTAATTTACAATCAACAAATTTCGAAATATATCTTTAAATAAATTAATTGAAATAAATAAGAAAGGCATATCTAATTCATTTGTCTTTTTCATATTTTATATACATATAATTTATTTGAATTGAACTACTCACATAAGAATATAACATCTTTTAAAAATAGAATAAGCTTTATAATACTTCCCTTTTAAACAATGCAATATAAGGCAGTAGTTTAGAAGGCAACCTTAGAGTGAAAGAAAGAAAAATTCAAAAAATAATTCAATAATACTCGTAAGATCAACGGATTCCATAGTCGAATCTCATGTACAAAAGCTTACCGAGACGTGTTTAAATACTTGCACCTAGGTATTATCAAGTGTAAAGTTCTCTGATTTCCTGGAAATCTTACATTCTCTGATAAATATTCTGGTAATAGCCGGCAATTTCTTTGGTATAAGCGAAAATGTGTTCATATCCTTTTATATTAAAAATGTATACAGAGCAGGAATTATATGCAACCGTTAGCTTTCTTGCGGTGATCTGGTGATCCACATTTGCAAATATTTAACTACCATACAGAATGACCGGAAGGGTAAATGCTTTTACAATATTAAATGTTGTCTTAGTCGGAAGGTAATTGGCAGCGGGACTAAGTCCTCGGAGACCTCCATAAATTTTAGATAAAGTTTTATATACGAGTATATGTACATTTCAATTCAGGTTACCATTAAAATAAACTCCAAGATTCTTTATGTTGCCAACGTATTCCATAAGGGAATTATTAAGAGTCAGAGGGAGAACAACTCTGTGCTTCTTCTTGCATTTATAATCATTGCCTTTTTTTCGTTGGATTAAGCCATAGACTATTAATGACACTTATGAATTTCAGTTAATTCCCGATTTAAATTGTTAAGCGCTTCTTTATTTGTTTGCGTTCGGAAAGAGTGTCTTTATTTGGATATCGTATACATGGTAATTGCAATTATGAAACCACTAAGAGCTGTCATTTATGAAACAAGTGAATAGTAGCGGTCTTAAAACAGAGCCCTGAGTTATATCTGAGGGAACATGAAGGCCAGATGAGTAATCGTTCTTATAAAATACACATTGAGACCTGTTTTATAGATATGGAGACAACACAGTTTTCATAAATAGTCATCAAGCAGGAATTGGTATTTCTGTTTTTTAGGAATTGCGCATGATTAAAGCTATCAAAAGGTTTTGAAAAATCTAAGAAAGCAATCAATCATAACATGCTGTGTGGCATCCAGAGCGACAATCAATCTTCGCTGATTTTTAATAGAACTGATGTTCAACTAAACTTCACACGAAAGCCAGATTGGTATTTAGTTATCATAGATGTTTTTGTTTCTTTATTTGACGACTTACTATTATTTCAAAGAGGAGGAAGGAAGCTAAGTTTTTCAGCAAAATAGAAGTGGTTATATTATAATTGCGTTAAGAATATGGGTGATCTGAAGTAAAATAAAAATAAGCAACATTTTTAGAAATTTAGGAGCCACGTTATCCGAGCCTATTGTAGATCCACTCTATTGGGAAACGACATTTTTTCTGATTTAAGTTCCAAATGACGAATGAAAGTCAGAACTTGAAGAACAAGAGTCAAATTAATTTTTATAAAAGGAGGTTTTGTTTCTTCGTATAAGACGAGTTACAGCATTACGTACAGTTGTAAGCTCTCTGCCAATTTGTAACGCCTCCATTTGGCAGATAGTTAATTTCGAGTTTTGACAAAGTTACATACTTCCCGCAAGAACCATGGTTGAGTCGTTTTGGTATTTTTAAATATGAACAGAGGCACATGTTTGTTTAAAAGTGAAATCAACTTAGAAGATACTGTTCTTTATATTATAAATTAGAGGCCATTTCAAAGCGATACAGTCATTAAAAGTGTCTAAGTTAACTCGAGAATTTTGGTATGTTTTGAAATTTGTCTCAATTTCAACTAACGGAAATACATCTACTGCTAAGATGATCATATCGTAATAAGAAAACGTAGGTGCAAATATGTGGCCATTGTCCATTATCCAGTCAGTTTCGGATACTGAGCTGTTTATGATAAAAAAATTACAACCACCTTGAACTTATAATGTACTATATTATTAGTACGTTCAAAAAAGTAGTGGTCTGGATCTTAAGACTCTTGAACTAGCATATAAATTCAAACAACTAAGCAAATTCTCACCATCGATTGTTGCACATAAAATACCTCTTATTAACATGACGCTGTATATTTTGTTTTCGTTACAAGTGACTGCATATCAAGTAAAAGAGATTTGGAAAATAAGAATGATGAACCTGAAAGTTCAATGTAAAGCAAATCTTAAACAACATTTTTGAACGTTTTCGATCGGACATATGTATATTTGAAACAGTAGAAGGACCCCAGATAACACAAGAATACGCACGATGGACCAAAATAATGCCTTTATAGTATAAGGATCTTTGAAATCAGAGGAGTTGCTTTTAAAGAAATCTAATAGAGGCTTGACTTTGGCAACAATGTAATTTATGTGTGCTCTTAGATGGAATGCTGATTTTCCATCGAAAATCACCATAAGATCTTTAAAATCGTTAGCAATTCGTATTTTAGAGTTATTTTATACATATAACGTGGGAAAACACAAAGTGAGTAAAGTAATGCCATTATGTGAATTGGCTGCCATTTTGCTAGAGATGGAAAAAATTGGGCTCTGTTTGCACGAAGGTCACTTGAAGGTGTAGAATTGATGACATTAAGTTGAAAAAATGATATCGTTCAAATAACCACCTCCTGAGAACACGCACATTAGTGCTCGTTTTACGGCATTTTGAATTGTTACTTGCAAAACATCTGGCTCCAAATTGGTTATTTATTCTTCAATGTTGGCAAGGTTTATGGTAATTGTGCTAAATACGAGATTTCACAAAGCCCCAAAGGAAGAAGTCTGACACCGTCAGATCTGGGGTTCTAACTGGTTAGTTCAAATCACCAAAACGGGAGATCACACGGCCTGGAAATTTGAGATTCAAAATATCCATCGTTGTCCGAGCTGTGTGAGCGGTTGCTCCGTCCTGCTGGAACCAACAATACTCGAGATCCAATTGCTCCAGAAATAACTCGTTTAACATCTGTATGCAGTGTTCATCAGTTACGGTTACGGTGGTACCGTCGGCGTCCTCAAAAAAAATAAGGGCCAATCACATTTCCACTGCACATGCTGCACCAATAATCACTATGAGGGGATGCAAGGGCTCTCGTGCATTTCGTATGGATTCTTCGTCTCCCAGGAATGCAAGTGGAAATGGGTTTCGTTGCTCATTATGATTTCGGATACGAAATCATTCTCTTCTAGCACCAGGTTTAACAGAGCATTGGAGTAAGTTAATCTCTCTTGACGGTCACCATGCACCAACTCGTGAACGTTTTGCACTTTATAAGGGAACGTCTCAGGTCTTTTACCAAAATTCGATGCAACGAACGTCTGCTGATGCTAAATTGTGTGCATCGTTTTCTCGTCGATGTTTGTGGACTCTCTTGGACGTCCTCGGCCACAAGAGTGATATTCTCGGTCAAACGAGCAATATGGAATTGACCACTTCTTGCGACAATTCTAGTGGACTCAGTTTGCAAGAGACACTCAGCCAAACACTTAATTGTTCGCGCACATGGTGCAGGACGCCAAGGAAAACGACAACGAAATTCACACTGCGTTAAAACAAGAGACGGGAAATTGGTAAAATAAAGAGTATACTACAATAGTTCGCGTTCTTCAGATGTGTAACGCTCTACTGCTTATTGTTATATCTGTCTACAACATATGTGAATGTCAAAATGTCAAAATTATGACACAATCACATTATGATATTACTTTTGACCCACCTTGAATAGTGAAGAATCCTTTACAGCTCATGCAAGCGCACTTGTCGATTTTTAGCATTAAGTCGTTTAAGCTGCACCGCTTACTTACAATCAAGAAATTCAATTAAAAACAAAACAACGGTCAGATTTTTATTTATTTTCTTTTTTTTTATTGTTGTTCTCAGTTGGCGGACTATATACTGACTGCCCCATTTCCCATATGCCAATGCCTTTTATACCAGCGCATCACACGATAAACTATATGGTCGTCCATTGCTGTTATTGTCTGTGCATCTGAAGATCAATGTCATGGGCGGCCTCTAATACAAAAAGCGCGTAAGATGCCAACGTTAATTTTGGATGTTGTGGGAAGAGGTGTTACACGTAGATATTTTGGTAACAAATTTTATATCACCTGCTAATATATGCAATGTTTTAACAGAGTTGGTAGATCACTATTAAGTCAGAATATAGAAGTCCCCGTAGATGACTGCCTTCTGGAACAACCATAAGAAACAATGATCAGTAAAGGACCATAAAAACCATATGCCATCAGACTTTCTAAAAGAATTGTCAGGTTCACTCTACTATACGCTTTAACAGGCTGTGTAGACCACATGAATTTGTTTATGGCTTTCTACTGAACTAATACAATATATTGTAGAAGTTAGTATATTCCATTAAATTAAAAACAGTTGATCTATCCTTCTAAAAGCCATATTGGTACTTGCTGACATGTTGTTTGATTGTAAATTTTTCTTTGACGAGCATATCTAAAAGTTTTGGAATGACCGAAAATTTGGTAATTAGTCTATATGGTGGTATGAAAAAGATGTCCGGAACCGACTAGATCTATCATAGAGATCTTCCACTCATCAAAAAAAAAAATTCAGCAAAAAGTGATTGATTAAATAAATCTAATGAACGAGAAGAATAAAGTGAGCCAGAACAGTGATTCCAGGATGTCTGACTTTTTTATAGGTCTTAAATTACTTAAATCTGTTTTAAATTCGCTATCATCAAACGAATAACAGGAACAAGCAAAAACTGAGGAATGGGAATGGACATAATTATGATCGATGGAAGCTGAGCATGAAGAATTATAAATACTTTGAAGGCAGTAAGATCACTAGAGCGTTAGTCATTAAGATCATTATTGTTGGAAATCCAGTGGTTTTTGGTTTTCTGTTAATAGACTTCCATAGCGATTTTGGGATATTTTTAAGTTTACATTTATTTATTGATGCAAGCGGGAACAAAAATTATTAGAAGAATTTTTTTTTCTCGAAGCACCTGAGAGTATTTTCATCCGATTTCTTTATTCTCTAAGCTTCTTCGCCGTAAACCAGAACTAGCGTTATGAGTGTCATGTTTTTTATTTACTCGAGAGAGTGCTTCACTACTTAACTGCCTCCCACTTAAGTCCAAAGAAGCAGCGATTAGCAAGAGTGTTTCGTCGCCTAATTTCTGCAGTTCAGTTCCCTATCGTGACATTTATATGCTGTTTCCGAATACTCCTCGTTATATCAGCATGCCATCATAGGCTATGACTTTAATGCAGATCTCTTCTCTTGTGTACTCTTGTGCTTTCTATATCAAAGATTTAGCACCTTCTATTGGACTCCAAATCAATAAAAATTGTAATTCAACGCTATTTTCTGAAAACGTTATCCCCAGCCTTCTTGACCTTATTATTGTTTCTAACCCTTTATCTGTGGTACTTTTTGACCAACTCGCCTTAGATGGCATCTCTGACTGTGATTTTTCTCACTTTTCTGTCCCACATTTGTTTACATACAAAGATTTCAGCGCCATAGACCATCACTACATAATGAGGTTGGTTTAGCCCGTTAGAATGGCAACACAAATAAAAAGCTGAGCTATTTTCAACATCTCGTATGTATATGGTATGTCCGTAATAAAAACTGTCCTTAGCTTACGTGAGAAGTTGTAGCTTAAAAAAAAAACACTATTAAACTTTATGGAAAGTTGAAGCACAATTCTTCAGGGCTATTTACACGAAAGCGCGTAATAGCATAATCTGTATCGCTCGTACTGCAGATCATAACGTATATTATTCAAAGTAAAGTGCTGCACTTCCACCCAAAAAACTCAGGACTAACTTGCGTGTCTGAAATTGATCTGAATGAAATTTTGGACCTGAATATGGGCAGGGTGATTTTCATATGGTTCCGAAAGTGAAGTTATTGACCATGCTCTAGATATTAAGTCTAACTCAACTGGTGTGGACAGATTATTTATTCATTTCATTAAGCTTCTATTGCCTCAAATGATCAATAGAATCATAAAATCTGAATCATAAAAAATTGCTAAAGTCATAGAGATGGCCAACAAATCAAATGCATACCTTCGAATCACCTGAGCTCACCTTTGGTCGGTGATAAATGGTCTGTTGTTCCTCCAGTTCCCAATCTCTAACCGCAATACTAATACTAATTCTAGACCGAAATGATGGCTTTATGGCTCAAGGCTAGAGTTTGTAGAATCTGTAACCAGTCTTGGATTTGCTATAAGCAGTAATTTATCTGAATATAATCCTGCAAACCTAGTTTTCTTAGACTCTTTTTCATATATCTTCTTTTCCTTCTTTTTCTCAATTTCCTCTCTTCTCGATTTCTTCCTCCTTCCTTTTATATATATCGATAATATATATATTAATTAATGTTTTGCCCTAGATCTAATATATATATTGGAAATAAAGTAAATTTTCTCAATGCACATCATACGTATAATATGAAACAAATTGAAATTGACCTTCAGAGAGCAGCGTGCATTCTCCATCGTCATCTTGTCAAATGAGCTTGGGATGCCTAGTTTGGCATTAAAATCGCCAAAGAAGATTTTCTCGTCATAGAAGTCTCAAGTCTCAAGACTTGCTCCCAAAGTCATTCTCTGGCGGCGAAACTCCATCAGAATAAATGCTTCGCCTTCTTTCTTATCACTTCGATTTTATGTAACGTCTTCCATAGCAGATATCCGGCACAATCCGTTAAACTTTTTGGATGGCGGTTATGCATGCTTTGTAACATACTTTGTAGCATAGCTCTGCTTGCTGTTCAGCTGCACACAACTATGTCAAGGTTTTTAACGTGAATACCTGTCTCGGAGAGACTTAATTTCACGAGGTGCCCATATATCCATGGGAGCAAGGATAGCCTTGCTATCGCTTGCATGTATTATGAATACCAAAGTAGAACTTGCGTTGGAGGCACAAGTTCCACCATTGCTACGGGTCGAAGCCGATCTAAAACCTCTTACTGTTTTTAGGGTCACAGCGCCCAGTACTTTTTGTAACTCTACATTGTGTCAAACTAACAGGAAGACGCTTCCCGTGATTTGGGTTTAAACCACCATGACGCTCCCACAAGAGGGCCTACCTTTAACAAGTCAGGCCAGGACCGGGATCCGGGGGGCTCCTGACTCCCAGGGTACCGTGATTTAAGTCCTGGTAGGGACTACCGGTGGTCCTGACACCAACAGGTCCTATGACCGGCAACTTGTAACTGGACAAATCGTAGCAATCTTCGGTGGCGTCGTCTGAAAACCGGTACGCTAAGACCAGTACTTTGCTCTACCCCCGCTTTTTATTATACAACGTCATTAATGGGCGAAGCCTTGATAATTGGGCGGGGGCCCTCAGCTGCATATAGTGTTAAAGGTTCGCAAATTCCACGTGTAGATCCGAACATTGTTTTCGTTTACAAAACAAAGAATGCGCCATACTCCGATTCTATTAGCTGGGTTTGTTACATTTTTATTATCTCTTTCGAAAAGGAGGGGTAGGTTACATGTAATAGTCATTTGATTAGTTATACGGACATGAAAGGGCAAGTTGTACGTCCACATTTGTCTTTTGTAAAAATGATACATTGGTTCTCAAGTATGGTGAGGGAAGACACGGTTTCCCATTAAATGAGAAAACTTTAATTGAATCGGTATTCCTAGCATATCGCTTATCTTTGTCCTTAATTTCTCTACCAAGTCAACTTTCTGATGAAGTTCTTGTTGGTCTTGTTTTAATGAAAGTTTTTCTTCTTTTCTAACCTTGCTTTTTTTTTTAAATTTCACACTTATGGTATGTGTCAAGTTTACTTTTGAAAAAGTAAAAATTGATGTCAAAGATTATGAATGAAAGTGTCAAATTACTATGAAAATATTCTTGGGTATTGTCTCTTCAGGCAGATCCTGAAAAAAACTAAAAATATTCAAATCAATACCCACTATCTTTTCTTCGATTTTAAGGCCGAGTAGGACAGCATTTATAAAGACGACTTACACCATGGCCATGTCGTCATCATCGTAAGCCGATGATATTAATATACCTGGCAGAACCAATGCTGTCACAGGTGCGCAAACTAGTATTGTAAGTATATTAACAAGAAGGAACACACAAATCGACGATTTGGACAGAGCATCACAGACGACATCTTCGAGGTATTAAGGGACTTTGTCTACCATCGCTCTGATATAAATGCTCCTGAATATCTCAGTAGAAATGAAACGAAGAATTACCCTTGCCAATCCCTGTTTCTTTGGGTTAAGAAGGCAATTGAATAGTAAGGCCTTATTCCGTTATTTTCGTCACTGAACTGGGTGAAACCCGAGCTCTCGAATCGCCAATTCACAATTTCATTTCGAAGGTAGAAATTGTGCACAAGGACTAGATTGTCCAGATCGTGGTTCGGGCTAATGATAACATGTCATCATCAACAGCCTCATTTGGATCTATGCCCGCTGTTACCAGTATTTGTTCGTTGTTCGTCGTGCGGGCGATTTTAAGTCACGGAAGGTCGTTTTGATCTTTCATCCGAAATATTTTATTTATTTGCGGGAACATATTCGGGTTGCTGGTGTTTACAGCCCGAATTTTATTGTTCCAATACAAACTTACAGATGCTCTGTAATTTTCTTTCATTAATACTTTTAGGTTTTTAATCGACGACTTCAGCGTCATGATCTCCGGGTTATGTCTGTCTGTAAACCGTCTGTACAAGGTTTTTAGTCTTAACAGCAGTCTACTTTTATGTCGATGCAGTGCGTCAATAGTTGCGTTGCGGAATAAGTCTTCTTCGTCAGTGTGTTGATACCGCGATATCGTTTTGTCCATTGTTCGTTTAATTGTCTCGTCCATTAGTTTTAGATACCTATCAATCTCCTCGTTTGACAGATTTCTGTTGGACGGTGGGTAGAGCGAATTCGAATAGAGTGCTCTAGTCAGTGTTCTGGTGAAGTGTGTCCAACCGACATTACTATAATTGTAGGAATGCCTTTGAACAAACTCATCCAATTCCGCAATTTCGTTGGGAACAGTTATTTCGGTGCTGAGACCGCAATGGTCACTGTCATACACGAAAGTGCGTAGACAGTTTGTGGTTTGTTGGTTAGTGCATGCCAGTTCTATTCGTGAGTCGAACAGCAGAAGATCCAAATAGGACCCGTGTCGCCTTAAGCCCGAGTCGATACATTATACTGTGCTGACCCCACCAATTGAATAGTAGGTTCCCTCTAGTATTTGGTGTATTATTTCCCGAATCACAATGTTTGGCGTTGAAATCTCCGCCGATAATATAATAGTTGTCTTCCAATTCCATCCTCAGGAATCGAAAAAGTGTCTCGAGCTCTGAGATGAATAAAGTGGATTGAGTAGGTGATTAGGTGCATAGACAGACACCATGTACAACCGCTTTCCACTACGGAGAGGGATATACACGATGCATGTTTCCAGCACCTGGAACATACGTACTACACGACTGTATACTCTTTTGAAACGTATACCTTTTCTTACGAAAATCGCACCGCCTCCTCCCTGAATGGAGTTGGGTCGGTTTCTCCGTACTATTTTATACGAGTATCTTTTGTGTCTCATTTTGTGTCTGTTGGTAAGCTTAGTTTCGCCAACCAAGAGCACATCTGGGGCTTGGTCTTTAAGCAACTTAAACAGTGTGGCTCTTCGTTCGAAGCTAATCAGTGAATTAACATTCACTGCAAGAACCTTCTAGGTTTGCTCCGCCATGTACGTACCCATTACGACTGGAGGTGCGTTAGGCCCGGCAGCAGCGCGTATATTTGATATACCCGCGTAGCCTGTTCCTGTATTTGACGCTGACGCTGAGCCATCTGCCCCTGGATAGAGAGCAATATAGCTAGCATGTCAGGCACTGGCTCCGGTGCTCTAGGCGCTGGGGCCTGAGAAGCAACCTTCGCTTGCTGTATCGTATTTCCCCTACCTGCCGTAGGTAACATGGGGAGTAGCGACTGGTGTTTGTATATGCACGGGTGGACGTTTAATTTACACCTTCTGCTGCCGAGCCAGATTTACTCTTTTGATGTATTGGAACTCGTGACAGCCCCGATAGTTTGCGGTGTGTCCCGTGTTCCTACATAACGCGCAAGAGAGTTGGCTTTTTTCAGACGCTCCGTTCTTACCCAGAGCGCATTCCTCGGACTTGTGGTTCTTTCCGCACTTCACGCATCGAGGCTGCATTTTGCAGAGAGCTCAAGAGTTGTTGTCGTTCCTCCACCTGTCTTCTCGCCACTTGATTGGATTAAATGCCAATAACTTTTTGTTTAAGCTCTTTGATGCTGCATGCAATTGCATGCAATTCTTCCTTTTCATAATCAGACTCTGTGGACGCCAGAGATTGAAAAGCATTCTGGTATAAGCCTCCTCCTTCTCTTTTTTGCCACATTTTCTCGTGACAATTTGCCATCTGCAGGTCCCTTTGAATGGGCATTCCTTACGATATGCCTACGGGCTCTGTTACTTCGCGCACTCTCAGACTACGATCAGATGTACGACCGGGTTTAAATTCGTTGAATCAATATCGCACGGTTGTCATAGATGGTGAAGAATCTCCATATATACCATCCAACTTCGCTTTTATTTCTGCTCATGTTTTTCCATCCAGAAATAATGATCGAATTACGAATCGATACAGTTCTTTTTCCATTGCATCAAAAAACACCAGACACTTTTAATACTAATCGTAACCGATGAATCAATCTCAATCTCAAATCGTTTCAAAAATTGCAGTACTCGATGGTAGTGACAACTTTCCTTAGCAAAGCCATCTGTTATTAAAAACGGGTACTTATTATCACAATCGTGTATTGTATATTCATGCAAATCAGCTGTTAGGTTCTAAATCCTTACTCTGACTTACACATTGAGGGATGGGATCTATATATAAAGATTTATTTTATCAGACGACTATGACATATTATGGGTGCCTACTGCAGAAAGAAAATATTTTCAACTTAAATAACAAATGTTTAATTTTGTTCGCAAAGGGAAACAAGAACCATGTCATTTAATTTATTATTTCTTCAATGAAATAGTAAAAGGAAAAAGCAATCAATTTTCAATATTAAATCTGCCGCTATCCATACACATATGTAAATATGTATGTGTATGAGGACGGCATTTTGTAGAAAGAGCTGTGCAACAGAGTAAAGATTAACATTGGAAGTGCATTGAATTTCAGAAATAATTACACGTCGTAGTCAGTTTTCCATGTCGAATATTTTATTCTGCAGAATCTTTCCGTAAGGTATTCTGGCTTCCTGTTACGCGTTTTCGATTGCACGCCTTTGGCTCCTTTTGTTTTTGTTTTATATACATACAAGTCATTTTTTAAAAATCTCATTTCACTTTTTTTACCATTGTTGTCCAACAATACCTTCCAGCTAGCAAGAATTTTTTTTTGGAATTGGTTGCACTCAATATTTATTTTTATTTGGAATGTATAAGTTTTTTATGAAAATAATTATATAAGTAATTAGCAATACGTCTAAATACAGATAAATTTTAAGGAAACCATATGTATTCAAAATAAATTATATTACGAAGAATGTTATTGTATAATAATCTCAAAAAATAATTGAACTTCTATCGAAACTAATCATTTATACTGTCAATATGTGTACTATACTTCCAAGAAGGGTATTCAATTTCTGTCTCGGCTACATGGGGCCTTTCAAGGATGCCTGACTCTGCTCTAGACTCATTGATGAAACTCTCCCCCCTTGATAATTGACCACTTCCGTTTAAAGAGACGTGGTCTTGCTACAACACTCACTGTAGCTTTGATGACCTTGCGCGCCAACTGTATTTTGACTCTGGTTTTATGGTCGACACCAGAACTTCTGCTGCAGACACAATACGAAATGGACTTTTCCTGTGCCAGAATCTGTTTTGGACAGAGTTTAAGTCAGGAAATTAATGGCTTCAAAACAGATTTAAGATGCGGCGCTGGTGTCTTTGTAGATGGCGACCCTGTCCGATTTCACTTCTCGTTAGGAAAATTTGCATCTGTTTTCTGAGCGGAGATATACATATGCAATCCTCGAAGCAATAACCTATATTGTGAAGAATCGATGGAGAGAACTAAGCATTTGCATCTGTAACGACAGCCAAGTTACGTTCAAAGCCTTGCTCAACGTAAACCAGTGTCGTCCATAAAACCACAGTCAAAATACAGTTGGCGCGCAAGGTCATCAAACCTCCAGTGAGTGTTGGAGCAAGACCACGTCTCTTTAAACGGAAGTGGTCAATTATCAAGGGGAGAGAGTTTCATCAATGCGTCTAGAACAGAGTCAGGCATCCTTGAAAGGCCCCATGTAGCCGAGACAGAAATTGAATACCCTTCTTGGAAGTATAGTACACATATTGACAGCATAAATGATTAGTTTCTTACGACTTCAAAACTAGTTCGAGAGTTCAAGACTTTACTGAACGGATCGGATGGCTAAACTCACTGAGTCTTGTCTGAGTCCAAGGAGAAAAAAAAATCGCCGATGAACTTACTAGTAAAGATAAGTTAGGTTAGGTTAGTTAAGAGTGGCTGTTGGCCAACCCACTTACGCCTACTGGGCCATTGTGATGCCACATGGATCTGTGATCCTTCTACTCTAGGAACTAATGAATCGTAAGAGACTGTTAACATATTTATTATCTAGAACGTGTAAGTTATTGTAGAAGAAAGCTCCTTAGTAGAGTTTTGTCTCATTCTCTTCCTCGTCCATGCAGCTTCTGCAAAATTTGTAAAGACCCCCAAGCCTTCTTATTTGCTTGCCAATAAGGTAGTGTCCTGTGATGCCACCTATGATGGCAATGAGAGGTTTCCTATTGAGAAAGATGAAACTCTTAGAGCTATTCAAATTCAGCTTTGGCCAGATCTGTTTGGTCGCTAGAAATGTTGATCTAACAGTCCACCTAAGGTTTGTTCTTTTGTAGAATAGGTAGAGTGGTTCTAATTTTGGCGAGTTGAACTGCTCTGTCATCTCCCCAAGAGATGATCGCAGTCAAAGGCGGTTCTAGAATTTAGTGAGACTGAGTCCGGAAACGACTTTCCTGCTGTTATACATGGAAAAGAATGGACTAGTTTATTGTGTAACTGCTGTGTTCCAGCAGAAAAAAAAACGTTTTTACGGGTGAAAAAATTTAAAGTGGATTGGTCTCTTCGACGTTCACCAGACTGTTATCAGAACTTTTTTGGGAGCGTGTTTTGGGTTTTCGCCTGCATTTAACAACTTTTACGATCGTCTTACAGAAACCACTTTTTATCGCAGCTGATTATCCGGTGCATCTAAACAGCTCAGCTGATGTCCTGATGTAAGCCAAACAAAATGCGTAGGTCGCAGTTGATAAATTTGCTGTTATATATGCATGCTAGCTATGACGACTTTTCTCCTAGAATTCGATCAACCTAAGTCAAGGCAGTCAGTACAGAAGTATACGGGCTATGTTTTCCACGTGTCCCGTTAAATATGCATTGCTTTCCTTTGTTTGCTTTACGTGGGAACATGCGTAGAGGCACAGAAACTCCCAAAATTTTTAGTTACTCTTGCTCAAGTGAAGACACAACCGAGTAAAAAGCTTTAAAACCTTTCTTTACGTATTTATATACATTAACAAATTAACCTGCCATATACCAAAAATATGTTATACAAGGTGGGATGATGCGTGCACTAACCTAGAACAGAGTTTTTACTAGTGGCTGAGGGCAAAGTATCGGTCCATTACGTTAAGAATTAAGATTTTTTGATGGTGAAAATTTATATTAAACGTAAACTGAGTTCTAACCGCCCTAATTTTTGGGACTCGTTCAGTTCAGACACAAACTTATTGAATTTCCCTTCAACTTCTATGAGAGAGAGGTGTCGACTTATTGTCATAGAGGAAATGTTCTTTGCAATGTTCCGCGCCGATGTGTTGGGTCAGTATCTAACGTTAATCCTGAGACATCGTTGGTTTCCGGTTGTATTAAGCTGTACGGTATTGACTCCGGCCTAAATATAAATATTCCTACGTGGCTCGTTTTCGACATTGAAATCTTTCGGAAAGAACTTTTCAATCTTACGTCGTAGTGCGTTCGTAAACCGATACATCCTCAGATGCTTCGTAAATGTTTCTTGCATTACGTACTAGTTTAAATTTATAAGGGACAAAAGACCGAATTCGAATCGTACAACATGCTAAACAATTCCTAGGAAATATTAACTTTACTAATTACGAACCATCAAAGTTTCAGGTACCAAACACACGTACCACTGTATCTTATAAAATTTATTACTGCAACTAAGTTTAGACTTACCAAACAAATTTTCTGTCATGACATAAACGTGTATTACGGGTGTTTTTCCAATGAAAGTTTCTCATGTTGAGCTACTTAAATGCGGTTAAATTTTATCGAAAAATTTGGCCCTTTAAAGACGATTTCTTTACCCCAACTTCTAACTTAGTAAAACTTTCGGAATGATTTATCCTACAAGTTTCTTCGCGAGTCTCGTACCAAGGATCATATTCCAAGGTTTAATTTCCAGACTAATTGCTGAAGCCTTGATAGGATGAAGGCTTGACTGAAGTGAATGAAGTGCGCAATTGAGAACACATGGTGCTTCAATTCCTCCGACCGACCGTACATTATATAAGAACTTAATTTAAATGCCATATATAGGCAAGGAAAGTAGTTCCACAAATTTATGAGGGAACATCAGGTATAGAAAAAATGTCTCTCCAGCAACTTTATGTAAAGAATCTAATTTGTCATCCTCATGAACTCCCCCCTTAAACAGATTTGGTTTCATTGAGTGCAATCCTTCATGCCTTTGTGAATTTATTTGTATCATTAAGAGCGCTTTGTAGTCTAGCTGTTCCTTCTTCGATAGTTTTACCTACTACTAGCGGTGTTATCAGCAAACGTAGCTATTCCCCTCTTATTGCGGCATATTATGGGTATTCAGTAGATATAGAAGGGGACCGAGAACACTTCCTTGCGCCACACCAGTTAAAATTTCTTTGGATTACGAAAATCATTTTTGTATCTGACACGGAAAAGTCTATTTCCGAAATATGTTGCCATTATATTAAATATTAAATAGGCTTAAATGTAAAACCTGTTGTGATTTCAAGCTTTCATTCCACAAATTTTCAAAGGCTTGTGAGACCAAGAAGTTGCTTGAACAAATATTCTTCAATAGCTTTCTCAATTACGTCGGTACTTCAATGCGCATATACAAAATGTTTGCTTCTGAACCCACAGGCTCAAGTGGTCTGCTTCTTTTTCTTTTAACAGTTCAAATGTTTAACCGGTCTAATTACATCTAATGTTCCATATTTCTCCCGCGTATATGCATTGCTACTGCGCCGCTTTCGAGGTTAACTAACTTTTGGCGATCGTAGAACGACCCTACAGGCCACTCTGTCTTGGGTCGCCTCATTTGCGAGGCCACGATTTATCGGATCTTTTCGCTTTTTAGTGATCCAATTATTTTACATTCGGCCCTTCTTTGAACCTCTACTGGAATTTAAGCTTCTAATGCTTTTTGAGTCGGATTTTCCTTCTTTGAACATGGCAAAACCAGCTGGTTTACTCAGCATAAAGTTTCTCTTCTATTGGTTTCGGCGGAAACTTCCTTGGATACGATATTCGTAACATCTTCTTTTCCATCGCTGTCATTTTTCCTTTATATTTTCGTTGATTGCTAAAAATTGCATGCGTATGTTAATGCTGGGCGAATGACTATCGTATAGTATATAACAAACCCTTAAGTTTAAGCGACATTTTTCTATCGAAAAATACATCTGAATTTTCGCGCTATTTAAGCCACTCCGTACTGACGCTTGTGCGATACTGTAATCGCAATTTTATTGTTGGTAAATGACAGAGCCTATGAATTTATATGTTTCGTGCTTTTGCACTATGACTCAATCTAAATATACATACAGTGACTCAACTATTTGATCACATGCTTACCAAATAATCTGACTTTTGATTGCAACTTTTTTATCTAAGAAGATAATTTAACGAAATTTTTGACATCATTACAAAATAATATCATAATTCATTAAAAAATAATAGAGAGAAAAATTCATTTGTTCACTTATTTTAATTTAACAAAAACAAAAATAGGGCACTTGATCAATTAGTTGACTTTACTAAACTAATCTTGTTCAGTATTTCGTATGGTATCCTTTTGCTTTAAGAACTGCTTGTATTCTCCTTGTCATGAATTCTATTAATGTTTGGCATCGATTTTGATTAATATTTTGCCAAGCAGTTTGAGTGCGGTGCCATAAAGTTAGTAAATTTGCACAATCTCCTGTCAAATTTGTAATTGCACGTTTGACTTCAACCCAAAGATGCTCAATCGGATTGAGGTCTGGCGATTGTGGTGGCCAATCAAGTACTTCGAAATGATTACGTTGCAGCCACGCTTTGGTAATTCTGGCTGTGTGTTTCTGATCAAGACTTGTTAAAAGCCCGCCTTCTAAAATGGTGATGTATTGAGCGGCATTCATGCGACCTATTACCCTAACACATTGACCAACTCCATCCATGCACATGCATCCCCAAATCATAAGATTTCCACCTCCAAACTTTAATGTTGGCTTGATGTGGCGATCGCTTATTGGCTCACTAGAATTTCTCCACGTCCACTGACGACCATCGGACCCAAAACAATTAATTTTTGTTTCGTCCAACCAAATCAGCTTAGTCCAGTCACTAGCACTATAGTTTTTATACTTTCTGGCGAACTCCAGCTTTAATTTCTTTATGGCGGTTAGTCAGAAGGGGCTTCTTTGTTTTTGCGCGCCCGTGAAAGTCGTTCTTGCGCAAACTTTCCTAACAGCCTCAGTTGTTACAGTAATTTTATCGTCTTGTAACAAATCTTCATTGATCTGGGCCGCATTGTCATGTACGCCATACTTTATTTGTCGCACAATACTCCGTTCCAAGGTAGAATTCAAAATTGGCTTCCTTCCACCACCATTTTTTTTGGATTTCAGTGCCCAAATTCTTGCGTATTTTAGATATGGATCCCAATGACACTTCAAGTTTTCGAAAAAATTAACATGGCTCATGGCTTTACCAAGTTTTATTTTATATTATTATCTTCCATCAAATTCAAGACAGTTAAAAATGCTTTCTTAAACTGAAATTTAAACTTGTCTTGTGTTGGATTCCAATATTAATTTTCTTTAATAATCAAATTTGTTTAATTTCGAGAGGAAACACTTTAAAAAAACAAGCTTTGAAACCCTTTGTGCTCAAAATACGACGCTTCGCAATATACATCACATGCATTGTGTAAGAACTTTTCAAAGTACTCACGAAATAACGGTGTATTTCCGTTCGCTTTTGCTATGCTAATTCTTAATCACTCCATTTGTTTTGAGTGAAAATTTAGTTCTACTAACAGTAAAATTGGAGAAGTTACATCAAAAATTTGTATTTTCTTCTGATCATGTGATCCAAAAGTTGAGTCACTGTATGTCTGGAGTTAGGTTTGTCGCTTCGGAAAATCGGCACTGCATGTATTAGTATGACTGATTCGTAGCCCGTTATCTTTTAGTGCCTTTTTCCAATTATTATTAAGAGTTGGTTGAAGGGCTATCACGTCGTTGCCTATAATGTCTAGCACTATTATCGCCGGAAAGAAGATAAGTTATTCCGCACTCAAAGATGCGCTGCTTCATTATGTCACGCTCTAATGTTGATATTCTCTGCTACCATTCTGCCTATACCAAATTCTCTGGACTTTGTCAATCTCTCTATCATGGCTATTTTAACCGAATGTGCCACACCCTCATGCCAGGCGTTCGCCAATTATACCCAAGAACCTAAGGATCTTTAGATTTCGTACTTAAATAATTTTTAGCAAACAACGTTGGAATCAATTAATATAACGGTAAAACAAGTAACTAAGAAAATAGAAAATCTCAATGATGATTACTCTACTAGACCTGATGGGATGCCTGCAATACTATTGAAAAAATGTTCAATTTATTTAACTCAACCGCTTATAATTCTCTTTGTACTTTCCATTCCCCAAGGAATTCTTACATAATTTCTATGCCCAAAAAAAGCTTAAAGGACGAAATCTCTAACTATCGACCCATCGCTAAGAGCCCTTACATTCCTACGCTACATGAGAGCATCATTTATTATTTAATATTTTTTCTCTGCAAGTCTATCTTTCTCAAAATCAACATGGATTTCTTGAAAGTCGATCTACATCTACAAAACTTACCGAATACGCGAGGTAGAAGTTGATGTCATCCCCACCGATTTCAGTAAAGACAAACAGAAGGCTCTCCGCTTTCATTCAAGTTTTATATTATACTTTTAATCCTATTTAGAAGATTGTCATTACAATGTTCGATGGTTACCAAACCCATAAATCCTATTCAGGAGTACCTCAAGGTAGTCCTCTTGGGCCCTTCTTATTCATTCCAACAATTAATGATGTGGACTCTATAATCAAAACGAGCGCTGTATAGCTCGTCTCTATAGAAGCTATCATACGCGGCCTTAAAATCGATGAATAGGTGGTGTGTATCGATTTATCCAAGATCTGTTGTAGTGTGAATATTTGGTAGGCGAATTATTTCCTGGCCTGTAGTCACACTGATATCGATCAGATGAGTTGGTGTAGTTCCCAAATCATCGCCTGCCGCTTTGAGTCAGTTCGGTAGTCAGGCCATCCGTTCCAGCAACTTTGTTGGACCTAAGCTCCCAGGTCGTGTGGATGGAATTGTTAATCTACATCGTCAGGGCTGACAGTTTCATTCCGCTTGACACCGATATTTGTTTCGTCATCGCCGTTATACATACTCATCGTCGTCATCGACTCATCGACTGGGCAACCATCAATAGTAGGCTTTTTATGCTCGTGTTTTTTTGAGAAGCCGGGATTTGTCTCATCTCTTCTGATCGTAGAGCTCATGAGCAGCTCTGGTTCTTCTATGCAGCACCGTTTTGTCTGCATTTTGCTTAACTAAGTGTACTTACTCGGCAATGTTACCACTCGACTTCGATAGTTAATGCCAGCTACATAGGACCTCTTAATAGATTAAGGGAAACTTGAATGGAAAAAGATTTGGCGATCTCTTGCGATTCTAGCCGTCCGACGTATCTTCCTCTCAGTATCAGCTTGCCTTTGCGATGTTCAGGATATCCGCAATCGCACCTTGGCCACCACAATATAGTGGTTCGAGTCGATGTTGGCTCCTCTGAACGTTCGGAAATCAATCATACTGGATTAGTGCCTTGGGTGTATCGCATGTGGTCAATTTGGTCTAAGCCATAGCTAGGGCACTGCTCGTAAGTCTTTTCCATGAGCTCGTAGAAGCTATCTTTGGTGAAGCTATATATGGCGCGCGTATAGGCTAATGTTGGAAAATTTAGCCTTAATATGGACTGTTATGAGGCGCTCGTTAAAATGCCGGAAACTCAAGACTTCTTGCCTTAGTCTAACAACGAATCCCCGTCCAAATAAATGCTGCGTTGCCGGCATTTCTGGGATGGCGGTATTATCGGATATACAGCAGTCCAGAGCCTCCGTCACTTGTTCAACTGCACTTGTCCTATTTAGGGACTAAGCATACCACGTGCAGAGTCAACAGTAGATCCGTCTGTACCCGAGGGTTGTTGTTGCTTCGTACCTATGTTTTTTTTTTCATGGCCTTGCAGTTACCCGACCTCATAAATATAAATTTGGTTTAGATTAGATTGTTACAGGAGGTGATATAATGTGTCCCAGATCACTGCGGACACATATGGGCCTATTGTGATGTTAGAGCTCATCTATGATGGCGCAATTTGTGAGGAGGGCGGCTAAGTCTTTAGTTGACCTCTAGCCAGGTTTTAATACTTTATTTTATTGTGTTAACTGATAGCCTACAGAATGATCTTGGCATCATTAATGGATCCTTATTTGGCTAGTCCATCTGATTTTTCATTGCTTTCATATCCGCTATGTTATGGCACTCAAATCAGATGGACTTTATTTGTGATGGCCAGTAGTTGTAGGAGTTGAAGGTAATCCCAGACCAGTTTTGATTTTATTTCAAAGGCGTTAATTGCAAGTAGGGCTGCTCTGCGGTCAGAGAGAAGATAAATGTTTTTGTTTGTTATGTCTGTTTAGCAAAGCACTATTGCATGGATTTCAGCCTGACATATGGTGCTGTTTGTGTCCATACTGGTATGTATGTATGGATTAATGGGAGGACCGTATACTCCGGCTACAACTCCTTCATTTGCTTTGGATCCCTCTGTGTACCATACATGTGTGTAATTGGCAAATGGACGTCCCAATCTGGACGGTCGGTTCCATTACAGATACCCCTAGTACAAGGGGTCGGTTAGGCCGAAGCAAGTAACCCGTTCGTGGATGTTAGCGCTGCCGCCAGGACGCTGACTTAGTCTCGGAAATCCTTACTGGCCTGAGCTCCAAATTTGTAGGAGTAGCCCGGATAAGGTCTCATTCGCTTCCGGCTTTATTCCATTGGTTTATATGGGGAATTCATCCGCAGTGCCGTTAATAGTTTGGCAAGTCGAGTACGGATGGACGTCGACCAGTACCTGATGGTTATCACTTGGAGGTAAAATAAGCACAGTTGATGTGTAGGAAGCAGTTACAACACTGGGCATCGCCAAGTTAACATTTCTCAGTGCTGTAGAAATTACAGCAACCCTGGACTCGGCCTCACAAAATTCTAGAACCGCCCTTGATTACAATTGTATAGCAATCGTTATTTGCATACCAATACTATAGCTGGATGCTAATAAATAGAAGAACACACCCTTGGTGGACTGTGGGAGAAACATGTCTAGCGACCAAACAGATGTAGCCAAAGCTGGATCTGAATCGCTCAATAGGAAATATCAAAATAGGAAACATCTAAGCGATATCAGAGGTGTCATCACCGGACACTGTATTACAGGAAAGCTTGCAAGAAGGCTTGACATTTTTACAAACGACTTCTGCAGAAGCTGTATGGACAACAGGGATGTACAGACAATCTTCCACCTACTCTGCACAATCCCAGCTCTCTCTTATATTTAGAAGGAAACTCCACTTAGGAACTTATTTCCACAATGGCTTAAGTGATCTAAGCAATATAGGCCTAAGTGGATTAGTTTTTCCAACAGCCACTCTTACCTAACTTAACCTACTCTATCGGTAGGACTGATAAATAAATCAGAAATAAATAATATTATCAGGTATACGTGTAGATATGTACAATAGTTACCTTACGATAAAGATTCCCAAAGCAATCCGACTTACAAGAATCATATAAACAAAATAAAAAAAGGCCTTTCCATAATAACTGATTATTACAAAAATTAAAACCTTATTATTAATCCATTTTCAGTAGCATAAGTAAATCTCCCAACGCAACTAAGAGGGGCGTTCAACATATTCTCGGTATCGGGGTGAAGCTGTGGTTGTATATATAAATTGACTTATTTATCAAATAATACTATTATTTTAGTGCATTCATGTAAAATTTCATATAAATGTGATTATTAATTCGCGTTTTATCTCTAGTTAAACAGAATCATAATGGCAACTGAGACGATGATGGTGAAAATTGAGCATCGCGCTGTAATTAAATTTCTCACTAAGCAAGGAAAAAGTCAAAAAACTATTCATGAAGAGATGGTGGCTGTTTACCAGGGTTCCGCACCTTCATTATCAACTGTGCAAAAGTGGTCAAGTGAGTTCAAGAGAGGCAGAGAGAGCATTGAAGACGACCCCCGCTCCGGCGCCCCGGCTACTGCTTGTACGGGAGAAAGCATCAAAGAAGTCGAAAAACTTGTTCTTGAGGATGCCCGAATAAAGGTGAAAATGATGGCAGAGATCACCAAGCTTTCAATTGGTACCATTCATACCATTCTTCATGACCATCTTAAACTTTCAAAGGTCAGTGCAAGGTGGGTGCCACGAATGCTCACAGCGCCTCAGGAAAAAGTGAGAATCGCATGCTGTAGAGAGCTTTTAGAGATGTGTAGTGAGAACGCGGACGGTGTTATGGATCGAATTGTTACTGGGGACGAAACATGGGTCCACCACTATGACCCTGAAAGCAAACAAGACCCCCCGAAGAAGTTCAAAGTCACTCCGTCTGCCAGGAAGCTCATAGCCACAGTTTTTTGGGACTCAAAGGGAATCTTGGTCATTGAGTACAAAAAAAAGGTGAAACCATCAACGCCACATCCTACGCTTCCACTTTGCTTAATTTGCGGGAGGAAATTAAAAAGAAAAGATGGGGTAAACTCGCAGCGGCTGTTCACACAGCGCGAGTTTCTAAGGCTGCTGCGCGAGATTGTGGTTTCGAAGAAATCCAACACCCACCCTATAGTCCAGACCTTGCCCCTAGTGATTATTTCCTGTTTCCGGATTTGAAAAAATGTCTTCGTGGAAAAAGATTTTCGGATGATGAAGAACTCAAGTCGGCAATAAATGGGTATTTTGCAGAGAAAGAGGAAATTTATTTTTTTGAGGGTTTAAAAAAGCTTATCTCAAGATGTAACAAATGCATTGATGTTAGGGGAGATTATATTCAAAAATAAAAAAAAATTAAATTGGAATTTCGTACCGATGATGTTTAGTTAAATTTGACGTTCCATTATACGGTGGAGTCATTTCAAAGGTGTCTACACATCGCCGTTTGGTTTTTTTTGTTTGTTATACGAACGACAAAATAAAACCCCTCCCTCTGTGGATTAATAACATTCATTACACCCGTTTATAGAAAACTGACTGCGACTCGACTCCCTGGATTTTGTAAATAACAACAACTCATACCCACGAACTATTCCCAATCCTTTCGAGCTTTTGGCATTCGATCGTGTTCAGGTCCAATCCCAAGTGCCAGTTTTACGCAAAGAGTAAATTTTAAATCAAATACACCCAGGTAGACGTACTGATATACGAGAAAATACATATGTACAGGCGGCATGCGACATACACCTTTTGGCAACGCGCCTCATTCCTAAATCTATCAATTACAATACTCGAATACGAGTATGGTTCATCGTAACTTTCGGATGCATGATATTCTATTGTTTGTTGTTATACTGTATATCGTACAATATATACATACGTATGAATGAAAATATGTCGTATCCGCGCAGTTCATCCTGTAGTATAATAGTTTGCTTGACGGCAGTCCTTTGTTTCTGGGAAAAGAACTTTTATTACTGCCATGATTTCAGACAATGCAGGATAATGGTTATTGGTTATTCGATATTTGTGCCGTTCAGTTTTGAATGGCATTTTGTTATATTTTTTTCGATTTTCTCCCCATCAGTACACGTTCCACAAAAAGTGTAAATTCATCTGTGAAGACTAAACATTATGCCCCATTGCGTTTACGGGAAATCACCTATTTCGATAGTAGAGTGGAAACAATTTAGCAGGAGCGCTAAATGTGAATTCACAACTTTTATCGCTGAATCTTCAACAACCGAATGAAACTATATATTGTATATTGTATTCGGAATTGTTTTCGAAATACTTCAAAGACGTATTGTAGAGCATATATACGAGTATATAGAATTATATAATTTTCAATATTTTTTTTAATTGAACCGCCGACTACTGTGGGCATTGGATCTAAACGATCTATTGGGATAAAAAGTCTGTTTAAGATGCCAAATGAGCCTCTTAGTAAACCTGATGCTCGGGTTGAGAAACTTTGCAATTCCTCATTCACTAAGATTTATCTGGGAAAGTAGTGCCTCTTATGGCTCATAGAGCCACGCATTCATACAGTATGTGTTCTGTAGTTTTGTCAGATTCCATGCACATACTATACTCGGTTTCCTGAATAATGCTGAGCTTGTGTAAATGTAAAAGCTAACCGGTCGAGTTCAGCTTGTACTGCTAGTTGTGCGTCTCCTACATATTTTTAATATCCTGACTGTATTCGCATGTGAGAGCTTCAATGGCAGGTTCTTACAGCTCTGAAGATACCTTTGCATGCAAGTCTCTAAAGACGTTGCTGCTTGGATATGGGGGTATGTTCAATTGTCTTACTCCACCGTTTCACTGACGAGTAGGCAATGACCAGTCTGAACATCATTGTGTTGGTACAATGGGTAACTTTTTAGGATGTCTCCTAGGTCATACCCAACATTCGTTTACTAGTCCCTTTGGTTTTGGTAGCTTTCACCTCGAACATCGAAAATGGAAATTCTGCGATATGTTTACGTTTTAGGGTGTCTATAGTGTTTTTAGACAGTTTTCAACAAAATGGCTGTGTGTGTATGTGTATGTGTCACTAGTGCTATCAATTTGATTTTTTGTCGGATGATGCGTCCTCAAGCCGAATCACTTCCATTATATTTTGACCGATATCTGCTTATGTCTTATTAAGTTATTAAAAAAAAATTACATAAAATACAATTAACTTTTTCTTGAGAATACAGGACTTTTTCGTACTGTAGTGCTAGTCGAAATCTATTAATATAGCACACATATGACGAAAGTTTAAAAAAACAGACAGCAATTGAAGTCTCGCCAGAGATGGTTATTCTACGACTTTCGAGCATCACTTTCATCCATCTGCTTACCTCTGAGTTACGCGGTAAAAATCACCTTCAATATCTAGCCAAATACATAATGAGGTCTCTTTTCGTCTTTTATATGTGATACTATAATAGATTGAAAGGGTACCTCTCGTAGATCATTCTTTTATGTAGGCGTATTGCTTGGGTGCAGAGGTTCACTTTTATCTAACTCCAATGTCTTAAGAAAAAACGGTGTCAAGGGACCATAGCTCACTGATTTTGTTACCTGGTTTGAGGATAAAAACTACGTTTACCTCTCTCTAGGTATTTAGTATGCATCCCAGATTGAAGCTGGATCTAAGTAAGGTGAACATAGTTGATAAGATGGAAACCTGACATTGTTAAGTCAAAGTTGGAAAGATTCTGTCAGTTCTTCGTGATTTGAAAAGGTTAAACAAATTCATGGCCCATTTTACTTTGTATTAACTGAATATTTTTCCAAAAACGTTATTGGTTCTGATATATATATGTACTATATTTAGTTGTGATGGATACTATATTATTATTATTATAATTTATTACCATATAAATAAATTTACATGCTAAAAAAGAGAGTTCACTAGTTGCACATTTGGTGTATGTTGAATAAGAGTGGAGCCTATGTAACCTTAAGAAGCTGAGTACATAAGGTTTCTTCTCAACTAGATTTGATCTAATTTGAGTAAAAGCACCTTGCTATTGTATTTGAAGGGTCTTTATAGAACTTTTTGTAGACGTGAGGTTGACAGTAGTTCCTCCAGTCTCTCGTAATTTATTATCTAAGATTCTATTCGATTTTCTCAACTCTGTGTTAAACTTAGTCAATATGGACAACAAGTGGCGCATGAACCGATACGTTGTACTTGGTTTGCTTGATTGAAAAGTTTCCTCACATTTCTGCGTAGTTGTTTTAGTTGCATATCCCAATTTAGACTTCACAACTACTGAAGATGAACTTGAACTACTGAACTGAAGGATGATGTGGTAGATTAACTGAGCGGGAAAAATGCGTCTGTGTCCCCAGTGGAATATAGTAAAGAAGGCAGATCATCACTAATCGAGATAATTTTTCTAAATATACGAGTACTCCAATTTGTTGATTTTTTTATGTAGTCTGATCCTAACTCATATTATGTTGAACCTTGTATGCATATAATAAGGTAAAATACCTGTTTTCAGATTATGCCAAATAAGATGGGTCTATTTCCTCGTTTACAAATTATGTATTCTGATAAAAACTCAACTTCCTAAAAGGTCGAATTCCTTTAAACTTCCCCCCTTCGGTAGTTTAATAAATTCTGCAACTAATTCTGAAGAGAAAATATATTTAACTTTAATGCTGATAAATAAACCAGCCCTTAGTCTGATATCTCCTCGGGTGCCGTATTGCTTGGCGGGTTGCTTGCATCTAGAATAAGGTTTATTGTTACGTATCCGACGTTGATAAGCCTTTCCGAATGAGTAGCCCTCAGGTCTAACCTTGTAGTGCGTACTACGATTGTGGCTTTTGATCTATTGGAGGAGATTGCAGGAACTCCTCCTCTGGGCCAGTAATTCTAGGTTCCGGATGCCAGCTTTTGCTGTTTTTAGCTCCCTATCCAATTTTCGGTAAAACAGCAATAGGGATCCTACTATGTAGTTTTATTTTCTAGACTTTTCTGGATGTTGCTGGTAGCTGCACTGAGCTCGTGAATTTTTATATACATACATAGTGCGGATATTTCAGATTCATTTATTGAAAACCTTTTTGTATCTTTTATTTATATTCTATACTTTTGATGGCATTACATACCACCTTGATCAGTTCCCGGAATAACCACCGTCTGGCACTCCCAATGTTCTGATTTTTTTGTTAAGTTGGTAAATCTGTTGCTGACATTCCTCTAAATCTTAGCGTCATAATTGACATTTGCAGAAGTTACGTAGCCAAGAGTATATCTATCTCTTTGTGTGTTTGCGATTTTTGTACAATTTTAGAAATGGATTTAAATTTGCAACAACGAACTTGTATTCAATTTTACGTAAAAAAGGGATTTAATGGTGCGCGAACGTTGGAAATGTTGGAAAAGTGTTTCGGCAAAGATTCTCTGAAGAAAACGGTCGTTTACCTTTAGCACGAGTGGTTCAAAAGTGGTCGTGAGAAAATCGAAGACGATGAACGCAGTGGCAGACCATCAACATCGAAAACCGACGAAAACATTGATGGAGTAAAAGAAACGTTGGTCAAATTAACCATCAGAGAAATAGCGGAGGACTTGAACATTGCCTATGGATCCGTCCAAGACATATTGGTTAATGATTTGGGTTTCCGTCGTGTAGCAGAAAACTTGGTATCAAAAGACCTCTATTTCATTCAAAAAAGAGACCGTGTTGACGTCGCTGACGGCTGAATCCGATCCCACATTCATCAAAAGGATCATTACTGGAGACAAGACGGAGGATTTATGAGTGCGACACGCAATCCAGACATCAGGCAAGTGAATGGCGTTCACCAAATGAGCCGAGACCAACGAGACAGTGCTCACGGTTTTCATGGATTACAACGGTGGAGTGCATCATGAGTTTTTGCCAGAAATCCAGACAGTAAACAAAGAGTATTATTTAGGCGTTATGAGACGTTTGCTGGAAGCAATTCGCCGAAAGAGACCAGAATTGTGGGCAGAAAACTCGTGGATTTTGCACCATCATAACGCACCCTCGCACAGTGCCATCATTATTCGTAATTTGTGTTGCAGTCGAAGGGGATTACTTTGAAGGGGACAATATAGATTTAGATGAATAAGCTTGTATTTTTAATTTTCTGAATAAATTCTGGGAACTTGATCAAGGTGGTATTACAGTATTCGAAGATGTTCAACCCATCTCATAAGAAGCGGATATACTTTTTTTATTACATTGATGGCAGTATAAAGCTCACATATACCCAGTTTATCCGACAGCTCAATGTGCGTTGAAGCAATCCGCATTGGTTCAATACGTTCGAATAAACACCACTTCAAACCGCATTGAAATATTCAACACACATACGTTCATTCCTGCTTATAAAACGCATTGAAAATTTGTAACCGCTTTGAAATATCATATAAAAATGTTCAAATCGCATTAAAACATTTTACTCTCTCGCGCTCTCATCATTCTTTCTTCATCGGGCAGGAATTAGTTGTGTATTGTGTATTCAATCAGCTGTTTGTTAAACTTCTCTCAATTTTCTCTCGCTCATTTTGGATAATTTCATGTAAACACCAGCATTCCTACGGATATTGAACCAATGCGGATTGCTTCAATGCACATTGAGCTGTCGGATAAACTGGGTAATAGTTTTCATTCAACCTTTTTCTCCATTCCTTATGAATACAAATGAAATCATGAGTTGAATGTCTTTTATGAAATCACAGACCCTCCATACTTAATGTGAAGACTAAAATGTCATTTGGATCCATTTATATTAGATTTGTTTAGAGGTCGAACAATTTAAACAAAACCGTTTAGCTTACTGACCCTTATTTTGAACAGTTTACCAAAATTTTTGAAAAAGAAATCAGCGCCAATATGAGTTTTTATTTTGCTAAAGGGAGCAAAACAGCTGCAAGGGCAATGATTCCTTCTTGCTCTTCATCTCTACAGCTACTATGCTGGATAGCCTAATATTAGCCTTAATCACATTAAGCATATCCCCCGTTGCAAGCTCGATCATCGTGACTGAGTTTTCAGCTATGCTACCAAAGACGCCGTCAATTTAAAAGTTTGTGCTAAAATTGCTTTATGAGTGTTTGATTAACCACGGTCTTACTTAGTAAGTTGCTTGTATTACCTGAAGACGGGCTCGTAGAAACTCTCTTATGCGAATGCGTGTGCACATATTGAATTTGTGTTGGTGAACTTAGTCTTGGTGCCACTTTTGCCAATTTTTGCTCAAGCGTTCTTGCCGAAATCTCCCTGTAACAGCACAACATGTAGATTTCTCTTTTCTTTAGTAATTCTTTAACAATTTTCCAACATACCATATTTCACTAGATGTTCGGTTGCCGATCTAACTCTGTCCAACAAGATTTCAATCCTTATTCGGGTTCTCGGACCATTGGTACGCTAACTTTACCATAATTAGGAACTGTATATTCTAAGTATTCTAACGTTGACGGGGAGGCACGTTGAGAAAGCTCTCTGAATTAAGTCAATTATAAAACATAATACATAGTATTTATAACTTCAAGTTGTTAATATTTAATTTTTTACGCAATCATTTAGGTACAAAGTGAATTTAAAATGAAGTGCGGCTTGTGTTGTCTAAAAGTTGAACGACATGAACTTAAAATTCAGTGTGTAGGTTGCAAAGAATATTTTCATGCGAAGTGTGCCAAAATGGACAGAAAAGAGATCGATTACTATGAAAAGAGTAATCAAGCTTACAAATGCCCATCTTGTGTTTCTCTGCGGAGAAAATCTATTCTCGTGGATTCTCCTATTATTTCTCTTCCTAACGCCACTACCTCCAAAAGTGCATCATCCAAACGCCCTCATTCAAGTAACAACAACATCAACGTTACACCAACATGATGACAGCAGTACAGGTGAACAAAACATTACAATGCAAATGCTTTTCAACGAAATCTTGGAACTTAAGCATGCTAATATGGAAGCACTGAAGAAAATTCAATCTCTTGAAGAAAGCAATACATCTCTTTGTAAGAAAGTGGTGCTGCTGGAAAACAAAATAAACCTTCTGGAGCAGAAAGAGAAACAATGTGCTGTGGATATCGTTGGCCTTCCTGATGTCACTACTTCTAACGTCGTGGAAAAAGTCAACAATTTGTTTACTGCAATGGGAGAACAATCCGCTTCAGAAGATATTGTCTCTTCTTTTGTCAAGTCTGTGAGTGTAGGGAATAAAAGAAAATCGGCCAATATTGTATGCGTCAGGTTTTCGTCTCTGTCGCGGAAAAACGATGCAATGAGAAAATTGCAATTAAACAGAGACAAAATTTCTAAAGAGCTTCTTGGTGTAAACACCAACTGTGGTGGCGGAGATGGCGGGAAAAGTGACAGCAGCAGGAAAATCTACACGAATGATTGTCTCACAGGCTTTACAAGATCTCTACTTAATAAAGCAAATGAACTTCGACGCAACAATATATGTAAATTTGTTTGGGTGAGAAATTCAACCATTCTCATCAGAAAGAAGGAAGGTGATAGAGCTATTAAATTATACTCATTTGAAGATTTACAAAAAATGTATGGGGTATATAATTAACTTTTCAATTATATTAAAATGATTAATCCTAATAATACTTTAAACAACAATTTTTGTATATCTTCTTCAATTAATTATAATAACAATACTAACTTTTCTTCCTCATCTGGACATTACAATTGCTACTGCATAGATCATCCAAACAATGAACAATCTTCTGGTTTTTCAGTAATACATCAGAACATTCGCAGTTTGAGAATGAATTTTGATACATTTTCCACTCACCTTTCCTCATTGGACCATCTCCCTGATCTGACTTTTGTTTCTCAAATTTGGATTTATGAAGACGAAATTTCAGATTTCACTATTCCTAATTTTTTATTTAATGCATCATGCAATGATTCATATGCAGCTGGCGGTGTTGGAGTATTTTTTCAAAGTGACATAGTAGGCAAAAAAATCAAAAAATATAATTTGCAAAGTGCTGACGTAATTAGCTTCAGCTGTGAAATTTCTGGTACCAATTATTGTTTTATTTGCATTTATAGAGTACATAAATGTTCAGTAAAATCCTATATTGAAGAGTTTTCTGGGTTTTTGGAATCTCAAACTTGTAAAAATATAATTGTGCTTGGCGATTTTAATATTAATATTCTTTCTGACTCTTCAGACGTCGATCACTTCTTGATGACTCTATCTACGTTCGGTTTTGACTCTTTGCTGTCTCAGCCTACCCTTCGCCCTTTAATGACGTTGTCTAATAATGAACGGGGGCAGAGCAAAGTACTGGTCTTATCGTAAACATCTTCAGATGACGCTACCGAAGGTTGCTACGATTCGATCAGTCACAAGCTGCCGGTCATAGGTCTTGTTGGCGGCTGGACCACCGGTAGTCCCTACCAGGACTTAAATCACGGTACCATGGGAGTCAGGAGCCCCCCGGATCTCGGTCCGGGCCTGACTTGTTAGAGGTAGGCCCCCTTGTGGGAGCGTTATGGTGGCTGTGGTTTAAACCCAAAATCGCGGGTAAGAGTCTTCCTATGGTTTTCCTTGCTTTTCCTTTTGGTTTTCCTTGGTTTTCCTTTGGTTGACTCAATGTGGAGTTGCAATAAGTGCTGGGTGCTGTGACCCTAAGAACAGTAAGAGGTTTTAGGTCGGCCTC
The DNA here is from genome assembly GCA_949129095.1 of Volucella bombylans. Taxonomy (NCBI): domain Eukaryota; kingdom Metazoa; phylum Arthropoda; class Insecta; order Diptera; family Syrphidae; genus Volucella; species Volucella bombylans. Next base: position 197,943,657 of record OX422140.1, on the reverse strand, counting down.
GACTCATACCAAGGGTGGAACTTGTGCCGGCAACACAGTTCCGAATTGGTATCAAATAATGATTATCATTGTGAGCGATGGCAAGGCGTATCCTTGCTCCCATGGATGTATGGGCATCCCGTAGGTTTAAGCCCACACGGCAGGTACTTACGTTAAAAAACAAGAGACATCTGTCTCAGCCTACCGGGCCCCCGCCCAATTATCAAGGCTTCACCCTTTAATGACGTTGTCTAATAATGAACGGGGGCAGAGCAAAGTACTGGTCTTATCGAAAACATCTTCAGATGACGCTACCGAAGGTTGCTACGATTCGATCACAAGTTGCCGGTCATAGGTCTTGTTGGCGGCTGGACCACCGGTAGTCCCTACCAGGACTTAAATCACGGTACCATGGGAGTCAGGAGCCCCCCAGATCTCGGTCCGGGCCTGACTTGTTAGAGGTAGGCCCCCTTGTGGGAGCGTCATGGTGGCTGTGGTTTAAACCCAAAATCGCGGGAGGGGTCTTCCTTTGGTTTTCCGTTGGTTTTCCTTTGGTTTTCCTTGGTTTTCCTTTGGTTAACTCAATGTGGAGTTGCAATAAGTGCTGCTGTTGCAATAACATGAGACATCTGTCTCAGCCTACCCGGGCCCCCGCCCAATTATCAAGGCTTCGCCCTTTAATGACGTTGTCTAATAATGAACGGGGGCAGAGCAAAGTACTGGTCTTATCGTAAACATCTTCAGATGACGCTACCGAAGGTTGCTACGATTCGATCAGTCACAAGTTGCCGGTCATAGGTCTTGTTGGCGGCTGGACCACCGGTAGTCCCTACCAGGACTTAAATCACGGTACCATGGGAGTCAGGAGCCCCCCGGATCTCGGTCCGGGCCTGACTTGTTAGAGGTAGGCCCCCTTGTGAGAGCGTCATGGTGGCTGTAGTTTAAACCCAAAATCGCGGGAAGGGTCTTACCTTGGGTTTTCCCTTGGTTTTTCCCTTGGGTTTTCCCTTGGTTTGACCCAATGTAGAGTTGCAATAAGTACTGGGTGCTGCGACCCTAAGAGCAGGAAGAGGTTTTAGGTCGGCCTCGACTCATACCAAGGGTGGAACTTGTGCCGGTAACACAGTTCCGAATTGGTATCTGAAACAGTGAAAATGTTTGGTGAGCGATAGCAAGGCGTATCCTTGCTCCCATGGATGTATGGGCATCCCGTAAGTTTAAGCCAGCATGGCAGGTACTTACGCTAAACACATGAGACGTTGTCTCAGCCTACCCGTTTGAACTCGTGTCTGGACCACATATTTGCGAGGGTTCACTGTAATAACAAAATAAAGTTCAAAAGTGCCTCATTTGACCTGAATTTATCAGACCATCACTTAACAAGTATCCAAATAGATAGTTATGTTACGCGTACGAAACCAGCTGAATGTGTAACTTTCGATACTATCAACTATGATGTCCTCAAGAACCGTTTGAACTTTGAATTTTGGGAAGAAGTTTTTAGCACAGCTGATCCGTCAATAGCTTTTAACATATTTTTAATGAAGCTTCAGTCTCATATCACGAATAGCAAACATATAAAAAGTGGCATAAGCAATAAAAATAAATGTCTGAAGCCGTGGATGACTCTTTCACTCCTGAAAAAAATCCGAAAAAAACATAGACTCTGTCAAATAATACTATGTTAAAACAATATTACGAAAAGCTAAATAAAGAGCTTAAAGTAGAAGTCCCATACTGCAGAGATAATTATTTTCGTAGTAAATTAACTGCAAGTCTTGGCAATTCCAAAAAAGAATGGCGGGTTGTTGACGAAATGCTTAATAGAAAAGCTTCAGAAGTGGAAATAGTTTTGAATGTTAACAACTCAACCATCTCCGACCCTTTGCAAATTGCTGGTTTATTTAATGATTTCTTCTGCAACATTAGTTCTTCTCAAAACGCACCCAACAACAATTTCACTTACACGAGTAGTTTAGATTTAGTGGATATGGAAAGTCAAGCAGAGAGTTTTTTCTGTGAACCATTCACTGCTTTAGAGATCCATAAGATAATCTATTCTCTTAAAACAGTCAATTCTACTTCTTGTGATAAGATCACAAGTTTTATGTTGAAAAAAAATTCGTTTCAAATCTCTGATGTTTTATGTTTTATTTTTAATAGCAGTATACCGTTAGGAATTTTTCCACAATCTTTAAAAACGGTAATAGTATTGCCACTCTATAAAAAGGGCGGCAATACTATTTTAAATAACTATCGTCCTATATCTTTGGTATTAGTATTTTCAAAAATATTTGAGAGGGGTATTAAATCAGAGATCCCAGCTTCTTTGTTTATAGATATCACTAAAGCTTTTGATATGATAGATCACTCAATATTATTAGATAAGCTGTTCCATATCGGTATTAGAGGTTATATATTTGATTGGTTTGTTTCATATTTAAAAAAACCGCCAGCAAATTGTAAAAATCAAGAAAATTTACAGCTCTCCGAAAAATATCGAGGTTGGTGTTCTACAAGGTTCGGTTTTAGGTCCTATTCTGTTTTTAATATATGTACATTTTCTGTTTATCAACCCTTTAAAGGTAAAGTTACTGCATTTGCTGATGATACTGCGCTCTCATACTCAAGTAAAAGTTTGCTAAATATTTGCTCGGATGTAAACCGTGACCTCGATTTACTGAGAAAAGGGTTTTCAATACACAAGCTCAAAATCAGCGAGAAAACGAAATTTATGATATTCAGTATTAACAGTAAAATTTGTGATTATTTGCCGTTATTTTACCACTCTCAGGGTTGCAGAACCTTTCCCCTATATAATTGCGACGATAATACTTTTTCCTTTAACAATTTAACGCCTTGTTGCAGTAATTGTTTTAAGGTTGAGTGCGTCGACAATTTTAAATATCTAAGATAATAAGCTTAGTTGGAGCAATCATGCACATTATCTCAAACAATATCTTAATAAAGTTGTAAGACAACTGTATCACCTTAGCCTTTATTGTCCACAATCAACCTTAAGACTTGTATATAATGGTCTATTAAAATCTAAATTGGAATATGGTGTTTCGTCGTGGGGTGGAGCTTTTTTTAATAAAACTGATCCTTTATTAATAAAACAAAAACAAGTTTGAATTTGTTCAGAAACCTTGAAGCTCTTCCTTTAAGGCATCTTTACTGCTATAAAGTACTAACAATATTTTTTCAAAATGCGGGTTTTTACGCAGTTAGAAATATCGATAACTATGGTTTGCGAGGAAATACTAGAAATTTTGTAATCGTTCCTATAGTTCGTAAAGTTCATTTTGGACGATTTTACTTTGCCACCGCACCCCGTCTGTTTAACCTACTTCCAGATAATATGAGATGTGAAAGAGTGAAAAATGTATTTATTAATGGTATTAAAAAATGGATACTGTCCTTTGACTACTCAGCTATGAATAGTTTATTTATTAATGAATTTTGCTCTTTGAATGTCTAATTATTTCTTTATATTTTGGTCTTTAAAATACTGTATCTAATATCTTTTGCTTTCATTTTGAATCTCCCCATCAATATCAATATTATATGTTTGTATGTAGACTGGTACATTCAACTCTTGTCACTTGGACAATAGATTGTACCTACTATTTAATATTTTTATTTTTTTAAAGAATGAATTTGTAAAATTGAAGATTTGTTAATGAAAATAAGAAATAAAGCAACCTTAATAATAATAATAATAATATTAGGGTATATTACACCTAAAGTGGTGACTAATAAAGACATGAAAAATAAAGTAACTGACAATCCCATTTTTGATGGCCTCAATCGTCTGCCATCGGAGAAATACATACAATGTGTACTCGTATGTATGTATGTCCAACAATGCTGGGAAAAGGCACAAACCAACTGTAAACTTATTTGATAATTATTTTCATGGCCAATTTAACACCTATGTATCTGCATATATGCCAACTCCGAGGCTTACGATACAATTAATTATAAAATATATGCGTGTGCAAAGTTGACTTGAAAAGCCTCCCTCCTTGTGAGATATGCAATATTTTTGCATAAAATACAGCGGCACTGTGCTCCAAATCAGACAGTCTATCGTTGGCAATTTATGCCACTAAAATGGACCAAAAAAAATTAAACGTTGACCTTTTGCACAAGGACGCAATCAGGCTGAAAAAGAATAACTCAACTAGGAACCATATGCGTGTGTATAGGAGATCTTGTTGGAGCCATCCATAAGAGGTGCCGGGGACCGGTAAATACGATAGAAGAGGTGAAGACAACATAGATTACGTGGCAATATTCCTACGTTCTTTTAACTGGAAGTAAAATTAAAACGTCGTTCCAGGGCAGACCATGGAGAGCAAATCGGATGAATCGATGAATGGAGAGCAAATCGGATTGAATACCCTCGATAGGGAAAAATGAACTCGGTGAAAGAGGGACCAAACTTGACCTCCATACTCAAACAGGGGCGAACAAAGGTTATATAGAGAGATCTCGTTACGATGGAAAATTCCATGGACCACTGTTTAATAAAACTAAGTGATGAAGTCGGGGAGATTGAAAACAGATCGAGGTCTTCTTGAAGAAGGGTGTAGTGGTGGGAAGAAGAAATAGTTTTAAAAAATTTTGTGTAAAAATAAAGAAAAGAGCACCAATATGACTGTCTTGTGGAACCCCAGATGTAGCCAGGAAAGGAACAGGAAAGAGCGGATCTAAACCGAATACTATAATATCGGTTTACCAGGTTAGAAGAAATCCTTTTTATTAAGAGAGGTTCAAAGCCGAGGCAGAAAATTTAAAGAGGATCAATTGATGAAATATCTTATCAAACCCTTTACTGAAATCGGTTGCGACAACAAGGCACGAATTCAACTGGGTTTGTGGTAGTGGATCTGCCTTTTAGAAAACCGTGTTGTCTAGGCAAAATAAAAGACCTGCATTTGAAGCCTAAGGCTTCGTATAAAATGGTTTAAAATAAATAGCTTAAGTACGAGTATATGAGAGAGTTTAGTAATGCGATGATAATTGGTAAATTTATTCTTTAATCCCTTTTTGTGTACCCCAATTACCTTTACCACGAGAGTGTGCGCTCTGACGTTTTCGTTCCACCGGAAGCATTCCTCTACCTTGATCAGATAGGGTTGATCCAGGATAGATCAGCGGTCCCGTTATTCTTCCATGTCGCTCGGACAGCTGGGGACAGGCGACTCAACTACAACAGAGACGTCGCACACGGCAGTGTGGATCGTCTCAGGTTCAGTAGGGCGGTGGGGAAGCGCGATAAGAGGGATGTCGTTCGGCAGCACCAGCATTTCTGGTGGTTGAATGATGGAGAAGATGTTTCGTCGTCGTTTTCGTCAATTACAGACCAGCCTCACTAATGAGGCAGAGCTGACCAATTTATTTGCTCAGTAAATAGCGATGACCAGCTTACATAGGTTTAGGTTAGCATTTAAGAAACATATACATATATCAGTGTATACAAAGGTGTATACTGATATATGTATATGATTGTGTATAATGGATATGTGTATTTATGTGTGTATTGTGCATTTAGGTTAGGTAGGCTAAGGTTTATTTTAAGTTAGATATTAAGTTTTTATAAAAAATAAAAAATTATGTCCATATGCTGAGTTTTTGTTAGCAATTTTTTTTTCTTAGCTTTAAGTATAGTAAATAAATATTAGTAAATAAAATGTAAATAAAGTCGAAAGACATAGATATAAGAATTTAGAGTAGCTTAGAGTGCCTGTGTGGGGCCATTAAGTTAGGATAAGATTGTTAAGTAATTTTAAACTAGCATTTAAGCATTTTTTGTTAGTATGTAAGAGTTAATGATTAAGGAAATAAAATGCATTTAAAACTAAACTAAACTCCCTTTTTGTGTATCGAGATTATAAAAGAGGTCTTCCACAACTGGGGAAAATCTCCCTGCACAAGAGATAGACGAAATAGCTAAGAAAATGGTAGAGGCGGGTTGGTAGAGCATTTTTTAAGAAAAACGGCGGGGAGACCATCTGGGCTAGGTAGAAATTTATCTATAAATTTTAGTCATTTTTCTTCAATAACTGCAGGATCGAAACTTTGAGTGAGAAAAGGACCAACAGAGAAATTCGGTAGTTAATTGAAGTGAGAGGCCAAATTGGAAAAAGGATTTGGGTTTATTTTTGAGATTGGTTTGCGCACTATTCAGGTAGCGTTGATAGAGAGAGTTGTAGAGTTCAATGAAATAAAGATATCTGCCTAGATAGTTTGAACAGTCGGAAGAAAAGTAGATGCGAAGGAATACCGCCCATGACTTGTTTCTTTTGTTTCGCAGAGAGCGGAGTCTACGATTATACCATGGGATCAGTTGTGAAGATAATGTTTAATTGCCTTTCTATATAGTTGGAAACGCCACTGACTTGACATAGACTAGAGTCTATTAACCGATCTAAGAAGAGATATTCCTTAGTAGAAATGGGATTAGAAGTAATGAAAAAATATAGGTCTTCAGATGGAGCCCATTTCAGCTGAGGCAGATTAAAATCGACGAAGATACTGATATCATCAAACGAGTCCGATAAGTCAATCAAATTGTCAATTGCATTAATAAGTTTGGGTCGGAAAAATGTGGCATCATATGTATAATGTAAAAGCATTCGCGAGTAAGTGTTATTTTAACTGACACAAAGTCGAGCTTAGAAGAACACGAAGTATCAGAGAGAGAGGAGTCAAAGCTGTTATGAATGGCCAGTAGGACATCTCGACCAGGAGAGTCAATGACAGAGCGTGTACGATGATCATCTCTCATGGGAGAGCATGCGATTGACACAAAACGGGGTGGATTTTAGAACGTAGTCCTCTTATGTTCTGATAATAGAAGGTGAGATAATGTTTTTGCATGACTTGTTAGTTTGGAACGCTCGTTTCTGTTTTACCCTCATAGTACACTGAGTAGTGAGATGTAGACGTATATTCTCGTATATCTTTTTATCTCTAAGCCTAGGGAGCACAAAGTGATATAAATAGTGGGCGGCGAAAGGGGGCATAATAGAGAGGATGTCAGAAGTGGAGCTTAGAGTTTGAGAAATGATTAAGTTAGGTTTAGGTATTTGCTGGTTTAGGTATCCTGCTTAATATTTCTTCTTGGTGGAATTTTCCAACCATGTGGTTGGATTAAAATTGCAGCTGCCTAGATTATGGAATAACCATTCATATATTGCCGGGAGATTGAGTTTGAAGCTGCGCTTGCTTCTGTGGTAAGATGTTGGAAAAAACTATAGCGGCTAATGGTAATGCAGTATATCTCTTTTCGAAGAAATTCGAAATCCAATCAGCATCAGCGTTTGGGAGGGAGTCTCCAATATAACAAGCGTAGCGACCAATTGATTTCGCGTACCAAGCTTATCTAGCCTACGTTGTTATTCGGAAGGTGTCCACGTTGAATTAATGGGATGGATAAGCTTCCTTGGGTCGGCGACTGGAGGATTTGACATAGATATGTTCACTGTTGCTAAATTGGACGAAGCCTCGCGGGAATCAGTAGGTTGGACTGTACGTAGGGAGTTTCTTCATTCCTGGATCTCCCAGAGTCTAACTCGATTAGACCTACAATTTGTTTATCCATGTACATTACTTTTGATTTTATAAGACTGGCTGAGTTCTGGACCAAGTTACGTAACTCTACAACACTTTAGACATTTTGTTCAATAACCGAGATTTTGTCCGTAATCTTTTTGGAGAGTGCATCTTGGTAAGACCATTAAAATCGCTTAGACATTTTATTGCCGAAGGCACATGCGAGGTGAGATACTTTTGCACTCATTACAAAAGAAAAGGAGGTTATTAGAGAATTGTTTGATAAACATCGTATTTCTTTTGTTTAAGCCGACACAAACGGTATGAAAGGCTTCGCAACAGATGCCCGTGCAGGCTACCAGTCAGCATTGTTGTCAACTAATATACAATTAGCAATTATGCAAGACATGATTCAAATTCGAAATGGGTGCTCTTGCACTAAACACACGATCGCGTAAAAAATTAGTTGTGTAGGTCAGTGAGGGTATAAATATACGAGTAGGTCGCTATTATTGTTTGTATTTTTATTTTTTATTATTTTTTTATTTATTTATTTTATTCATTCTTCGGTTGCAACTTTCTAGAGTTTTGCACTGAAAACTGCACTTTGTACTTAAACTGACTGGTTTAAATAACTTGGTTAAATGGAAACATAGGGTAACAGACAGGGCTCCTTATGTCAAATAATTTCCAACTAGTGAAAAAAGCATTTTATGAGAGACAGCAGGTAGTTATTTGGCATGCATTTCTAGAATGCGTATTTACCAATTAAACACTAAAGGTCAGCTACATTTTTACTATCTTTTAGTATTGCTTATTGTTGTCTGAGCGAGAAACTATTCTTTCCTTACCATCTTACGGTCATGATCCTGACCTCAACCAGCAGACCTCTCTAACCATTTCGATCCCTAGCGAGCTACCCCCCTTTACGCATATCAAGTTGTTTGAAGTCCCTTTCTAACTGCGTTCACCACCCTAGGTATGGTCTTCGTATACTGCCTAGATCTAACACGAGCAATACATATGTAGTATGCATGTAGCTTCTATACCACCGCATTGTGGGCTTTCCCCAGGATGTGGGAAAGATAAGCTTGTTACGACGGTATTTACCATATCCCGGGTGAGATGTCGTGCAGGCCATGCACACCCACTGTGCTACCAAAGGTGTCCTTCTTTCCTATTTTGTCATTTATTTTCGCAAGCAAAATTTTTTCATCGAACTTGGAGCACTGCTTATAGGTTCTCTCTAGGAGCTTGAAAAAGATTTCTTTGGTACTGTCGCCTGTTTCCCCCGTTGGGGCATGCGCCGATATAAGTCGTATGTTAGTGATGCTGATACGGATTGTCACCACTGGTTCGCTTACAGGTCTAAAGTGTATGACTTTATCCTTGCGTCAGTTTTCAATAACACATTCAAATTGGGATGAATTGGTACAAATATCACACCCAGCTTTTCAGCCCAACTTTAATGTTCCGAGTTCTCAATTGTAGAGGCATAGTCAGGTTTGATACATTCTCATCGCTCACCGCAAGGAGTGATGTAGCGATTTTGCCAACTTTTGTTTCCTTTCTCATATTTTTTGGGCAAAGAAGACCACATTCTGCAAGGCTTGTGTGAGGGTGACTACAAAATCACGGAGAATTTCCTCGACCACAGTCAGTCAGGCATTCATTCGCTTAATTACGAAACCGTAAGCACATATCTAGTATCGTCACTGAAGTGAGTATTAAACTCTCTCTAGGTTCTTGTCTGGCTGCCACATTTCGACATAAAAAATACCGCCACACAATGATTTATGGATTCATATGCAATTATGCTAACATCCTTAAGAAATCACATACGTTTAAGAAGATCCGTCCGCCTGGAACCTTTAAACTCCTCCAATCGTTCCAGTCCAGGTGGGTAAGATCGAAATGAGGAAATTTCTCATATAGTTATGTTATATCTATCATCCCATGTTCACAATACGAAAAAAATTCGTTCCCTTAAATTTCTGATTGTCCTCCAACACAGTTCCTGAATTTGGATACTTCTCGATAAATGTGCCAATCTCATTTCCGGGTATATCGCCAATGGTAATATATTCTCCGAACTCATTCCATACACTTTTCTTTGATCAATACTTGTACAAACCGATTTAGATACATAAACAGTATATGAAATAAAACATGCTTTCATACTTCAAAAAAAAAGGAAGAGGAACACACACAAGCACAAAAAATTATATTAAGGGCATGAAGGCCATCGCCTTTTCGGTATAATTTCCCTTTGCTCATTTTAATTGAATCATTTTTTACGATGTTTCAAGACCAACCTTCCAATCCACCGTACCCATAAATTAGATTTATACTTTACAGTAATTTATCCCACCTGTATACTTGTAAGCACGCAAACATACTCGTATATATGTCCATACTTGTACCCGCTTCGGATTTGATTAAAGAAATTTAGCATAATTACACAAACATGCCTTACGGATGAGTCTAAGCGCTGCTGTAGGTGCGATGCGTTCCATAAGCTTTCGAATTAAAGTGCTTCTTCTTTGGCGAATAACAATAAAAGTTCCGTCATTACTGTAACCGTAGACGTAGCTCACGTTCGTTCTACTCAATAAACACGTACGTAGGCAGGCACACATCGTAATACCGCAGAAAACATTTACTTTGGTGTTTATATTCCCGCCCTTCTTTTTCACCACATCTGGATTGCTTGAACGAGGGCCTATAGGGTCGACACCTTGCGTACCTACCGCCTGCGTATTCAATTTAACATTTCTAGAAAAAGGACTCAATTTTCAAATGTCCCGAGTATTTATTCGATTTTTTCCTTATGCCTAACTACAATATGCTAGATACTACTAGTACTACTTTTTTACTAAAAATCGTGTCGTTGTTGAGTGGGGTGGGCAGAAGTAGGTATTGGAAGATGGCAGCATGAAATTGCTCAACTCAGTAAAGTGTCGGTTTCCAAAAACTTTGAAAACATTGTATTTTTTTGCAATTTTCTGAAGAAACGTGCAACTTTTAGAAAATATCAAAGAACTCCTACACCGGTTGTTTTGTACTCAGAAAACAAATTCAAGTCCACTCTATCGTGTAAGAATGCTTGTAGGGATTTTTTCCCCAAGAATTTGTTTTAACAGCGAATTCAGTTTCGGTGAATTTGCATTTTGAGGAGTTTTGTACTTTCCTTTTCTTATACATAGTAAGGAAGGCGTTCACGATATTTTTGTTGTTTTTTTTTAATTTGCCTTTTGCAAATGCCGACTTTTGTGAGGGTGAATGAGGTCGGGGATGGCTGGTTGTTATGGAGATCGCGTTCCATGCGCCCTTACGAGTACTGTGCAACATTGCAATGTGTCATAATTTCTCAACTGTACACTTTAATTGCATTATTCTGGGAAGTAATTTTTGTTTCTGCTTTCCTCTGAAACGAAAGTAGTTTTAAGTAATGTTGGTAATTAAATTTGCATGTTGCTAGTTGCATGAAGCTTCAAGCAGTGTTCTAAATACAACCGAATAAAACACAATAATATGTAATTTTCCCAACTTAAAGAGAAGATACAAATTAAAGAGATTCAGATAATAACCGAGGGATGGAAAGGAATGATGTTTCTACGAGTACTAATTATTTTTCTATTAATGTGGTGTTTTCGCTTTTCGATATCTGCGGTATTAAAGCACCAGCCAATCAATTGACACCTTCGAACACCGACGTAATGTCTCATGTCTCACTTTGTTTTATTGCTATTACCACCACCAGTGCTCCAGTGAAATCACCAGTAGCATTCCGCCCATTCAAACTTTCAACTGTAACACCCGTCTCGCTATGAATGCTCATCAGTATACCCTCAAGCCCATTTTCCGACCTAGTTTAAAATATCGTAATTCACTCCTATGCCGTACAACTCGCTTATGGAATGCCCTCCCGAACTCTGTATTTCCTATTCATTATAACTTGCAAATATTTAAAAACAATGTACATCGGTACCTCTCTTGTCTTCCTCCCTAAATTTCCTTTGTTCACGCTGTTTATAATCATTTTAAGGGTTCACAAACCCCTTGAGCGCGCGCTCATTATAAAAAACAAAAAAAAATCGTTCATCTATCGATTGCTATGTGCGACTATGAGGAGACGCTAATTTTTTTTAAATTGTTTTAATATATAATGTACCTATCTATATAAGCAGGAATCTCATAGATTTTTGTCCGAAACAAAGTTCCATTTCAAAAAACTTTACCTACAAGTTTGTGCAAGCGAGCGATGTCATGTAAAATAAGTGGCCCAGTCTGAAGCAATAATTTTAATAATTATTTAGGTAGTATCATAGTCCAGTGTGAAACAAAGTATCAACAAACATATCCCTTCAGGTGGTCTGATTCTTTGCTAAACGTCTACACCAGAATACTTCAACTTGGTAGACGTCGTCTTTAAATTGAGGGCTCTACATAAGGCTGGATTAATTCAAAAAATCTACGGCCTATATGGTTCACTGTTGAATCTTTCTCTCGAAAGTCCATCAACGCATATCGGCTAACTTTTGGAAACATTTTTAAAAAAAATTTCTTTTTCAATTCAGTCCTAAAAACCAGAACGTGAATGATAAGGGCCTCGTATAGGGTTTCCTTAGTTTTGCGAATAGAGAAACCGCGGTTGGCAAAAGTAATCCTTCGTTCGGTCTCTGATTGAACATTTTTTACAGTTTAAATAGAAAAGCCGAAGTTACTTTCTCAATCTTATATCTGACTATTGAGATATTCTAAACGAGTCGTCGGCGTTGTGTCCTCGTTAATTGATAGATTCATCTTTGTCGTTTCTAAATGATGTCAGTGAAATCACCTGCATAGACTTTTTATAAATTAAGCCCATATTGTTGACCTACGGATTTCGTAGAATTCGGTTTAAAACATCGTAAGGCAATTAATTTTGAAATTATCACTATGTAGATTTAAGAATCTTCGGCTTTTTTCAAAATCCGACTCAGTTCAAAAATCTGGTCAACTATTTAAAAGTATAGCTGTTTTGTTGCTTATGAAGTAGAATGCATACAGCTTCCAATAAGGCAGTTAGTTAAGCCTGAAAGATTGATGCTCTTTACTTGGTGTAAATATGAGGTGGGTTTGAGCATTGGTTGAACGCCATATGACGTTTTCGAATCACAGGTAAACCGTTTTGATAAATCATTGTTCAGAATCCATCGTTCAGAAATACAGGACTTGTGTTCCATTCCTCCCTTGTATGAGGTCAAATTGGTCCTCATATTTGAGATTTAACAAAGGCGCCTTCTATTTTTTTTTAGTATTTATAAATTACCAATGAGGTTACGTTGTATAAAGTGATTGTAGATTGATTGCTATGGCTGTGTAATAACGCCTCCATGCCTTCAATTGAGGCCGTTCTCATGACCCTGTTATACACAGACACGTGAGTCGTTGAACTCATCAGCATGTCAGTAGTGGCTACTATAGTGAAATGTAGGCAAAATAACCGATGCTCTTCTTTACCTGTTAGTTACTTACTTATTTCGGTGGCGTTACAGTTAGGGGTGAACCTGGGCCTCCACTACCGAGCCTCACCAGTTAGTCCATTGTTTAGCTAACTGCCTAAAGTTGCGCACTCCATGTCATTTCAGGTAACCTTCTACTAGTGCGCGCCATCTAAGGTGAGTGAGAGCTGGAGCCATCTTATGCGACTAATACACAGTTTTTCGACTAGTTCGATGAGGCTGTATAGCTTGTATAGTTCGTTGTTGATTTGCTTCTCCAAAGCCCGTCAATGGAAACGGGACCGAATATTTTTCGAAGGATTTTTCTCTCGAAACGACTGAGGATGTCTTCACTGGCTTCTGATAGGGCCCACGTTTCTGCGCAATAAAGTAGTTAGTTGTTCGGAATAGGGCCTCAATACTCAATAGCCTTCTTAACCTAAAGAAACAGCGATTGGCAAGACTGAATCTTCGTTCTTCATGTACTGAGGTGTTGTTCACAAAATTGATTTTTTTTTTTTTAAAGAACTTAACACTCAAGTGGGTATTAATACACTTAAAATGCCTGAGCACGTGTTAAGTTTTTAAGGAAAATGGGACAGAGAGAGAAAGAAAGATTTTTGGGCTCAGTGGTTATTTCGCTCCATGGGTGGCATCCAACATTTAATGGGGAGACTAAATTATTAGTGTAATTGGACTTGTTGTTGTATTAGAGGCAACCATTCGTCTTACGTGAATTAAGTTGCCTGAAAAAAAGAATGTCTTTCGGACGAGGCTGGGATTCGAACACCGAACCTTCCGATTTGGAAGCCAACACACTACCACTTGAGCCACGGCCACCACGGCAGGCAGACCAAGTTTCTTACTACCTCGAAGTTATAGCTGTCGACTGTGATGATCTATCAGATTCGTCGATGTTGTGTTTTGTTGGTTTTGTACTCGTTTACAGCTTAAACTATTTTGGCAGCTTCCGTTTCAATACTAACGAATGCACCAGTGACCGCCCGCTGAGTTCTGCCAATTGTCTTAATATCATTGACGTACGCTAGCAGTTGCACAGACTTTTGACAGATTGTGACTCCAGTGTTCACTTGTGTGTTCCGCACAATTCTTTCAAGTATGATATTAAAGAAATCACATGACGGAGCGTTAACCTTTTAACATCAAAAGTCTCGGTTAAGTCCTCACCGACCTTGACGGAGAAGCGAGCGTTCTTAATCGTAATTTTGCACAAGCGGACGAACTAGGCAACCATGGCGGCAAATATAGACAAGTCTTTGCTTAGCTGCCTTAGTTGCCATCCCGGCCTCAAGGCAACGCAATGCAACGAAGCCCTCTCTCCCGAGAGGGAGAGAACTCTTTTTCGCCGGCATTGACATAAAATCATTGGAGAGGTCAATGATTAGGACAACTAAGCCAATGGCCGAGACAGCTGGCCGTAGAGGTTTCGCAACAGAAACAGCTGGCCGTAGATGTTTCGCAGCAAAAACAGCTGCACGGAGAGATTTCGTTTGGGCGAACAACAACGAGTCGATTCATTCCAATCAAGACTCAAACCAATAAAGTTTGAATTAATTTAAATTAAAGGACGAGTTGTTTTTTCTATTTTTTTTGAGTACTTGTATGTTCGTTTGGCTGTGTCGTTGTATTATTTTATTTGCACTGAAGCCTAAAGATTCTGCCGCGCAATGTTTTAAAGAATCGGATTGGACAAGGTCCAGTTAACAAAATATCCTTTTTTTTGCTAGTGTCCTTGCGATACATGGGCAGAAGTTTTAGCTATCATTGTTTAAGTTGAATAGTCTATTCTGCTTGACGGTGGTATATTGGGCTTCTTCGCCGTTATATAGTCTGTAGAAAAAGTTTTTCCCTACTCTCAGCACCGAATGTGACCCCACTATAAGGTTTCCGCTTTCATCTCATCTACGTTCGTTTTATCTGTTGGTAAAACTTCCGTAAGTCATTCCTTGAGTACAACCCCTCAATAGCATCGATCGCGCGCTTCTAGTGCTCTTTTTCTTCTTTTGGAAAAGCCGGTGTTCTTCCAGTCTCTTCTGCTCGAGCGGCTCTCGTCCTTCGTTGCAGAGCAGCTTTGTAAGCTTCTTGTGGAGCTGCGAGTGCTTGCCGGCATTCTATCAGTGATTCCTTGGTGGTTGTCGGTAAAACCCAGCACAGTCGTCTCTGATGGCAGCGTCGACACTGGTTTTCCGTACTTGATGCTGAGAGCATTGGAGTTTTTGAGAGATTTCTGGATACGCGTTCAGCGAATGGCCTTCGACTCTGGCAGTCTCTTGCGATTGCAGCTTTTCTACGTTATACCTTCTCACAGTGGTTCCTCTTTGTTGTGGTTCTACGACAGATGCCCTCCTTTCCTATCCTGGCTTCAAGATCGCTTTTTACGATGTTACCCCAGACAAAGCTCATAGGTCATGTCGAGGAGCTTAGAGAAATATTCTTTGGTGGTGTCGTCCTTCTCTTTCGTAGGGGCATAGGCGCATACTAGGTTTATACTAGGATTGTCATAAGACGCTCGGTCGGCTTGCCGGAACCTCAAACTTTCTTGTCTTAGCCTGCCGCATATGAAGAAATCGCATCCATATAAGCGATGATATCTGTATGATTGTACTCAAGGACCTCCACTAATTATTCGGCTGCACATGGCCTGTTAATTGTCCGAACATTCCAGATCGAAGGTCCTTGTCCTTTACAAGTTTGCCGAGGTCTTCAACAGTTAGTTCATTTTTATCCGAACCATTAATTTGTTCGTTACATATTTTTATTTTTCCCCGTATAGGCTTGTGAGCCCTATGACGACGGCGGAGGCCAAAATAGTGCAACTAGTCGGACATGTCATTGCTATTTTAGTCTGCATGAGTAAAAGTTTACTTTACTGAAAAATATGTTACCGGAGCCACCACTGTGAGGTAAGGCAAGCACTTCTCTACGAACTTGATTGTTGCGCTGCTGTCCCAATCCAAATTATTCTATATAACACACAGGAGATTACCCTTCATTTGCCACACAGGTGAACTTGTTACTAGATGAATTAATAAGAGCCTGCGACAAAAAAATATGAGCTCAAATTTTACATATTGAAATCAAACCTTTGAGATGTTGCAGTAAACTCGATCTGCATGCATCGTACCTTGTGATTCAGTTTCAGTTTGTCGAGGTAATACCTCTAACTGTGATCTTCTTTTGCTTTGGTATGAAAAATATCTGCAAGGAAACCTTGGCTTCACCATAGTCGTTTTCGACGTTTATGTTATCTCTTTGAAGGCTGCGGATTTCACGCACGGAAGTGTATTTTACGAAGTACGAAACGAGAAAGTGTTATTTGGACAAAATCTATTAAACTCAATCCATTGTGGACGTAATGTCATGTGCACTGTGCTTGCTGATTGTGTTGAAAAATAAGCATTCCCTAGTCACCTGCGACAATTTTACCGTCATGATTGGGTTGTGGCAACATTGACCTGGTCACATTCAATCATTTTGATAACAACAATTTTGACAACGGATTTTCATTCTTCTGCCGCCAGCAGTTGTTGTTAACCGCGAGCCGTCGATCATCGAGTAAACATCTGTTTGTCTCCAATTTAGTAATTGCATTTATATTTTTCCTAATTTTTGAACGTTTATCGAATTTTGTTGAAAGTTTTATTTGGGTAGTAAACACATTACTACCTTGGTGACTTTTTGTTCGGGCTACTGCGCACGCGCTAGAGAAAACGGAATAACGAAAATTCGCCAGATTTTACTGTTTACCGTTCTTTTGTACCACCCGATTTTTTTTTACGAAAAAATATTTAAATATGAACACGAACTCCGACAACAGTGAAGAACCAAAATCTGCGAACATAGGAGACAGTGAAACAAATGCAACAACTGTGAATCGAGTGTCCACAAATGTACCACCGTTCTGGGACGAGAATCCCAAAATTTGGTTTGCGCAAGTGGAAGCACAATTTGCGAACTCAGGAGTGCAATCAGACATTTCTAAATTCAACATCGTGGTTGCAGCTATCAACCAGAATTTTGGCACAAGTATCGGACGCAATTGTCAATCCACCACTTGAGGAGGTGTTACTTGAACGTGTTGGTGCTTCCGAACAAGAAAATATTCGTCGTTTAATTTCCCACATCGAATTAGGTGACAAAAAGTCGTCGCAGTTATTGCGGGAGATGACGCAGCTCGATTATTTTATGCAGACACTTTGGCTTAATCGTCTACCCGCAAATACACGTGCCATCCTACAAGCATCAACGGCGGACTTAAGGGAAAGTCAGCTCTTGCTGATAAAATTTTGGGGGTAAGGGACCATTATCAATTGGATATGGCTACGAGCACCGTATCGAACAGATTGATCGACAATTGCAACAACTCCTCCGAAGAGATCGCCATGGCCACTCAACTCACCGATCCCTGAGCAAAAACCGTAATCGTGACCGAACCCCTGCTGCGAACACCACCGATCTTTGCTAGTATCACCGGAAGTTTGGAGAAGATGCTCGTAAATTTCGCTCTCACTGTAGCTTCGTGTCAAAAAACCATTAAGCCAGTTGTTCGAAATGTCAGACGAGTCGGACAGCAGTGGCTTACAAATTGCACGTCTGTTTATAAACGAAAAAAAATCTGCAAACAATTTCTGGTTGACTCTGGAGCAAATGTGTCCGTGATACCGCCACAACGCTCTTATATCTTTAAATCTCCACACACGAAAAAGTTTTACGCAGCAAATGGAAGTGAAATCAAAACTTTTGGAACTCACCAGCTCACGCTCGATCTCGGTTTACGCAGGAAGTTCACGTGGGATTTCATCATCGCTGAAGTCCGAAGTCCCATTATAGGTGTTGATTTATTAACACACTTCGGCCTTTTAATCGATTTTCGCAGAGGGAAGTTCATCGACCGCTCATCGAGGCAGCTGAAATCATCGGGGATCCATGTAGATCAGGTAGAATTTCAATTAATACATTTAAGATAAATGATACCTTCGATTTCATCTTAGGGGAATTCAAAGACATCACGAACTTTAATGCATTAAGGAAGCTCACTGGCATAGATGTAACCCATCACATCGTCACCACCGGTCCACCAATTTACGCACGCCCTCGCAGATTGCCGACAGATAAGCTCGAAGCTGCTCGATTCGAATTCAAAGAACTCATGGAAAAGGGCATCTGTCAACCATCGAAAAGCCCTTGGGCGAGCCCGCTTCATATGATAAAAGAACCGAATGGCGAGTGGCGATGCTGTGGTGACTACCGGGCACTTAATGCACGAACTCTACCTACTCGCTACCCGATTCCATTTCTTCGGGATTTCTGCCACGCACTATATGACAAATGAATATTTCAAACTATAGATCTTCGTCGGGCGTATCACCAGATCCCGATAGAAGCAGCAGACGTTCCAAAATCAGCCATTACCATGCCGTTTGGGCTGTTTGAATTTAAATTTATGACCTTTGGCTTAGGAAATGCATCTCAAACTTTCCAGAGGCATATCAACCTGATACTACAAGACGAGTCGGATTGTTGTTTTCCTTATTTAGATGATATTTGCATAGCATCAAGTGACATTAATCAACACAAACAGATTTTATTCAGAGTTTTTCGAAAATTGGATGAAAAGAACTTAAGCATTAACGTCGCAAAATATGTTTTCGGCCAAGAGGAAGTCAGTTTCTTGGGATACCTGGTGAATAAAAACGGAGTACGTGCGACTGCGAAGAAGACTGAGGTTATTAAAAATTTGAAAAATCCAGGAGTTGCAAAAGACTGGAAGAAATTTCTTGGAGCTATTAATTTTTACAAAACTTCTATACCTAACGCTGTTAAAAATCAAATGTGCTGCAGAAACTCATTCTCGGGAACAAAAAGAATGACAATATCCCATCCGATGGGATGATCTGACTACGAAAGCTTTCGAAGGTTGCAAGCAGGATTTAATTGATGCCACCCTTTTACATCATCCTGCTTCTAATGATGAATTAGTTCTTTTCACTGATGCGTCCGATTTCGCTGTAGGTGCTGCATTACATCAAGTAAGAGACAACGTTATGCAACCACTCGGTTTTTATTCAAAAAATCTAACACCTCAACAACTTAAATACAGTAAGTACGATCGAGAGTTGACTGCGATTTATCAAGCCATCCACTTCTTCTAGCATCTTCTGGAAGGAAGACGTTTTGTGATTTTGACCGACCCTAAACGTATAACCTTCGCTTTCCATCAAAAACTGTGCAAGGTATCTCCAAGACAGCAACGCCAGTTGGATTACATCGGCCAGTTTAGCAATGACATTCGTCATATTGTCGGCCAAGAAAACAACATCGCGGACTGGCTATTTCGTATACAGCAGGTATCGTTGGCAGAGATTGACTTCACAGAAATGGCTAAAGAGCAGTTACAAGACTAGGAATTGCGAACCCTTTTGGATGAAGGTAATAATTTCGAATCATCTTAATATCAAACCATTTCCTCTTCATAGAGCTGAATGTTTCCTGTATTGTGACAGCTCGCAAAGCACCATTCGTCCCTTCGTGCCACTGTCGTTTCGACTAAAAATTATCCAGCATTTGTAGCCCTGGATCCAGGGCTACAGTGAAGCTCATAAAAGAGAGGTTTGTTTAGCTGAACATGTTAGAAAGCATTGCGGAATTCGTCAAACACTGCATACAGTGTCAAAGGTCAAAAGTTCAACGTCACAATCAAATGGAATACGGATTGTATGAACCCCAGCGAATCGTTTTGAACACGTTAACATCGATCTTATTAGACCTCTTCCACCAACCAATATTGTTAGACCATGGTGAACCGCTTCTCGCGTTGGGTTGAAGCCGTTCCTCTTTCCAACATCACGGCGGATACTGTAGCTTGAGAATTCATCGCATCCTGGATTTCTCGCTTCGGCATGCCGAAAAGGGTCACAAGTGATCAAGGACGACAATTTCTATCCAACATCTTTAAAAAACTTACGAACTGTCTTGGCATCACACATCTTAAAACGACATCTTATCATCCGCAGGCAAACGGCGTTGGCATAGGACTATCAAAACAGCAACCAAATGCTACGTCGACGAAAACTGGTGCGATTCACTGCCAATCATCCTCCTAGGACTCCGTTCAACGGTACAAAGTGGAATGAATATTAATTACTCCAGCCGAGATAATCTTTGGGACCAAACAAAGTTATCTGGTGAGTTCTTCCTGCCGACGTCAATCATTCATTCAGAATCCGAATTTTTGAAGGAGCTCAAGAGAAATTTATCCAGAATTAGACCGATTTCAATAACTCACAAAGACAAGAAGTCGATTTCTGTTCCTCCAGACTTGCAGAGTTGCAGTCATGCATCTGTTCGATGCGATAGGGTTAAAGGCCCACTTCGATCACCTTAAGATGGTCCATTTGAGATTTTGGACAAAACGAAGAAGTTCTACAAAATCAAGGTTAATGGAAAGGCCACACATAATTCATTGGAACGGCTTAGGCCTGCATTCATCTTGAACGAACCCATAGCGGAGAAGCAAAACCCAATTCTGAGACTAAAAAGACCAGTGACAACAAAATGAAGCGTCTGAGGAAGTCCACAGAAGATTTACTCCCACAAGCTACAATCTAGCACCCGTCCTCCTAACCAGCCCCACGAATTCAAGTTCTTCTATGGTGGATAATTCCTTGCACAGGACGTTCTGGAACTTCTTCTCCACGTTGGTCGATTGTTAGACGATCACAAAGCTCCAGCTCGTTAATCATGGCAGCTAGAAGCTCGTCTTTCGGATCGCTTTGCTTACGACGCAATGCGGATGAAGTACCAGCCTTCACCTTTTTCGCATCGTTCGGGTTTAAGACGTCGTCGGGTCTGCCTCATTTGCTGCTAAAACTGCCCTTCTTTCCAGACACGCTAGCTCCCTCTGAGCTGAGAGAGCCCGTTCGCAGTTGGTTTGACCCTAAACCTTTCATCCTTCGGCACGGTTTTCTATATGCTCACATCACTGGAATCAGGTTTGGCAGTTCTTAGTTGGGCACTCCTCAGCCGACCGTAGTCAGTTAAGTCTTTGCGACTGAAGCCTCCGCACCGGCGTCGTTAAAGATGATGTTCGCGTAAGGGACAGAGTAATTTTTTATTTTTTCTATTTTTAGGCCGAACTGAAATTATTCATTCTTTATTCCTTGGAGCTTTCCACTAGTATCCCAAATGGACATGAATTCTAAAAAATTATAAAATTCCATGTGCGGATCTGACGGTTATTATTACTTGTACGTTTTGCAGAGCCCTTTTTTTATAATTTACGTGCGCCTAAGGGGTTAGATACCTTTTTACTGTTGCCATGGCGTGGGCGGAAAGGTAAAAGGAGGAGAAGGAAAATTGTTTTTGTAGTGGTTTGAAACTCAGGTGTGTTTGGTTTCGATATTCGCTCTCCAGGTGTGGGAGTCCGAATAGGACGGAGAGTTTTTTCTTCACTCAGAGTGATTCGAGGTATAATTCACAGTATTTTTTTTCTGTGCTTGAAACTCTACAACAGCTAATAGTATTGTAGTTTATTTATGAGGTTAATATCGCACATCTGAACCTCTAGGGTCCAACCGAAGCACTCAAATCTGTCAACTATAACCGGATGATTTCTGGGTGAATTCCAGTAAAGAAACGATTTTTCTTCTGTCTATGGTCTCAGAAATCACTACGGGCTTAACGACACCACACGAAGATACCACACTTCAATGTGATCACCAGAACTTGATTCAACTGAACAAACTATATAATCTATAATCATTTAAGACCGTGAAGGCCAGTAAAACCATTCCAATAAGCTTAGACCTACATCTATGTCTGTAATCGCTCCTTCTGAAAATCTTGGAAAGCCTGATTGTCCTCCATCTTAATCAGAGCTAAGATACTACGTACATACTGCGAGGGTAAATGAGAATCTGACGTGCATTCAATAGTATGCATAATTGAACGGAATTTCAGACTCAAAGAATATAATCTTATAGCCTTCCTCGACAGTAAGGGTGCCTGCCACAATACCAAATTAAAGGTATTGGAGTTAATGTTCCTTCCTTATGAGAATCCTAAGTTCGCAGAAATGTAAGATACGGCACCACACAAGATCTCCTTTCTGCCCTTCTATTGAATTTGGTAGTCAATGAATTACTTAGATTTCTCCAGAGGAAGGCTGTAAGCTATTCGCTTGTATGGACGACATTTTGGTGGTGTCTGCTATTTTATGCAATAACTATTAAACTCCATCTCTTCTATCTCTTCATACTCTACCAAAAATCCAAGTAGAGTCTGTCAATCAGGCACGATTCTGGACAATAAAACTAAAGAATTCAGGAATGTCACCCACATGCTCAAGTAGGGTGTATTAGACAAGGCCCGTAACAAATTGTCAGAAGGCATAAGCCAACAGAGGGGCACAATTTTCCAAAAGTCTGTGTTATAACCAGTATACGCATATGATATAGATAACAATCAGAACCCAACTAGCTGTCACTGGTGCATTTGGTAAATTTGCACAAACTCAAAAACATCCAGCGATCAAAAATGGAATGCAAAATGTCGATGAATCGGCCAGAACATCACGCAACTTAGGAATAACTTTGAGATATCTATGTACCCGCTATCAAGATTGATATTCATGTTTCATCAAAAATGGCACGAAGAGTCACATTCACTTTCCAATCGCGTTATCTTTACACTAACAAAGCAACTGAGTAAAATTGCTTTATCAACAAACACTAACGAGTGTAAGACCCTTTTTATCACAGTCCTGCTGTTGGGCCCATAATTATAGATCCTAGCGAGGGCGAGTGAAGATGTCATTTTGTCATTTTGAACGCAAGTTGCTTCGGATAGTAGTAGCTTTGGAGCAGAAGATACTCATATAACAATGAAATTTACGAACTGTACAGCGACATCAACGTGTCCAAGAAATGTGCCAGAGATAGCTAGGGTATGTATTACAGAGTGAATGCATAATAACGCTTTGCCCGAAGTGATTTCGATATCTACTTTTAACGACGCAGAAGGGAAAGATCACATCTAAAGTGAGGCGCACGTTTGGAAGGGGATCGCAGTCGTCTCGGAGTGGACAATTTAACACAGTTGATCAAAGACCTCGACAACTGGAGAGGGTTTATGTTAGAACTATAGTTTGCAGGACACTGTTCGACTTTAAAAGTCTTAGCAGTGGGCTAGCATACCTAGTGTAGATTTTTTGGCAGTCTAGGAAACTTTTTCGTATGACAAGATAAATGGCATCAAGAAACATTTAATTGGTCTACACGGGTTTGATAAAACCCGTTCTTTCCTCTGGGTCGGTTCATCTGTGCCTTATTAGGCCTGCTTTGTTTGCTTCTAGAAGATAAAAAGTACTCACTTAAGTATCGCCTCAAATAAATTAGAAGTAAAATCTGGAGGTTTTTCAAATTTTCGGACATATACGTATATAAAAAATTGCGTTCCCATAAACGTTTAGTGGAAGCTTGAGAAAAACGAACGATGCAAAAGTTTCATGAAGACTATAACACTATTTTGAAGTATGACACACAAATTAAAGTACATCTCATATTGATCTAAGACTTAAAATCAATAAAAGACAAGAAAGATTGGTTTGATCCCTCAGTTTCCAAGAGCCCACATCCCTAAATGGTGCATATGACATGTGCTTAAAATTAGCTGTCTCTTTTATTTCTAACTAAAAAAGTACTTAGGCTTATACGAGTATCCTCCGCAAAACTACCCCAAAAGGAAATTGTGAAAATAAATTTCCTGATTAAAGACAAGTCAAAGATAATAACTTGAAGTGAAATCGTTTGCTCAACTTGAAATTATTTCCCCTCACACATCCATACATCCGTACTTGGAAATTAAAGAAGCAAATTAAGAGTAAAAAAAAAATAAGAAGGAAATAAGGAAAATGTTATACTTGAAATTTTTTTAGATACACCTAGAGGCAGCAAAGTCTCTTCTTGCCACGATGAGAATACTTGTACAAATCTCCTCATTTATTATCAGATTTAGAAACAAACTTTTTCACCCCTCGGATGGAAAGGCGGCAAAACTTTGCTTATACCCTTTGCTCTCATCCTCTGCCGCATAAATACCTTAGAGTAAATTTAATTAAGCATATAATGCGCAAAATGAGGAAAGTAGACAAAAAAAAAAACAGCAAACCGACGAACGTACGAATTTCTTCGGCAATTTCTTTCCATGCGAGGCCAACTCATGTGAGAGTTGCGGCAAAAGTTGCTGGAATTTCATGTAAAATGCTCCTAGTCCATGGAATCAAGGAAGCGGTGATGGAATTTTCTTTTTTACGTTTGTTTCGTCTTATCATCACATGTATCCATGAACTGTCCCGTGGTGCCCGTTTCTTACATACTCGTAGATGCGAATACACTCCTAAATATATTTGTATAATTTGCTATGGGAAAGTTGTACCATTAAAGTCACATCGGGGTAATTGATAGAAATTCTAGGAAACAGAAACAAATATTCACATCCCAACATATTGTACTATATTCGCAATAACTCGAATAAAGTGCGATGATTTTATTATCTTCAATTGAATCCTTCTGTAAGCCGGGATAGAGAAGACCCTAGTGACTCAAGAAATCATTAAAATTGTTTCAAAGTGAAAACTCGACAAGTTTGTTTCGGAACTCTGTAGACAACTGATTCTGATTTCATGTGGGGAAACACACATTTGTTATGTACACATATGGTATATGTATGTCGGTACGTGTATATCTTATCTAAAGAACTTTTATTTTACCTCAATAGTTCGAAAATAGTTTTTGTGGTTGATGAATAGTAGAACACACAAATGCACCTACACATGCAGGACCCCATCCTTCAAACTGTTGCCATTATTAAATAACTTTATTAGAAATTCGGAAATGAGTATATTTGTATGAAGGTAAGCCTATTCGTGGATGTCAATTAAATTATTGGATTTTCATATCTATTTTCTCGTTTATGTAAATTCAATTTCATCATTTGTTATACTCGACCTGTGTCCCATGCTCTACTCCGTTTAGAAACAAAATTGACAAAATCGTTTCTTATTCTTCGAACGTTTGGACTATCTTATCTGGAATGCGTAATCGTTTTGAAGGTTTAATAATATGTTAAAAGAATCGCTGCACTCAGACAAAGAACTAGTAAATTTTAATCCTTTTATGTTCCCTTTAATTAAATTTATAAGTACTCCGAAAAAGAAGAGTAAACACTTCGGTGATAAACTCCCTACAGAGTAAGCACGCACAAAGTCATTCTATGGTGCGAGCATATGCACTTCGAAGTACAATTAGAGTGCAACTGCTCTGCGGTTTCGTCATAACTTTGCCATCAGATGTCTCGTCTTGTGGTATTCGTTATTCCTACATAGATAGCGATATATTATATTTATAAAAGTAAGTTGTGTGTTGCCCAAACAGTGCGTTTATTGAAAAGAAGTTTTGACCGAAACGAAGCACCGACCGCGCCTTCTGTGCGTAAGTTTGTGCAAAAAGTTCGTGAGACTGGCTTGCGTGCGGACAATGCTCACGGTCCCCATCATCGTACTCAATCCAGGAATATTAACTTGCCGTCGAGCTCAACAACTCAACATTTCACGCATCAGCCTGATGAGAATTTTGCACAAAGATCTCGGATTATTCCCTTACAATGTCCAATTCACTCAGTCAAACAAACATCCGCTTTGTTATTGCTTCTTAGTTTGGGCATTGCAGCAGCTCGAATTGGACGCCGAATTTGGCCGAAATTTTTTTTTTTGACAAGGCGCATTTTCTTATCGACGGCTATGTTAACAAACATTTGGGGATCGAAAAACCCGCACATAATTGTTGAGAAATGGAAATGCTATTTCGCACAACGGTGAGCGCTTCAGAACCATGATTACCGAATTTTTGTTGGCTGAAATTGAAGACACGGACTTTAGCGATCTTTGGTTTCAGCATGGTTGTCACGGAGCTACGATATTTTGCGCGCTAAGTTTGATAATCGTATAATGGGCCCCCTTGGTCGAAGTCAATTGGCCTCTTGGAAGCTACGCTTTGACCCTGTTAGACTTATTTTTGTGCGGTGCCCTTAAAGATCGATATTACGCTTACAATCCAGAAACGATTCATTCTGACGAAGCCAGATGAATTAAGTTGTATTCCATAACTAATGTGAATGTTCGCTCTTTCTAATAAAGCCATAATGTACCAAAAATAATTGATTTTTGTTCATTTTATTTAATTTTTAAAAATAAACTTGTATTTGGACCACCCTATGAGTATATATGCCATTCGCGAGTCAAAGCTATCAAACTACCCAACACCGTATTCAATGGCTTCAATCATCACCACAATCGATGACAGATACCAACTACGGCGGGTTGTAGGTTGGTTGCAGGGAAATGAATTTAGACGAAAAGACTGCGAGTGCCTGTTTTCGGCTCAGTGTAAATGAAATCATATTTCTAATTCTTTCCAGTATGGCTAGTTTCCTTACTTAGATACTGCAGATCTGTGTTCTCCATAGAACGGGCGATCTGCTGGAGATTTTATGCCAGAACATGTCAATCCAAAACATTTGGTGAACTTCTTCTACCTTTTCAACTTAGGAAGAGTTTTAACGATTTCACTAGGTTCCTTCTTAAAGCATGTCCAGTTGGATTTCCTCGAATTCCTTCTCTTCAGCTAGGTCGAGACTTTGCATCCGATTCGGAATTTAATATTGCTATAGATTGACATAACCTCCAATTTATGTTGTGTTTCCATTTATTTTATAGTGTTTGCTTCTACCTGTGGGACTATAGTTCATAGGTTTCAGGATAGGATTTTAGGTCTTAGAAATAAAATTGTTTAAGTGTTTTATTTACTTTTTTTGGTAATCACTTAAAAAAATTATTAACGTCATACTTTTTATTCAATTACTACCAAAAGTCGATTAGTTTTTTTTAGTTACATTTACCTAATTAGTAATAGTAATTGTTTAATTATTAATTACATGTAATTGTAATCAAGCTAGACCCAACGCATATAAATAATGGTTTTGCTGTTTGGAATCCAGTTTTACGAAAACAATAGCATTGCTCGAACTAAAGCTTATACAAATACAGGAAATTGTCATGGATTCATTGCGCAAAGGAAAACCAATAGGAAGTCAGGCCCGTAAGGTCGTTGTTAACATGTATAACAAAAGAATTGGAATAACCTATGAGTTTATGTTTGCATAATCCGAGAACGTACGCAAACTCGCAGACTGAGGAGTTCACTGGAATTTCGGCCCGATCAATACGAACGATTATCAAGGAATACGAGGAGGAAGGTGTTACTAAATCACTAAATAAAAAAGTACCACACAAAAAATGGAAAACTGCATTAGACGACTTTGACATCACAGCTATTCGGCGAATTATATACACCTTGAGGAAAAAATGATGATTACCTTAAAAATGTTGAGACAACGGGTCCAGGAAGATTTGGAGCTTAACTTAAGCATTATGTCGCTACACAGGATTCTAAAAAGAAATGGATTTTCCTATATAAAAACGGAGAACAGCCGTAAGCTTTTGTGTGAAAAAATGAAATTAAACTTTTACGAGTGAAATATCTGAGAAAGATACGGGAATACAGATCAAAAGAATATAAGACCATTTATTTGGACGAGAGCTATAAGCACAGCTCACACACAAGACCAAGGGCATGGACTGATGGTACCAGAGGTGGTCAGATATTGATAATGGCGCATGCAGGTGGCGAGAAAGGCTTCGTAAATAATGTCTTGCTTTTATTTAAATCTGGAACTGAAACAGGCGATTATCACGATGAGATGAATTTTGAAAATTTCTCCAAATGGATGACAGATCAAGTTTTGAATTACATAGAAGAACCTTCAGTTATTGTAATGGACAACGCATCATATCACAACAAATGGGAAGACAAGCAAATCAGTTCTGTTTCCGGAAAACTTAAGATGTTACAATGGCTTGCCCACTACAATATACCACATAGTTTACAGTTTACTTATCATCCAGATCTCAATCCTATTGAAAATATTTAGGCAACTGTCACGGCAAGAGTGGGGAACCGAAACACAACATTTAAATGATCGGATGTTCAGAAACTAGCTGAAGAAGAATTTTCAAAAATTACAGTTGAAGATTGGCGCAAAGTTTGTGCAATAGTTTATAAGGACGGAGGAGGAATACTTTTCTCATGAGCTAATGTGGGACACAATATCGGATACAATAGTTATCAGTGCAGGAGATGATTCCTCAACAGATTATGAAACTGACAGTTCTTCAAATTGAAATCTATATACCTAGTCCTGCCATAAGTTCTGTTACAAATATAAAACGCTATAAAAAAAAAAACAGTAACCATATTGTATTCAAAATTGTTTCATTTATTATACCACAATATTGATTATTAAAAAAAAATTTATTGTATTTGTCAAGCTCTTCACAACACCCTCTAGCACATCTTCTTGGTAAACATTTGCATCAGTTATTACGCCTTTTTCACAGAAATATAGCTTTGCCAGCAATAATGATCTGCGAAAGTATAATGAGCAAATAATCAAAAACCGTATAGCTACATAGAAACACAATCAAACAATCAATTTATGCGAGAACTCTTGCTTCATTTATCCAATCGTCATCATACGCAAATCCCATACAGTATCAAGAGATATACTATATACTATTGTTTTATATTATATCAGAATATAATTTACTCGAAGTAAATTTGGCATATAAGGATCTACATTTCCTTTCCCACCAGGAATGTAATAATTTTTTGGAAAACTGGATACACACAATGATTATACCTCAGTATAATGATTATACAATGATTATACCTCCCGTTAGTGCGCTCTCAACTTCAGTTTAAAAGAAGGAAAATAAAAAAACCACCCTGAAGCCCCATTTAAAATACTGCGAGATGCGATATGTTATTCGAAAAGAGAGCGCATGAACTTTCAGAAATATTTCCGTAACATGTACTTCCATGTGTTTGTTTACAATAATGCGAGTCTCGCAGCAAGCATCGTAAGCCCCATTTACAATGCTCCGAGATCCGATACGAGGGTCGCATTCGGACATCGGACGTCTGCTTATTATGATACGTCAAAACTCCATTCGTAAATAACAAGCTCAAAATGAAAACACCAACAATTTAGCTGTCACGCATTGTGAGATGCGAGAGTTTTCCAGATTTTCGAAATTAATTACGACGCTTTCTGCGAGACTCGCATTATTGTAAACAAACACATTGAAGTACGTGTTACGGAAATATTTTTGACAGTTCACGCGCTCTCGTTTTCGAACAACGTATCGTATCTCGCAGTATTGTAAATGGGACTGTAAGATGCCGCAATTTTTCAACCTCTTTTTGTGCGGATCATCCCATCGCATTTTTTGGATGGCGGTAAAATCTGCTTTGCAGCAGTCTAGGGCTTCCGCTAGTTGTTCGACTGCACGTTGCCTACTAACGAACCTTATGTTCCACTTGCAGATCTGAAGTCCGTTGTCCTTGTTTCGTTTGCAGGGGTTGTCTACAGAGCCATCCGTATTCGAGGTTTGTTGCTGCTTGGTAAATTTTCGTTTTGTTGTCCATAGCCTGTCATTTGCTCCGTGGGCGATAATGGCTCAAAAATAAAATGTATGAGAGAACTTAAATATCTGGGTGTATACGTGGACAGTAACTGAAGTTTGCAGCTACTGTTAATCAATTACGTATGAGTAAAAATTACAAAGAGTTAGGTTTCCTTACTAGAATCCGGAAACATATTTCAATGAAATGTATACCCTCAAGGCCACTTTCGCCGTACTCTGAAATATCGTGATTCGTTCGTAAGCCGAACAACTCGCTTGTGGAATGCCCTGCCGAGCAGTCTATTTCCTAGTCATTATAACATTCAGAATTTTAAAACCAACGTACATCGGTACCTATCCTTCTTTCCTCACTAAATTTTTGTTTGCCCGCGCTGTGTGAAAACATTTTAAGGGTACCTTAACCCCTTGAGAGCGCGCTACTTAAAAAAAAAAAGTGCAGATACACACAATCCGAATGGCAAGAAACTATATTGTGAAGTATTAATATAGTGAGAGATCACTGAATATAAAATCGCTGATAAATTTGCTACACAAGGCTATGAGTAGAGTATTTCAGCACCCAAATCTACGTTAGGTCTGCCTGCGCCCCCGGGTTCCACGTGATCACAACTGCAGATGGCATTACTTTGCAGCTTGCCAGTAGAGCAAACGAATGATTCCCGACGACTTTAAGAGGTCAGCGGCCTTTCTATTGGCCCTCAATAGGAAAGACTGTGGGCTGCTTACTGGCGACGTGGTACAACGCTTTTGCTAACAACTTTAGTGTGCTGGGTGCAAGAGATACAGCACACTGGGGCGGTTTTTGCAAAAGTAATGACGACACCGCGGAGCACTACCTCTGTGAATGTCCGGTCTACGATTGCATCAGGCTGTAGGTAATCGGCGCTGAATTGGCACTGTAGTCAGTGAAGTCACTTTATCGCTGAAGTTTTCATATAAAATCTGTTGAGGTATTTCTTCACAAAATATTGAAACTTCTGTACGTACTCCTATGTATTTGTATAACTTGGATAATTACAAATCATTTCAATGTGGGGCTTTTGCATTAATCACCTGACCAAAAATTGCTGACCAAAAACTTTGAAAGCTACATTTACAGATACACCCGTAAGAATTAACTCAAGGAAAACGTCTTCAACTCTGACCCAAAAACAAGTCAACATAAGCGTTTCAAAGGCAAAAACTCACCTTCTTGCATCCGACATTAGATGGAACTTTTCTAATTATAATTCTCCTCTTCGCACTCGATTAAAATTTCAAAAACTTAGAAACCACATAACGTGGCCTTTATGTTTATTCTAACAAGTATCAAGTAATTCATATCGAAATTACACAAATACTCACTTTTGCGGAATTAATCCCAGACTAAGTTTGTGTTTTTCAGCGTTTCCATATCGTAGTCTATTGTAGAGGGAGAGCTCTTTCATTGTGGTAAAACGCGTTTCATTTTAATGAAAAACAAATATTACGTTAAGTACCTTTCTGTACACCCTTGCAATGTACCAAGAAGTTTGGGAATGAAAGGTTAGATGAAAATTTTTCAAAAGGGGACACATGGCTTGATTCTTAATCACATTAATTTGCATGAATTATATGCCAAGTCGATGCATATGAATATCACATGACTCACCTCGGTTTATTCCTTCCAAACTAGTTCCGCTCTATAGCTAGTTGGTAGATTCTCATGAATTCACAGTTATATTAAAATAGTTGTGAAACATCAAAACATACGTAGGGAAAGATAGAGCAGATGGCAGATGGCAATGGACAGCAACAAATAATAACTGTGATACGAATATGAGTTCGAGGAGTCTGGAAACGGGTTCGAGGTGTATGTTAGTTGGCCTTGAGGCGGTCTAGAAACGAATGCCATGGAAACCTAAGACGTGGGAATTAATTTACAGCTTGCAATTTGCAAGTGCTTTTGGTCTTGGGAATGCTAGCAAATTTACGTGGAAGTCGTTTAGTTTCATAAAGAATGTATGCAATCGATGATGATTCGGGAAAATGTGTGGATTTTGAAAATAAATAAAATTAAATGTTTTCCCATAACAAAGCGCTGGATTGTGTTTTTCGAAAATAGATTTGAGATCCTTAACAAAGCAGATTGTTAAATTTGTCGGTAGTGCTTAGAATTTGAAAATTTGTGTTGATTTTGCGAATATGAATTTCGGAATCTACGTGCCTCAGCTTGTAGTATAATTAGAAAACCTAAATGCATAAAATGAAAACAATGTTGCATATTGGTAATTTAAATATTGTTTTCTGCTTCATCGGCGTAGGTTCCAAATTTAACTCTCAAGCTTTATTGTTAAGATTAATGGGCTTTGAATTGAAGAGACAATTCGTTTATACGCTGTCGCGAATGATATTCTATTGTAAAATATGATGTCAAGCCCTGTGATATAAGAATTGCTGGATTTGAATCGCTTCTTGTAATTTATCTCTCCGCAGTAAGTTGAACATATTTATACATGTGGTCATAGGAACTTGAAATTATTTTTAATTAATTACAAATATTTCCACACGACTTCAAAAATAATGCCAAATTCAAATGCGGATATAAAACGTCAAACCACTGTTATGTAATATTGTACTCGTAGATTCAATGAAAATGCAGTAGTTTCTTTGAAAAAGTGAAGTTTAAGTAAAAGCTATTAAAATATTATTGGTGCACTTTAGACTTAACTCTGTATAAATATTTATGTCTGTACCTTTTTAAGGCCCATAGTATTTGCATTCTGCGCCATTCGGACTGTTGTAATTCGAAGTGTTAGAGAAGTGATATAGGTGTGCTGGTCTCGTCCGTTTGGGGTTTCGGAGTTTTCTTAGACTTGGGTTTTCCGGTGACATTCAAGTTCCATCCACCCAAACTGCAACATTTTCTGGTTGCAACACTAGTTTCAGTCGGATCTTGGGATCCAATGTACGGGGAAACTACTACTAGAGTTAGTTTTCAGCGTTTATTTCACCAGATCGAATGACTTCCGTCGACCATATCTGCGACCTTTGTTGGTTGTAGCACCGACTTTATTCGAATATCGTGTGCGGGTACAACCACCGCTGGTTTTGTTTTTGTCGATGGGCTTCATTCGATTTCCGTCCACTGGAACTGTAGTCTTTGTTTCTTGCAACACTGATTTCATCCGGGTATCGTGCGCGGAAAAATTAATCAACAGAAAAAGTGCTAGCAATTTTCTACCTTTTGGCCCTATTCGGGTTCCGTCGGGTTCAGTTCCGAGAGGTTGATTTATTGTCTCTCTCACCACTGTAGCAGTGAGATGCGGTACTCGTGCCTTCGAAAACGCTGGCCATTTCTTTACGCCGTGAGTTTGCCTCACGTCTGTTCCTTTTCTGTAGCTACTCCTTAATTTTTCATAGATAGATAGATAGATTTATTTTTACGTATAATAGTTTACATTTGCCTTGTTACCGCACATTCTACAATACAGGGCATTGTGCACAATCGCCCCAGACTTGGCTTCCATATAATAGAGTCGCTTGAAAAATTACTTTATAAATTATAACCTTGTTTTCTCTTGAAAGGGATGATTTTCTATTTATGAAGGGATACAACATTTTGATGGCAATACTTATTTTTGTTACTGTTCTGTTTATGTGTTCGTTGAATGTTAGTTTTGTATGCAGATGAATCGCAAAATATCTAACACATGTCACCAAGGAATGTTTACTCCATTAACTTGTAATTGAGTGCAAGGTAAAAACAACACTTTCTTTTTCTGGTAAAAAAGATAGCTTGCATTTTATCTTCATTCAATTTAATTTTCCACTTTTAATAATATTTCCTTAATACTTCTATCGTATTTTTGAGGCTGCGTTCAATATTGGAAGCGAGCTCATGCGAAGAATATATGCTGTTTCACAATTGAGCAAGTAAGGGAAATCAGAAATGTAGAGTTTATATAGAACAGGACCTAGGACTGAACCTTGGGGAACACCAGAATCGAACGACATTAAATTTGGAACACCACAGTTGGCATGAACTTTAAAACAACGACCAGAAGAAAACTTTGGACCATTCCACAAATATATGACAGAAAGTTAAAATTCATCATTTTAAATATCAGGCTGTTGTGCCACACAGTATCGAATGCCTTTTCAATGTCTAATAGCACAATTCCAGTCGATTTGCCTGCGGAGAGATTTGCTTTCACATATTTACAAATTCTAAGAACTTGATGCGAGGTGTTATGATATTGTCTAAAACCAAATTGTTCATTAATAAATATATTATTATCACAGATATGCTTGAGAATTTGATATTTCAGAACTTTTTCCAGTATTTTGCTGAGGCTACTAAGCAAACTTATTGGCCTGTAACTTTCAGGACTTTCAGGTGGCTTGCCGGCTTTGAACACTGAAACAATTTTGGCTAACTTCCAAGCGTCAGGAAAATACTCCATTTTTAAACAAGCATTAATAAGGAATACTAGATATTTTATTCCGGACTTGGGCAAATTTTTGATGTATATATTTTTAATACACTCAGTGCCGCCTGTTTTTCTTATTTTTAGATCTTTAACTATACATTGCACATCTTCGTGTGAAACAAAATCTACTGAAGTACTTTGGGAGACCCATATTCTCGGTTTTTATATCACCTAAATTTGTTGCTAGGTTATGGTTTCTTTCAAAGCTCGAAGAAAGAGCATTTGCTTTTTCAACATCCGAAAAATATGTATGATTAGAGTCTTAAAGGAAGGCAATTGTTTTCTTTTATTTTTTTATTACCTTAACTAACATATGTTCCAAAGAGGTCTGGCATTTTTTTCTAGTGACTTAAGTTTATTATTCCAGTTTTTATTGCGAACGTGCAGTATATTTGAGGACATAAGTTTGTTTAGATTCGATACTTCATATTTGTAAAAGGGGTCCCGATATCTCTGCTAGTTTTTCCGATATCGGTTTCTTAATTTTAGAAGCTGCAGAATGTAAGGAGGAAACTTACTGTAAACTTCATTTATCGGTTGCTTTCAGCAGCATTCAATATGATCGACGAAAGCTGATTTAAAACGGTGTCAACAGTTTCTTTAGTAGAAACACTTTCTAAGTTTGTCAGTATATTTCGGTGCCTATAATTTATTTCTGAACGAAAACGTGACAGGTTTGCATTTTTTAAATCCTCTAGTTCGTTTTACCCCTGGTCTACGAAGTTTACAAAAAACAGACATATGATCGGAACTAAGCACGTTTGTAACAATTGCTTGGGTTATTAGGTTAGGAGTATTAGTAACGAACAAATCAAGCACAGACGGATGACCACGTGAACCATACGGGAAGTAGGTGGGACTAGGGGGAAACACAACAGTCACTGGCAAGGTAACACATAGACTTGACAATATTTTACCCCATGAGTTAGCTTTTACACAACCCCAATCCCTATATCTGAATTGAAGTCACCTCCAACCAGAACTTGACCATTCAAGGCAAATAACATATGAAAGTAGTTTGTCAGGGCAATTCTTTTGCCTCCGGGAATATACTCGTATATACAAAATTAATATTGCAATCCCTCCACCTTCTCTAACCATTCTATTATTCCGTTAGCATTTATAACATAGTTAGGTGTGGATAAATGAATCATTGTGTAACATGGTTTCAGTAACCAAAGCAATATCAATGTTACTACTGTTAAAGAAATAGATAAACTTAATAATTTTACCGCGAATGCTTCTCGCATTCCAAGTTAATATTCTTAGGTTTCTATCTACCATATTATTTAACATTAGGGTATAAAAACTTACTATAGTAGCTAAATTTGCGAGAACGTTTAATTGGTCTATTTTGCAACCAGCTACCTTTTCCATACATAAGGTATTAATCTCTTCTGCTGTGAACAATGTGTTGGAACTGTTACCAGGCATGTTGTCAGAGGTGTTGCTGGAGTTGTTGCTAGATATGTTGCTAGGGATATCGCTGTACATATTTCCATTTGTGTAAGTCTCCCATGCATTTGTTGATTGAGTTTGGGAGTTGGACCGGATTTCTCTACTAGGGGAATTGTTGACGTGGTTGCGGCAGTGCAGGAAAATCAGACATAGACGTAAATGAAACTTATTTGCAAACGGGGATTGCAGAAACACGTGATATATGAGAAGCTTTGGGTCGAGAAGAGCTTTTAAGTTTTGTAGATTTCTCTTTCAACTCTAAGTATTTGGTTGTGCTAACACACGTTTGATCGGTAGATTTGTGAGCACCTCTACAATTAGCGCACCTCAGTGAAGCTGCATTGCCACACTCCGCAGTCTTACGTGGACCGGCGCATACAGCACAGTATGTTCTTATCTTACAGTTCCTCTTCCCATGACCGAACATTTGGCAGTTGCGGCATTGGGTGGGCTTACCTTTCAATTTTCTTTGGTAACTCCAACTGATTTCCGTATGGAAAATGGAACGATAACGCCTTTTTAAGTCGGCCAATTTAATGGAACCATTTTCTAAAGACACAATGTAAATAGTGTCACTGTAGTGTTCATATGTTTTTTTATTTCTTTTAAATCAGTTCACTTCAAACCAAGTTTCACAAGCTCATTTTTAAGTAATGCACTGTCCCTATCACCCATGTCTTAAAGTATGACTTTAAATGCACTAGCACCCTTTAGGTCATGTGTAAAGAATTGTGAGTTTTCTTGCTTCAATCTGCACACTACAGTGTTGAAGGAATCAGTAGATTCACACACAATCTTAATACCAATCGATATTGTTTTGACGCGGTAGTCGGATATATTTAATGTTTTCATTGTGGCGTGAACATAATCGCTGGATTTTTGCACAAGTTTAATTGGCGGAATAAACACTTTTTTACATGCACATTGGATGAGATCACTTCATCCATATCATCTGTGTCACTGTCCGGATGGCATTGTGCTGTGACCAAGCACTTGTATTTTCTGATGGATTTTAACCATGAAAGTCAGAACCTTTCTGGTACTCTCTCAATCATTCGAGCCCACTATTCTGGGCGTATCGTAGAAAGATATCAGGAGTCATCGGAGTCGGGTGATCTAGCATGGCCTCAGTGACTAAATCTCATTTGGAAGAGGGTTCGGCTTTCCATTGTTCTTTAATTTCAGAGACTACGCTATTTCTACTCTTGCAGCAATGTTCCAAAAATTTAACTTACTGTCACAAGTCGATTACCAGAAACATTTACGTATGTAGATACTGCCTACACGAATGCCAGCGCTTAGTAATTTGTGAAAAATATCCGAACATAAACCGTTTTCTCTCTACAATCTCCCTTAAGTAGAAGAACAGACCATTAATTCTGCCAAAAAAAGGGATACTCGTAGACTGAAAAAAACTCTCCTAATTATTTCGCAAAGATATCTACAATACAATTTAATCATACTCAGTGCTAATCTGACAAAAAGCAAAAATCGCTCAGCAGGCCATTTATCAAATCGATGCCAAAAACAAATTTAGCAAAGTGCGCCCCAAGTCGACTTGGGTCGACGTGCTAATTAAAATAATCACACAGAAGCATACAATCTCATCCAAAAATTTTCACACTACCGTTATAATAAATTATCACTGCCAGAGCAACAATAATTGGGTAAATGGTTTTCCATTTCGCAACACTATCCACACACAGTACTCGCGCGGCTGTGGTACAAAATACAAATGCTTATACCCGTATTCGTCCTCGACATCCTCAACCCAATGGTTAACCTCAACTCCAATTCTGAATCTCACTGAACGTTCACCAACTAGCATTTGTTAGTCGTTCTGAGCTGAGTGTCGCACTCATAAATTTAGTTCTCTAAATTTTTTTTTCAAATTAGTTACGGATTATAAATCAGGACAAAAAACAGACGTACTCTGCATATTCCAATATTCCGAATGAAAGCGGAGTGAACTGTATACTGTATTCTGTGAACCCTTGACCCAAGGCTTGGCGTCCGAGAAACGACGCACAGCGGATGTTACCAGTTAACGTACATAAGTAACAAGTAACGAGTAACGAATATCATGATTTTGGATACATAACAATCAGAACGAATAGTCATAGGTATGTATTTACATCTCGCATAGATTAGAGAAGCTCAAGAGTCAGCGGAGGTGTAAGCTTTTAACTAAATTAGTTCGAGTTTCTGTTCACTTCTTATGGCACAGTGGCTTTCACCCTTGGATGGGTCTTGGTCTCTTGTCATTGTTGTCGTTGTTTTCATTGAAATGAAGCCACATTGCCCGACGTCAACTAAGGCAACGACAACGACAGCAACAAAGACAGTGATAGCAACAACACGTTCCGTATCCAATGGAGGTCTTTCCGAAGACCAACAGTATCGAACGCAATATGGTCGGTGGCACAATTTTACAATAACCATTCACCCTTCGAATTTTCATCCACTCCACTGCCCTCAGGGTGGTTGGGTAACTGGGTGTTGGATGGTGGGTGGGAAAATGTGATAGGAGATGATTTTTTGCGTTGTGAAGGACGTTAGCCCTCTACAGTTGCTTTCCGAATTTCAGGATCATCAAGTTTTACTGATTTTTTTAAGAAGTGCTTTTATTAGCGCTAATTTTAATTGTGTATTTGTTCGCTATGTAGACAATGGCCTGGTGGCCCACAACCCTGGGGTTTCCTAATAAGGGGAGACACAACTACGGTAGCACATCGACTACAACCACAACTAAGACTACGACGACTGCGATGACGACCGAGACGACAACGATTGTGATAGCTATATACATACTCGTAGATGGCACCCAGGGGATGCTCTTTCAATTACTTGGTGTTTTGAGAGACCACGGAACATGTTTCTTTTTTCCGTTCCGCTGAATTTATGAGACTTTAATGCTTTGGCAATGAGTGCAGAACAGAATTCACCTAGTGAAGCAAAATGGATTTTAATTAGTGCACAGTGGTGGTGATTCAGGACGAGCATTCCAGCATCTCAGCAACTCAGCAATTCACCATTTTGGCATTTCTCGTCAAATGTAATTATTTGGAGTGTACGGACAATTTTCTTTTCAGTATACGTATAATGCCATCGATTATATGTTCCCATTTATTTTTTGATTTGGATTTGGGTTTACGAGTAATCACGGTGGCACGGAACAGATGTTGAAATCTCCAAGAATGTATAGATCTTGTACCCAGCGGGGAGGTTCATTATCAACCGGGAGGTGGGAGAATTTGTCTCAAAGGATTGTTTGTCGGAGTTCCAGAGCTCACAGATGCTGTTGAAATAATGAAATAATGTTTTCAGTTGCAAATTTATTCTAATTATCTAATTAATGCTTATTCTTCAGTTAATGTTACTTTTCAATGAGTTCAACGAGTGGAAATTACAATCATGTATTTTGTGGTATTTATAGGAGACTTTGCAGCATTTTGAGGTGGAAATGAAACCTATCGACGATACGAATGTGTACAGGGTGATCTTAATGAGATGGTGTAATGTCAATGTTTTGAAACTGCTTTTTGCATTAAACATGATATTCGTCTGATGGTGTTGTAGGGATGCCATAAAAAACGTGTTAATATATTCTCAAGTACAATGCGAAAACAGAATAAGTTTAATATATATTTCCGCATGTGAGGGAACTTCTGCGGATTGTTAGTATAAAGGCTAAATTCGCCAAAATCAGCCAGATATTCGCATATGACTCTACAAACAATGTGCTAACAAGGGGTGTTTTTACGAGATTCTTGACAAAATATATTTAATGGCAAAATAGGAAGGAGTAGTACAGTCGGAAAGTACAGGCTACACGACACTACGACAAGAATAAGATTTAGATTTACCTGTGCGTCGGAGTGCCATTATAGCTATCATTAAGTTGCCCTATGTCAGTAGTCACAAAGGTACATGGAGTTCACAGGACCATTAAATCGTCAATCAAAATGATCATATTATGAACGGCACAAATTCGTCGTTGCCTTAACTTATTTTCCTCATGATTCGATGCTACTGCCACCAGCGAAGGCAGTAACAGAACTTATGGAAACCGTGATGGGATCTATCACATTCAGTGGTGCTCATGCTCTTGAGGCTGTAGTGAATGCAACGTAAGAAGCAATCATCTCCTGTATTTCAAATTATCGTCTAAACTGGTTGTCAACAAGGGAGAACCGACTTCACGCTATTCAACAAATGCGCTAAGGAGACTACTGGCTGGAAAATAGGATTAAAATAGGAGGATATCGGCAACTCTGTTAATGGCTTCCTCTAAACTAAGAATAAAATAAACGACAGAAGAAACTGTTCAGAATCTGAAAGGTGCCCTAACCATTTTTCTATTTTTTTTTTATAATTAGTCGGGCTCAAGGGGTTATTAGTAGCCTTAACATATTTTCATACAGCACGGGCGAAGGAAACTTAATTAGGAAGAAAAAAGAGGTACCGATGTGCGTTGGTTTAAGACAAAGTTACAATGACTAGGAAATAATAAAGAGCATTTCGCAAGCGAGTTGTAAGTCTTATGAAAGAATCTCGATATTTTAGAGTATGTCCGAAAGTGGACTTGATGGTATACTGATGAGTAATCATAGCTAGACGGGTGTTATGGTTAAAAAGTTTGAAGGGATGGAATGCTACTGGCAATTTCGGTGGATCACTGTTGGTGCAAATAGCAATAGAACACCATGAGGAAAAAGACTTTACGTCAGCGCTTAAGCGTGTTAATTAGCTTTGCAATATTGGTATCACCTGTGAGTTTTATCGCAGGGTTTTGAGTCTAGCACGTGCAAAGTGATCTTAGGGGTACCTGGCCCGATGTGGACATTGTACACCAATTTCGGGGCCGATATTTGTCTTATATAATATATTGAGGCCAGATAAGATTGGCAAAAGTATTTCTTACATCGTTTGATGAAACCTAGACATTTTGCATAAAAATCTGGAGACACCGAACATAATGATGACAACGTATGTTGTCATCGACACATGCCGTAAATGGAAAATTTTTCGGTTTCGACGATGCAAATGGCATTCATGGATAATGGATGGATATTCAAATTTTGCTTTAACTATCTGGCTCTCACCAAATTAATGTACGCTTAGATTCTATTTTTCATTGAGACATGTCATCAAATCACCAGTGGACCTGTTGCTATAAAAACTCGTTCACAGCTAGACATCATCAGCATGCATGTCGATAGAGCAGTATAACAAACATCAGCGAAATTCTTTTATATACATATATCGTGAATAGTAATGGTCTTAAAATCGAACCCTGCGGAATACCTTTGTTTTTTTTTTTTTTTAAAGAACTTAACACTCGCGTGAGTTTAACTACATTTAAAATGCCTGTACATGTGTTAAGTTAGAAAAATGGAACAAAATGAGAAAGAAAGATGCTTGGGCTCAGTGGTTATTTCGCTCAATTGGTCGAATCCAATATTTAATGGGGAGACTAAATTATTAGTGTAATTGAACTTGTTGTTGTATTCTAGGTAACCACTCAAATCTTACGTAATTTTAGTTACCTGAAAAAAAATGTCTTTCGGGCGCGGTGTGGATTGAACACTGAACAGTCCGATTTGGAAGCCAATACAATACCACTTGATCGTAAATAATATCGTTAAAAAGGTAACATCGTCATTATCCATAGTTTGCCTAATAACATCAACAACATTTATTAGGGCAGACGTGCAATAATGTTTTGGGCGATAACAGAAATGGCTCAGGCAACCCAAACGATTGCTGTGTAGAAATTTGGGTATTTTACAATTGATGATTCTCTCAAATACATTCGAAAGAAAGGGTAAGCTATTGGCCTTTAGGAAAATTGCCAGTCATGAGAATATTATAGAGTTGGATAGGTAAGTAGTGTACTTCAGCACGTAAGGAACAATAGTCTTCACAAAAACCGAGTGTATGTTATTAAATTCAACTGAAATAGATTATGTTGATAAAAAGTTTTCTAAGGCATCGATTTCATCAACTCTTGCGAAGCTAACATTTCTGGACTGCCGTGTGTTACTAAGGGTGTTCAGTAGTTCATTTGAAGTAACATGCTCGTTAAAATCGAGACCAGAATGTTTTGGCTTAATGCACTACAATCAATATTTGCAGGATTGTGGTTCATTTGTTTACCTAATCCAATGTTCTTTCTAAAGTTTGTGCTTAGCTGGAGAAGAATCTATTGCGGCGCATAGAATCGTTTCTTTGCTTCTCATATCTCATACGTAACCATAATCATTATTACTCTATAAGCGTTCTAGAGTGCATTAGATCGGTAAAATGTCCATCATTTGTAAGTTTGTAAGTAAGTTTCATTACGTTGCAAATCAAGGATTTGATGTGACTTGAGCACCAGGACTGATCCTCTGTTCTAGGCGCCTTTGTTTTTATTGTCAAGTGAGTGTTCAAAATAACGGGTAATAGCAATGATAGTTTTTCCACTTGTTATGTTTCAGCAGCTGTCAAAGTTTCCAATTACATCCAGCTGTCGAAATTTCTGCTCAGTTGTAAATACGCAACGTGAGTTTCATCGTGAGGTCGGTCGTCATCATGACTTCAGTGTGCAGGCAATTCGTCGCACCGTGGAAAAGTTTGAGCGTGAGTGCACTCTTTTGGATCTTAGGCCACCAACCAGATAGAGATTATTGCGAAATGAATAAAACACAGCCCCGTACCGGCCAGTATCGATGAAAACCCGAAAATTTCGATTCGCGCCGGTCAGCTGGTTTGGGCATCGCCAGAGAGTCAACCCGACTTATTTTGCAGGTGGATTTGGTCTTACATCCATATTAGATTATACTAACACAAGAACTGAAGTCGGACGACCATAGATAACGCCGTGAGTTCGCTAATTGTGCGCTGGAAATCTTGGCTGGAGATCCAGATTTTGGCCAAAAAATCATCTTCATGGACGAGGCCCATCAATGCATCCACAAAGATTGTCTGTTTGGTGCAGTTTGTGGCATGGCGGTATGATCGGACCTTATTTCTTTCAAAATGAGGAAGGACAGACCGTTACCG
The DNA here is from genome assembly GCA_949129095.1 of Volucella bombylans. Classification (NCBI taxonomy): domain Eukaryota; kingdom Metazoa; phylum Arthropoda; class Insecta; order Diptera; family Syrphidae; genus Volucella; species Volucella bombylans. The sequence goes on along the minus strand of OX422140.1, from coordinate 197,901,052 downwards.
TCAGTGGTCTCAAGTATAGAGCGATGTCAATCGACTTTCTGTGGTCAGAGCTCGACAGCATTGATATATCCGAGCTGTGGTTCCAACAATAGACGCAACGCTCGAAGTTGGCGAAAGGAGAAATTTGGCGACTGGGTCATCTCACGGCGTGAGTTCAACAATTGGCCGCCGTGATCATGCGATTTGACACCACTCGATTATTTTCTCTCAGACTACGTCAAGTGCTTAGTCTACGCTAACAAGCCAACCACTTTGGACGAGCTCGAATCCAACATTCGACAGGCTATTTCCAGAATAACACCGCAGATATTGGACCGGGTCATCAAAAACCGTACCGACCGCTTGAAGCACTGCCAGCAAAGCCGATGTGCTATTGCAGACATAACAGCATGAACGTAGCTTCAAAATAAAGCCAGAAACAATTTTATATCTCACACCGTTGTTGTTTAATTTAATTTTTTTTTCATGTCGTTCGTATCTGGTCACCCTTTATTAGAAATGAAATGCCTTAAATAAAATAAGTTTGATCTTCAACAGACATCACTTAATTGCTCTCAAATCTTCTCTTAGTAGTAGACTCGAATTTATTATTTATTATTTCGAAATATTTGGCATTTATATATTATTGTTGGCTCACAATGAACAGTTAGATGAATGAGATCGTGATGGAAAAAACATGAAACAGTAAGCTGGCTAAAGTGCAGAACTTTGTATAAATGACTTACACAAAAATACGTCTAGAATAGTACTATTATCCTTGGTAAAACGAGTGGATTTACATGTATTGCATTAACTGGAAATAGGTTAATTCAGCCGAAAGAACGTTGCTGTTAAAATCTACAATACAACAAGTACAATATTACGAAAGGCGAAATGTATGTTAGTTCATCTAAGACAACAATTAATGGAGCTATGTCGATATTGTGACTAGGCCTGTAGGCACAACCTAATAGTATATGATGTTTACAAACAAGTAATCGATTTCACTGACATCGATTTCCATTAACATGCGAAGAGGCTTCTGTCGGTAGTGACATTAGCAAATCAATTTTGAAATGAACCAACCGAGAAACCTTTATGATTCTCTATTTAAAATCATCAAACGATTCTTTGGATCGTAATCTTTAAGCGGCGCGAGTAATTGTGCAAAATTTTGTATAAACGACTATGACACATAGGTGCTTTGATTCTTTATCCAGTTGAATTTGAAGGTTCGCATCAGAGAGTTCAACTTTCGTAAAAAAAATCACCTCTTTGAAGAAGACAAAAAAAAAATTCTTTAATTCGAGTGACAAGGTGTCTGTCATTTAGAACTGGGGATTTATGGTAACGTTGAAACCACCACAAAATGTCGAATATTGTCATTCTGTTTGTCAACAACTAGAATGGGAGCAGCCCACTAACTCGCCTTAATCGCTCACAGAATTTCAAAATTTGTTGGTTGCTCAATATCTTTTCTCAAGGCATCTTTTTGAACAAAATGAACTTGTCGGTACCTAAAATACCGCGGACGGCAATCAGGTGTTAGGGTAAGTTGGGCAACAAAATGCTTACTATAACCCAACTCGAAACTAAAAACAGATTTGATTTGCGGCCCGGGTCAACCCCGGACAGTTTATTGAAAATGTTTAATACAAACATATAACTTAACAAACTAAACTTAAAACTATGACTTACTCGTATAACTACTATTTCTACTTAAGCTAAGGTCTGTTGACGGGAAAAATAGTTATTTAGGCAATTTCGAAGGGCTGGACTGCTGCAGTGGAAATCGAACACTTGACGTATCTGATTTGTTTTAGGTAGCATACGACACAATGGCTCGTTGAGACCATAAGTTGTCCTGTGATTATTCGGACGAAAAAGGTGGACAAATCTTAAATGACACGGGTTGGTATTGATTGGGATTTGGGAGAGTATTGTGGGACAGTCAATGATGCCGGTTAAGAGTTTGTGTATGAAGAGAATATCGGCGGACTCCCGACGTTTTTCCAAAGACAAGAGACCGAGAAGTTTTAGTCGATTTACATGGGGGGTAAAATATTGTGGTCAATGCGAAACGCAGGAATCTACGTTGGACAGCTTCAATGCGTAGAATATGTACATCATAGTAAGGAGACCATATCTCGCTAGCGTACTCGAGAAGTAGACGAACAAAGGTTATGTACAGGGATTTGGTGACATAGGGGTCGGAGAATTCTTTTGACCATCGTTTAATAAATCTGAGAGCGGAGTTAGCTTTCCTAATTACGGAGTGAATATGGTTGCGCAAATTAAGCTGTGTATCACAAATGACACCCAAGTTCCGCATTGAAGTAACTACAGCTACTCTTTGGTTTGATAAATAGTAGGTGCGGGTTAGAAGTGTCAAACGTAAGAAATGGCTTGGCATTTTTCTATGTTGAGCTCGAGAGAGTTTTTATGGCACCATATCGAGAAACTATCAAGATCATCTTGTAAAGGTTGAGAGTCAGAGAGGCTTAAGATCTGTCTGTAGATTTTCATATAATCAGCATAGATAGATATGTGGGAGTGCTTTATGACGTTAATAGTTAAAATAAAAATTAATGGACCGAGATGACTGCCTTGTGGAACACCCGAAGTGGCGAAAATTGGGTCAGAAAAATGGGAACGAAAATAAACAATATAGGAGCGTTTTTTAATGTAGGAGTTAATTCAAGAGGTCAGTCTAGGTTCAAAACCAAGAGCTTTGAATTTGAATAAAATTAACTTGTGCGAGATTTTATCAAAGGCCTTACTGAAGTCCGTGGCGATTAGTGAACTAGAAACAAACTCAATGAGGTTGGTGATCGTTGATCTGCCTTTCAGAAAACCACGTTGGTTGGTTGCAAATATAGATTTACATTGAAAATATAGTGCATCATAAACAATACTTTCAAAAACCTTGGGGATTGCAGGATAGTAAAGCAATGGGGCTATAATTGGAGATATCGTGCTTTGATCCTTTTTGTGAATAGGGGTAATAAAAGCGCTTTTCCACAGATGAGGAAAGAGCCCTTCAGACAAAGATAGTTTGAAAATACTAGTGAGGGGATTAATTAGATTATCAGCACATTTTTTTTAAGACAACTGCGGGCAATCCATCAGGACCTGGGGAAAATTCGTCATTCAGTTTATGTATTTTGTCTGGTAACTGCGCTGAAGTAATTTCAACTGACGAGGGAGATATTTGACAACAGTTGTTCAGGTAAGAAAAGTATTCAGGATCGATGTCATCAGATTGGGCCGAAAACGATTGACTGAAGAAGTTCGCAAATAGATTAGCGATGGTTGTTGAGTCATCGGCAGACATATTGGAAAATTTGAGAGTTGATGGATAGCAATCGGATTTTTTTTTGTGTTAATAAATTGGTAGAACTGTTTAGTGTCTGAGATGATAGAAGATTGCATTTAGCTGAGATATCTTTGGTAACGATATTCAGCAAGTTGGGAGAAGTGATTGTAAGCTAGGAGGTAGTTTTGTTGGTCAAAGTCAGAACCAGATTTAACGTATTTTTGCCATAACCTGTTTCTCATATTACGAAGTGTACGAAGTTCTTTGTTGTACCAGAGAGGAGATGATGAGGGATTTCTGCGTCGAATAAAAGGAGTAGTTTGCCTTATACAGAGGAAAATCTTATCGTAGAAGATAGCTACAACAGAATCTGCGGTTAAGTTACTGTTTTGAAGAAAACTAAAGTCAACATTATTGAGAAGATTGTTGAGCTTATTGTAATTGGTTTTACGGAAATCGAAGTGGAAGGGAGTTTCTGAAAGCCTCAAGGAATTATTGTTATCATATGAATAAATAACGAGAAGATGTGGGTGGAGACGGTCTAATTTCGAAAGAAGAAGTTCACACTCGAGAGCAAGACAGTTCGTGGTGTCGGATGTAAAGATCAGATCAAGTTTCCGACCCATGGAGTTAGAAATTGGGTTTATTTGAAAAAGGCCAGAGTTTGTGAGGCAATGTGTGAAGAGGATTTCTTTGTCAGAAGTTGCATTTGTGGCAACAAGATGGGATTCTTCATCCTCTTCATCCGAGTGAGTCCATTGGAGGTGAGGGAGATTATTGACACCGAGAATCACAGATCCCTGTGATTTCGAAGAGGGAATCAACCGTATTAGTCGCGAGCTGATAACTGTGTATTGGTTGGGAGGGGTGAACATAGCAACATAGGATATAAAGTTTGTGTTTGCAAAGGAGTAACTTTAACACAGATGAATTCGAAATCGGCTGTAGATGATTTTATGACGAGCTCAGGGTTCAACCGAATTTTTATTGCCAGAAGAACACCTCGTCCTATAGAATCGTCATTATTTTCACGTCCATCGTCGCGAAATAAACGGAATTCAGGTGTGAATAGTTCCGAATCTTGATATTAGATATTCGATTAGTTTCGGTTAAAGCAAAAATATCATATGGCAGCTTTTGAGAGTTGAGATATATAGAAGATGTTTTTGAACGCAACCCCCTCACATTTTGGTAGTAGAATGATAGACGATTGTTTGGTGGATTGTGGGGCATGTTAGGGACGATAGTAGTTTTTAAAACTAGAGCGCGTTTTTTGGTGATGCAAGAGACGTTTGGAAGAGACATGAGAGGCGTATGAGGAGAGATCGCTATCGACGTCTGCAGAAGAGATATTGAAATTGTTGTGAAAATCGATAAAAATTCGTTGAAGATCTTTGGGGAAGTGGGGAGTCCTTCTTGTTGGATTGAAACCATGAGATTTGTACGAGTGGTATCATCGATGCAGATAGAATCGGGTTTATCGTGAAAGTAAGCAAGGTAGAGTCAGACGTGTTGATATAGCCGATGGTCCCTCAGGCGGGAAAGGACATAGCGGCCGCCATTTCCCACGTCGGCCAGCTTCTTGGTTAGTTTAACTGCGGGAGGAAGCAAGGGGTCAAGAATTGTGGAGGTTGGAATCTCGAGAGTATTGGAGGAATTATGGTCAACAGCCAACGTGGATGACGGAGAATTAAGTGTGTGGGAGCGGATGAAATTCGGATAGAGACATCTTTATGCTCATTTGTTTGGATGACATGAGGAGGAGAAAGCAAATGATTCTGTGGAGAAAACGAGGGAAATAAGCCAACCTTAAAACTCCAGTTGGGGTCTCGATGGGAGGACTTGGATTGTATATTGCGCTTAGGCTTATCCGTACGGTTGCGATTCTCAGGTAGCTTGGGTTGGTTGGGTGACTTAGAGGTATGAGCGGAGTTAACTCTAGACTTAAGAGTCCTTTTGTGCTTGATCTGGTTATCCTTAAAAATATGCATCTTCATCCCATCGAGTTGGAAAATCTCTGAAGTTGGGTTTCGAAAAAGCCATTCGTATTTACGGGGAATGTTGAATTTGAAACCACAAGACTTCGATTTATTGGGCGGTGTGATTTTCTGGCAGTTGCCAGATATGATGGTGATATTAAATCTGCGCTTAAAATAGTTTGCAATCCATACTGAGTCTGTGGTTCCAGATAAGCAGTCTAGGGTGAATGTTACGCCCTCAGACTTGTTGTGGTTGTCGAGTTTTTGAAGACGTTGTTTCCATTCCGAGGATGTCCAGGAATTACCAAAACGAGAAATTGTCGCCTCGTTTTTCTGTGGATCGACTGCGATTGCCTGAGTTGGAGATGGAGATTGAGGTATTTGTAATAGTGTCTCATAAGGTTCGATGACAGCGTTCTCGAGCATTTCAGTTAGTAGGGACGTATTGCATTAGATTGGGGCTGGATTTGTACACGAATATGGTCAATTTTGTTAAGAGTCGTTCTAATGTCATCAACGATATCACCAAGAAGTAAATGGGAAGCGGCAACATCGTTACCTATTTTATTTATTGTAGTTATGACGTGAGCTAATTGGTTGTCTTCACAAAAGTCGTACGACATTCGCTTCAATCGTGGTGCACATATATTGCACCCTGAGCAAGATCTTCTTCCTTACTTTCTTCTGCTTGCGACTGGAATAAATCAAGTTGACGCCCGCTGAGAGAGCGTGCTTCCCAGTATCTTTTAAAATGTTAGCCGCTTGTTGGGCAGACTCGTAGGCCGTGGCGATGTCCTCAATCTATTCGAGTTTGGGATTTTTTCGTTGAGCAGCTGCGATGCGGAAGAGATCATGTGGAATGTGAAAAGCAAACACGTATCAGATCATCATATCTGCATATGACTGACCGCAATCATAATTACCTGCGGAGAAATTTACAGCGCGAAGCGAGAACATGTAATTTTGTTGAAAAATGTCGTGTAAATTTCTCAGTGCCTTCCCTAAAAGTGTTTGTTCTTACCTTTTATATTCCAAACAACTTCCTTAGCAATTCGTTGACATCTGGACCACACTCTGGTAGAAAATGTTACCTCCGAAGATGTTCGTTTTCCACGGAATTAGCTCTATATTATAGTGTTGTTGTAGCTGCAACAAGGGGTTTTCCCAACTTTCTTCCTCAGGAATTAGAATTTGAAGAAACAATGGAATAGAATTTGGTGTTGAAGAGGAAGAATTTTTGCTCAAGACCTTTTCCATAAATTCTTTGTTGGAAGCAAGGATTTGCTCCATGCTGGACCAACCACTTTCGAATTGCTTCTGGGTCCATTAATCTGTACTCATCATCGTCGCCACAATGTTGACTCGTTCCAATTCAATAATCTTTTAATTCTAATTAATGTAAAGTTAAACAACCTCCTTTGTCGAAACTAAACATTGAAGTGGCAGAGTAACCACGAGGAGGAAATACAATTCGGTTTTTTCTTATTTCTCATTTTGGTAGCAATTGAAATGTCATTAGCTGAATATAAAAATAGAATTGCCATAGTATTCAAATAATTGTCAATATTAAAGGGAAGCTGATCGTAAAAAAAATTCGTCGTTGGATAATATTCTTTCTACTTATATATATTTTAAAAATATCTAAACTCGAAAAACATCAATCGGGTCACATTTATCCTTTAATAAATCGAATAAGTTAATTTTCATCATCTCACCCATGGAGTAAAATTTATATCATGAATGCCGATTTTCGCCGTATTCAATTTGGTCTCTGTAACTTATTTCCAATTAAATGCACTTAAAGCGAGCTAAAGCAGTTTCGAACTATAATGTCATATTTACCTTACAAATTATCCAACATTTAAAGGGTTCTTACTGAATAGCTACTGCACACTCCCATCCAACAAATAAGGAATTTATCTTCAACATTCTCCACTTAATGTCCCATCCCAGGAGAACTGAATTCCATTCTAATTATTGCATCACCTCTCATCAGTAGCTCAGGGTCTTCCATATCGACCTGTTTACTGAGAAATTATTCAAATCTCCAGATCTCAAACAGCTTAATTACATAGATATTCGAATTTCAGTGCTAAAACATTCCGTTCAAAGACAAGACGTCCACTTAATAATCGCGTCGCCATCCTAAATTAAAAATTAATTACAAAATCTTCACTATTATTGCCGGGATAACCTTCTGTAATAAATTATTTGTCCGCCTTTCCAGTACCGCTATCCAATTGGTGAGTCGAATTTTTGTCCCTTTGTAAACGTGTTAGGTGACAATTTTTGAAATTCCATTTGAAATTCCGTGTTGTTGTAGATTTATTTTAATGATTCAACTCAGTGGATTAGCACTGCTCCAAATTGGAGCGGAATAGTATCACACATCCCGATTTAACGCCTCACAAATCACTTCAAGTTAATTTTCAACACTCGCCTGCGCCTCTGATCCAACAGAAATTTTTCTGTTCACTCCACCCTTGCCAATGGCATTGGAAAGGAAGCGTAGGGCCGTAGAAATAAAGGCATCAGGGGCGGTTTGACAACAACACATCTGGAAGGCGCTGCACTCTGTACTCATCCCCCAGTCGAAAAACGCCTCTCAATATATTCGTGTACAAGTGTGCACATCTCAGCAATGTGTCAATATGTCATTAATGTGCTTTTGCAGTGCGGCAGCATGGATGGATTTGATATCTCAAAAATAGGGATTTAGATTCAACGATTGTTCGAGTACATGTCTCCGAAGAATGCACCAGATGCATCTTCTTTTTTGACACGCGGCTGAGAAAGGCACTTGCTATTTATTTTCTGTTTCCTGTTGTTGTAGGCACCTACTTGCAATTGTTGGATTTTTCCTTTTGCACAGTTTGTGTGGAGTTGTGCGGAGATTTCTTCGGGTTGTTTCAATAGCAAAGGGTGCTCTGCGTTTCCTCTTGTCATTACGGAATGGTGCGAAGTAATAAACATGAGTGTAAATTCATAGATACACTTCTACACGGAAAGAATAAGATGGAATGGAATTTCTGTATCTGAAGTACGGAAAAGATATTAAAACTACGACAATGGAGTGGCACATTAAGACGCTTTGAGAGACGTAAGACCCTTTCTGGAATATGACTTTTTCTTAAACGTACGAGTACCTGCATTGCAAGTTATGCCGCCTCAAATTAAATATTTATATCCTCATAAGATAGACACATGCAGTTGTAACTCTTACCGTGAAATATGTAGGTACTGTAGGATTTATTAAAACTAGATCTGGTGAAATTAAATACGTTTCACAGAATTTTTTTATGAGAAAAACTTAGATTGCTCTGTACTTTTAATTTGAGAAAAAAGCTAATAACTTTTAAATTTAAAAATTGTAGACATTGTTGAGCATTAGTGTGTACAACCAACGTTATGCAGTTATTTGATAATTGAAAAGAAGAATTAGTAGCAACTTAGCAAAAAGAGAACATATTTCTGACAAGCACATTATCTACAAATAAACCGATCGCAACAATCAAAAGTAACCAACTAACTGTTACTTACTCAATTTCGATTAGCGCAATTTGGCTTCTCCGAGTACATTCTATTTCAATTCTGCAAGGAATAGTAGTGTTGTTCCAACACTGAGTGGATATAGGAGCAACTGCTCCGGAGAATTATCGGTAAAACCACTAGTGTTAGAAAATTATATCTTGATTTGAATTTTAACGCAATTGTAAGACATAGGCCTTACACTTCTCTAAATTGGGCTTGGACGGCAAATAACTAGTATTGGCCTCATAGAAGCCTTTGCAGCCGAACACTTCACGTCTTCTCGTGGCGTCATCTGGGAGTCTCTCCGGGGATTACGAAGTAGAGAAGACAAATGATGTGTCTCCTGTGCCATATAACAGGACAAGTGACGGTTGTCATAAAAAATGTTCTTGCTCAGAAACGGAAACAAACGTCTTGGATGCGGGAGGATATATTGGTGACCACTTTTGGCTAACGACCGGATTCTGGAGCATGAAGACCCTCCTCGACTATAGAGAAGAAAGTTCTCAGAACGCCAGATTGCTCCAAATGGAGAGGGAGTTCACGCAATACAAGTTGGACGTCTTGGTACTGAGTGAAATAAGATGGAGGGACGCTGGAGAATACCATTTATCAACCGGGAGCAGTATACTACGTTACTCTGTGAAACCAAATAGGAGCGTGGTTTAGTCCTGTGTAGGGCTTATGAAGAGCTCCATATCGTGGAAACCCTATAATGACTTCATATTAACGGTGAGATCCAGAGTACCATCACGAAAGCACAGTTTTTATGATCAATTAGGTGACGCCTACAATTTAACCTAATGGTTAAATTACTCCTGATAGTAATGGTAGACCTCAATGCCTCTTCATGGCTTCATGACATCTTGTTAAAAATGTGGCCGATTCCCTTTTACCAGAAGATGGAAGGAGCACTTCGCGATGGTACTTAACCACACAGATGACAGCGCGAGAGTCCCGAACCAAAATGAAACATCTGAAGTAGCCAATTCACATATTCGTACTGGATCCCCTACCAATATAGACAATGGAACAGCGACAAAGGCCCTCAAGGCGAACAAAGCGGTAGACATTAATGGAATTCCCGCGAAATTTTTCCAAGCTTTACAAAAATTGTTAGGGGATATGCGTTCTGCCGACAGTGGCCAAAATAATATCGAAGATAATTCTGGATAGGATAAAAGATCATTTAGACACAACTCTCGGATCATCCTGCACCGATCATATAAACACCTTGCGGATTACCGTAGAGCAATGCGTCGGACATAGGTTTCTGCTCTACACCATTTTATCGATTTCGAATAGGCCTTTGATAATTTTGGTAGGGGTTAACGCCCCAATTTATTTCGATTAATACAAGCTTAGCGTGAACCGGGAGTTTATATGGAAAACCTTGCGCAGGAGGGGTATTCCTGCTAAAATCGCTGCTATTATACGAGTAAAAGCTACGTACGAAGGTGCAAAATGTCGCTTTCTATACAACGGTAAGTTATCAGAAGTCTTTAAAGTCACAAGCTGAATTCGTCGTTGTTGTTTTTTATTACCCCTTTTTTTCCTGGAAATAATAAGCGATGTTACCCGTGCAGAACCGTCAGAGGAAAGCAGAGGCGTTCAATGGACAATGAAATTTTACCTGAAACATGAGTGGGGCTAAAAATAACTCACTATTAACGGCGCCACCGAACTCGATGTTAGTAGCAGAATCGGGAAAATGGAAAAGCAATGTTTAAAGCACTAATCCTAAGCTGAGATTTTTTTCGCTCCAATTTCGAGTCAGTACTGCTGTATGGGGGCAGTACCGAATTTCAAAGGCACAGCTACATATTAGAATTGGGTAGAAGTCAATCGTATAAGCTAAATACAAATCCCGTTTGTGCCATTGTTTACTGTTTCTGCTGAGTACTTTGCATTTTATGAGTAATAAATAGGTCCTGGGCGACTTTAACACTGACTTACTTTGATCTGATAACCGAACCTGCCAAGAGAAGAGACCCGGTTGCATCAATAGTGCTAATTAAATGAAGAAATATTATCCAACAAGCTATAGTCTTTGCAGCAGACCTAGAATTATTGACCGGGCAATCGTCGCATATGAAACTGTTTTCCTACCCTTTGGTGAAACACTCTTCAAGTTAATATCTGGATCCATGTAAAATATCCAAATATCGCATTCTGCTAGCCCGCAGCATTTCTATTTGAAGATCTTCTAGCAACGCGTTCAGCACCATATGAAGTGTGTTAATCAAATGTAGTAGTAGATCAAACTGAAAAAGTAAAAACATTTCAGGCAATTTGTGGCTAACTGCATGACAAATGTGTGTTTACAAAAGGTGCCCGAATCAAAATTTTTTTTGCAATAAGTTTTAGAGAAAACGGACGCCCAGAATGGCTGTTGAGTTGGATACAAAACCGTTTGAGACCCTTATTCTGAGACAATTAAGAAAAAATTGTTTAACAAAAACTTAAAGAAATTTACCCAAGATTGAAATCTCCACTTAGTAGTAACGATGTAGTCTTAACCCCAACCAGCTTCACGACCATGTCCTTAGTGCGAAAGCCATTGCAGTTTCTTAGTTTTTGACTGCTGCAGCAAAATCTTGGTAGTAAAACTGCTTAACTTTGAATACTGGGAGTGAGTTCGGTCCAATATGACAAACTCAGATCGCTGGCTATATATATAGATAGAAAATTTGGAAACATCTAAGAGCACAGATGCGATTTTTCTACTCCTATATTGTCTGTATTGATATAAGGATGAAGGAGTTATCTTGAAATGTTAGTGATTATAGTCATATCTCGACTTCATTGTCTGAGTTGAACTAGTATCCAGCAGATGGAGAGCGTTAGATGGGGTGGTGGGGAGGTTTGCAGTATAGAATTGCTAAGCCATTCAATGATTTACTGAGAAGAGTGTTTGAACCTGCAGTCCCTTTGCTTGAATGCAAACAATCTTAGCTTTAGCGACTAATCTCTGCTGTGATGTCAATTGTTTGATGTGGTCATTCTGCTGGGGATCAACAGAGCGAGTGCCGGAAGCTTTCTTTCTTGTATCAGTTTCGTATCACTCCCATGGATTAGTTTTTCTTTATTGCCATTTGTTTCAGTTTCGTTAGTTTCAATACCCTCTTAGCTGATACGAGTAGCTCTTCAAAATATGACTCTTCCAAAACAATTCAAATATTTCTGTTTCCCGAGCCAAGTAGCCAAAAGCAGCAGATGGGTTTCAATCAGATCAGCTGAACCTCTTCGGGAATCTTTCTATACTTTCAACCCAATCCACGTGTCGAAGAAAAAGTCATATAATTCATCAGATTTGAAATAGCTAACAACTCCGGCTCCTAAATTGGCAGAGATTTATGATAGTATTATTTGTTGGTTGAGGACTCCAAATTGTAGGCCTTGGCCGCAGTTGAAAATGTCTTGGGTATTTGAATATCACTTTGAGTTAAATTATTCGTTTGGTTACCTCCATAGTTGTTAACAAATTAATCGAGTCGAGATAAATTTTTTTTTACCATTTAGTTCACAGACGCACGCGTTCATCAGTGTTTATCACACGCATAAGGACCAAATTGGTTACTGATGTCGAAATAATCTCCAATACCTTTAATAAACTTTGTTGGTAAACCATCAGCGCTACCTGCATGGTCGGGTTTTAGTTTAAAAATTGCTACCAGCACTTGGCTTTAGTTCGGTGGAGGGATCCGTACATAATTATTGATGTAGTACATAACATATCCAAATATCATCTAATACGAGAGAAACTGATGATGGAGAATTCACGCTGCTCCATCAAGGTCGGTAAAGGACTCACCTAGACATTTGATGTCAAAAAAAGGATTTATGCAAGACGATGCGCTCCCATGCGATGTCTTTAACATCATTCCTGAAAGAATAGTGCAAAACTCACACACAAGACGCACAATCTTTCAAAAGTCCGTCCAATTACTCTCATACGCCGATGATATTGCCATAATCGGAAGAAAACAGCGTCATGTGTATAGAGCTTCCGCGAGTATTGCGAAGGAAGGGGCGAAGAATATGCTATCAAAAACTAAGGACAGCCAACACCGGCATCTAGGACAGAACTTCACCTTCCACAGATATAAATTAGAGGTATTTAAGGGCTTTGACAAAAACACCAGCACTGAGATCAAACAAAGAATAACCCTTGCCAATCGCTGTTTCTTGGGGCTAAGAAGGCAATTGACTAGCAGAGAGCTTTGCTCTCTGGAATAACAAAACTGACCATATATAAAACCTTAATAATCCCAGTCCTGTCCTATGGCGCAGAGGCATGGACTTTATCAAAGATGGATGAGGGTGCTTTTGGCTGTTGGCAACCAAGTTACTCGTAGTGTGCGAAATTGGAGGTAGCTAAGATCAAGTTGGCTGGAGACGCTTGTTGACTATAGCGTCACCTTAAATAAGTAAATATGGTTATGTTGCATCCTGTGAACAATGCTTTGCACCAGAGAAAGTATTCGTACGCCATTGTAAGTCTTAATACATCTACATACAAACAGTACGTAATCCTACAATACATGAATAGAGGGCGATTAATGCGGTTTTTACTGCCAATCTTAACGAAGATCAATTCTAATCATCATGTATCCTATCTAGGAATATTCACGTGACATAACAATATCACTGAATGAATTATATCTTGTACCTTTTATATAGTCAAGAAAACGAGTTCATTTTTAGAGAAGTTAGTAGAAGAGCCACAATCTTTGTCGAATTGCTCAACTTTCTTAGGATGTTCTGTGTATAATCAGTTAGAAAACTTCCCGGTATATTGCTAAATCATAAAGCATATATTCTGGTAGGTAGTTTTAAGCCCTCGAGTTTGAAGTTTTAATTCTAATGACCAAAATAGCGGTGAGAATACTCCCTCCAAATTAATCTTGTGTATAAACAAGGCCATAACTCAACGTGGGTTATTCCATGTTATACCCGAACATTTTTTCAGTCTAATAGCTTCATAGCAACATCATATCATGCTCGTAACATGATTTAATATTTTTGATGGACCTGTCTTCTAGGGTGCTTCGAATTAAGTGTCGGAAACGAATTCTTAAAATATTTTGATATGCTTATTTGCAAGCAACAAACGGGATAGCTTTGAACTCACAACTAGTACTCCTTTTTTTCAAATTCTTCCAAATCCTTTCTTTTTGTATGTGGATTTACAATCAAAAAAGTGTTAGATCTTTTCTTCTCAAGATATGGCATTAAAAAAAAAGAAATTGACATTGATTACTCGAACTACTTAATTTATTACACCGCAGACAGTTGCCAGCGATATTGGCATCCAGTTCGTAGCTAAAAAGTTATAAAAAATCTTTGCAAAGCCGACATAGTCCTGTTTCTGTTCGTTTGGGTTTGAAGAAATGGTCATATTCGTCGAAGATTTTATCCCGTAATTTTTTGATTTTATTATCACAGCGCGTTTTCACTCGTGTTTGTAGAACTAGCCATATAATACGACCATATAATACGGCGACATGACACAAGTTTTCAATGAAAAATTACTTATTAATTTGTTTCTTGTAATTGTAAGCGCATGATTGAGCTGTTAGTACGAGTATGTGCAAATGCTTACGTAAAACCTTCGTACTAATAAATATTATTTGCGATATCACTAATAACTGTCTAATTGTTTTAGGAATAAATTTAATTTGTATTTAAATTTATTTTCTGATATTTTTTTAACATATTGTATAAGCAGATGGCTATTTACTGGTTTTACCTTATTTTTTATAAAGCCACGTTTGCACTTGAATTTTTTATTTGGTCTGAGTCATTGGGATATTGTTAAATGTTTCAAAAAATGTTTATTCCGAATTTTAATCAAAGCTTTTATTAAGCGCTAGGTTACAAATTGAATTTTACCTTATTCTGCTTAAGCTATATGATAAAATATCCTAAGACACAATGAATTCATTATTGAAATATATAAAATAATATTCAAAGAAAATTCTTACGTTCAGTGTTTAAAAGCAAATTTAACAATTTTAACAAATTAGTATGAAAAGTTCGAACGTCTTGAGAGTCAAATGGAAAAGAAAAATTAAAGTTAAAGCTACTAAAGAATTAGGCCAATTCAAACTTGTCGAAAGTTGACATCCTCTAGGAAAGAATAAAATCGGTAATGCCAGATCTTTCAACACTCCCCCCTGGTATGATGGAACGTTGGTCGGTCTTACCACTCTCATCAGAGCTGGCTATATCTAAAACTGCTAGCTTGGAAACAGACCTTGTATAAACTCCGGTTTTCGTTTATACAACAGCGTTTCTTATGTTTCCATCTCGGCCCAGGTTGACTTCCAAAACACGACTTTTAGGCCAGAAATTTTTGGCGTTGCTCTCATCTACAATAATAACAACATCGTTGATAGAAATCGGCTTAATAGACTGGAACCACTTCGTCCTTTTTGTAAGGTTCGGCAGGTACTCGCGAATCCACCTTCGCCAAAATAAATTACTGAATTGTTCAGCAACCTTCCAATTACGCTTCGAAATAGTACCTTCATCATGGTAATGTCCCAAAGGTTTCAACCTATCCGATGAACCCAGTAAAAAATGGTTGGGAGTTTGAGCTTCTTCGTCCTCTGCACTAACTGGAATGTACGTCAACGGACGGCAGTTTATGATGCTTTCAACCTCTGCCATCATCGTCAAAAGAAGTTCATCACTCGGATTTCTGGTAGGAGTAATTTGTGCCAGAGTTGATTTTACCGAGCGAACTAATCGCTCCCAGCTTCCACCCATATGAGTAGCTCCTGGAGGAATAAATGAACATTTGAGCTTACCTTCATCTATACCTTCAACCAGTTTCTTACCTTCTATATTTTGTATCTCTGTGAGCAATTCCCGACTTGCACCCCGAAAATTTGTACCGTTATCGGTGTATATATGTATCGGCATTCCTCTTCTTGCGATGAAGCGCTGTAGTGCAAGAATGCAAGAGCTCGTTGAAAGCGAGTGTGCGAATTCCACATGGATTGCTCTTACTGTCAAACAAGTTATCAGCACTCCCCATCTTTTTTCCCTTCGTTGACCCACTGCTACAGACATTGGACCAAAGCAGCCCACCCCGATGTATGAGAAAGACTTTGTGAAAGATTTAAGCCTAGCTGCAGGTAGTTCTCCCATTAATGGGATCGCTGGCTTGGCTGCTGTGTTTCGACATTGTTGGCAGCGATGCTGCAGTTTTCTAATCAATACACGCAAACCAGGGATATGAAAACGCTGGCGGACTTCATTGACCACAGTCTCGTTGTATTGGTGTCGAAATTTTCGATGATAATGGTCTAGAATTAAATTTGTGTCGAAATCCATTCCGAATATTGCGTCAATTCGTCCAGCAATCCTGAGAACTCCATATTGATCAAGATAAGGCGAAAGTTTGTTGACGTGTTGGTTTTAGGAAAGAGGACCTTTTTCTCTTCAGTCGCTGTTTTAAGGAGACGTATTTCTTCTGCAAAATATTCTCTCTCTGCCTGCCTCCACAAGTACCGCTCACCATTATCAATACAGGGCCAGGAAAGAAATTCACATTTGGACTTCCTGGCTAACTCGACAAACTGATATACTCTTGCCATGGTATAAAGCAATTTCTCTCATTTTGAAAATTTTTGAACATTTATTATACTTTGACTTACGGTTGTATGATGAAACTGCTCGACAACTTCAGTGTCTCAAGTTAAACTCACTCTTTGGCCAAAACTGTTCTGACTGCCACAAAAAATCGGTTCCTCTGTACCAGCGAAGAGAAATCGAAGTTCGTACGGACCTTCGTAGCCTCGTCTGCCACATTTAATTTCAATGGCACCCATTTCCACTTCAACGCTTCTGTCTTCTCGAGAATTTCACCGACTCTTACTGAAACAAGCTGCTGCAGTTTCTGGTGACCTTAGCCAGTGGATTACAGTCTTTGAAGCAGTCCAGTAAACTTGCCGAGTGAACTTGTTGGAATGGCTCTCCAAAATCTTAGAAGCTAGTTTGCAAACAAGGACTGCAGCTTCCAGGTCCATCCTCGGAATAGATATGTGACGTAGTGGACCGACTTTTGTTTTCGCAGCTGTTAACCGACATTCAGACTCCTCTCCGACTAAAACTCGTATGTAGGCTGCTGAAGCAAAGGCAGTCTCCCTTGCGTCGCAAAACATGTAAAGCTCGATTTCAACTGCATCAGAGAAGTTCAGCACTGTAACATACAGACGGGAAATTCGAATGTTGTTGATAAGTGGGAATATTTTTAGCCATTTACTCTACATTGAAAACTCTTCCTCTTTAATATTTTTATCCCAGTCGATACCAGATTTCCATATCAACTGAAGCAAGATTTTTAAATTTATCATAATTTGCAATTGCAATTTGCAATTAACCCTAACGATTCGTATACACTCATCAACAATCGAAGAACTTCTCTCTTCGTTGGTACTTTATTACGACATGCAACTTCTAAACTATAGTAATCCGATTGTTGAATTTGAAAAAGAGAGTGTCCTTCTCTGGGGAACACCATAGTCCAAGCACCTTTTCAGCACTTGGCATAGGTACGCATAAATCGCTATTAACACTATGACATCTTACGAGTAGTTTATCAATTACATTTTGTGAATTTGATATAAAATTGCGTATCTCAAATCCGCCCTGCCTATGTACATAGATGACGTCATTTGCCACCTGTGCAGCTTTCTCCTCATTATCAAAACCAGCGATAAAATCATCGACATAATGATTCCGTATTATGGCATCAGCAGCATCAGGAAATTGCAACATGAAGTCTTCTGCATTTTTATTCTTAATGTATTGTGCGCAGAATGGCGAGGATGTCGCACCGAAAGACATAACTTCAAGTACATACGTATCTACATCATTTGTTGTCATGTTTCGCCAGAGGAATCGCTGAGCTTCTTGCTCTTCTTTTTGTATGCGGACCTGGTCAAACATTTCTTTTATGTCCGCACACAGGCCAACTTTACGTTCTCGAAGATTTGATGTAATGTCTGGGCCAGTTAATAAAACTGAATTTAAGGAAGTTCCACCTACCTTTGAAGCCGAATTCGAATTTTACCCGGTTTGTTTGGATTGAAAACCGAGAAAATTGGTAAATACTATGTCTTCTCGCTATACACTGCATTCGGTTGTATTTTGCGCGTATAGTCGTCGATACGATTTGAAATCAAGAGTCGAAGGTTTGGTTCTCTTATCATTCTTTCTTCTAAGCACTGAAGTCGACGATAGACATTCAATTTATTGTCTGGTAGACTAATATTTTATGCTTTCCACAACAGTGGGATTTCAAACTTATTGCCAATTTCTTCGTTCGCTTCTTCATTCCTGCAATGGAAAAGTATAACTAACGTCATGTGCATTGGGACAATAGAGTCGATGTCAGCTGAATAGACGTATTACTAATCTGCTCCCGCGCAACAATTATTATAACTATATTCCGGCTACCTAATAAAGTTGTTATTCAAACTTATTGTACATTTTCTGGTGCCCATTGCTTTTTTGTTTCAAATCTGGCTTGATAACAGTGCGGGTTTGTTTTGCCGAATATTAAACACAACAAGAACTTTAGTCAAATTGTTTAATAAAAAAGACATTTTCAAACGGTTTTACATTCCATTTGCTTGATCGCTCTTAAAACGAAATGTCAACCAGATCCAAAAATCAAGTGTCAAAAGAGAGGAAAATGGTTAACTCTTCCGAGTTATTCAGCTCACCTGCCTGTACCAGTCAAACTAAGACGTATCTAACTCCAAGTCTTAACATTGGAAAACAGTCATCTCTGTCCGATAATTTGCAAAGCTTTGAAACAACGTTAACTACAAAATTTTCGCAGCTGATTTCAGAGATGGAGGCAAAAATTATCACACTTATTAGTGAGACTGCAGCAGCTCTTGATAACCGCCTGAAACAGTGTGAGTGCCAAATTGGTGAAATGAAAGAAGAAAACAAGAAATTAAGAGAAGAGCTTGCAGACTTCCAGCGGCGGCAGAGGCTTTGTGATGTTATTGTTAGAGGAATTCCTGATGCCAGCGACGAAAATGCAATTGATATTGCCAAAAAGATCGCCGCAAGCCTACAACACCAATGTTCTACATACATTGATGCTTTTCGTCTCGGATCGAACTCGAACAGTGAAAGAAATAAAAACAACAACATCACAAGCTCTCGCCCATTACTAATTCGTTTCTCTTCTCATGCTGAGCAACGAGCATTCCTTTCAGCATTTTACAAAAACAAAGGTCTTACACTTGCCCAACTGGAAAATGAAACCCACAACTCTAAGCCTAACATCTCCCGTCGCATTTACATAAATGAAAGCTTAACACCCTTGAATAGCTCTCTTTTGCGGTATGCCAATCAATTACGCAAAGAAAGCTTACTTTCATCAGTGAGAACGAGGAATGGTTATGTCTATGTAAAAAAGAGTAACGATGACACCGAAATGAGAATAACCACAATTACAAAACTAAAGTAAAAGCTTCTATATATTATAATTTACCAAATTTCTTTACATTGATGTCAACTTGAGCAGTATTATGAATTAAGTATTTTTGAATTTCGAATTTTTTTTTATTAAACTTGTTACATATTATATTTCTACCTATCTACCCAACTTTCTCTCTATCGCCCCATCCCCCTTCCATTCTTATTGCCTTCCCTTTCCCTTTCTGAATTTAATTTACTTTCCTTCTACTTCTCTTTTGTAGTTGTTGTTCTTGTTTTTGAATATAAATATTAAGTCAACATTGTTGTTATTGTTTTTGTTATTTGTGAAAATTTTAACCTAATACATACTTGCAATACATATAGTTCCAATTACTTGTCTTAATGTCTTAGGCTTAGTAAAATGTTTAATAATATGTCTTCCTCGTCTGGCGTAGTAAATGAAGTCGCAGTGCGATCTGTTATCAAAATCTTGACAAATGCTTACAAGGGCCTGAAAGTATGCTACCTTAATGCACGTAGTTTCAATTTATCTAAATTGGATTACGTTAAATATCTTTTGAATGGATCTAAAGTTGACATTATCTGCATCACTGAGACTTGTCTTTGGTCCGACGCGATTGACAAAGAAAAAAGTAGTGCAATAGATAAATTATATAATATTCCGGGGTATAATCTAATTCGCAATGATAGAGTTACTAATACAATAGGTGGGGGAGTTGCGATCTACTACAGCAACTCGCTTACTCATAAAATACTTCGGAAATCCGAGGAAGGAGCAATTGAATACCTGCTGTTAGAAGTTACAAATGGGATCACGAAGTGCCTTATTGGTGTAGCTTACAATCCGAACCGGTGTAACTCTTCAGAACCCTTTTTTTCTGCTCTGCACGAGTTCGCTGCACTTTATGAGCACATTATAGTTTGTGGTGATTTCAACGCTGATCTTTTAAAAGTTGATAGCAAAGCTTACGAGCTTTTGGATTCAGCTGCTGCTTCTGGGCTGTCAATAGTTAATTCTTACGCCACTCGTTTTTCTCCAAATGCTCCTCCAAGTCTGTTGGACGTCTTTATGGTCTCTGATCTATCCAATGTCTTACTTCAAGATCAGCTTTCCCTTGCAGGAATATCTGACCACGACCTAATTTTTTGTACTTATAATGTTGATTTGTCTTGTGCTTCTCGTCCTTCATCTTTCACCTTCAGAGATTATAGTTCCGTAGACAATAATGCCTTACAATTAGATGCAAGCTTACTCCCATGGGTTCACTGTTATTATGAGTCAACTATGAATGACAAGGTGAATCTTTTTCAATCCTTTACATTGGATCTTTTCAATAGACATATTCCCCTAAAAACAGTTCAAGTTCGTAATGAAAACTGCCCCTGGTTCACAAGTGAAGTTCGTAATGCTATTAGGGTTCGAAACAAACTTTATATAAAATGGAAACAGAGGCCATCTATTTCTTGCTGGGAAATATTTTGTCGAGCTCGTAATTACTCAACTTTTATTACACGAAGGGCCAAAAAACGCTATTTCTTTTCCAAACTGAACCCGGGTTTATCATCTAAAAAACTATGGAGTAACTTGCGTTCTATTGGCGTTGGAAAAAATTCAACGGTTGCTGCTATCATTCCTGATGTGAATGAACTTAATGATGCTTTTTTATCAGGATATATCAATAATCTTCGCTTTACGCCTGAAAATTCATTATTTGTTTCGTCGAGTTTTTACTTTGAAGCTGTTTCTGAAGTGGACGTAATTAATGTTATTCGTTCTGTAAAATCTAATGCTGTCGGTGAGGAGGGTGTACCCATTCGCTTTATTAAAATGATTTTGATCCATGTCATAAGCTCGCTCACACATATTATCAATTTTTCCATAGCTTCGTCTTCTTTTCCTGATAGTTGGAAATTGGCCAAAGTTATCCCTGTTCCTAAAAAACCTCAGCCATCGAATTTATCTGACTACCGCCCTATAAGTATTTTGTCATGTCTATCAAAACTGTTGGAAAAGATCCTCGCTATGCAAATATCGAGGTATTTGGAGCAACACAGTTTGCTTTCTCCAGTTCAATCAGGCTTTAGAGCGGGTCACAGCTGTTCTACCGCTATGATAAAAATTCTCGATGACATTAGAATTAGATACGATATGGATAACCTAACGGTGCTCTGTTTGCTTGATTTTTCCAAAGCCTTTGATAGAGTGAATCACAACGTACTGTGTCAGAAGCTGAGGTTATACTTTGGCTTCAGTGAACAGTCTGTGCGTCTCATAGGGAATTATTTGAGTAATCGTTACCAAAAGGTCATTTACGGAGGCAAATGTTCCGATTTTAGGGAGTTATTAACGGGTGTCCCGCAGGGCTCCATTCTGGGTCCATTACTATTTTGTCTGTATATCAATGACCTGCCTAAAGTGTGCTCAAATGTCTCCATTCACCTTTACGCTGACGATGCCCAAGTATACTTATCACGGCCACCCGGACTAGCTGAAGACCTCACTGTTAGAATGAACGAAGATCTATCTAGAATCTACACCTGGTCAACTTTAAACGGGCTGCATCTTAATCTAGAAAAATCGCAAGCAATTCTAATTTCGAAAAAATATTTTGAAACTGATGATTTTCCATCAATACTTTTAAACAATAAGCCCATTCCATTTGTCGAAAAAGTAACAAATCTTGGATTCAAAATTAATCGTTCTCTTTCTGCTAAAGACCATACTAACTATGTTGTTGGACGAATTTATGCTGGTCTACGAAAGCTTTGGATGTCTTCCAGTTTTACGCCAGTAGAAACAAAACTTAGAATTATTAAAACTCTTTTGCTCCCAATATTTGACTACTCTACTCTTGTGTACTGCAAACTTGATTCTCAATCCGAACATAAGTTACTTGTTGCTTTTAATGATGCTATAAGATATGTATTTGGATTACCGCGATACAATCACATCTCGCACTATCACAATCTTGTTTTGGGCTGTACGTTTAAGCAGTTTTTAAAAGTTAGATGCTGCCAATTTATGCACCGTCTCGTCAATAAAAAATCTCCAATGTACCTGTTTGAAAAACTTCAATTTCTCCAATCTACCAGGACCTTCAAATTAACTATGCCTTATTTTAACTACCTAAATTCTTCTCGTCTCTTCTTCATTTATGTTACCAGACTTTGGAATAGCCTTCCAACATCAACAAAACAAATCATTGGAACAAATAAATTCAAAACTACCGCTCTTCAATATCTGTAACAATTGCAACAACTATTCACCTCAATCCTCTTCCCTCTTTCCTCATTTATAATACCTTTCTTTCTTTCTATTCTTCCCAATTTTTATATTTTTTCTTTTTTCCCCCCTTTCGCTATCTCATTTCCCTTCTGTTTCTATCTTTTCAATTATAGTTTTAAGGTTTATATTTTAATGTTATATGCACTCCAAAAAAATGTAGTGTAAAAGACCAAGTCTTATTTGTACTTTCCTTAATTTATTAATAATAAATTGAATTGAATTGAATTGAATTGCTGCTTCATACAACCGTACAACCATGAACTAAATTGCGAAATGTCTACTACTGGAAGTGATTGTTTATAAATCGACCAATTAAGACGAATTGGGTTATTTAGATGCGCTGAGCAACCACTCATTACCATCGTTGCACAAATGTTCTCAACGTCTAGAGAGTATTTAATAAGTGAATCCAACCTATCCATTTTGGGTGCCAAATCACTTCTAATTTTCTAATTTTTTGCAGCAATAAATTTATAATGATTTGAGGTCGAACGAACATCACTTTCAGAGTGGAAATAATCCTACTTACTTGTCCAGGCTGTGTCAAACGACGGCGCACAGTTTCAAACGGATTTCCCTTAAGACTGGCACTAAGTCTTTCCAGGTTTTCTTCATCTGAAAATCCACAAGTTCACGTAATAAACAGAGCCCAATCTTCAGGGTCTCCGCTAAACTTTTGCAACTCTTTGGATGTCGATTGCCAAGCGGCTATTTGACGATGAGAATCATATCAGAAGTGGGTCGTGATTGTTTTCATGCAATGTAGAATTCCTTGGATTTTGCTGTACCTTGGTACCAAACCATGTGTTGTTCAACATGCTGGTGGTCTAGGCGTTTGCTTTTGCTGCATGCTTTGGGATTTCAGCCAGTTTTCAACACAATTTCTTGACGTAGTGGGCACTTCGTCTTCGACAATGTCGTCTTCATCATCAGATGTCATTTCTTGCAAAAGTTCGTAGTTCTTTGCTAGGTACTTCTCTTCTAGCGATTTTTCTTCTTCCAGCCGTTTTAGTTCAAGGGAAAGTCTTCTGCGTGATGAAGTTCTTGAATTGACCGAAGCCGCCTTTTGGGGTTTGGGATCCGAGCTCAATGTTTGCAGTGGAAAAGACGGTTGCAGGGGATTACGCGAAAGCAACAGGTTGTATACGGAGGCTGCAAATCACTTTGCTGATGAAGCAGAGGGAGCGCTGGGGGTGCGGACGTTTGCGATTCAGAGACCTTGCAAGCATTCGACGTAGTGGGGAACGCTGATTTGTCGTGTGATTAAATCACTTGCAATGTTTGATTGCGGAGGTGAACATTTTCACAAGTTTATTGAAAGTATAAGGCAAAAGAAAACTCAAATGGTACTTACCCTTTGTTAAGGTTGAAGGTTAGGCACGTGTGTCGATGCTCGAACTAATTTTCCTTGGGCGACGATCTTCAAGCTGGTGAATCGTCAGGCTTTTCCAGCGACAATTTCGGTGATCTCGTAAAGTTGATAAACAAAATTTTATTGTTGTTAAATGTTTCAGAAAATGTTTATCCCGAACTTCAATCAAAGCTTTTATTAAGCGCTAGGTTACAAATTGAATTTTACCTTATTCTGCTTAAGCTACGAGTATATGATAAAATTGCCTAAGAAACAATGAATTCATTATTGAAATGTATAGGGTCCGCCATCTAACTTTTCTTTTTCAACTAATGCTTATTTCGTGAATGGTAATACTTAGCTCATGTCTGACAGATAATTAGTTTTATTCTTCCGCTGAATGAATATGTTTGTGTATACGCTTGAACAACGCTGGGAACGTGGGTCTGCGATCGACTTAGAGAAGATGCTGATTTTGCCAAAAAAAATCATCTTTTCAGATGAAGCTCATTTTGATCTTGGCGGGTATGTAAACAAGCAAAATTGTCACATTTGGGGCACAGAAAACCCGCACGCATACATTGAAAAGCCGATACACCCAAAACGAGTCACTGTTTGGTGCGGATTTTGGTCCAGAGGCATAATTGGGCCATTTTTCTTCGAAAATGAGCAAGGAGTGTTGTGAATGTTGAACGAATTTTTGTTCACAAAAATTGAAGAGGAGGATATTGGCAACATTTGGTTTCAACAGGACGGCGCTACGTGCCACACAGCCGAAGCTACACTCGATGTTTTGCGCCCTGTTTTTGAAGATCGCATTATCAGCCGCAGAGCTGATTTCGTTTGGCCACCTCGGAGCTGCGATTTGATACCATTGGACTATTATTTGTGGGGTGCCGTAAAAGATAAGTGTTACGCCGACAAGCCAGAGACAATTGACGCTTTAAAGGACAATATTCGTGAAGCCATTGGTGAAATACAGTTGCACACAATCGATAATGTGCTTAAAAATAGGACCGATCGTGTAGGCTACTGCATGGCCAGCCGAGGCAGCCATTTGAATGAAATTATTTTCCATTATTAACCGGAAGGATTGTACTTTCAAATAAAAAAAGAAATTTGAGAAAATATTCAGTAGTTTTTTTTTTGTAGCATTTTCAAAAAAACAAAAATTGTTGGCTAACCCTATATAAAATAATATTCAAAGGAAACTCTTACGTTTAGTATTTAAAAGCAAATTTAACAATTTTAACAAATTAGTATGAACGTTACGAACGTCTTGAGACTTAAATGGAAAAGAAATATTAAAGTTAAGGCTGCCAGATCTGATCTCAAAATATAGAAGGCGATTATTAAATTATATTTAATTTTCTGTCACAGAACACGCACTGTGTTAAATCGATGATGATTTCGGCGATCAATTTTGATCACCATTTCGGAAATGACCTGGCCAGGAAACTTTGCCACTTTTGGGGCACGTTGTGCTGTCTTTTTGTAAATAAGGATATATAACATCAACAACGTCAAGCTCCGGCTATAATAACTAATTGATCATGGGTCGATAGTGCAACCTATTATCAGTGACTTACACACCCCCTTCGAGAGAGGAGTCTCGATATCCATTCTTAGTTGTGCCAAATGCGGTAATTTAGCAACTGCTGAGCAAGAAGTTGACTAGAAAATTTTCAACGTTTCGAACTGTTTCAAAACAATTTTCACCATTTTCGTAATGAATTGTAACAGTTTAAATAAAATGTAGTAGATTTTTCAGTTTTATTAATGGCGATGTTTTGACTTGACATCTTCTGAGAGGTGGCAAATTGACAGAGAATGCATACGTTTTTTTGTCCCATCAACTCTATATTCTAATTAATGTGCACAATTTTTGGATCTGATTACTATACTAAAAGCAAGAACGCATGTTCTTCGGGTTATTCGATTTATTACTTAATCCCTTTCTTAGGCGAAGGAAATCGTAATTGGCAAGTTTTCTGATGAGATGCCTTTGTCAGCTCAGGTGACAGCGGAGCTGAGGGAGAAACAATCTCTTGATTTTTATTGAAAAGGCACGTGCACTCGTATAAGGTATTATTACAATATTTTGTTTGGATTGAAGTACAGTTGACTCCACTAGCTATGAAATATGAAATCATTCAAACGCCCTCTTGCTTGCATGAATGGATGCACTGGACCCAATTTTCAATGATTTTCTTGTATAATTCGAGCGATATTGCAGCAATTTCACTTTGAATGTTCGCCTCCAAATTACCTAAAATTTCTGAGTTTTTAACATAGACCAGCAACTTAATTAAACCCCAAAGAAAAGAGTTTAAAAGTGCTAAACCGAGCGACCGGGCGCCCCAATTAAAACGGCCATTTCTATCACTAAAATTTCGACTTCAGTAAGTCGATTGTGGTACATGCTGTGTGACAAGTGGTTCCGATGCATTGAAACAACATACCCTATACACTATCTCAGACAAATTGATGAACTTAGGGCGATAGCAGTCTCCACTGACTGAAACCGGATCGCTGGCATCATCGCGGAAAAAGTACGATCCAATTACAACTCATGAAACCATATCAAGCAGTAAATTTGTTCGTGTACAATGGCTGCTATTTTAGAACATCTCCGGCTGTTCGTTTAACTAAATGCGGCAAGTTGGCTTGACAAAGCTATTTAGCCAAAATGTGCCTCTTTACTGATGATGATTTTTCAGTGAAAACGCGGATGTTCTTCCGTCTTCAATAGACCCCAATTAGCGAAAGTTCGACGAACACGATGATCATTTGGCTCCGGCTGTTCGTTTAACTAAATGCGGCAAGTTGGCTTGACATAGCTATTTAGCCAAAAATGTGTCTCTTTACTGATGATGATTTTTCAGTGAAAACCCGGATGGTCTTCCGTCTTCAATAGAGCCCAATTAGCGAAAGTTCGACGAGCACAGTAATCATTTGGCTTTAGCTCTTGGGTCAATACGATTTTATATTGACGTATAGTAAAATACGTCATAGGAACGTACAAGACATGTCCAGCCCTTGAGAACGACGCGGAATCGGTTGATTGCGGTCATGACTTACTGTCTCACCTACTGTAGAAATATTCTATTTATTTCTGACGTTTCACTGTCTTACTGGCATACCAACATTATAAAGTGAATAAGCCGATTTGAATAGCTCAGTAAAAGCGTAATTATTTGTATATGGGGACAATTACAATAGCTGATTATAACGCGTGTAATCTAGCCATAACAGACCGCGAATTTTGATAAAAATTTAATTTATGAGTACTGTGAAAATTGTAATGATATCTCTTCCCTGAATGCCTTGCCCTCGCTCGCATAAGGTTGCAAGTATACCGGTTTGCTTAGGTTATTCTAGTAAAAGTTTTGTCTCTGAAGCAATTACTCATTTACGTAAGCTTAGAGTACCTGTCAGTGCTGAAAATCTAGAAATTATCATACTTTTATTGACTGCTTACCGACCAAGAGGGTCAGAAGAAGAAAATATTTTCTTTTTGTTCTGTTCCATATGTGGTACATTAACAATATTATTTAGTATTAGATAGGAACAATTGACAGTCTTAAATAATTTAGGTTTTACATTACTTACACAAGTAATTAGCTTATAAACAAATTAAAATTGCAAAGAATTTTTTATTGGTAAAATTTACAAAAACCAAGTCTTTTCTTTGTTTAGACAAAGATTCACAAGACTCTTTTCACATGATATAAAGATTTTTCCTTTATAATCAGGAAACTTTCAGCGTTGTTATCTTAGGTTCAATAAAGGAACGTACTTAAATCCATCATGCCATTTATCGCGAGGAGGAAGGATTACGGCATGATATTCGACCCGTTTTGTTATTTAGCGATGGGTGATACGTAATATATAAGGACACTTTGCTATTTCTAATTTGAATTCTTAAGCTACAACGGTGTCGTTTCTGCTCTCCAAAACTTCTACATAAAACCAATAATTTATGACAATAACGTCAAATAGATGATAAAATATATTTACGAATATTTACTTGTCCTCATTTTTATTTTGTATTTTCCTAGGAATGTATCTAACAAGTCTACTCCTTTTACATGCTGATTGTGGACGCGAACTACTTGAATGTATTTTTTCTGTCTCTTGCATAACCTTCTGATTTTTTTAGTTGACTTTTGCCCTACAAAAGACGATGGCAAGACGACTGGCTAGTTGTCGTACCACATTACTGTTACAATTTCTATTCCACCTACATTGGCAACCCATTCCTCCGAGTGGCGCCATTACTTTTCCTTCAAATCATTCAGAGATGGGATTTAGCATTCTTTCCCAAAACGCCTTTATTTATAGTGTTTAGTGACTGTGACTTCTTTGTCCAAATTAGAAAACAATTCGAAAGAAGCATAGGAGTTATCAAAGGACAATCTGTATTGTTGTTTCCTGGGTATGGACCTTGCTTGACGAACTTCGATATTTACACTCGCACCCAAGTAAGGTTCATTAGAATGCCTTAGTTTTGGCTTATCTCCATTCTCGAGTATATTTAAAAGTCGTATGCTAACCCGCAATCGTCATGGCTGGAGTTACTATTTATAGCTCCATTATGTGGTTGACTCGGAAGATATTGTCGAAGAATATTGGGAGAATATTGTGCTTCTCTCCTAGGTATATTTTGGTATTTTTCAGGGGGTTTCCAAAAGAGGCCTTATTTTATGCAAGCGATCATGTCCTACAGAATCTGTTGGCGGTTGCGAAACTTTTTCAAACTGATTTATGGTCTTTGTCTGCATTGCTAAGGGTAAATCTAATTCGGCTTCCCAGTACATATGAATAGTAGGCAATGGAGAGAGTTTTGAACTGAATTTAGTCATTTCTTCTTATGGCGTATTGAATCTTCGTCAAAAAAGTGTAAGAAATATTGTAGTGGAGTATCAAGTTCTGTAATCGATAGCCCTAGATTTATATTTTCAGTAAACTAAGGACTTTGAGTTTGAATAGGTTTCTTTTTCCAGATGGAATTTGTTTCTTTTCTTTTGATGGCGGATGATATTTGAGCCCTTTTATTTGTGTATATAGAAGCAGATGAATACCCCGTTGGACGAATGTATGGTTTTACGTGAACTGACCGAAGTACTAGGCTGGGTATCTTGTCGTTTCACCTGTACATTTTCAGTGAAACTAGTGTCAACATTGTTATTGGTCGGCGTGTCATACCTGTTAGAAAACAAATCAATTTCTTCATATATCTGCTTCACGTTAAGCATTTGTGCTAAAGAAAAATATTGACTATCTACACTTCCCGAGGGTATGTCCAAAAATTGTTCAATTGTGACGTCAGACAAGCTTTCTACGGCATATTCTATAATGAAACCAAGATAACACGTATTGGAATAAGTGGACCAGTGCATGGTGTTCCATATAGGGAACGTTTAAAATAAACTGCTTTTCAAAACCTAAATGCAAATGAACCAACAAAAAATTAACTCACCTCTGCAAAACTAATTTTTGTTAAATTTTAAAATCGTGAAAACAACAAGTTTACGTCAGTGCCAAAATTTTTAGATAAATTACTTCATCTATTCATCATTACTGCCATCTAGCGAAGTTTGGTTCTACTATGTAATTGCTGTTTTCTTTAGGTTACTTCCGATATATAAGGGAATGCTCAGAATATTCTGTATTGAGCGCTGCGCCCAACAGCATTGTTGTTGGCACAATATGAAATGTAGGGTTAAGAACAGATGTCTATAGGATTTTATGTGACCATAAGTCTGTCAAGACTTAATTTCACGGTATGCTCATACATCCATGGGAGCAAAGCAAGTGTACGCCTTCCATCGCCTGATAGCTTCCTGAGTACCAATTCAGAACCGTGTTCGAGGCCGATTTAAAACCACTAACCGTTCTTAGTGTCACAGCACCCAGTACTTATTGGAACTCTACATTGTGTCTAAACCCATAGGGTGATTCTTCCTGCGAATATAGGTTTAAACAATAGCCACCATGACACTCCCACAAGGTGATCTACCTCAACAAGTCAGCCCGGACCGAGATCTGTGGGGATGTGATTCCCATAGTACCTTAATTTAAGTTCTGGCATGGACTACCGATAGTCCTGATGCCAAGAGGACCTATGACCGGCAGCTTGTAACTGGTCAAATGGTAGCAACCTTTAGAGGAGTTAAATTCAGAAAACCGTTACGATAAGACCAGCAATTGATGGGAGAAGCATTAGGCTAGGGCCCAGTGTTAAGAACTATAAGGTTCCTGTAGCAGACTCCCTGGCGAATTATGTAAAAAGGCGAACTGATTTTCAGATTATTGATTCAGAATATTCCATCTTGCCATAACCGCTAAATACGATGAGATAAAAGTATGCCCGGTGAATAGAATCTAAGCATCGTTTGCCTCATTCTCAAGAAGGTAGAATCTCTAAAGAAATCAGTAATCTTAAGATGACATACAATATACTATCTGGAAAACTATTCGAATGTCGAAAATCCTTAATCAACAATCTGATAAATGAAGCCATATATTCTTCAACATCATACGTGTTTGAAGGATTTTTTCTAAACTACAGGCCAATATCGGGGAACACGATTTCAAGAGTCTATATGGCTGTTGACTGACGCTAAAACAATAGCTCTGAGATTGTATCATCTTGGCCTTTATTGTCCTCAACCAACTATAAAACTTATTTACAACGGTCTTTTCAATTCCACGGTATCCCCTTTTTTTTTGTAAGAACTGGAGTGTTACAGTGGGAATGACTACACTTTTGATGCTAAAGCATGTGTTAAGTTTTTCGCGAAAAAAAATAGAGAGAGAGAGAGAGAGAAAGAAGTTTGGGCTCAGTGGTTATTTCGATGCATGGATGGCATTAAAAATTTAATGGGGAGAAGTTAGTGGAAGTAGGCTTGTTGTTGATTTCTAGTCAATTACTCATCTTACTTAATTTTTGTTAACTGAAAAAATTAATGTATTTCGTGCGCGGTTGGAATTCGAGCCTTCCGATTTGGAAACCAGCCGACTACCAATTGAGCCACGGCCCCACACGATTTTGGCTTGGAGCTAATTAAAGTTGTCGCGGTGGTGAACGTGCGACCAACCAACCGTTCGTTTAATAAAAAAATGCTAACTTTATTTCGATACAAGTTTATTCTATCGAATCAAAATTAAGACTACTTTTAATATCTAACTTATCCTACTCTACACTTTCCTCTCATCATATGGAATGTCTAACGAGTGCAAGGATTTCCGTTCCATCATCAGTTTGCAATTTGACCCGTGGGAAACGATTGCTCAATTCCGTCACACGCTTCATCTTACGACGACTTACCTTGGGTGGTAAAATACAATACCCCCAAGTTCATGTGTGAAGTCAAGGTTACTTCTCATCTGTCAGCTTGTGGAATTACCCTGCTGTCACTGTAGCAATACTCATTCTGTAGTAATACTCACATTTTGTATGGTTTCTTTTACAATTTCAAGAAACGGACCCTGCTTCTGACATTTCGTCACTTGTTTATTGGATCTTGGACGCATATTATCATATTTCGATTTTATGTTACCGTAATACGTTTACTTCTTTGAAATCTGGTCCCGTCATTATGCCATAGACCTCTGACACAAATGTTCCTATTCATCCATGTATCCCTCTTTCGCTGCACAGATGAAAATGCGCCTTACCCTCGTCTAAGGTTTAGTGCCTGGACATGATTTTTCCGCATTTAATAGCCTTTTTGTGACAGAGTGGAAAACGAACTGTAGCAGTATTCTAGAGACCGTTGCCTCACGGCTAGATGGCTCGATATCAATAATTTCTTGAAATGAATAAGGGCCACTTTTTAAGCATTGACAAGAGCCGGCTATTTTGTGTATAGACACATTTCATTCAAAATTCTCTTCCATAAGAATTTATTTGCGATTCCCATTATATTCTCCCTATTATATCACTAGAGGTCAACTCAAATATTGAAGTTCAAATTATTTGTGAAATTGAGCTTTAATCTTCTTTTTTCATATTCCCAGGGACTTCTTTTGTGAAATTTGAGGAAACCAGAAAGCAGCAGAATTCAATTCGACGCAGCCCAGTCTCAGCTAATAACTCTAATATAGTTTTCTCATTCGATATACTCATTCACCAACCTAATCCTCTTTTATCCACGGAAGTTTTCGCTCGCAGAGTAGAGTATTTCGAATTTTAACAAACACCCCACGAGAGTGTAATATTATAACTCAGTTACTAGTTTTCAACGTTTCTGTAGTTAGGAAGCAACCAGTAGCCAATTGACAAGATGCTAATATTTTTAAAGTACATTTACAAAAAGCCTTAAGGCGACAGCCGTCTGAGTATGCATTACTTATAAGCTTTGAATATCATAAGGCATAGATAAAGTTCGACTTCCTAGTATTAAAAATATAACTTCACTCACAGTTTTGTCTTTAACACTCATACAAAGCTGATCATAAAAACAAGAACTTCTGGAACTAACGATGGTTACAAGAGAGAGAACAAGGCATCCTTGATCCCATCCAATATAAATTTTCTCACAGTGCAGCAGCAACTGGATGGCTTCTAAGTAGCACCCAGAACAGCCTGTCATATATTCTCTGACTCCTGGTATTTTTAGACAGACATTCATGTTCTTACAATACAACACCACTTGACATTTTTCTAAATTTAAACTCGTCATTCCCGATAGCTGACTGCCTGGTCCTTGATCCATAGGAACCCCTGTTTCAAATGGTGGAGTGTCAACGATATTGCACGTCTCTTCCCAATCGGAGGCAACATTAGTGGCAATGTCTTCACTAAATTATCCACTGTGCAGTAATTAGCTAAGCCAACATCTTAAAGGAATAAAACAATTTAATTACCTAGTGCGCTTAGTGTTGTATATGGGATACGGGTGTCACATTTATAGTAATCAGGGTACTGGTGGTCTAGTTATGTCAACGCCACAGGCGACTGTTCATATTTTGAACGGTGTGTGGCAAACTGAGAACACATGACCGTAGTTGAAGTCAAATGCGGATTGCTCTTGAAAGTCTTATACTATAATCGTATCCATACCATCGTAAAACGGTCCTAGATACATTGCTTGCTTTGTGGGGCTTTGGTATTAATTTATTTTTATGTTGGTAATGAATGAAACCTTTGTTGCGGTAGCGGCGCTTAACACTGCGAAACTATAAGTGGCCTTCATAGTTTCCTTGAACCATGGTCGGGTCGATTTTTCATCGCAATTTCCATGGAAGTGATGGAAGTGAATGGCACCGAACAACGAGCGACTGTGAATCTGACGTTTCTTAGTAACACTTTGAAGAATCGTTTCTTTCTTCCACTCTGTGTTGGGAGTTGGTACATCTGAAGTGGTTGGACAATAAAATCTGTAGATTTAAAATGAAATGAAAGATATCCACTTTGGTTGTTTGGTCCACAGTCATTGCGAATTCGAATGCACTTAAGAGTATGTACGTATCATATAATACATTGGATTGCCCGGATGCCAGATTGCCATGTTGCTTATTCGGTTAGCCACAGGATGATATTGGGAAAGCAGACGCAAAGGGATATTGAATTCAATGACATCATTCTCTTCAATCTGATATTCCGAGGAGAACGAACGGCATATGGCAAAATGGAGTGGATTGGAAGGCAATGCTGAATTCAGTGTTCGAAAATTTCAAAATATATTCATTTATTCAAAAAACAAGGGCGAGTACTCAGTACCAAGTATCGAATACCGAGAACATATAATTTTCTCATTGGATCAAACACAATTGGGAAAGGGAATGTTGCTATTGAATACGGATGGATTCTAATATGAAAATGAGTTATGTACTTTGATGCGCTGCAGTTGTTGCGGACGTGTTGTGGAGGTTCTTATCATTTTTGAATTAAGTTAGATGATGAATTGAAATTGAGTATGCTTCAATGTTTCTATGGAGAGATTGGAAAATATTCCATTCAAAATTTCTATAACTAGGATAGAACTGAAAATCTTTAGGGATTTCAATTGACTTAACGCCCTAATTCTATTGATGATATGCTGATACCGAATTCATCACACATTGTGAGTTGATTAACCTTAGCGTACTCAAATGAATTCCAAATAGTGTCGCAAATCTGACCGTTGTACCAATTGGCTGATGATGACAAAGTGCCATTTTGTTATACCCTCACTATAATAGAATCTGAAATTAAAATGGAAGAAAACCTCAAGAGTGGTTGAGTGGTTAAAATCACATAATTTAGGTTGAAATGAAGTCCAGTTTTCCAGCGTAAGCGAAATATCTAGATTTCAATTTTCGCATATTCGGCTATTATCGAAGATGAGTGTAGGTATCATTTGCGGTTTCAAAGTCAATAAAGAGATGATGGAACTATTGAAAAGCAAGTTGAGCCGGATGGTCTCAGGAGGATGTTTTTTATTACTAAAAGTTAGCATTGGTTGCTCATTGACGCTTTCGATTGCGTCTATGCTTCTGGGGTCCCTGACTGGGATCATCAAGGTATTATATCGAATTTCCTTAGTTTTTCAAGATAGGGCCTTACTACTCAATTGTTTTCTTAGCCCATAGAAACTGAGGTGTTGTTGGCAGAATTCATCTCGAAATTATAGCTGTCGAATGCGATGGTCTGTCCAATTCGTCGATGTTGGGTGTCCCTACTTCTTGACAGCATACACTTGATTTTGCCCTCATTTACCTCTAAACCCAAGCCATTTTGGCAGCTTCCTGAGTTCTCCCATTTATGTTGATATAATCGCCGTACGCTAATAATTGCAAAGACTTTTGAAAGATTGT
This sequence comes from Volucella bombylans, assembly GCA_949129095.1. Classification (NCBI taxonomy): domain Eukaryota; kingdom Metazoa; phylum Arthropoda; class Insecta; order Diptera; family Syrphidae; genus Volucella; species Volucella bombylans. The sequence goes on along the minus strand of OX422140.1, from coordinate 197,866,331 downwards.
GCCTCCTGTGTTCAGTTGTGAGTGCCGAACATTTCCTTCAACTAGATGTTGTTTAAAGTCTTTTTTGACATCAAAGGTTTCGATTAAGTCGTTACCGACGTTGACGGAGCAGCGAGCGTTCTTTATCGTCATTCTGAACAGACGGGCGAGTTTGGCTAGCCAAAACTAGGTATGGCTCTATATAGCTCACCTGTAGAAATGCTGTCATATGCGGCGTTAAAATCGATTGTTGGTATAGATTTGGCTGTCTTAAGTTTTTTCAGAATCTGCCGGAGTGTGAAGATTTGGTTGATTGTGGATTTTCCTGGTTGAAAGCTGCATTATTATTGAGTAATCAGGCTGTTGGCGAAGGGTTTCACTCGTACACACAATATGTCAGATATGATCTTGTATCCTCTATAGTTGAAGGGGTCTCTTTTTTGTGGATCGGGCAAATGGTGCTGAGGTTCCATCCATCTGTCATCCACGCTTCTGACCAGATCTTGTAAATGCGTTGGTGCATGCTCTCTACAAAGTCATTTCTAGCAGCTTTGAATACCCCGGCCGGTATGCCGTCAGGTCCAGCTGATTTGTTGAATTTTAGCTAATTTATCTAATGCTATCCTTATTTCGTTGTGGTCAGTTGGACGAAAATTGTAGCTGTCATCGTCTAAGTTTAATGGCCCATTATGCGTATCGGGGGAATATTGGGCTTCCTCGCCGTTATACAGTCAGTAGAAGAAAATGTTCCATGTTTTCAGAATCGACTGTAACTCTACTAGAAGTTGTTCTGCTTCATCTTACAGGCTTCTGTATCCATCGTCTTGCATTGACACGTTCTCTTTACCTGTTGGTAAAACTTCCAAATGTTTTTCCTGGAGTACAACATCTGAATATCTTCGATTGCGCACTCCTCGTGCTCTTTTTTCTTCTTCTGGAGAAACCGATGTTCTCTCTATCTCTTCTGCTCGTAGAAATTACGAGCAGCTCTGGTCCTTCGTTGCAGGGCCGTTTTTTAGGCTTCTTGTTTAGTTGCATGGGCTTACCGACACTCTTCATCAAGCCATGGATTTTTTGGTGGTTGTCGGGTGAAACGCAGCACATCAATTTCGGCGTATCTGATGGCACGTTGGCAGCATTGTCACTGGTCTTCAGTCTTTGATGCTAGCGGCTTAGGAGTTTTCAGGATTTCAGGATACGCTTCCAGCGAAGATTCTAATGGTTTCTCGCAATTGCTGCTTTTCTACGTTATATCTTATCTCTTCTTGGATACTATTCATGGAAAATCTGCATTCGCACATTGTTTGAAACGAAGTGGTGGTCCGAGTAAGTGTTTGCTGCCCCGAACGTTCGTACTTCCAGAATACTGGAGGCGTGCCTTACGTCTATCGCAAAGTGATCGGTTGTCCTTTTGTGTAATATATATTGAGATGACGAAACCGTTTACTTTATATAGTTATATTTCGTCCCGCCGCAAAGTTGATAAGCCTAATTTCGTTGCCAGACGTGGTGTCGTGTAGGCTATACTTACCAACTGTCCTACCAAAGATGTACTCATTTCCTATCCTTCGGATATGGCACATATGTCTTGTCAAAGAGCTCGTAGAAACATTTTTTGGCGGCGTCCTCCTTGTATTCCGTAGGGGCATGGGCGCTTTTTAGGCTTATGTCAGGGAATTTCGCCTTGATGCAGATTGTCCTAAGATACTCTCTCACGTGTTGGAAGCTCAAAACTTTTTTCCTAAGTCTACCGCTATGGCAAATCCAATCCGCATCCGAATAAACGCTGTTACTTCCCCTATAGCAATCAGCATGGTATACTCGTATACATAGCAATTCCTGGATAGCGGTGCCTCTGCTAATTGTTCGGCTACACGTGGCCTGTTAAGGTTCCGAACATTCCACGTGCAGATCCGAAGGTCGTTGTCCTTTAAACGTTTGCAATTTTAGAACCCTACTGTTTTATGTTCATACTTAAGTTTAATTCTCACCTTGTCGTGTATCTTAAATTCTTTCGACACCTTCGAAAGTGGCAATTGAAACAGTAAGTTCAATGAAAACTGGCGTAAGTATCTCTCGATTAAGGTCAATCTGAAATTACTTTTATCTTATCTGAAAAATTGGAACCACTCTCGTATTTGCCTGATGATTATTTTTATCGATGTTTCTGGTAAACTTCGTACTGAGAAATTTCATTCGAACTTTTACCTATCTCACGATTCTTCCAGCGAATGAGTGAAGGGCATCCGAGAGACAGGCAACATTCCATTGGATGCGCGAAAACAATGATATGATTATCATGGCTTAAAAGTTGATTCGCCCCCTCCAAAAATCAGATCCGCTGATGATGATGACGCTCTCTGTCGATGTGGGTCATATTGTTCGACATTAAGCAGACGACTTCATTTCGCATATTTTTCTCTACAACAGTAACAACGACAAAATACGAGATACATGCAGATACAATGTAGTCATAACATGTAAGTGTATGTACCTAGAAAGCATCCAACGTCAGCATCCGGATGCAACGGGTGCAACATCGCGTGTGCATCTATCAAGCAAACAATAACAATCATCATTATGGCACGGGAACGACAGTTGCAACTAGAACCATGCCGAGAGCGGCGCGTCAGTGATGACGGAGGTAAAGGCGTTGCAGGCGGTCTCCCATGCGTCCAATCAATTTTTAAATCACTTGTTTACACTGTCGTTTGAGTGTTTCATTGAAGAGTCGGAATCAGAGTCGTCGACGGACGGCATTTGGTGCTATGTTGCGATGTAAACATTCGGGAAATAGTGGCTCCATATGGCTACAAGTGGTGGTCCTTAAAGCCGCCAGTGATTTCATCGAAAGAGCAGTAGCACTAAAGGCGGCACCGCAGCTCTTCAGCTGAATTGGAGTGGGAACTGGGAATAAAAAGACGATGACCTGCCTGAATAATGCCAAGCAAGTTGTGAGTAGCATTTTTCTGTTATGCTTGTTCCATGGCATTATGTCGCTCGAGAGGCTCGCGAAAGAGGATAACACAGCGACAACAATGGTGAATACAATAGCGCAACACAAACAGCGACATGCTGTTGTTTTGCTGGTAAAGGACTTAATTGCTTATTCGCTTTCTTTTGTACTCGGTCTGATGAATATTCGCACACCTACGAATACAAGTATGCCATACACCATACTTGTGCTCGAATACGAGCATAGAATAGAGTACTAGATACACGGAACACGGATGGTCCGTGTCGTCAGTACTTGTTGTCGACTACGATTCCAGTGGCTATGGCGGTGGTGATGCTAGAAAACGATGTATAATGGAGCTGCGGATTTTGCTGCCTTATCTTGTGCTCCACGAATGGATATTTTCTCCTGATGCAAATCCTTTTATTTCGGATACAGATTTTTTATGTTTTTTTTGTGATACTTCTACCGAAACCTCTGTACCACGTGCGACCGTCTATCATCACCCACTGTCAACAAGGTAACCATCGTGATCATCGTGTTGGGGTAGCTTATGTTGCGAGGTGGGAAATTAGGTGGCACCGGCTGTTGTAGCCGTGTTCTCGACAGTATGTCGGATGACTCGCAAAAGGTGGCAAATGAATTTGTTCCGCATTGTTGGAGTATGTATGTTTGAATGTGTTTACTGTTCTATGGTTAGCTGTTAATGAGGACATTCATTGTTATTGTTATTATTGCTCTTTGAGTTGTTTTCATTCCGTTCCTTGTTCAAGTTAAGGCTTTAGCATGGACTGGATGCCTTGTGCCGCATTTCCTTAATAATAAGGGTGGTTCAGTTAAACTGGGAATTAAAAAGTATTTTAACATTAAAATGATTTGAATTGCCATGTTTTGGGAACTTCCGTGAGTAAATGGTAAATGGTGGTAAGTCTAAGCGCACTTCAATCCAGTTAAGCTGTGGATAATTGCTTGGTTTATTGTGAATGGACAAAAGGTAATTATTTATTGTTCACTGCCTAGACTATCACGTTGGTAATTATATTATGAGTGTATAAAAGTTGTATTCCTCTGTAAAGAGTTTTAATTTTCGCACTACATCTACATTCTAATGGAAGGCTTTATGATATTTTTTCCATGTTGGTTTTACTAATACTCTACAATTTGCAAGTGGCCAAAATCAGACAAAGCAATAAAGCTTGATGTCATTTAACTATATCTGAAATTGATTGATAATACAATATAGTTAAATGCTGCATTTATTCTTCCAAGGTTGTTAAACTATTAGGTGGCAGTAACCATTTGGGTTAGACTCGAAAGTTCTTTTGGCTGGAGCTGTGATTTCCATTCGCTCAATATGACTCAACCATTTTAGACGTTGGATCCGTAGGCGTCTAGCAAGACCGATGTCACTGTATAACCCGTACAATTCGTGATTTAATCGCCCACCATTCCACGTCAATACAAACTGGACATCAAATGTAGTACCTATCTTCCTCTCGAAATGCCCAAGTGGTTCTTCATCCGCTTTCCTCAAGGGCCAAGCTTCTGCGGCATAGAGTTGGACCTGACTGATACGGGTCTTACTAGAGAGGGCTTTTTTACTCATTTGCCTCCTGAACGCAAAAAACCAGCGATTGCCATGAGTAATTCAGAGTCTGATTTTTGCGCTGATGTTGTTGCTGTTGGTAATTGCGCAGCCAAATTTAACGAAGGCGTTTACTGCTTTAACTACGTTACTTTTTACTTATAACTATCAATGGTGACATTAATTTAATTAAAATTAAATTAAAATTGGCTACATTTTTAACGCTTCCGCCTCAATACTCACGAAGGTCTGTAAGGTCTTCCAATCACATCAATGTCATCCGTGTACCTAAGTATCCGTGCGGATTTAAAAAGGTCGGGTTTCTTTTCTTGGCCAGTTGGTTTTGCAGGATGGTTTCTAGAATGATGTTAAAAAAGTCACATGACAGGGGGTTGCGTTGTCTAAAACGCTTTTGGACATCAAAAGTCTCGGCTAATTCATTAGAAACCTTGACAGAGCAGCGAGAATTCTCCATTGCCATCTTGCATAGATTGACACGTTTGGCAGGGATATCAAAATTAGCCATGGGTTTCTAATGACTCTATCATATGCCTCTTAGAACTCGACAAATATTGTAGGTGGTGATTGTCGAATTCTCGATTCTTTTTCAAGATCTCCCTTAGTGTGAATATTTATTTCATCGATGGTGGACTATCCTGGCATGAAACCGTACTGCTATTTACTTGTCAGGTTGCTCATGGTTTAGGCGCTCACATAAAACGGGAGAAAAAGAATTTATAGACGACGTCTTCGAGAGTTACTCCTCTATAGTTTGTGCAGTCAGAAGGGCCTCCTTTCTTATGGATTGGTATTACAGATGAACTGCTGCATGTTCCCAAAAAGGTCACTTTCAGCTGCAGTCCGTCTGAGATCCTCGCCAGATAATTAAAAGATTAGTTTGATATCATGGATACCAATGTTTCACAATCTCTCCGAGTCCAATAAATAAAGACCAATAAATATTGAAATATTGTTCTGGCTTATAAGATGTCGGGAAATCACCTCTTCCTTAAATCTCTTCCTGTAATTCACCTAAAAGATTAATTTTAGTTTTAGTGATTTTTTGCTTTCAGAACAGAGCACTTGGACAAGGAATAAATCTACTGTACTCCGGCAGACGACAATCAGCCTACAGGTTTTTTTCAGCCGATTGATGTCAGGAAGGTCGTTGACGTTTTAGAGTAGTCTAAAATTATTTGTTTTGTGTGTCACATAGTTGCGCTGATATGAGGGCCAACTGTCAATGGAATAACTTAATTAGGAAGTAGGCGGATAGTGGCAGGTACGGATAGTGGCAAGTCCTGCTCTAAAACTTGCCTTTCACGTTCGTCGACGATCTCATTTCTCCCGATTCCATTGTGAAGCTTCTCAGAGCGTCTTCGCTATCGTAACAGACTTAGATGTTAGGCCCCGCCGCCCGTTTCTAACAATATAATTCATTGGCATCAGAATTATGTACGATGTATGTCTCTGCCTTATAGATCCAGTAGACCTTCTTTGGTGATGAACTCAAAGTTTTGTCTATAGCAACGTCACTGTGCCAAAAACAGAAGCGACATATTTATTCTAACAAACTTTGCTATTCACTGTTCCCCAGGAATTCCATATACTCGTACATATAGGTCAATGGTAGGCTAGCATTAGCGATTCTCTATCGGCAGTATTTAATCCATAACCTTTGGAGCGTTATATGTTCGTGTTTTCATTAAAATATACCATTTATATCAGGCGACTTGATGTTATCAAACAACACAACATCATATCACTTAGCATACTTGTAGTTCAAGTGAAAAGAGTTCCTTGTGCTTTTCATACTGCACTTGTTTACGTCATAAAAAGTGTTCAGAGAGAAAATAAACGGACCAAACTACGACATTGTGTCATTCTTCATTCGTTTTATAGCTTCTGACGGCAAGAGCTAAATTTTGATAGAAAATCTGCTTATGTTTAGATACTGAGCTTGATACAATAGGATGCTCTCGGTTTCCAGATTTCTCGTCGTACATTGGATTGAAACTCCATATTCAATGAAGTTTTTTATTCAACACAGATTAATCCATGTAAATTTCATAAGCATATATAGTACGTAAATACTGAAAAAATTGTCCTGAGCTTTAGAAATGAAGTGGAAATTAATCATAACAAGTAGCAGATAGGAACGTGAGCCATACTTCACTTTAAAGTATATTAGAAAATCCTCTATCGCCGAGCCAGGATGCTTTTGCCTTTTGATTCGGTCGAGCTCTAGTGCAAATTACCGCGGTTCTCTAATATAAGCCGGGAACTCAAGTTTGTTTAACGCTTCCTTTCAGAACCAAATGCACTTTCTTAACCCACAGTTGACCATGCCTTTATGTTTAGAGTCTTGTCAACTATCAGCGCACTCAAATAAATTAATTTTTATCGAATTCTTAGCCGAATATGCAAGGCGCTAGTAATGTTAATTTTTAAACGTTGTGAAATATATCCCTAATTTAAAAAATAATGCAAATTACAAATTAGTTTTAGATGGCAATGGTACTCTTTGCCTTTCCATTCTATTATTAAATTCCAAAAAGGTTAGTCTCCTTTTTAAAAAAAATTAATACCAGAGAAATACCTCCACGGTAGATAGCAATCAAATTCTGACTACAAGGAATGCATTCTTCAATTTAAGCTCTATCAAGCTGCAATATGTTTGCGACAACTGCACCTCTGTCGTGCAAATTCTTTTAACCGACCCTTGCATAAATGGATTCTCGCTAAAAAGCTTTCACCTCGCTGCGCCGCAGGTTGACACTCCTGACCCTCCCCCTCCCCCTCCTCCACCATTCGCAATCCTAGTCAAACAAAGAATTCAAAAGAGTGTCACTATTAAAGCGTGGACAAAGGAATTTCCATCTACGTGCCGTCACAAAAAAATACCACTAAAAAGCAATAACTGGGATGGGCTTTCTATGTATATCGTGTAATTTACTTTATCCCTGAGAGCGAGTCAGCTTTGTCTTTTATATGAATATCCCAGGAATGAATTGAAATTAAATAAAATTTCTCGTAGCCAACCTATTTAAAAAGCCCCCAATTTGTGATACCATGAATGCCAGAAATAAATTCACCGTGTCTCACTTGTGGACACACATCGTTGATCTTTGCACCCGTGCAATGAACAACTAATCAGCGAATCAAATTTGCATGCGTGTGCATTTTACTCACTCAGGTTGAGAGCTAATTAATTTACAATCACCTAAATCGACTGACGGATGCAATCACTCATCGTCTCTGGATGTTTAATTTATGATGGGCAGAGGCACCCGGCTTGTGTAATGAAGTACGAAATGCAGCACTCTTGTGGTTGGAGCTACTTTGACTTTGACGAATGCAAATTCGTCAGTAATACTTGACTATTGCAGGCACAGACTTCAGCCTATGTCTAGATCTGAATCTGGAAGCATTCCATCCTAAACCTAAATTACCAGCCGACGATACGTAGACGACGGAGAAGGGAATTTTATCTCAACAAGTCTAATACTCGTAGGCCCGTGTATAGGGACTGTGCCGATATGGGATGAGCCTGTGTCATTGCTGTCACAAAGTGTGCACACATGAATTCTGTGTCGTTCCCTACAGTCATGTGTCTGTCTGTCGACGGACAGAAGATATTCCCTCGCTTGTCAGATGCAATTTAAACAAAAATATTTAACATTGTCTTAATAATAGATGCACGACGAGTGGTGGTTGCGGTTACATATTACCCGCGTCAAAAACATTACACTTTTCAAATTGAGATGCTGTACGGACACAGACACCGACATGGATACAGAACCGTGAAAGTATCCTAAGTAGGAAGAGTGTTCCTATCCAAGTGGATTGAAGATGAGTTGAAAACTACCAACACCTTGTGATGTATATAGGTGGCGAAGGTATTTTTAGATAGTATGATATGATAGGTGGTCGTATATGAACGACTATATTCGGAGATTGGTCCTAAAAGATGCTGGTAACAAATTTTCACCCCAAAAAGGTCGAGATCTAACGGTGAGGGTAATTGATTTGACTTATGCAAAATAAATTGTTTTGATATTAGAAGGCGACTTGTCTTGGGGCTGTATCAAAATGAGCGGAACTAAATGTTTAGTTTTGTTTTGATAACTTCTGAACCAAATGCATAGACACCACGAAAACAAAGGGTATGTGGCCATATATTACGCATCAATATTGTCAAGGAATAGCCGGTCGGAGTGGTATTAGGGTACACAGATAAAATGATGGTAAGCACATTCCTACGAATATATCTTGTAGGATTGATTAGATTCAACGTCTATTTTAGATGAAATTATATTGATACCATAGAAAGCATTTACAACTGACACCTAAATAAATGTATTTAGACGTGCTTTTGTCATTGTAGAGAAACTCTACACCACTTTACAGGTTAAATAGGTATTCACACTTATGGAGGAAGGAAAGGAGATGAAAAAAAAGGCACGAAATCTCGATTAGCTTCACGTTGGAGTTCAGGTAACTACTGACGACTAATGGAAATGTACAAAAGACCAAGAGGTTCACAATATTCAATCTAAGGGTTATTAAATAATTATTGACAGTCAATTATTGTGCTAGTGAAAACTTAAGGTCCAAGAAATCTTGCGTTTCAGCTTGTGAATGAATACATGAAGCTTGCTATCAAGACTAAGAGTCCATACCTTTTTATAAGAGCTCCTACCTCATTAATAGCACAACAATAAAATCGCCCTCGGTACCTTGAAAGAACTACTGCGAATAGAAGGTAATTTTGCCAAAGCAATTAACACTACCTTCTGTACAGTATCCAGGTTAGTTGACTTTTTAATAGAAGCCTTATCTTGCCCAGCTCGCGATTTCTTTACTAGATTTTTTTAAAAAGTACTTGGAATTTTTCTGATTGATCCACAGATCTAACTAGTTTTATTTTTTTATAATTTTAAGAGATAACGGTGAACTCTGCTGGTCGAAATCACAGAAGATCGGTGCACTGCTGGTCAATCATGGTCGCATATGATCAATATTTCTGTTCGACTGAGCTCGTGAAGGACTGCAATATCCAAACAAAAACAGAAACTCCAAACAGCCGTGACGATTTTACAGCCATAATTTCCAAACAGGAAGAATTGAGTGGGTATACCAACTCATTTAAATAATCTGGTCAAAGGAAAAATGATTTCAACCTGCTATACTTGATATGATATGCTTTTCTGGCATTAGGTGAAAACGCTTTGTCCACTCTGTCCACGATCTCTGTTCAGTTTTTGACCTGGAAATTCAACTGCTGATACGAGTACGTTTTGGAACATACTTTGAAATTTCAGTGATTTTAAGGCCTTTTATAGCAGCATAAAGGAGATAAAATGTATAATATGGCTAACTTGGATATTCGTGAGCTAAGTGTCTTCTGTGTACTACGTCTAATGTTCTTTTTCTATCATGCTCGGTACTATCATACGGTGCTCTACAAGCGCATCTTTGTTGGGGCAACGAACATACTTGCCGATTTAGGAGCTAATCTGCGACTTGTAATCTTTCTACTTAAAAATAGTCAGGCGGGTTGCCAGAGGTCTGCCACCGTCTGGTAGTCGATTGAAAAGAAGAAGAAGAACGACGCAAGAAACTCCAGCTGTGATCGGAGGCGAAAAAGATTAATGCCAGACTTCTTCGGAGGTTGGTTGGTAGAAAACTACTGCCCAAAGCTGGACAAAAGGCAAATAGTTTCTAGTACTACTTCTAAAGATAGCTAACCCTGAAAGGGTGCTCGAACACAACAAGAATCAGAACACTTGCTTCTCCAAGCAGAAAGATGTAATCTAGAAAACCTGACCTTTAGGTCATATAAAACTCTTGTGTCTGTCAGGATTCCTAAGTCGAAAATCTTCCTGGAAATCGAATTTTTTTGAATTCTGATGTGGGAGAAGGCCGTACACTCACAGAGGTAGTGCTCCATGGTGTTGTCATCACTCTTACAGCAAGCATCGCAGGATGTTGTGTCACTTAAATTGTATACTTAAGTACCCATTCATGACGCCAGTAAGCATCCTGTAGTTTTTCCTATTGATGGACAGCAGGAAAGCCGCTGACCTTTTAGAGATGTCGGAATCCATTAGTTTAGTCTTTCAGTAAACCAACTGTCGACCCCATTGTGATTGTAGTTTAGCATTCTCGAACAAGCTTGTGGGCTTAGTAAGGCGGCAAGCGCAGCTTGGCTGTCGCTACGGATGTAGATCCTTCATCTCCTCCGTTTTTTCACCAAATAGTTCACTGCAATCGGCGATTGTCGATTTCGTACTTTCGAAACAACAGGGAGTTCTGGTGTGGTTGGAGCAGACAGCATGTACATAAGATTACAGTCAAAAGACAGTCGACACGCAAGATCATTCAAACTTCAGCATATGTTGTACCAAAGACCACGTTTTTCTTTAAACGGAAAATGGCTTTGAGAACCCAGGAAGGGAGATCCATCAGAGGATTTAGAGTGAACCAGACATGCTACGGGAACCCTCCATGCTGCCGAGATAGACCATTGTTTGAAGTCTGGTATAGGCAGCAGTGACGTATTTTCCTTAAAGGTTGTTCCAACAATATACATATATTTATGCGCACGGCCGTGGTTATCAATCCCCACCGTACCCGACATATGTTTTAGGTAACTAATATCATGTAAGATGAGTGGATGCCTAGAATACAACAACAAGTCCAAGTACGCAAATACTTTAGTCTCCCCATTAAACGTTGGATGCCACCCATGGAGCGAAAAAGCCACTGTATCAAGTTCGTTAAAAAAGAAACCTTGCTGAAGGCTTTTCTACTCTGACAACGCCTTAGAGCTTTTCGATGTAACATGCTTAGTCCAAGAAAGTTTGTTATTCAAGATGATACACAACTATTATATTTAGTTTCGTTGGAGATGTTTTTAAGCACTGAATGAGTCAGACAAGGTTGCCTCTCCTTCTCGTAGATTGAACAACATCAGATTTGAGAGGATTCACTGAAAGCCCGTTTTTAGTGTACCAATCCTCGACCACGTTTAGGGTTGCCTGCGCCTCTGGAGATTTGATGAATCACACTTGAAGAAAAAATCTTTGGTATAATGAGTACTGAAATTTCGATGAATTTTTGCAACCACTGTCTTTTGGTTCTGATCTGATACCCAGTTTATATGACAGCTCAATGTTCATTGATCCAATCCGCATTGGTTCAATACACATAGAAATGGTGGCGTTTATATGAAATTATCCAAAACCAAATTCAAAATGAGCGAGAGAAAATTGAGAGAGTTTAACAAACAGCTGATTGAACTGATACTTGATACACTCTGACACTACATTCTTTGTCTTTTCAAATATTTCATTGCAATTAAACATTTTAAATACACAACTAATACCTGCCCGATGATGAAAGAATGATGAGAGCGGGAGAGAGTAAAATGTTTCAATGCGATTTGAAAATGTTTTTATGATATTTAAAAGCGATTACAAATTTTCAATGCGTTTTATAAACAGGAATGAACGAATGCGTGTTAAATATTTCAATGTGGTTTGAAGTGGTGTTTATATGAGTGTATTGAACCAATGCACAATGGTTCAATGCAAATTCAGATGTGATATAGACTGGGTATGACACAATAATTCCAGAACTATAGCTGCTGCGATTAAACAGTCGGCTTTTTTCAGTACCAGCTTTGACTTGAGTCGCAGACAGGAAAGGAATGTAGTTAGAATCTTCATGGATGTCTACAAAACTAGTCAAGAATACTGCACTAGTCTTTGGATGACTACAAATCTAGTTAATGTTAGCCTATTTTCTAAGTGGAGATATACGCGATACTAATGGGAATGAACTATGAGTATATACATACATAAACTATGAAGAACAAGTGAAGTGTGGGAAACACATACATACATATCTACATCGGCAGCAAGAGGTTTTACTCAACCACTTTCAAACGCAACTGGTCGAAGACTTTTAAAGCTAGAATTAATTTCATTCGGCTGTTGGAAACTAATTTATTATAAAGTAGAGTTAAATGTACATCTGCTCATAACTTGTTAATTTTTTTAAATTTCTAAGTAAATAGAAAGACTTTTCTTGGAAAATCAAATTCAGCAATCAAATCAAATCGAAGCTCAGTGAAGTACTGTCATTATCATTTCTTCAGAAAATTCCAAAAATATTCAATGTTCCCAACTAATTTTAATTTTACCTCAGCCTGACAAGTTCATTCATTTCTCTGCCACTATTCTATATAAAATCCTAATAACTCTCATATAAAATTCCTCCACACATATTTCATTTGCTCATTTTAATAGAACCAAACTGCCATCATATGTGTGATAAATAGTTTTTCTGCAATAAATGTCACAAAATGACACTTTCACGCATACTAAAATCATCCCATCGTATTCGCGCCAAACTCGTAAAACCTCTGATTGTCGAAATAAAAATAAATCTATTCCACCTTCTTACTCAATCCTAAATTCCAATGATCAACGCACAAGAATTCAATTACAATTTAACCCAGCATAAAGCTAATATCTATTACTATCACTCGATATATGTATTAGAAAATTAACATATCTATATAAAAACACATACATGCCATCGCAACACCGGCGACCACACTCTTACAGATTTTCTAATCAACTTTCAATTCTTCTGTCATTCTAGGTCATAAACAAAATCGTAAAAGTCAACCAAAAAAAGACATCGACCAGGTCCAGGTTCAGTGGGAACGTCCACAAAACCACGGACGCCCAACAACAGCATCAAAACAAAAAATCCATAAATTGCGGAACACACACAAAAATAAAGAACACCTAAAGGATACAAGGGCAACAGACTATACAAGCATATCAAGGCATTAAATATCAAGACTTCCACTCCCCCAAGGCAGACGACGAAGACGGGATACTCGTACACAGATCAAAATCTTAATATCATTCAACGTGGTGACATTAAAAATAACATAATCTCGTATCTCGACCGAATCTGGCGGTAGGAGTTGTAGTAAAAATCAACATCCGCAACATTTTCACCATTCACCACCACCCAACGGAAAGAACTCAAAGGCAACCAGAGAGACATTTCTGACAAGGCACCATAAATGTTTTCGAAATCATAACTTGAATGTGTGTTTGCTTGTGTAGTGTGATGTCTTTCCTTTGGAAAACTCTTACTTCGTCATCCGAGCAGCTGACACAACGACACAAGAACTCTTTCTTTCTTCAAGCCTATCAAAACAAATGTAATGCACAACCCTGCCTAGAGTGTGCTCCGGTTTCCAAAAACGGCCGCACCAAGCCTCAGACACTCCGCACCCCTTCTTGTGCCAATTATAAAGACTTATAAATAGTCATTCAAAAACGCTGCGGTTCAAGTAATAATATTTACGCGCAAATCAAACACTAGACCCAAAATGAAAGTATCCGTATATTGAAAAAAAATATATACAAATCGATAGGCAGCTTCCGTATAAGTACTCATCAATCGGTCCAGGCCCAGGACTAGGTCCAGGTCCACATTGTTCTGCAAGGGTGTGTACATACATATGTAGTTACATATGCCAAATAGTTATTCAATGTTTATTATGGTTGTGCTTTTAAAAAGATACTGAACTGTTGCTAGCCCCACGACTCCAGTAGGGTTGATTGCTCGACGGCCGTTTGTCATTTATTCAAAATAATAAACATCCCGAGCAGAAAGTAGTTACGCACAGGAAGGAGAGAGTAATAAAAATAAAGGGGCCAGCCAACGGAAGGGCTATACTAAACACTGAAACAGAAACAGCAACCTACAGTAGAAGTAGATACACAGAGGACGAAGAAGAAATAGCCAACCCTCTCTTTTAGTGGAGTGTGCGCCTGCAGTTGGCTACATACGAGCCAAACGACTACGAACGACTTCGAATGACTGCTGTGACAACGGCAACAGTGACGTGAGCGAGCAACAACAAATTATTTGAATTGCGGTGGTGGACGCACGGTTACAGGCACGACAAAGCTACTCGAACTGACGCTTGTCGGGTTGCCTTTCATTCCACCAACTGCCGGCATATTACTAGTGTTTTAGTTTCATCCCCAACAACATCATCGCATAGTGTTTTGCGCGTCTTCTTACTGTAGTCTCTTCCATATCAACAAGCAGAAGAAAAGAGAAATTATCCACCCCAACGGAAAGTATTGTATTTCTTCGTGGAAGCCAAGCAAAGAAAATCACCGCTAGCCCGATACGCGATTTTGATTAGGACGCACTCACTTACTCACCGGTAGTGCCCCAACAACCATTCTTCATACAAAATCTCGAAAACAAGCAGTAGAACGTATAGTGACTTTGTAGCAGTCTAACATTATATCGCGTAACAGTGGGAACGACTATCTAGATACTCCAGTGTTGGGAACAAGCACTCGAGAGCAACAAGACAAATTGTTGAACATTTTTCGGTAGCAGAAAATTTCAATCTATCGTCCGCCCGTTTCCAACTTGAGCAGAGAGATTACTCCGTATATTCGCCTCCAGTTTGCCTCCCATATCGGCTCCATCACTATAGCCATTCCGCAGTGTCTATCCAAAGTGTGTGCTACGTTATACTCGTACATTTGTACGTCCTCGTGTCTCCTCATTTGGAATATCATTCAAGAAAACTGCCAAATAAATACGTTACGCGTTGTGGCACTGTCTATCTGTCGGCTAAGACACAACGGTCACATTTGTATCTGTATCTCAATTTTATATTTGTAGTTTTTTTGATATATCGACATCCTTAATTCGAATGCACGGAGAAATTAATTGCGCATGAAAGTCGAGCTAATTAATATGTAACATATGAGAGCTCAAGTTCAAATTCAAAATCGACTGTACGGATAAAGATGCTCAGAAGTTTTGACATCCCAACGTGGTGTATTTTATCTTTCGGATTGTCATTGTCAATTGGATTGTCAGTCTGATTGCTAACGTGGTCATCATAACAAGTATAATCCCTGTTGTTTTTGGTTTGACAAACAAATTCGTGGTTCGTTGATCAAATTTTTTATTTTTTTTTTTTATAAATTTTAGTGCTTAAAGAAATTATCTTCTAAAGTAAAGTACCTACGTGTATGATATTCCTACAATCGCGTCGGTTAATATTTTTAATAGTCCGCAAATATTTGTTCGAGGACAGCCACTAAATGAGCGTTACTCGTACCATACAGTGTTGAGAGTGTGAAAAGTGGAAATTTAATTAGAATTGTGGTAAATATATCTAATTAGAAAGAAAATTAGAGAGGTAGAGAGAAATTCCGATTTGAAATTAGCAGGAAATTACTCTCAACAAGTGCTTTTTAGGAATTTGCTGAAAATGCTCAACACCAATATTGGCAAAATGACATGTTGGACAAGGATATCGACTTTTGGATTAATTTTAATGCTGATTTCCTATTGTGGTGAGTACTTTGAAATGTACATGTTTGCTATTGATTTTCAAAAATTGGCAATTGGTACCTAAGTACCGACTCCTTTGACCTATTGTAGATAGAGAATGAATCATATGAACACTTGACTTTTGAATGAAGTGAATATCAATCATTAACAATGAAAATTAGTTTAAATTTATCT
The DNA here is from genome assembly GCA_949129095.1 of Volucella bombylans. NCBI lineage: Eukaryota > Metazoa > Arthropoda > Insecta > Diptera > Syrphidae > Volucella > Volucella bombylans. Next base: position 197,850,213 of record OX422140.1, on the reverse strand, counting down.
TATACGAGTACTACCAAAGTCCTTTAGGAATTATTTAAAATGCTCTATCTTCTTGAAAGATTTTTAGAAGACAATCGTTAAAATAATACGAAAAATAACCCTGTATTATATAATATGTAGTTATTAGTGCTGTTCTCGAGTTTTAAGATAACAAAATTGTATATATGGAAAATACAAACATCATGAGAATAGCTCTGAACTTAAACTGAAGTTGGACAATTATGATGCCAATGCTCTAAAAACTATTTGAATAGCTCTAAAGGTAATTAGAGAAGATCTGGACAGGGGCACATGGTATTTGCTGAAATCATTGAAAATTAGAAGCTGAAATGAAGGCATTTTGAAGACAGAAATTCTTATAATCTTATCTTCTTCATCACCAAATTACTTTCCTGGTGCTCGTGAGGGATATCCTTGGCAAAAGTACCCGTAATTACTTTGGACGTTCCAGATTCAGATTGCGACAAATTAGTCTAACAATACGAGAATGTTTAATAAGTGACATTATAAATCCACAATTAACTAGAGTTCATTTTCATATAACAGTCCCGTTTGGTGGTTTCTAAGAGCTTACTGTACTTATAGAGTCTGGCTCCTAAAAATAGCGATTGTGGCATAACTTACGAGTAAATCCCATTTTATATTTCTAAACAGAATACTGAGTGGTAATATTGTACAAAATGTCTTCAACTTAGTGGTACTTCAAGGTTATGTTTTAGGTCTCATTCTCTTTTTTATCTATCATACATTAACTCTAATTTTGCACTTAATTTTAAAGGCGCAACAACGGCTTTTGCGGACGACGTAGGTTTCTCATATGGTTCGGACCGTCTCCCAGACCTTGTTTCCAAAATAAATGGGGACTTTCATCTTTTAAGAATCTGGATCCCTTCCACACTAAATCTTGAAGTTAATGTTACAAGAGTACCAAAAATTCTAACTTCCTACTTGCTATTGTAAATCTGGGTTATTCGTTGCCTGATCTGAAATGTTAATGAGTTTAAATACCTGGGGCTTATCATGGACTCGACAATGACATTTTCGTTTTAAAGTCCTTTTAATAAATACTTCGTTGCCATAGAATATCTTCTCTCTGACTATCTGGAATAAACTAATTCTTAAATTTTGATACTTAAAAGTAAATACGTATGTTATTTTTCGATTCTCTTTAATCGTGATTAAAAAATAATTTTTTTTAAAATTTTTGTAGGGTCAACCTACCCAAAATAAACTTTATTTTGAAATGTCTAAAATGAATATTGAAGTGGTGCATTTAAGTACTATTGACATGTTAATTTCTGATTTCTGAAGTAATACGAGGGCGGGTCAATAAGTCCGTGACTTTTGGAATAAAACACAGATTTTTTGATAAAAAAAAATTTTATTTTTCAACGTAGTCTCCCTTGAGCTCTATACACTTTGTCCAACGCTTCTCCAATTTTTTTATCCGTTCCTAAAAAAATGATTTGTCGAGGTCCTCAAAATAGGCCTTTGTTTGCGAGATGACTTCATCATTGGAGTCAAATCTTTTTCCACCAAGCCATTTCTTCAGGTTTGGGAACAAGAAGTAGTCGCTCGGAGCCAAATCTGGAGAATAGGGTGGATGAGGGAGCAATTCATAGCCCAATTCATGGATTTTTGCCATGGCAAGTGCACATGTGTGCACCCTTGCATTGTCTTGGTGGAAAAGAACTTTTTTCTTGGCCAAATGAGGTCGGTTTTTTTTTCAAATCGTCATTGAATCGGTCCAATAAGTTGGCATAATATACCCCATTGATTGTTCTTCTCTTTTGAAGGTAGTCAATGTGGATTATCCCGCGTGCATCCCAAAATATAGTCGCCATAACTTTATTGGCTGACAAACCCACCTTGGCCTTCTTTGGCGCCGATTAACCCTTAGAAACCCACTGTTTTGACTGTTGTTTGTCTCTGGTGTGTTGTGATGGATCCATGTTTCGTCCACGGTTACAAAACGGCGCAAAAACTCCTCCATATTGGGATTAAACAACGCCAAACCTTCCTGTGAAGTGAAGCACACGAAATTCACTTTTTTCCATTTTCTCCTCAAATTAGTCAACTGTCAACTGACAGATGCCTGTTGACAGGAGCAGTGTTGCTGTTTCAGTAAAGAGGTCAGAAATTCAAAAAGTCACGGACTTATTGACCCGCCCTTGTACTTAATTGATTTAAGGTATTTTTGAATAAATAATGAATAAATAATAAATATTAATAATAATAATTACGAAAAAAAAAATAAAAATAATGAGAATAGTTATGAATTATTCCTCAATCTCATAAACGTCGATTTGAAACTTATCTGAACTGTGTCAAGGCAGGTGACCGGGGAACCCAACAGGTTGAAGAAAACCCTTGAGTTGTCTCTTGTAGTACAGGCTTCTTCTTCTTCTAGATTTGTGTTCATTTATTTCATATCCTAGGGAATTGCTAGAGATAAGTTGTTCTTTTTCCGAGATTTGATATTTCATAATTTGAGCCTAAGAAGAGTTGATAGTGGCAGTTTTCAGCCGGTCTGTGTAATAAATACTATAGTTACTGTTATGGTGCTACAATCCGGATTGGTCTGGTCCCCAACCAATAAATCTGTCCATATTACGTGGTCTCTTGCCAACTGCCCTCAGTTGCGCACTGCAAATGACTTCATTTCCCTTATACTTTCCACCTAAGGTGAGATGTTTCGGGTACCAAACGAAGACCGGACCGTTAGCATTCATTCACTATACATGACTTAGCTACCTCAAAGAGATGATGTGCACAATCACTATTAAGTTGACGTCCTTGTACAGTTTGTAGCCCGTTAATGCCAACGGGTCGAAAAATCATTCGAGCCTTGCATTCAAAAAGACCAAATATATTTCTATCTTTCCTCGCTAGCGTTGGTTCTGCTGGGTGTTTCTATACAAGGTGTTATTATCAAATTTCTTTCTTATGTTAAAAGAACACTGATTACAAGGTGTAACTCTTTAAATTTTAATGAGGTATCATAATAGGGGTTAATCGAGTTAAAGAGTTAAAACTGTTTATTAAAATTTAATGTACGAATTTGCTGGTGTGTGTCCTTTTTGCTTAAAAGCATATGTTTTATTTGACCTCTTTTACAATATAAGGGAAGTGCGTATTGCAATTAAAATTTATAACTCTTTTGTTTTAAGATTACAGTTTCGACAAACGGATAATTTGGGGACTAGTCCACTGCGAATTCGGACATAAAAATGTTTGCATACTATTGCCTACTTCCACTTCAGAGACATTAAGCCCAGCTTTATATTATATATGCGATTCTATATTTACTGCTGAAAAGACGAAAATTTCAGTTTTACTTGTATTGATTTCTAAGCCGCACTTTTGGGTCTAGGCGAGAAAGTAACTAAAATCTCTTTGGATTTAGTTTCTTTTTTAGTTTCTTAGAGTTACCTAATATACAGAGACGAACAGACGAACCCAGGCCTTGCTCTGTAAAATGAGGTCTGTTGGCTACTAAGTTTCATAATAGATTAGAGAAGCTCTTTTTTCGTGGTGTGCCCTGATTGGCATGTTTTAAAGCTTAGGATATCCCTCAAATGGTTTTGTGTTAATAATTTCTTCGGTGAGATGCTAATTTATGAATTTAATTAAAAATTATGTTATCTTCTCTGCTATGAAGTTGCTGAAACAAACCCCAAATGGGCGATATTGAAATTAAAAGTTCAGATTTTCATATGAATAAGTGGTGGACGGTTAAAAGTATTCACACTGAACGATCCCTTTCGGTGACTTCTGTTCAAGATACAGCTATGTTGTAGTTTGTTTTTTTTTGGATCTCAGCAAAGATTCCATTTCATCCTGCAAGTTTAATTTGTTCTGATAACTAGAGTGTTTAGTTTGAAGTTAGGCGTTCTAGGTGACTGAGTGTTAGTGGCTTTTCCAATCATCATTGAAACTAAAATATCACTAGAAAGCCAATGGTTTCGTCACTTGGAGCAATCTGGCTGGACCAGATAGCTGTAAGTGGTTCAATTGGTGGCAACTTCTTTGCAAAGGAAAGTTGTCTCCAAAAGCTTTGTTATATACTGATTTCAGAGATTTAACCAGCCGATCCAGATGCAGAAGTAATCCACTTTTCTCAAGGAATATAGACATTAAACGCCTGGGTGTACATTGCGTCGAGCAGATAGGGCATTATCCTTGAGTTTTGAGCCGTCCATCGGTACACCGTGGTATTATCCGTGCTGGTGATGGCTGATGTGAGGCAGGTGTGCGCGAACGTATGGTCTCTCCAAGCATAGCTTCAATTCCATTTTTCGTGTTGAAGTTGCGATAAACAACGAGATTTTCGAATCTTTACCGAATATTCGGCATGCACAACTGCTTTCACAAGTCGTATCTTCTTTCCCATTGAGTTGTACTCAGTATAAGTAGCCAATCAATCCACAAACGTCGAGTATGTTATAGAACATGGCAACTGGTCATCGTTTAGAAGCTCGTTTTAGTAAAATGACTAATCATTTGGTTATTACACCCGCACCGTCTTTCGAACTGTTGTAATATTTTATGTCTGACTTATTTTGATCATCCAATATGGCATTGTCGTGGGGCATGTAGATAAAAGTATAACGGCCTTATATTTTGTACGGACGTAGGAAACGATGGTCTTATTTCCCATGAACCTAAAAACAGACCACTGGACTTACGTGATCTATTTTTCATCATTTCTTTTGGGATGCAAGCTTTATTAGCATATAACGTTCAACCAATATTCGATTTTTGCTGAAAAGATAATAGGTGATATCCAGTGAAGTGAAAAATTTGTCCATTGTAATATTAAGGCCGGATCCTTCGTAGTAACGAACCAACCATTTATTTAACTTATACCACACTTGCGTTTCACGTGGACCATTAACCGGTTTTCTGGTGTATAGTTCCCCTTTCAGAGAATAGAAAGTCTTTGAACCAATTGGCTGGCTTCGATGGTATGTATTGTGTGAATTCTGTTCCACCTATGTAGGGAAAGAACTGCTAGTCGATTGTTATGTTTTCTAATAGTCTATAGTTCTTACTAGGACTAAGATTCATTATATCCCCCAAATCTGGAATTGGGGCATCTTTGTCGTCTATCAACCGACACATTTGGGTCACGTAGTTATCAAACCCGATAAATCGATAAATGGCCCAAAACATATTGATGCTCAAGGTAGCGCGATATAATTGCTCAAATTTATTGACTCATATCTACCTTCCAGAGCTCTACTGAATGTTCATTATGCCGTTATCAATATTCCGAGAAAGCCATTGAGCTCCTGCAATGTAAGTGGCCTCCAAACTTTAGGCTCTCGCGTAGGATTATTCATGTTCATTGTAGTATAAAATTCTTATTCCGACAGCAATTCAGGTGATTGAAAAGAACCAGTTCTGCCTCGAAGAATGTTATGGCTTAGGGTTCTGGTTGCTTGATTTTGGTGACTCGCAAGTCATATGCCTAAGCCATATGCCTGAGCCATATACCTGAGCCATATGCCTACACCTCGTTATCTTTAACGCCATCTATGTATATCCGAGTACTAACCATCATGTTCTTTATGACTAGATGGAACATAATTATCATCATAATCAATACTGCAGATGGGTGCATCAGATTCACTGTACTTATCTAGCAAATTACGGTAATATTGTTTTTGTCATTCAAAAGACAGTCTGAAATATTATCAAATGTATTTTAATATTTCTTCAAAATCAAAGATTTGCACATATTTAGTCATGTTATTTATAGACTTAATACCAATGGTTTCCGCTCAGAATTATTCATATTTCCTGAATGAAACAAATAGCGTACCTATGAATGCTCAACCGTAGGGCACAATGTAATGAAATTGTCTTTCAAACACAGTGACACAAATATTCAGGCTGAAACACGTTCAAACGCGAAAAAGCTATACGATTCAGGATAATATAAATAAGAGTACCTGGGTGTACTTCGCATATAATTCAGTAATAGAGGTGAAAAATATATTTTATAAAATTAACGGATCGGATTTCTTTCAAATGGAGTACACCATTCGAAGCAGAATTAAATTATAAGAAGGTGCTGAAAATATCATTATGTGGTCCTATATATGGGCGCAATTATTCATTTTTTGGTTCAACAATAATATGGATACCCGGGTACACTCCTATTCGCACGAGGGTTGACATCAACTCTATTTTTGTTAACTGACGGTACCTATCTGCGTATAGTCTGAAAAATATGAATACGCCAAGACAAACCAAGCTAAGGACTACGGTGCAAATTTTATTAGTTTTCTTCTTCTACCTATCATCTCTCACAGAGTTTATAACAGAAATAAGTCAAATAACTCACAGTTTATCAAGAAGAAATGCTTGGCCTTAATGAATATCGATTGCATTCTAATTGGAAGAAGAAGGCATAAGAAACAATTCATTCCCACTTTTGCATAGCAATACTGAACCTCTCATTTCGTATCGATTCAAGCAATATATATTATAGCTATCGTCGCTAAGCTTATTACCGCTACTGGCTTACTTTTCACCACACGTCACTTTCACTAAAAGACAAATTGTATCCCTTTATTCTGCTAAGAATTTCAAGGATTACATGAGGAGGATTATCTCCTCTTCCTGCTTGTCCATGTAGCTTCTGCAAAAGTCGTTTGCAAAAACTTGAAGCCCTCTTGAATGCTTGTCTATAAGACCGAATCCAGTGATGATATCGCTGACATGTTTCTTATTTTGAAAGACCAAACTCTTAGAGCGATTTGCTTGGTCGCTAGACATACTGACCCAACATTCTATCTAAGATTTGTTCTTCTATTAGCATTCAGCTTTAGTGTTAGTTTGCACGTATCGATTGGTATACCGATGGTACCTTTTCTGCCAGTTCGTCTGCCCTACAATTCCCCGGAATATCTCTGTGGCCCGGCACCCAACATATGTGAATGTTGAACTGCTCTGCCATCTCCCTGAGAGATAATCGGCAGTCAATCGGCGGTTCTAGAATTTAGTGAAACTGAGTCCAGGGACTTGATAAAGGCCTGACTATCGCCAAAAGATGCGGATATTCCTTGCAGATATCACGTTTTTCTTCAGCCAGGACAGGACATCTATAATTGCCAAAATTTCCGCCTGGAAAACAGAGACTTGGCTAGAAGTAACTTAGTCTTAGTTGGTAGAAAACGTTGTTATTGCCATAGGCTACGGAATCCACCATTAAACAAATTCCACCATGGTGTCGCTTACATGAGTATTCCAAGTTAATGTCCTGATGAATATTATACTCAGATTTCTTGGAGGCTTAATGTACTCGATAGTGCGTTAACATTTGGGAAGATAGATGAAATCTAACAATTTTTTATAAAAAACAAGTGGTTTAGATTTCACTCAGTTATGACAGGGCCTAATTTTGTATACCATATAGGTCGTCAATCACAAGCTATATATTATATCGCTATATCTGTCATATGAAGAGGTCGACTTAAAATAATTTGCACACCCTCAGCAAACATGTGTTCGAAGCTCGATCACATACAAACTGAAAACAACTGTAATTTTCACTTAAATAGGGAGAAAGTAGTTTTGTCGATTCCCACGAGAATTTAAAGTCTTTCGTAAGCTTTCTATGATATTTAGAAACTCACTCGCTATAGAACTCACCTCGTTCCTGTCTATAGCTTCTCTAATCCCCTCAACAACCAACAACAGTGCAGATTTGCACCTTCTTTTTGTTCAAAAACCAGATTAATGCGCAGTAAGTAGCATATATTTGCGGTGCTGCGAAATAACGCCAACCGCAATAACGCCGAATTCCAAAATTCGACTTTATTTCGCTTTGTACAAGTGAAGTAATGCCGAATATTAGTGATCGGCTTTATTTCAGTTTGTGAAAATGAAATAATACCGAATCAGCCTTATTTCACTTTCCATTGTTTATTAAAAACTTTAATGCTTTAATATAAATCAATTGCCATCATATCATTCTAAACATGATTAAAATAAACGGTATCATGTCAAATCGATCTATTACAATTACAATTAAAATACAATTGCTAAGAAGTTATAGGCACCTGTCTGACAGTTGTTGACATTCCCTTAGCGGAGCGATAACCAAGCTTCCACTAGAGAACATAGTTTTAATCAAGTTAAAGTAATCTCGCGAGGATTCGCATCGTTGTAATGCGATGAGTTCTAAGTACAGATTTAATACATGATCATACATATATGACCATAAATTGTCTCCCTTACGTCATTAAATTAATGTAAGAGTATAAATGCCACGCAGCGAATGAACATTGTCAAAAGGTTTCATTTTAAGTACAAGGGTGTAAAAAACGAATCCAAGGGATATAAAATTTGTATCATGAGTTACAATGTACATATGTACATATATTCATGTTTATGTTTCTTAGGAAGAAATGTTGGATGTGGAAACGATGAACCATTTGGTCAGGTGAGGGAAAATAAAGTTGTGGTTTAAAGTCAGTATACAACTATTAAGATTTTGCCTGATTTTGTGTATGGACAGTATAATCCATAATCCATAATCCAAAAGCGAAATTTTGTGTCAAGTCATTGTAAGCATTTGCCATTCATCCTTAAATACTAAAACAATCTTGGAACAAAAGCCTAAAATATGAAAATGATGCAATGGCCCACACCAGGAAACGGATCAAAAACATCACTTTAGAAAATCATTTATAGGTAATTCTCCTTTCGGAACACCACAAGTGTCTACACAAAATATGCCAGTAGGGATGCTTTTCTACAGCATTCCCACTGTTTCATCTTTTGCAAAATCTAATTGTATACGGAGGAGTTATTGAATGAAAATTTCACCTCCATCTGCCTGTCTAAATGACCCTAGGCTATGTGTTTGTATTTAGGTAACTTTTATTCCATCGATGGGTCGGTCGTTTGGTCTATCTGTTTGCACACAGTATCTATTTAAGCTCACTTCAGCAACAAGTCAATACCCCAAGGGTTCATTTAACTCTCTATCACAAAGATGCATGTTATTATGCCTCCAGCTTAAATTCATCGCATCCTTACTGCTTGAGTATTTGTATCTAGATGTACGGGTATATGCATAGCTCCTCCAGCTGTAAGACAACTTCTCCTCTATTCAATATTGTGCCCTGCCTACTCAATCTTCAGGGTAGATAACTTAAAAATTCATTTACTTGAGTCAGTGCCTTTAGTGAATGTGCATGGCATGTGTGAATTGCTTTCCCATAAATATGTAATTTACATGTGTTGACATCCTTTTGAATGGGATTCCTTTTGAAATTAACTGCAGTTTCAAGTGCCACCAAGTGTTCCCTCTGCGCAAACACGGATAATGGTAGCCACACCATACACAGTACCCAGATAGATATTCGTACCTGGGCAAAGTAGCGTTTTCGTTATGAATATCTTAAAGTGTAACTTTTACGGTTCGGGATGGTTGAATGCTATATATGTACACATGAGGTTTGGTATAGATTTTGGGTCTGATACTGGCGTTGATGCTGTAGCCAGGGCATTTGAGAATTCAATTTCGTCCCCAATTCATCCTTTGTTTATGCACTCTTTGTATCTTTGTAGATTATGAGAGTACATTCATATAAGCATAGAACGATTCTAGCAGACACACTGTGAAGGGCGTATATTTTGATTAGGTCCTTATCTAGTGTGTGGATTTACTTTTTGTAGCTTTTTTCTAAGTCAACAACCATCACAGGGATACACAAGGAGTCTACTAAGATGAGAAAAAAAAGAGATAGAAAAAAAGAAAAGAAAAAGTAGCATGAAAGCCAAATTGTTATTTTTATATTTATGTCCTTCTTCTGTCTGGTGTATATCTCTTGGTTTTTGCGTTTATGTTTTTTTAAGGAGGACTCTCTGGGATGGGGTGGTTTACTAACACACACACGTATACGCACTTGTATAGAACCTAAAAGTATTTGAAGTTCCTTTTGTTGGGTGGCACTCTAACAGTGGGGTGGGCCAGGATGGTTTTTGAGACTAAACAAAACGATTCTCTGGTAACACGACGTTACAACGTCGTTGAAGTTCTCGTTGCCGTCCTCTTCCTCGATGATGACAAATTTTTGCATTTGTGATGAGAACGTGTGGGCACACTCGTTGAAGGAGGCTGTGAGAACGACGTGTTTACTTTTGAATTTTTTTTTTATTTTTTGGGATTTGGTTTTAGAATTTTTTTCCGCTGATGTAATGACTGCTGAGGCTAACTTTTTGCCAGAGAGGGTTTTCTGTAACGACGGATCGGTATAATGACTGTGTGCTCGTTTGTAGAGAGCCACATCACTTAGAGATTATTTCAAGGAGGAAGAAAACATTTTTGAAAACATTCATGTATGTATTTGTATATGTTTTGAGAAATTGGATTTAATATAACATTAGTGCTGCTGAAAATGTAATAATAGTACTGAGTGTTTCCTGATTTAGTTTTTTATTTTTTTGCCAATTTATAAAGTATAATAAAATCAATTTCGTTGTGTATTGTGTACCTTTTAAGGATTGTTCTTCTCCCGCCGATGGTCTTTTTTAAATAATTCAAGACATTGTAGTAACTGAAGGTAACTTATGAGAAACGAAACGAACCAACTGATGACTTCAACTATGGCCTTTGAACAATTCTGTTAGTCGTTGCAGTACTTATACGTACATATTTTTACTTGTATTCGTGCTGAAGTATCCTAAGCCGGCATTTGCAGAAAATATTTATACATACATGTTCGTTTGTTTTGCCTACATTAAATATATTTGGTGGAAGAATTAGGATTCAAAATATAAATAAACAAAAACTACTCGTACAAAGAAAATCAATTTCATTAAACCAGTGCTTTAAAGAACAGCATTGCGGGTTTTATTTTTTAAAAATTATTCCATACAAATGTTGTCCGCCGCGTCGTATACTTACGCTCCCAGAAACTGTCGACTTATTTTCGCGCAATGCGCTGGGGAACAGTGGAGAGTGTTGTTTATTTCTCGAACAATACTCTCTCTGTTCAGATCAGGAATGTTTGTTGGATTTGATAAATAAACTCATGAGGTACTCCAGCAGAAAAAAGTCCATTAGGGTGAGATCCGGCGAACTTGGTGGTCAGTAGATGTCTCAGAAGCGGCTTGTCAATTTGTTTGAAAAAAAAAACTGCCCAGAAGAGCCATAGTGTCTCTAGTAGTATGAGTGGTGGCGCGATTTTTCTGAAACTATGTGTGAAGTGAAGGAAGGATGTTCTCTTAGTCTTAGAAGAAAATAATCATTTATCATGCGTCGATGAGAATAACCGTCTACAGTGATGGTTTGCCATAGCGAATTTTCAAAAGAATAAAGTCATAACATGATAACGCACACCAAACGATTACTTTCGGGCTGTGGAGTAGCTGTTGATATTCCAAACGTGGGTTCTGTCCTTTTGGTGACCAATAATAGCAATTTTGTTTATGCACGCATCCATTTAATGGACTTCATCACTCCAAAAGATTGTGTACGAATTCACACTAAATTTGCCGCAGAAGCTTTTACGCAAATTGTAATCATTGGGCTTAAACGCAATTTGAAATTTGAAGAGATGAAATTTGAGGTTTGTTTGCTGCTGAACTTGTTGTCTGGAACTGCCGAAAAGGATTAATTCGAGGAAGACCAACTAAAAACGCTTCAAACGGGGGCTGGACAAATCTGTCAAAATTTCTGCTTAACACAGACCGAAACGGAAAATGGAGGGAGAACTTTAAAGCTTGAATAGTGTTCTCATCAAACGAATTGAGCTGACTCATCTAAGAGCCCCTGGTAGATTGCCGGTGCGATGACAGATTGCAATGTTTTCGAAACGAAACCAGAGAGCTCCTAAACATGTTGAATAAAACTAATCTCTAAGTGAACTGAAATCTTAACAGATCAACACAAAACAGATAGATAATTCAAATTTCGAAGAACGGCTTCAGGGTCGAAATTCAACTCCCTAGTTATTATATCGAAACGGCTTCTCTGTCAGCAAATGAACAAAGGGTGTCCCAAAATTCACGCAAGAAGTAGGTAATTTTGGTAGAAAAGTTTTTTAACTAATAATTTTTTTTTTATTGATTCATAAGGTTAGTTTAGGTTAGGTCAGCTCTAACCTAGAAAAACAAACCCATTTAGGCCTATTGGTCCATTGTGTTTTCTTAGAAAATGGGATAGAGAGAGAAAGAAAGATGTTTGGGCTTAGGGGTTATTTCGCTCCATAGGTGGCATCCAACATTTAATGGGGAGACTAAATTCTTAGTGGAGGCTGGCTTGTTGTTGATTTCTAGTCAACTACTCATCTTACTTGATTTTCGTTATCTGAAAATATGAATATTCGAAACATCGAACCTTCCGATTTGGAAGCCAATCCACTACCACTTGAGCCACGCCCACCCACATTGCAACTAATTTGAGCTTCTGACGAAGCGTAAGAGACTATTAACGTCTGTAACGTAACGTATTGTTTGGATCGCTTAAGTTATTGTAGAAAAAAGTTCCTAGGTGGAGTTTTCTTCTTTAGGAGAAAACTGGGCACGTACATAATAGGTGAATGATTTTCTACTCCTCCTCGGTATCCATACAGCTTCTGCAGAAGTCATTTGTAAAAACGCCAGCCTTCTTACATACATGCGTATAAGACACTGTTCAGTGAGTATCGGTGTTATACGAGGTTGAAGTCCCCATTTGTTCCCAATGACTTGTTTGCAAGAGAATAAAACTACTGTAGTTTTCGTTACTCATTCTTCAATATTAGGTTTCCAGTTAAACTTTCCTGTTAAAAATAAGACCCAAACGTTTCGCTGTAAGGAATCCAAAGCGATGCGCCCAACGGGTTAATCTGTTAAGATTTTACTGAAAGAGTTCTTTAATGCTATTGGGATGGTTTCCTTAAACGGCTATAGCAACTTCATCCTTGCGGGTTACCTACGCTTCCAGGTATGTCAGCAGTTCATTGACCACTAAGTTCCAGAGTAAGGCCGAAGGACATCGCCTTGTGGCGTACCTCCGCTGACGCATTTTTTGGCAGAAGCCTCAATTAGTTTGGAGTTAATTATCCTGCTATTTAGCATAAGACTAGTGAAGCCTCCAGGTTAGTCATTTACCTTGAGAGAAGGCAGCGCAGTCATGATTGTGGATATGTTGACGTTGTTAACGGCACCTTCTATGCCTAGGAACGCGACCATTGTGTACTCTCTATAAGGCAGAGACCATTCGATGTGTCTAGTCAGTGGACGTAGAGATATTTTCACTGACTTTGTTTTACAGTAGGAATGTTGAGCCGCAGACAAAAGTCGTTGATCAGCCATTCTATAGCTTTCAGAAGGAAAGATGATAGACTTATAGGTCTGTACAGTATAGAGCTATGTATGGGATAGCATATCGGCGTTGTTGGCACATACGCACTCTTTTGTCGAAAATTGCCCTGACAGTTTTGCATAAATGTGGCTGAATTTCGTTGATGCAGTTCTCAGTTTGCTCCTTTAAGGCACGAGTGGTCCTGGGTTTTTTAGCGTAAACCTTAGATTTAAAAAAACCCAAAGAAGAAAGACCAACGGCATTCCCAATGCCAGAAATTAGATGATTAGGCAATAACTCAGGCAGTAATTGAATCATTTCTGGGCTGCATGGCACGTGGCACCGTTCTGTTGAAATCACATATCGTCCACATCCATATCTTACCTTACCAGCCGCATTTGCAAAAACCAATGGTCCGATGATACCTCCAGCCCAAATTCGTACCAAATTGTGACACGTTGCGAGGCTGAATCCGATCCCACATTCATCAAAAGGATCATTACTGGGGACAAGACGTGGATTTATGAGTGCGACACGCAATTCAGACATCAGGTAAGTGAATGGCGTTCACCAAATGAGCCGAGACCAAAAAACCACGTCGTTTTCAGTAAAAAAAGAAGGCACTGCTCACGGTTTTCATGGATTACAACGGTGTAGTGCACCATGAATTTTTGCCAGAGGGCCAGACAGTAAACAAAGAGTATTATTTGGGCGTTATGAGACGTTCGTGTGAAGCAATTCGAAGAAAGAGACCAGAATTGTGGGCAGAAAACTCGTGGATTTTGCACCATGATAACGCACCCTCGCACAGTGCCATCATTATTCGTAATTTTTTGACGAAAAATGCAACAAATACCATCCAACAGTCACCGATTTTACCTGATTTGGCTCCCTGTAACTTCTTTCTGTTCAATCGAGTTAAAAAACCACTACCCGGAACGCGTTTCAACAGCCGAGAGGAAGTAATGGAAAAATCGGAGGAAGCACTGATGGACATACCGAAAACCGAATATAAAAAATGTTTCGAGGATTGGATCAAGTGCTGGCATAAGTGTGTTGTAGTCGATGGGGATTACTTTGAAGGGGACAATATAGATTTAGATGAATAAATTTGTATTTTTAATTATCTGAACTTTTTGATCAAGGTGGTATATAGCATTAAGCAGCACAAATAGTGTTTGTTAAAATGTTACTTATACTTTGATCTAGCATTGTTAAATATTATTTATGCTAAGCTAGCCCAGTCCAATCATCACAACTAACTTCAAATGTTATTACTTCGTTAATAGCATTTTTAATAAAAGAGACTTGCTCTCTTATTAATTGTTGATTATTCTTCATAAAAATAAACTTAATATGCCTACCAAACAGAGGAACGCAGATTTACCCATTATTTAGTAATTTTAGGAATACAAAAGATGCCCAGAAAGTGAAGTCGTCAGTATTAGATACGTTTTGAACGAATTTTTGTTTGTAAAGACTGTGGTATCCCGCGATGGGTTTCTTACTGAATATCTGTATATGTACTTCTCTCGGGGTTAAACTAGAAGAATCTTTGGGACAAAGCTGTGGTGTCTATGTACATAGCATAGTTCAATAATTTCTGGCGTTGGATCCATATTCGCCTGACTAGATTGATGTCGCTATACAGCTTGCACAGCTCATGGTTAAATCTAGTCCTTCACGTCCTCTCAATACAAATGGGACCGAAAATCATACGGAGTATTTTTCTCTCGAAAGAGCAAAGTGCTTCTTCATCCGCCTTCGACAAGCTCCAAACCTCTGTGCTGTAGAGCGTAAACGGGATAACTACAGAAACTGCCATTGGCAAGCTTTTTACTGTAAAGCCAAGATAGACGAAGTGCTTAACTACCTCGAAGTTATAACTGCTAATAGTGACGTCCTAACAAAGGGGTAGTCATTTGTTGATGGCAGCATATGCTCTATTTTTGTTTTAAATTAGGGCGCGCTCAAGTGGTTAAGGGAAAAATGTCTGCACACAACGCAGGCGAAGGTAAGCTAGGGAGGAAAGAAAGAGAGGTACCGATGTACGTTCGTTTTGAACATTTGAAAGTTATGCTTTGTTTTGCCCTCGTTTACCGTCAGACCCATTGTGCTCACGAAAGCTTAATTGGTGGTGCGCGTGTTTGTTATCATCACATCAATATCATCCGCGCAAGCAACTAATTATTTGGAGTTACAAACGTGATCGTGCTTCTTTTGTTGGACAGTGACGACTTTTTTAAGGGCGATGTTAAAAATGCCACATGACAGCTAGTCGGTGTGGATAACGACACCCTTTCTTAACATTGAAGGTCACGGTTAGTTTGTACCCGACCTGGATGGAGCAGCGAGAATCCTTTATAATCATCCTGCACAACCTGACGAGTTTGGCAGGGACATCGAAACTTAACCCTATGCGCGCTGTCATATGCGACTTTGAAGTCGAGAAATAGACGGTGAATGTCGATCCGAATTTCCCGGAACTTACCCAAGATGTGCCGTAGTGTGAATATTTGCTCGATGGGAGATTTCATGGGCCTAAAACCCCAATGATATGGAATAATCAGATTATTTATGAATGATTTCAGAAGCTCACATAATACGACAGAAGAGATCTTATAGGCGATGTTTAGGAAACTTATTCCTCTATTGCTGTCGCAGGCAGTTTTTATGTATGTATCTTCCTTATTAATAGGAAGAAAAAATGGTGCAAACAATAGCTAAATGAAATCGAATATGATTTCAGTTTCAAATTTTCAAAGCCTGACCTGAAAGTTTGCCGCAGTTATAAGTCTTTCAACTATGGCAGCGCAGTTATTGGCCCACCATTGCGGCGAGTGCTTTCCCTCTGTCCTTTTTACTGAGAGATCGTTTTGTGTGTCTCACAATTTATCTGCCGACGATTGCTATAACTGATAGCGGAAGGAAAGCTTTTGTTCAGTATACTGAACTGTAAGAGTCGGTGGTCAGAGTAGAACGGTTTATAGTCCCTGGTGCGCTCCCTAATTAAAACAAAGAAAAATGCTGCTGTTTCCGAAATTTCTACTCCTTTTTACCACTTGCCAAGTTTTTGGTCATGCCATTGTCATAACCTATTGCGATTTAATTTTTGTTCATCACTTAAAAAAAGAAAAATATCTTTCCATTCTTTTTTTCAGCCTAGCAATTTTTTCATCGATCTGCTCTCTATGTCTTCGAGACTGCTCATGTTCCTTCATCCATTTTCAATAAATTATATTTTTATCGTAACTTAATATTTGCTGAACTAGAAGCTCTCCAACTGGCAAATTCAATTTGTTGAGCTGACGACTTGCTTAAGTTTGTATTTTTGTCGAAATATTACGATCTACTGTGTGGACCGATTAATATTTGGGACAATTTCTCTAGTAAAAAGTCCTTCATCATTATAATGTCATTCCTTCGTTTGACCTTTCTCTTGACATATCAAAATCTGCCCCTTTTGCATGTTTTACAAATGATTCCAAAAATGTACAAGACTTAAAAGCTATTACAAGAACTATTAAACATTTGAGTGATTTTGCACATATTTTTTCAATGTACCTACCTTATAAGATCAAGGACTTTAAAATGTGTATAGCGGTGAATGTAAATATATAGTACATTGTTAATGAAACTGATTCACAGGAATGGAAAAACAAAAACCCATTTAAAGGCAGTACAAATTTAAATGTTATAACTTCGTAGTTAAATACTACTACCTATGTATAACGTAAATATATTCTATGCATGAGTACACACGCATTGTATAGTTTATTCATGTTAACCAACCCCTGACGCTGTTTTTGTTCCATCAATTAGCGCTTCATGAAATTCGATCAGCCCTTAACCAGGGAGCCATCTCTAGCAGAGCTAATAACATGTTTTGATGAGATACGAATATCTAATATCTCACGAACTGTTTGCCTATAATTAAGAAACATGTTCGCCGCCAACATGAGGTGCGACACTCGGTGTCCAGAGAATTCTCTGGTCACAATATTATTATAGTTTGTGTGTATTTATATTCCGGGTTATTGTCTCATTCAACAATGGGTTGCTGCGCTTCTGGAAATGAAGCCCTTCCCATAATTGGCTCGATCAACACTACATATTGAGGAGATTCATTAAAATCAATTAATCGAGTATCCTGTTTCATTTTGAAAATGAATGAAAAAGAAAAGAACACAACGCTAGAAATCGATACGTTACGAGATGTGGATGCCCCTGTTTTAAAGGAAGGGCTGAGATGCTTTCTAGAGCTACAAATATGAAGGGTTTCTATCTAAGGCACGATAATAAATATAAATGGGTTCCTGTGTTCGATCTGGAGAGGTGTGATTTAAAATTATTACCTCCACATCCCATCTGTTGTTGGTGCAATACCGTGTGTTCTATGTAGATGCACACGAGAATTCATATCTCACAAATGCGAGTATCGTAAGTGTGAGAATGTGAGAAAATTCCCCACACGCATAATTTATTGAACGGCGTAAATTTATTTGACATTCCATAAAGAAATATGTAAATACATATAAATAGACAGGCAGATATCTACCCGTTGTGGATACAGTTCGATATGTCAGACAGGCTGAGTTATGAGAACTGTTGCTAAACGAGCACACTTGGTTCTAATAATACAGCACCAGAGGTGCCAGATGTTTGATTTAGGTTCACCCCTAGGATTGAATAGAAGTGTGAATGAATTGAAGTATTCTTTAATGATTGTTTTTTTTTTCTTTTTCAAATTCATTCCAGACTACATCAACATTAATTGTGGTGTCAATTGATTGGCAAAAAGATTTGCGAGGAATTGTGCATAACTCATACACGGTCCCCAAGAACCTATCTTAAATTTCTCCAGCAGAATATCACATCAGTGCTTGGTTATTGAATAGAAAATTAATAAAAAACACCCAGAAGAAAAACACCAACAAAGTCGAAAAAGTAAACGAAAATGTTTATAAATGTACATATGTAAATACTGTATGTATTTAATGCTACTTACCTGGTTGCAAGTTCTAGCCCAAGTGAAGGAGAAAGAAAATTCAATTTACAACAATGAGTAAAGTTTTAAACTGATATACGATCCAATGCAAAGTGTACAAGACTTAAGTACAATAATTATCAGTAAGAGCGTTTGATATTAGAATCTTGGGGAGACGAGTAGAATCGAAACGAAAAAAATCGCTCCAAGAACCTTCATCATTTTCTTCATCAATCGTAACACTTTCACTTTGTATTTGTTATTCTTGAATCAACTCCGCGTTATTGCTTTGTTACTTGTTTATTATAAAACACCTTTTGTGGGAAGTTCGACAAGATATTGCTTTTTAAATCCGACATCGGGGAGTGAGTCGCCATCTGATACCACTTAATTGATGTAGAAGTCATTAAGAACTACCGTATTTCTGTTGCGACAGGATAGTTTTCTCGATAATCACGCGCGAATTGTCCGAGAACCAGTATTGATAATTATACAGCGCAAGATGTTCCATCTGTCACAGTGCGTAAACGAAGGTGTTTTACCGGTGTCAGTGATAAGTAACATCTTCGTCTACTACCCAGATGGAACACCTTTACGATGTCTGCCGTGAAGAGATATCTATGCCGTTGGAATCCAATGAAAATCGAAAAAAAGATTACGTTGTATAGGTGGCCCAGTCATTAGCGAATCATTCAGAGAGTTTGAGTGACTGTAAGTACTCGAGGGATTATTGGAATACTACGCGTAGTTTGGTAGAATAACAAACATTTAGCTTCAATATCTATGATGAAGAAACTCGGTCCATGTGACTTAATGCCAAATGGTCGTCCAGAAACTTCAGTATACGATTAATGGAGCATTGTACCATTCGAGAACCTAGCCTTAAACGGCTAGGTGCACCTTTAAGTGTGTCACCAAAATGTAATTTGATTTTAAAGGGAAGCCTGGCGCTGTATTTGCTGAGAGTGTTTCGTCCACGGGTTTCTATAAAATGCTTATCGATATCCCTATCTTCTATCGAAACACGTAACAAGTAATTATATCGACAATTGAATGGTGAAAATGTATATCAGAGAGCTGCATTGAGTATGATCGTGTTGCTAAAAATTCGATAAAAGTCATTCGAACACATGGTAGATGTATGGTTGTTCAAGCTACTCACTCGAAACAAAAATTCTTGGACAAACATGTATGAGACACAACATTATATTTTCGAGTTTGTGCAGTAGTGTACTATTACTGATTTTTAATCTCGTGTATGTCTCGCCACGAATGAATGTTACCGAACGGATGGATGTCTCCATATGCATGAATTCATCGTGAGTGTATGGTATATTCGAGTGTTACGAGTATCTCTATTGTTTGGAGTGTGTTCAACCACCGGAACAAACGAAAATGCGTTAACTTTCATTCTTTACAACATAATTCTATAACATAATTACAACAAACAACACAACATATGAAATCTGATATTGTTTTGTGTATGGATGGACATGGGGTGTCCGTGTCGTCATCGTCATTTTTTAGGATATCTCAAATATCAACTAGACTGGTTTGATTGAAGAACGGATCAGCCAAATTGAGATTGGAAATGCGATTCCAATCATTAACATCAAATGTAACTGCATACAGCACTGAGGAATGCCTTGATGAGATGAAAGTATCAACTGAGATACTGACTGAATCAAAAAGAGTGCCGATTAAACAAGACCGATAAATTTTCCGGCGAAGTTTCAACCGATCCCAGTAATTGGTATGCAGGCGTTTTTTTTTAAGTCCAAATTTTTGGTCGCAAGATTCGGTGACAAGGGAAACCTGTGATTCAGAAACTATTAATATGCGAACTGAGTGATACTGTCCGTTTCCATTCAAAACTTTACCAATGAAGTCTCATTTGAAGTCTCAATTCTATCAAGCTGGTCAAGACTATGATGCCTTGAATTGCAGGTATTACAATGAAATTTCGATTAGCAATGCGACGAATTGTGACCAGCACGTAAGCAATTGAACCAAAGCATTTTTGAATTCACCAAATCTCTCTTTGCTACAATATTTAAACACACTATTGACGACACATGCATGCTTCTCACAGCCACAGATTTTTCTTTGGTTGTTTCACGAAAAGCTCCCTTGCAGGACTTAAGTGCCTCACAGCGACGTTCCAAAAAAGTTTTAATATCTCCTCCTATCTGGGTCTAATTTAAAAGTGTAAAAATATCCTTTCGAATGAGTTTAATGCATTGAGGTCACGAATCACTTCATCAGCCGATATCTTTCATAAAGCTCTAACGTTTGAAGAGTGCATCGAAAGAAGCTGCCCAAGGGTTTCCAAAAACTGTTGATTATACGAGCATACCGTAGCCTATTATATTTCCTTTCTAACGTTTCGCATGCCTGTTCATAGATAACGTCCGACATACGGATGTTGTGGGTAAGCCCATTTGAGGCTTCACCACGCAGACAAGAATAAAGAAGTGTAAAATTTCGGATTGGTGATATATTTGGTTTATTGTGTACCGAGCTTGCAAACTGTGGATTGCCCACTGTGTATTCCCAAGAGCCAATATTCATCAAAAACTATAATCCGGTTCGATGTGGACCAATAAAAATTGTTTGGTAATTAAACAGCAAATTAATAAAAAGGACCAGCATCCTGAAGAGAAACAGCAGGAAGGAATAGATGTACAACATGTGCATACTCGTATGTACACACATTGTATGTATGTATTTAATGCTACTTAACTGCTTGCGAGTTTGAACGAGAAAAAGAATTTTAATTTACAACAATAGTAAAGTAAATGTTATGTAATGCAAAGTGTACAAGATTTGAGTGCAGCAATATCGCAGATAGTAATGATGTTTGTTAGTTTTTAAGTTTTAGGTCAATTGAAATAGGAATTTAATTGTTTTAAATATATTTTAAAACAGAGGGTATTTTTAAAATTTGGTAAATCCTTGCCTTCAATTACTTGATCAATTTATATGTATAATTACGGATATACGACGCGTAATATCTGCAACAAGATTAGTGAATAACAAAGGATTACTGCTAGCACTACGAATATGAATTTTTATCACTTCTATCACTTCTATGCATTGTCGACAGATGATAAGGATAAGTAGACTAGCACGCACTAGGTGACTTTTGTAAAATTTGCATACATATATTTATCAATAATGTTTAGCTTTCGAACCGTAAACAACTGCAAGTTCACCAGAAAACCAGTTGTAAGAAAAAGAGTGTACATTTATGGAGGGAAAAATCTGTAACCGACATTGAAAGCTGGTGTGCATCAAAAGAAGGTAATGTGCTGTTGCTGATGGCGCCGCATGGGTCTGGTGTACTATGTTACGTTATGGTGGACGTCAATATTTCCTTATTGGATTACCACCTTTTCCGATGTCTACAAATGTTGATGGAAATGAATATTTCGATTTTGAGGGTGCTTAGAAGAATAGAACAGCTTTTAGTTGTATAATAATAAGCTACCGAATAATAAATAATTCTTTACTTTGAGCTACAGACCTCAAATGTCCCGCCGTCTGATACGAGAAGAGACGGAAAATAGTAGGAGGAAACACGTTTTGCTATGCCATCCCATTTTGACTAATATTCAAGTGTTTCCAGTCATCGTTGATCAGTTTCTATGAGTCATTAGAGAGAAGCTATGGATTTCTGAGGCATAATTTGGTTTATGCTTTTGGTATATCTGCGGCTCACAAAGTTTATTTATTGGCAAAAACTTTAATTATTTTTACGCCACAATCAATTTAGCGCCTACAAAATTCTTTACTTCAATTTTATCTGGCAAGCTAATGGAAAAAACTCAACTTAATGAAGCCTTCCTACCAATTCTTACCAAGGCAAGGGACAACCAATCCCTAGAAAATGAGTGATCTTTTTATTTTCGTATAAATTGAGATTTTTTTTTGCGTCCTTGTTTAAAACAACTGTGCCACAAGACAGATATTTGAGTAAATTCGACAGGCGACATTTGATTAAATTTATAAACAAGGGACGAGTTGATTAGTACCAACATATGTACATATATGGTATTTCATTTCAGTCCTTAGGTAAGAAATAATAACCCAGGAAAAAATTAGTGTTCACCAGTACAACAAAGAAAATGAAAGCACTGAACATAAATATAAAATAAAAACGTGATCTGTGCATCGATATCTTACGATTTTTTAAATCGTAAATGTCGAATTCAATCCGTTCAGATTGGAGGATTATGTTAATTCATTGAAATATTCTCATCAGCCGGAACGGAAACAACTTCAGATAAATTTGATAATACTTTCAGTCATGAACTTTTGTTATTACAATTTTATCTTTATCACATATTTAAATGTCTTAAACCTATAGGATGATGAATAAAGTTTGGTAAGGTAATTTCGGGTTTGTTATAACCACTGCAGAATCCTATTGTATAATAGTTCATTCCCTTCCCCTAGCATGTTATTCTGCAATTTTGTCAGAGGTGGAGGTGGCCAAAATGTTAGCATTTTCTTCCTTTATGTGTATTTATTCAGATTTATTTCTTTCAGTTTAATTCAATTATAACCAAATGTCATTAATATGCTTAAGCTATTCATGTACAAGATCACTTTGGACCTAGTTATCTCCTAAGTAAGCTTGCCGGACTATACATATTATCATCATATTGAAATGACCTTTGAAAAAAAAACATTTAGTGATGCTGCAGATGAGTTTCGTGCAATATTTGTACGCTTCTTATCCAACCATCAAGAATAATGCCAAAATAAGAATGGTCTACGCTCAGATATTTCTAACACTGTAGACGTTTAATTCAGAGTTCTTTTCACAGAACGCTGATGGATCTTATTCTGATTTGTCCTTGAATGCTGTTTTACAGATTCCTGACACCTCGCAACGTATTTGTGTTTGTATTTCAATTCCTTTATTCTTGAACCTTAATTTCAATAAATCTTTTAAATAAAAATAGCGCTTAATATCACTTCAAAAGAAAAAAGTAATAATAAATAATTTCAGTAAAAACCTAACTGAAAAAGTCTTAAAAATAACAAATTGCGAATTCAAATTATGTTCCTTTGTGTGGTGTACATAAATAATGATTAACGAATTCGAAAGTATCTAAGCAATAAATGAAAGTAGAACTTTGATTTCTTCCTGATCTAAATCAAAAAGCTATATTTTTACTTTATTCACAAACATGAATGTAGTTCTAGGGACTGTATATCCACAGAAAGTATATTAAACAATTTGCAAGACAGGGCAACGTTGGAGTTTCTGAAATGAGTAGGGCGAAGTGAGGGAATGTTGACAATAGAACTAGAGTTGCTGCGCAAGTTCAGAGGTTGGGCCTCGCGTATAGTCAATTCTCATAAAGAAAATTTGTAAGACTTTAAAATGGTAAAGATGATTTACTGGGAGAATTTTTAAATTTCTAAATAATTATTGTACACTGATCGCGCAAACCGATTGGCGCTACATACTTTTCTCACAGCAATTTTTTGAAAAACTGCATTTGGTTGAATATTCGAGTGGTCTGCTACTCCCGAACAACTAATTCCGTACTCTAATCTTGAATGAACAATTTCAAAGTAGATCCTACTCATCGTTTTATTATCTACAAATCTTTTAAGACGATACGGAAGAACGCAGATGTAATTTCAAGTTTGAGATATGATTAGAATAATTCATATTTCGGAATTCCTAAGTATTTGTATTGTTTAATTATGTCAATATTCCTGTTGATTAACTAAATGCACATTGAGCTGTCATATAAACTGGGTATGTATCATTTTGAAATTCTAGCGAGCTGGAGGCAGTAGCCAGTCGACAATCAGCGATAATCAATGGTAGTCAGCAAAGTATTTGTTGATTTCGAAAATGTTCGTTGAGATTCAATGACCAACAGAAGAATCGGCATCTGTACTTTAATCCTTTAATATGAGTAGAAGGTTATTTTTCACTATTTAATGATTCCGGAAAGTCAGCAGTATGGGTTCAATACCCAGCTCATACACTGAAGAATAGGAAAATAAAATTCGGATGTGACCACCTTTTCGGAATGCATTTGGAAACCTCTGGAAGTAAAAACTTATATTTTTGAAACATTTTTTCCATCCCTTGCTGTTCGAAATTAGTAAAAAACCTAGTTGGATTATATAGCGAGCAAGAAGACTATGACCTCGTACACATCAGGCTGTTACGCCATCATATTGTTTCATATTAATATTAAAACTAATTTTAATTTCTTGCCTCTTATAAAATAAGTAAATAACTTAAAGAAGGAGTAATATGTTACATACCATATGCCTGTTCTCTATGCCGATGAAAAAGATCACTTGCAGAAGGCCAATGTTGTATGCAAACGGAAATTGAACAAATTTCAAGGTATGCAATCGGCATAGTTTTTTAGGCATTGTCGAAGACATTTCCAGAATTGTGACAACATATTTTTAAAATCCGTGGTACTAGAATTTTTTAAATTTAAAGTGCATTTCTGACTCCTTAAGGAAGAAGTTGATATTCATATAAAACTATAATATTTGTCCCTTTTTGGATCCTAACAACAGTTGCTCTTCAAATAAGGGTCGTCCCTTTGCAACCTGTGAACAACTCTTCCCAACCATAAAATTAAATCATACGGCTTTATGGTACCGTATAAAACAGAAAAAAATTTAGGAAAAAAATATCATATTTACTAGCCCACTAGCTTCTTTTAAGCCCTATGTCATTGTAATTCACTTCTTGTCATCTTGAAGAAATCTTTCCTTTATTTTGTTTTTATGCTCAAAGAAAGAAAAAAGTATTTTATAGCTGACTACACCAAATCATGAACGCCCAGGACATTTAAGAAAAGATAATGCTCACAAAAGCGGACAAGTGAAACAAACCCCCTAAACTCCCTGGGGTGTAATTATTTTAAGTGAATCACACAAAGAGTTCCGTTTTATCTGACCATACCACATGGGATGAGCATAAGAACTGGACAGTCCTTTTAATCTTTAAACGGGCCAAAGAATAGAATAGGCGTATGATTTTTTCTCATTTTTTAAGACGAGCGGTTATCTTTGAGAAAATCCCTTCCACTTCGAAGAATTTTCAACACCTTTTTTGATATGTGCTTTGGTGTGTAAGTTGTTGTATGCTTGCCTCAGAACCTTGTGGAATGATAAATTTCCATTTAATGATGAAACACTACGATAGACATGGGCTCCTTTAATTAATCCTTGTGCATGCCTCCTTATAATTTGTTACTTTACAGGGGAGTGAGTTTAGAAGAAAGGGCGAGTTATTTGCGAATAAAAAGACAAAATAAAAAATAAAAATAGTTTACTTGTCCTAATAGTCCATGTTCATACATGATGCTAAATATAAACTCATAGGCGACTGATGTAGTCAGAAAATACAGCTTATAGTAAATTGTCAGCGTTGAATCTTTTATGCATTAGATGGGACCGAATATCTTACGAAGAATTTTTCTCTCGAAACGACCAAAGATACTTTCATGCGCTTTCGATAGAGTTGATCCTTGAGCGCTATAAAGTAGGACTGGAAGATGAAGGTCTTATAAAGAGTCAGTTTTTTCAGGATAGGGCTTTGCAACTCAACTGCCTCCCTAGTCCAAAGAAATAGCGATTGATAAGCTACTTTGGCAGCTTCCGCTTCAATTCTAGGAACTCGCCGGGGACAGTGTACACCAGTAGTTCATCATGATGTGAAACAAGACGCATGAAAGCTCATCACCTTGTCTAAAACGTGTCTGGCATCAAAAGTCTCGCTAACCAATTACCCACCTTGACGGAGCAACGAACATTCTTCATCGTCAAAACTAGACATGGCTCTACAAAGCTTGTCTCATAAATGCTGTCGCATATAAATAGGCTATCGATATTGACTTCTTGAGTCTGTTACAGAATCTGCTGGACTGTGAAAATGGTCGATTATGGACTTTCTTGACCCGATGGGTGTCAACCGCGTTGTAGACGAAGAGTTTCACGTGTTTATGCTATATGGCAGATAAGATATTATACGCGATGTTGAGGAGACTTATACTTCTATAGATGGCGCAGCTGAGATTCCATCTACCAGCCATACACTCCTCGGACCAGATCTTAGAAATAACTCTACCAATAAGCCGAGGTCCAGCAGTATTCTTGAATTTAAGCTTAGATATTTCTATATTCACTTCGTTTTGGTTAGGTGGACGGGAATTTACAGACTAATATTTTTTAAAATTCTCAGCACCGACTGTGATTCTACTACAAGATTTCCTTCTACATCCCTACAGGTTTTTGTATGGGTCTTGTTGTATTGACATGTTCTTTTTCTTTTTTCTTTTTCGTATGTTGCAAAGATTCTGTATGTCTCTTGTGATTCCAGCTTTTCTCATAGTAAAGGGTTTTTCAATAACAATTTTGTATTTTAATACAAACGCACCCTTAAACTTTTTTTGGATGATCTGACAATGTCAAAACGTTAGTCAAGGTTTATATTTTTTTTTAATGGTGAAGTTCATGAAAGAGCAACGTTATGAAATTACTAAAAATTATTACTGAAATTCTGAGTTGCAACGTTAAGAGCGCTTACTCCAGTTTTCAGTCAAAATAATCTTCCTGCCAGATAGGGTGTGCCTGCTACAGAGGATAAATTCAAGTTAACGTATTCACTTGAATGAAGTACCAAAAATATCGTAGCCGTTCTGTTCAAAATGAGCCAAATCGGTCGTTCACAGGAATTGGGAATCTCACAGTTCATATTGTGGCGAATTTTGTGTAAAGATCTTGGTCTATACCCTTACGAGATCAAATTAACTCAGGAAGTAAAGCATCTAGATCATTTGCAGCGTCGAAACTTCTCCGATTGGGCTCTGCAAAGTCTGAAGAAAATCCTCATCGAAAAATCCTTTTCAACGTGAAGCTCAATTTGGCTTAATAGCTTTGTCAATTAGCTAAATATGCGTTATTAGACAGCAACAAACTAACATATGCTTCAAGAGACTGCTTTGCATCCATAAAAAGTGACCTTGTGGTGTGGATTTCATGCCGGAGGAGTAATTGGACCGTATTTTTTTGCAAATGAAAATGATCGCCATGTTATGGTCAATGGAGTTCGCTATCGTGCAATGTTACTATTTTTTGGCCAGAATTGGATGGACTTGACATCAGTGATATCTGGTTGCAACAACATAGTTCCACATGTCACACAGCTGGTCAAGCAATTGATCTATTGAAGGCGAAATTCAGTAATGGTTCAATCTCGAGAAATGGTCCGGTCAAAGGGCCACCACGTTCATGCGATTTAACGCCGTTTGATTTCCTTTTACGGGGTTACGTTAAGGTTTTGGTTTATGCCAACAAGCCAATAACGTTAGAAGAGCTCAGGAACAATACCGAACGCGAAATTGCCAACATTCCGGCCAATATGAGTGGTTGAAAATTGGCTCCAAAGAATCGGAGATCGAATTCCATGCTTAAATTTAACATTGGTACTATACCTGGAATAAATTTGAGGTGCTTGGAAATTCGTATTTGTGTCTTGTAATTCAATGCTAACTATTAGGAAGGTTCGGACGTCCAGAATATTGGGGGCATGCCGTATGTTGATAACAAAATAATAAGCGATTGCCAAGTTTTACAATTCTAAGTACGGCTTTATTTGTCGTTTAGAATTTTACTGGACTCAAATTCAGGTTGTCATTGTAGCTAAGAAAACCAGACATCTGACCAAGTGTTTTTTTTTTTAAATACAGATTTCTTGGTATACAACCGACTTAGAGAGAGCAGTTGTTAGGAATCACTCCTTGCCCACTCAAAATATTAATTGTTCTTTTTTTTAACTTTTTCTGCTTCGATTGTCCGGCCTTTAGGTCGTTGTGGTTCTCATAACATAAGTGGTGTCCTTAGTGTTCCCCTCATCAGGAATAAGTTAATAATTTAAGTCTAGGCGAATAATATCATCAAGAACTGAGGAAATCCGGATCTACTAGTTCATAAACGAGCAAGTGCCTTAAATGTGCCTAGATCATTATTATTCAGATTCTGCATTTTGCACAAACCTCCTATATTGGAATGAAACAAACCCGACACATGAGAAACCCCAACCAGTGGTGTAAGAGTTTTGGCGCGTCGATTCAATTTATTTTCCATCAAGTTTAAAAAAAATCCCGTTTAAGGATTCAGTTTGCCCTTTTTTCGGTTTCCTTTTTTTTAAGTATGTTGGGAGTAAATAAATATGTGCTAACAAAGCGCGTTTTCATTGTTAACAACAAAAAATATTAGGTTGATTCATAGTTATTTGCCGTTTTTAAAGAATTTTTATAAAAACTTAACATAAACGTAAACGATTATTCTGGAGCATATTCACCCTCTACTTCAATAACTGCTCCCTCTTTGCTTAGCAGTTGGTTGATTCCATCAGCAGAGAAGTCGCAGCGCACATTCTTTGCTTACGCATCTGTGGGAGAGTATGGCGAATAAGGAAACAGCTCCCATGCCGTATAAGCGATGGATTCGATGACACGAAACTTAACATGCGAGAATGAATTGTCTTGGTGGAAGACAATTTTGTTCCTTTTTCGCGGTCCCTTCGCCTGGATTGCAGCATGGAGGCAATCAAGTTGAACCAAGTAAACGTGGTTGTTGGTGATGAATTGCCGTTTGCTGTTTTTGTACGCCACTGTTGGCGTTCATCATCTTCGTTCCACCAATAACAAATGCCGATTGAAATGATTTCCCAATGTATGATTCCACTTCTCTCCCGGCGAAACGCAAACCTTCTTTCTTTTGACGTACGTTTTTGAATTGGTGAAAATTCGGATTGTTGTCAGAAAGTTGGTAGAGGACCCACCCAGCCAATTTTCACACTTTATCAAATTTTTTCAGACGACGGACGATAGTTGATTGGCCGACATTGAAGTCTTCAGTCAGCATTCGAGTTGTCATGCTTTTGTCCTCTTCCACAGCTGGCAGATGTGCCTGATCGCCGATCTCTTCCTAGATTGTCCTCAGAGCTGGCATCACCTGATTTGAAAAGTGCAAACCACTCCTGACATTAACGAATATGAATATGATTTTCGACACGCATTTTTATCAGCTAAAGAGAGAAGAATAATTTTATGGAAAAAAAATAAACGAAACGCCAGTTTTCACTCAAGAAAAATGAGCCAATATAAATGGTGAATAATTATGAATCAACCTATTATTAGGTTTATAAATCATTTATTTAAAAAAATCGTATAAATAAAACAAACTTATTTTAGTTAGTCAGTTAGTAAATAGCAAACAAAAAGAATTCTTACAAACCAAACAGAAATATTTTAATTCTAAATTATTCAAAGTTATACATTTATATCATAAATAACAAATCATTTCTTTATCTATCTTCGGTTCTACACAATTGTGCGCTTTTTCGTCAAAATTTTAATGTGAAAAAAGACTGTTCGATTAGTTCCTTAGTTTGTTTTTTTTTAAAGTTAATTGTTGACAAGGCCGTCTCAGCACCTGTGCCACTATGTGAAAGACAAAAAAGAAATGAAACCATTTTTTTAATATTTGGGAACCTTTCTTCTACATCATGAGGTTTTAGAAAATAAAATAAAAGAAAAAGTATCTAAAACAACACAAAATCATTTCTTATTGTGCTTATTAAAAGCCTTTGGAACTTAAAGCAACAAAAGCACCTTTTTTTAAATTCTAGCTGCTGCAGGTTTTCCCAAGTATGATAAAATCTATGGGCTTTTGTGCAGACTTATTGATGATTTTTTTTTTAGTAAAACGTTACATTTATTACACATTTTCTGGAGAAAAATGACCTAAAAGTCAAAAATTTACATGGGCTATGAAAATGGAACAGGCGTAGAAATTGGATATCTAAAGACTCAAACAAGGTATTAACTTTATTTAAACGTAGTTAGAAAGAAATTTCTAATGTTAGTATTAACAGAGCAATTTCCGTTAACATGGGTCAGGGTAGACCAAAGTAAGCATTTTCTTAAATCCTCGGTAAATGATGTAAACATTGAAGATAGACCCTTACTGCATAACGATTTTTTCTTAGAATATACCCATGAATTACTTCTCTATTTATCCTTGACGAATTAGGGGGACACCCGGTATATATTGCTTCTTCATGACAAGTGTGTTCAGCGTTAGCAATCTTTTCATAAAGCATGTGGATCTGTACATCTTCCGACTGCTTTTATTGAAAAGCGGCAAAAATAAATTTAAGGACTCGAGATAAAATAGTGTGGTTGGTTTATCTAAGAGGCGGTATATCAAGAGACATATCTTTTTGTGAGCAATTGCAAGAGCGAATAAAAAATCTAATCGCGAATTATAAATATTTTACAAGAATTATCGCACTAAAATGTGTTTTTGAACATTGGTCATATCACATACTTTCAACATGTACATATCTGCAAGATGGTCGTGAAATTTTACCAGATAAAAATTTACCAAATCCGCGGAGTTTTTCCTTTCAAAAGTAGAAAAGTTTGCAACTTTTCTCAACCACGAGTGTTGAAATTGACACTGAATTTCGAAAAATTGAAAAAGTCATTGAATACCTTGGTCTATAAGACTTTACCAAACTATTGCGGACATACATATATATAGTTCATTCCCTTTGTAATCCATTTTTAGTTTTTTTTAATTTTTATGGACTAAATATTTCATAAATACAAAAATAAAGCTTATAGTTTAAATGGTTCGGTTTAATGCCGTGTACCAGATTGACATTTACAATTATTTACGAAAAGAAGAGAGAATATTATTAATGTGAAGAAAATAGTTTTTAGGTTTTTCCTTAAAAATCTTCATCAATTATGCATCTCCTATAATGTAATGCTTTCACGGCATATTTATAAAGCACTTCCCAGTCACGATCACCGTTCAAAATGCGAATCGTATTCTCCAACCCTAGTACGTTTGAATTAAAGAACGCCGTACGAAACTCTCCGAGAACATGGGACTTTGCGATGAAATGGAACACATCTTCTCTTTTGCTTAGTTGCAGAGTCTATATAAGATTGGAAGTTCAGATCTGTGTGGTTTTTCATTACTACAATACTCTCTGTTTTGCGATGAATGAGTTTCATTAATATACATATGAATCATTAAGGAGGTTTCCTGCTTTTCCAAGATTTTGTGAAATTGAATTTGTCGAGTTATTGCTTATTAATACTTAGGTTACTTTTAATTTTTCATCCTCATTACTTTTATAACATATCTACTAGTATAACATATTCGAAATGTAGTTTTAATGTTTCAAGAAAACGAGGAGCTATCCCGGTGTCCAGATAAATAATGTAATTGGGGCTATTATTCGGAAGTATGAGGACTGTTTTCGACGGCGTTCGTACAACATTATATTACATATTTTACATATTTGCAGTTTAACTTCCTGGTAGGGATATTGTTGCATCCATCTCGAAAATCGAAAATGGAGATTTTGTGATATTTCAACGTTTTAATTTCCTTCTTTGGTCAATTATTGACTGCGGGTCTGGTATGTCAGTTCTCCATTCCAAGCAGCGGTGTTGATATTTTCGATACCCACCGTGGCCAAATAAGAACTGCGTAAAATGGTAGTTACAGTTTTCGTGCCTTTGGTTTGTCCAAACGTCTATGAAAGAAGTCGCTCTTTCTTCTTCCTTGATCCTTTTGACGACTACCGCTTCCTGATTATTAGAAGTTCTACTGTCACAGATTCTCAGCATCTCGTTCGCAAGAATATCAATGGGAATTATTCCTCCTTCAGAATAGAAGCTGCTTCGTTCGAAATCATTCTAAGGCCACTGATTACTCTTAATGCACTAATTCCATATGTTGATAATAACTTTCTCCTTTCTTACTTTGTCGCTAGGGCCCCCATCTAAACCGGGGCAGGGTTCAACAGGACTGAGTTTACTATCTTGGATATTAACATTCTTCTTGCATATCCGGGTCCTCTGACATTTGGCGATGTGAGGCATAAAACTTTGCCTATTTCGAAATATTACTCCTAGGCATTTTAAGCAATCTTTTGATCTAATGATTTGACTTCCTACGTCCACATATTTCACATTTTTCCGGCTAGCTATTAGAACAACTTCCGTTTTGTGATCTGCTAGTTCTAGGCTGACCGATATAACCCAGAACTTAACACTCAAGTGGGTATCACTACACTTAAAATGTCTGAGTATATGTCAAATTTTTAGGAAAATGGGAGAAAAATTGTTGGGGTAAGTGTTTATTTCGCTCCATAATTGGATTTTTTAGTATTGTATTGTATTCTAGACTGTATTCGTAGCTGACTCTGTCTCGCAAATATTATGTGCAACAGTTATGATTGCGATGTCGTCATCGAAACCGATTATTTTTACTGGTGGTGGAAGTGTTAATTGCAGAACATGATATTTGAAAGTACAGACCGCAGTACCAATCCGAGTAGGACTCCTATGGAGATTTTATAGTACTTTTCCCCTTCGTCGGTTTCATATATCAACCTTCTATTGCTTAAGTAGCCAGACACAATGTTTCGCAAGTAGTATGGTCTTATAAATGACCAATTTGTTAAGTTAAAGGCATTTTTGATGCACAACGTCACTACTGCACACTATTTCTTTGCTCCCCATATCGCCATCTTTCTCCCTTTATTACCTATTGCCGCTTTTATGGCGTCGATGGTGCGATTTTCTAAACCTAAACTGATGACCTGAGAATGCTCACTTTTCGTCTTCCATAGTGGGCAATCTATCATATATGATCCGTTAAAGTGTTCTCACCAGTGTGTCCAATAGACATATTGGGCGATATGATGCTGGTTCTCCAGGTGGTTTGTTTCCCTTTGGTAAGACTACCAAATGTTGCAGCTTCAACTGTTCTGGGAAAAACTGCTCTTTCCGACACTTTTGGTCGCTGTTATAAATATGTCTGGTCTCTTTTGAACAGTGGCTTTCACTGTCTTATTTGGGATGCCATCAGGATCAGGCGCTTTGTTGATGCTTATCTTCTTGCGTGTGTTGAAAAGTTCGTCTTATGTTATTATTAGAACTGCTTCTGTGTTGGGTTCACTAATTAGCCGATGGCCTCTGTGGGAATAGTTGCTTGCGTGCGTGTGTGTCCGTATGTGTCAATTTTTTTGGCCCGCAATAAGTCGCGAACGAACTGTGCTATCAATTTGAATTTGTCAAATGATGCGTCCTCATCCCGAATCACGGCCATAAAATGTTAACCCAAATCCGCCCATCACATTTTAAGTTATTAAAAAAACACACAAAATACAATTAATTTTTTCTTGAAAATAGAGAACTCTTTCGAAATTTTTGTATTGTAGTACTACATTTGACGAAAATTTGAAAGTTGCTCAAGGAATAGCAACACTTTTAGAACCGTTAATGCAGTACTAACTACGATTTCGTTAATACAAAGAGTCCTACATCTGACCGGTCGAACTTTTATTTCCTAAATTCTAATAGGATAAGAAATATCAAAAACCATTGGAGAATACCACTAATACTCTTTAAAATTAAGTTCTAAACATTTCGGCTGGTTAGTTTTTATTTTGAACTGTGGTCTACAAATTTATTCTTGACGCATCTTCTCCATACTAAACTGATTGCTCTTTTTACTTCAGATAGTTTGGTTTCAAAGTGCTTATTAATGTTAGAGTTAGCTTTAATCAATAACCCCAGATGTTTTTTTCTCTTTAACTACTTCTAACATACGTATATATTCCCCTTCTTACGTCCATTTCTCATTTCTCGAAAATCTCCCACCTTCTTTTCTATCTATTATCATCATTTTTGACTTCCCTAAATTAACGGACAAGTTCCACGCTTTGCCGTATTCTTACCTTCTTGTTATCACTGTCTCGGCCAGTATACCACAATCATCTGCGTACATTAAAGCAGGAATATACGCCTGGTTGATTTCAATTCGACCCCTAATATTGTCCGTTGTATCCAGATAAACAGGATGAGCAACATCGCACTTAATATGCAGCCTTGTTTAACGCCCATTCTTGTTGGAAATTCCTATGACACAGAATTCCCGTCCCATATCATCGCTGGCTGAAAACACACCGGATTAGACAAAACCTTTCTTGTTTCATAGTCAAGAAAAATTTTTTTATTCCAACACACTTCGTGTCAAAAACATGTTTTTTGTTTCGCTTGCTTTGGTGTGTGTGTGTTGGCTCATAAGAATCAATGGATTGTTGTCTTATTAGTCAGCAAAAAAACATTTTGACTATAGTTTATCCAAGAATAAATGTCAGTACAGGGAAGTTAGGACATTCGCCTTTTAGTCTGGTTGCAATAACATCCATAAAAGGGTCCCTCTTTAAAGCTTTCATAGGGTTGCCATGGTGTATATGATGAATCACCACAAAGAGAAAGAGCATTTCGCTTAGGGTTACCATCTCCCCATTTAAAATAAACAAATAAAAATATTGCTGAACAATATAAATTTCATTTATCTTTTTCCTCCCCATCCAGCGTCCCATATTATTTCCATTTTGCTAGAAAATTCGATTCCACTCTCCAGTCATCAGTGGTTGCGACTTTGCTATTTAAGTATTGAAATCTTCTGCTCTTCCAGTATTGACATCTTCTGCTCTGTAAATCTAGATGTCGCTGCTCACATTTAAGTGGTTATCACAATATACACCGCGAAAATAATCCTTTTTTTTCTTAAACACTACATTAACACCGACACAACAGAGTAATTTGAACCATTATTATTTAACACAATATCACTAAAACGCACATAGTCCAACAATAATATGATCACTTATTGCACTGCTTTGTTGCAGTGCTTTAAAATAGCGCGCGAATAAAATTTAAAATACAAAGTCGAAAAAAATGGTTTGACTACATTTTAACGGTTTCTCAAAAAGAGGAGAAAAAAACGCAAATGACAACACCACCACACATATTATTACACACAAATTCATTTTTGTGTTCTCAAAAGCTTAATCTCTGCAACAATAACACTGAAAAATCAGTAACGATGTGCTAACATTTGAGAATTTTCAATGCACAGCCAGCAGTAATTGCGAATGGTGATTTTATGATCATTCTGCCCACGGCTATCGGGCAAGCAAGTCATAGGGTGGCTGTGGTTAAATCTGAAAATAATTACAACAACAATTGTACACAAAGTTCAGTGGCTTCCTTTGTGTTTCAGTGGTACATATAATGTCGTACGATTTACAATTTTTACAAATATTTGCAATTTTATATTTACACGGAATATTATGAATAATATGAATATTCTTATACATAATATGTAGACTAGATTTAGATTTTAGATTTGCTTTCAAATTGAATTTAATTTGTGTTTAGTCCATAATGGAAATAATTTAGAATTCTGTAACGGTAAGCAGGGATCAAGCACCTCCGATAGGGTTTGGATATTATCAGTAAAGTGGTCTTTAGTAATTTGGCAGCTTTTAAGCACATGATCTATGGTTAAATTCTGCTGAAAAACGTTGCATAATGGTTGAGTATCTCTGTTGTACAAGTGGGCTTTATTAAACAGTGCATTTCCCAATCTCACTCTACAGAGTTTAACCGATTGTAGTCGGCTCAAGGACTCATTGTAGAATACAGACGCTAAAGATGGCTTATGTGTTCTTAAGAAGGAACTTGATAAGGTCCAGCGGTTTTCTGCTTCTATTTGTATGAAATACACTAAAGGCATATTAATTGCTAGACGGCCACCTGGGTCTGCTTTTTCATTCTCTGGAATGCCTAAATGCCCGGGTGTCCATATAACATGGATCCTGGGGGAGTTGAAAGCTGAGGGAGTCGGTGCATATTGCTGTTTTTTCATTAAGAACTTTTGCAAAGTTGAACGCTTCTACTGGTGCCATTATTTCACCAATGAAGGAGTTTTGGTTGGGTGTAGTAATTTGTTGCGTTATTATTGTGCCAAATTGATTGTCTAGACCGTAGACGCAAAAACCAATGTTCCTTCGTGACAGGAAGCATCTGTATATAAAATACAATCAAAATTACCCTCTAACAACAATTTTTTAGAAATTTTTTTCGAAAGACTACCGGCTGCGTGTGTCCTTTACGTGAAGCGCTGAGCGAGTCGTTTATTAGGTTCCGAGGAAAAAACCAAGGTGGTGGTGTTGTCTCATAACTCAGTAGTTTCGCAATTTAGTGACATCTTGCTAGATTATTGCTGCGAATGGAGTTGAAGAGTGCACTTTTGTTTTACGATTTGTTGGCATTAAGACAGCTAATGATGGATATATTGTGGAGTGGGTGTTTCCTATCATTTAGGCTTTTTGCAATCAATTTAACTTGGGTTATGGTTTTTACGTCCACGAAGCGCATGGTGTTAGATTCTGACAACAAAGAATCGATAGTTGTCGATGGTAATATTCCAAAAGCAGTACGTAGTATTGCGTTTATTTTTGTTTGTGTTTGTTGGTCGCATCTTTTCGTCCAGTTTGAAAATAAGGAGAGTCCATGGTGTATAGCGCCTCTTATTAGCGTTTGAGCTGTGTTATGCTGGGGTTCTTTATGTTTATTGCATATTATTTTGAGCAGGTTTTGAATTTCTGCTAGTTTCTCTCTGACGATTTTTTCGCGGACATGCTATATCCACGTTTTGGTACAGATCAGACCAAACATTTTACCTCTTTCCAAAAGAGAAAACCTGACATTCTCTATGTTTATTGCTACATTTGTACAGCTGCGCTTGCGGCAAATGTGTAAGGCTACCATTCTTTCAAGAGGCAATTTTGCTCCTGAGTTAAAGTATGTTAAAGTAGACTTGATATGTTGGTTGCCAGCTTCTATCTCCATGAGTAACGAATTGATATAGGCATTATACAATGATGTCGAAATTGGAGATCCATGAGGAACGCCGTTTCCGATTGGTGTTATTGTGGATAGGTAACCTTTGACTTGGACAATCATAGCCCTATTAGACATGAATGCGTAAATTATTCTTAGAAGGTCCCTGTTAATTTACCAATTTTCGAGTTGTCTTATTACTCCTCATATAGTGACCCTTTCGAAGACTTTCTCCAAGTCTATAAAAAGGAGGACGGAATGTTTGCATAAAGCCAACTCTGTATTCACAGCTTCGTCCAGCTTATGGAGCAGAGTCTGTGTCCCTCTGCTTGGCCTGAAGCCATGTTATCCATAATTAAGATATTTTTTTTACAAGATCCATTTAAGCCTGTACCCAATTCTTTTTTCAAATAATTTCAACAGGACTGAAAGGAGGGAAATCGGTCGGAAACCATCAATAGAGTGATGGTCATGATTTGGCTTAGGGATTGGTATCAAGGTTCATTTTTTCCATTCGTTTGGTAAAATGCCTTTGTCCAACATGCTGTTATAAAGCCCAACTAATCGCAACATGACTGGCGCTAGTAATCGTTTGATCATCTTTAAAGTAATTTTGTCTAACCCCGGCGTTGAACCTTTTGTCCCTTTAAGTGATTCTATGAACTCTGCTA
The DNA here is from genome assembly GCA_949129095.1 of Volucella bombylans. Taxonomy (NCBI): domain Eukaryota; kingdom Metazoa; phylum Arthropoda; class Insecta; order Diptera; family Syrphidae; genus Volucella; species Volucella bombylans. The sequence continues at coordinate 197,812,458 of OX422140.1, read as the reverse complement.
CAGTAATGGGATCAAAACGTTTGGTGGTATCGCTGGGAACTGAGGAATTAAAATCCATTTGAAAGGCATTCTTTTCCTGAAGGATGAATGGGGAATACTTTCTGTGCCCTAGCAGTATCCAGCCCATTTGTCCGCGAAGCGTTGTGCTATTTCAGCGGGGTCTGTCACAGAGGTGTTGTTCTGTTTGATAGAAGTAATTCGGTGATGTGCTCGGTTCCCATACATCATCAGCAAGGTTAAAACTTTGCTCCAAAGTGTCCTGGAATCCAAAGAGGAATTGAGTGAACGCAAGAAGTTTAACCACGCTTCGGCCTTGGCTACCCGTATCGTGCGTTTTATTACGGCGGCTAAGCGGCGATAAGCAATGGCATTCGCTGTATTTGGATGACTTTTTAGGTGAAGCCATGCCTTTTTTTTCCTTGGTCAACTGTTTTATATACGAATTAAACCAAACAGGTTGCGAAGACTTATGAGGGGGATGCGAAGAAGGAATGAATGCTGCCGCTGCTCATCTGATTATTTTCCTTACGTTTTCTGCTTCTTTATTTTTTATTTTTTTTTGCAATTTATGTTGAAGAGGCTAGATGTTTAGCATTTGTTGCAAATTTATCCCAATTGGCTTTCTTTTCAATAAAACGAGTATGAAATATTCTACAATATGTGTATTATTCTGTGGTTTCAATTGTAATGGAAAAGTGATCGCTGCCCAATAGAGAATCATGGACTTTTCAGCTGGTGTTGGCTGCGATTGTAGGTGACGCAAATGTTAGGGCTACTGCAGTAAATATATTTTTGGTGGAAAATAAAGTCGGGGATCCATTGTTCAACAGAATCAGGTTAGAACTTTGAAGTAAATTTTCCACAATAGATCATGCACTGGTGGTGTTAGGTGACCCCCAGATGGAATTGTTGGCATTAAAATTACCTAGGATAATACTTTGCGAGAGCTGGTTCCCCACCGGGTTAAGATATTCCTGCTGAAATACAGTTATTTAGGACTGTCTGTAAATAGTTTGTATTGTTATTGGTTGGACTAGGTTAACTGTAAAGTTTGGGTAAGAACCGATGATATGGCGAGCTCGTATAGGAATGTGAGATGCCTGATTTCATCAGTATGGCCGAGCCATCTTTGTTTCGGTGTGTGGCTTATTATTAAAATAAGCGACGTAATTTTTATATCTAGTGGGAGCTTTATTTACTAAAACCTTCGTTTCTTGCAGCGCAATAACCGTGGGCGAATACTTTTGAATGAGAATGTAAAGATAAGACAGGTTGTTGAAAAATCTTTGAATATTCCACTGGAGAATTTTTAGATTTATCTTTTTATTTTTAAGGTTCATGTCGTGATTTAACATTTAAGTTTTATTTGCACAAATGTTTTTATTGGTGGTCTGATTTTTGTAGTGGAGGAATTGTTTGTGAAGAGCTTGCTTTTGGGATTTCTAAGTGGTTGTCAAAGTAGGAGATACGTAGTTTAGTTTTTTCTTGTTCTAGCTTTTTGTCAGATTCTGGAATTACAAATTTTAACGAAGACATAGGGGCCTTACTTATTGGGACAGGGCCAGGACCATGGTAGTCCTGGAATATTTTGGGGCTAACTAAGAGAGATGGATTCATTTCCATACCATTTTCTGTAGTAATTTCTGCTGCTTGTAATTTCTTTTCTTGTAAAGATAGTAATGAGGTATTGTTTATCTTATTGTTGTCCTTGTTGTATCGAAACGTTGTAAGTATTGTTTTTGTAATTATACAGCAATATATATAGCAGCTCCCGTTGCCTTAAGAGTTACTCCTTCGTTTTTAAAGAGTTTTTTTATTGCAGTAACTTTAAACGTTCTTAACTCTTTCAGGATAGCATTTTCTTCGAGAGGATTGGATTTGTAGGAATAAATACGCCATTGGCAAGAATTATGTGATAGATCGTACTTTATTTCGACTGGAGCATGACCAAGAGACTTGCACTTGACAAATCTGTCAGCGACTTCTTTATTATTTACCTGGATCAGTACCACCTTTTCTAAGGACTTTGACATCTTTATAGTAGCATCAAGTGGAGACGGCATCAATGCCTTTACCTATGATAATTGGGTTTCGGTTGGCAATTGGTGTTTTATCACTGTCCATTACTGAGTTAGTAATAACAAGGAATCGCGTAAAGTTAACGGGTATTTGCGATTTAGAAATTAGAATTGGCCATTGTTCACTTTGTGGATGTGCTCCTCTGTCTGTGTTTTTTCTTTTCGCCGTTTTGTTGGCTTGCATTGGGTAGTCCGTCAGTCCATCGGTAGTCAGCCCATCAAACCGTTTTATTGTTTTTGCTGCTATATCAATTGATAAAACTTTGATGTGTAATTTTTTTCTGTAAAGTTTTTGGGAAAATTTATATTATGTAAGAATTACGAGTACTTATAAATGGAACGGTTTAGGTTTATTGAACAACACTAGCAACTAGGTTGGTAAGTTTTGTGTACTAAAAAACAGGTGGAACAATACTTTTTTTAACAAAAATACACTGCGACTCAATGGGTGATTTAAAGAAAAAAAACCGCGCTTTACTTTGAGTACGTGTGTCACTTAGAAGAGTTTGCTTGGTACTGAAATTTTAATAGTCTGGTTTGTAATTCCAATTCTTTGCAACTTGTAAAAGAGTGCTTCCCGTGCTATGGCGTCAAAGGCGGCACGAAATTCTTCGAATAGAATTAAGGCGTCCTGGAATATTAGTCTTTTCAAAAATTTGATTATACTCCTCTGTAAGAGCTGCTGCAATTTCACAATTGTTATATAGTTTCTGTAGTATTCAAATGCTTTGCCATTTTCAATAACTCGGTGAACGTCGTCTAAAGTGAGTCTAATTAATCTACAAATGGTGAGTTAGGTATTGGTAGCAAAGATATGTCGGTATTAATAACGTACGTAAAATGGTCTCCTAACTGTTGGGCGCGTAAGTTTGGGGCAACGATTTTTCTCGTTCTATCGAATCGTTTCACTGGTTTTCAAAAGTCCGCAGAGGTTGTGGGACTACTAATTGCACTTATTTTTTGTAGCTCAAAAGCTAGTCCTTTTGAGTGGCACAGGCTTCTAAATTCTTAGTTTTCATTAGCATACGGGTACATGCTCTTAAGTATGTAACCTTACAAACTTTAAAAGGGCAAAAGACTTATCTCTGGCTTTGTTCCATTCAGCATCGAACCACTTTTGTATACTATTTTTACTCTTACACGCTGTTAGCCACCTTGATGGTGCAGCTTTCTTCAAAATGTCGTAAGAATACTTCGTAAAGCACTTATTCAGTTCAGATGTTCCAGTTTTTCATTTATATTATGTTTATACAGTTTAAGATTTATTTTTCCATAAAAGTTTCAGTAATAAATTAAGCTAGTTTGCATTTAGTTCATCATTTGAAGAAGCTGAAAACAAACTAACGTCCATTTAGAGGTCGTACAACTGCGAAAAACACTCCAGTAATAAGACAATAATTAATAACTCTAAAACTGTAACACACAGAAAATTATATTCGCAGTAAAGAGCACGAAGCTTCCGTTCAAAACTCGGCAGTCAAATCCATCTGCTAGATCGAGTATTTGAACTGCTTTATTATCGCATATTACATCCTTCGATAACCACGGCCCTTACGCACAGTTGTTTCCAATTATACACTGAAATCTCCAATGATCACGAATATAATCACCAAATAGTTATTTAGTGGATTCGACAGGAAAATCTCTGAAGTTTTACAGTGATTTTTAGACCAAAGGAACAGCAATCTTCAATTTGATTTCTGCTGGTATGTCTTCAGTTTATTCTTGATCCTAGGTAAATAAAATCCCTATCTATCTCAAAGTTGTACTAAGGTTACTACTTAAGTTTTGAGAAAAACAAGTATTGTAAAAACAATACAATTTTCGAAGCACTTCTTCCACACCGAACGAGGTAACTCCAAAAAATATATTTTAAACGCATCAACCGCTTTTTCAGGCATCGGAAAATGCTGACATACCAATTAATATATTTTTGATGTGCGGATATATTGTAAAAATAAGTCACTTGGTGAAAATTCAGGGCTGCACCGAGGATGACCTATCAATTAATTGTTTTAAGTGCTCAAAAAATCACTTGTTTGAACCGACTTTGTGGGAGCTCGCATTGTCGTTGAATCATCCGTGTTCGGCGGTTGCTTTTGCTTGTTTCTGGTGGTATATTATTCCAAACTAACCGTTCTACGCTGCTCTAATTGCACAGTGGCGGCATGTCCAGTTTTTCGGAAGAAACAGGAGACTATTTGCTTCGAAGTGCTTCGTGCGCTAACAACTTTTGTTGGATTTGGCTCGTCTTGAAAGATTCATACAGTTGACTGCCATTTACATTCGGGATGTGTGCATAAAACCATGATTCGTGGGCTGTTAAGGTCTTTAACGCGATCGAATTTTTTCAAAATTTTTTTTGAGCGACAACCGATCTTGGACGATATTCACGAAATTCGTCCTGGAGCGAACGACGACCACGATTGAATTTGGAAAACCAGCGATACACGGTGCCCAGGGATGGTGCTTTATCACCAAAAGTCGAAGCGAATTTACCACAAGCACACTGTTGTTGAGTTAATCTACGTCGAATATCATAAAAAATCATCGCACGAAAATGTTCACGATTTAATTCCATTTTTTGGCTGAGATGAATTTTTCAAGTCCTTTTAAAAAACACAAACAACTAGCGCTCATAGGACAAAAGGTTCAGAGCACGTGTACCATTAAAAAGGTCAAACTTTACGGTGCCGATGTCACATTTGACGTATCATATCATTACGTATCAATTTAAGTAGTTGTATATTGCGTTACGAGGGGCGTTCAATATATTCTCGGTATCGATATGAAGGAAAATGTGAATTCAATTTAAATTGTTTTTATTTTGCAATATAATCTCCCCTAACATCAATGCATTTGTTACATCTTGAGATAAGCTTTTTTAAACCCTCAAAAAAATAAATTTCCTCTTCTCTGCAAAATACCCATTTATTGCCGACTTGAGTTCTTCATCATCCGAAAATCTTTTTCCACGAAGACATTTTTTCAAATCCGGAAACAGGAAATAATCACTAGGGGCAAGGTCTGGACTAAAGCTTGGGTGTTGGATTTCTTTGAAACCACAATCTCGCGCAGCAGCCTTGGAAACTCGTGCCGTGTGAACAGGAGCGTTGTCATGAAGAAGCAACACACAACCCGCTGCGAGTTTACCCCGTCTTTTCTTCTTACTTTCTTCCCGCAAATTATGCAAAGTGGAAGCGTAGGATATGGCGTTGATGGTTTCACCTTTTTTTTTGTACTCAATGAGCAAGATTCCCTTTGAGTCCCAAAAAACTGTGGCCATGAGCTTCCCGGCAGACGGAGTGACTTTGAACTTCTTTGGGGGGTCTGTTCCTTTTTTATGCCACTGCATGGACTCTTGTTTGCTTTCAGGGTCATAGTGGTGGACCCATGTTTCGTCCCCAGTAACAATTCGATCCATAACACCGTCCGCATTCTCACTACACATCTCCAAAAGCTCTCTACAGCATGCGATTCTCACTTTTTTCTGAGGCGCTGTGAGCATTCGTGGCACCCACCTTGCACTGACCTTTGAAAGGTTAAGATGGTCATGAAGAATGGTGTGAATGGTACCAATTGAAAGCTTGGTATCTGCCATCATTTTCACCTTTATTCGGGCATCCTCAAGAACAAGTTTTTCGACTCCCGTACAAGCAGTAGCCGGGGCGCCGGAGCGGGGGTCGTTTTCAATGCTCTCTCTGCCTCTCTTGAACTCACTTGACCACTTTTGCACAGTTGATAATGAAGGTGCGGAACCCTGGTAAACAGCCACCATCTCTTCATGAATAGTTTTTTGACTTTTTCCTTGCTTAGTGAGAAATTTAATTACAGCGCGATGCTCAATTTTCACCATCATCGTCTCAGTTGCCATTATGATTTTGTTTAACTAGAGATAAAACGCGAATTAATAATCACATTTATATGAAATTTTACATGAATGCACTAAAATAATAGTATTACTTGATAAATAAGTCAATTTATATATACAACCACAGCTTCACCCCGATACCGAGAATATGTTGAACGCCACTCGTATTTAATCCGATTTGTGAATCGCACTTAAATATACCCTTACCGTTGGTTGTAGTGTGCAATTGAGTTACATAATATACAAGTATATTATGTATGTATATATGTATATGTATATAATATACAAGTAGTTGAAAATACTTTTAAGAAATTGTACCTCTGGTTTTGACGTGTGAGTTTAGGCCAATTTTTTAAGTATAATGCCAAAGAAGTCAGTATACAGTGCTTCATTTTCTGTCAGCCCTATTTTCTACATCATTTGAAATTTATTGTCAATATAAGTTGGTATAACTTCTGTCATATGCGGCCTTTACTTCGTCAGGGTCTGCCCTATAATGAATATGAGTATTGATCAATTATGAGCATACAAGGCCTAAAATCGCACTCATAAGAGCTTATCAGATTACAGACACTACATACTTGTCTGATATGTCTGATATAGCAGTTTAGATACGAGTAGTTAATGAAGATTTCTTATATTTTGAAATAATCTATTGTACATATGTATATCAAGTAATCTGCTACTGCCTCAATTAGCTCCGTAGATAACCCTCATCGTTTAACAGTCTTCTGTTCTGATCGCCGACTGTGATTTTGCTTCTAGGTTCTTCTATTTGCCACTTTTCTATTTCTTTGTCATACTTTTTACTTTTCCATAGAAGCGAACATTCGTTCCGGTTCTCCTGACCTCGTAAAGCTCACAAGCTGCTATTGTGCTTATAGAAAGCGTTTATTTGTAGAAGAGTTGTTTTGCTAAACATACTTCCCTGCACTCTTCATCAAAACGCGGTTCATGATGATGGTTCCCAATCACCTTTTCTACGTATATTTAAATGTAATGAGCTTAAAATACACTACTTATCGCGTTCTTTGTCGGGAGAACAGGGACGTGAACAGAAGAAAATCAAAGTCATATGCAAAGGAATATACTATTGTAGATTGAAGATAGCATACAACGAATCTTCAGTGACGCTTTGGGGGTTCAAGGCTCAAGACCCTCAAGTGTAGACCTCAAAACTTTGAATAATACTAGATATGAACGTGACACAATTTGTACTGTATATCGCACAGCAATTACATTGGCCATATCCAGAGAACCGACTGAATGCAATTATACATACTCGTATAATATTTTTATTCAAGAAGAGCTTGGCAGACAATCTTGGATCAATTTTCCTGTGTCAGGTTGGTGATAGGTTTTTTTTTAAATTTTCTTCTCTTGATATAGCAGTTTTCATCCGATAAAGGATAGAGGATGTCATTCCGAAGTGAATAGTGTCTGTGATCCTATCAGCAATCGCATTATCGTCGTTATCGAGGAAATGTAATGATTTCTACATCCTCGAGATGATGATTCTGCTCCAATTGACTTTTCCGCAAAAAAGTTTTTTGAGGATTTTTTTTCTAACTTTGCTAAGGAAAATTATTTGATATGACACAGTTGTTCGACGAACCTAGGGGGAAGAACCCATTGATGTTGTACTCATCAGGGTGAAATGGTAAAAAGAATTCCAGTCCTTATTTACAAGCTGAGTTAGGATATTTTTCGCAGCGTAGATGTCGAACATCCTTTAGGTGTTGAATGCAGTCAGACAGCGCAAGAAGCTCGTTAAAAAGTCAAATAACTATCCAGTTTAGGGCGTATGTAAATGAAACAATAATTGGTAATTTGTTACGGGGATGGAATCTTAATCACACAAGAGTGAATTTCGTATGGGAACATTGTAGTGGAGCTTGACACACACTAAAATAGCGATGGTGATGGTCTGGGCAATTTGAAATTTATTCTATATTTCTGGAATAAATCTGAGTGTTTTTCACCTTTACATGGCAGCTCTTCTGGGATTTCGAAATCAGCAAGATTAACTTGAATTCTTTTCAATTAGCTACCTTTTGGTTGGAAAGGTTTAAGTTTAAGGTTTAAGGGTGGCCGTGGTGTAGTGGTAGTAGCAAACGCTTCTCACTCGGAGGGTCCAGGTTCGAAGTTTTTCATTGTGTAATTGGAACTCAGACAAAAAAATTCTGCGTGTGAAGGCATAACACTGACACGTAAATTTGGCTGTTATAAGAGTTTCAAGCAAGGAAAAAAAAAATACTGGGAATTATATCTCGAATCACTCTGAGTGAAGAAAAACTCTCCGTCCTATTCGGACTCCCACCCTTGGAGAGCAAACATAGAAACCAAACACACCTGAGTTTCAAACCACTACAAAAACAATTTTCCTTTCTCCTCCTTTTATCTTTCCGCCCGCGCCCTGGCAACCGTAAAAGGGTATCTAACCCCTTAGGCGCGCGTAAATTATAAAAAAAAAAAAAAAAAAGTAGCTGAAAATTGAGTTTTGCGTTGCCTCAATGTTGCTCCTTCAGTATTCAAAACAACTTGCGTTCCTGTATCAGCAGCAGCTCTCGTTCTCCTGCTTCGGGTATCCCTAACATGTGCAATCTTTGTGGCAATTAAAGGTTCCAGTCACATTTTTTTTTGATTTTTATACAATATATCCGATCCAATCAGTAATGCTAATTTGATCACAATAATACATATGTACATATGTATTAATAAGTATGTGCCTCGTATTGATCGATCTAAGTGTCAATTGCGTGCTTACATTCATTCTGTGCGGACACTCTAGAACTCTTAGTTCTTGATCCGTCAACGCTACGGATTGTGTTCCAGAATTACAAAAGAAGAACAGTCTAGTATTATGATGATCTTTTATGATTAGCATATAACGCTGATAAAATAAATCTCTATTACGGAAGCTGAGCAATGGTTTAAGGAGATGCCGCAGCAATTACCATATGATAAGAAATCCAATTTGAACATTCATAAATGTTTTTTTTTTATTTTCTAAAATGTTAATTTACGAAATAAAAAAAAACGAACAGTTTAATACGTTCCGATATCTTAGGTGTATCTGTTACGTAGGTGGGTAGTTATGAATGTAATAGTTGTTGAATCACGTGCACCGACAAGTGCAATTACTTATCCAAAATAGCAAATCCAATCATTCGAAATCATCAAAGCAAAATTGTATTTCTAATTGATTTTCGAAAAATCTGCAATTATTCCGCTTTCCCATTTTCATTAATCTAAAATGCTAAATTCAATAATAATGAATAATGCCTATAGCATTTGTTTAAAATTTTCATCGGGCAATTAATTTTCAAATTAAAAAAAACTTTTTTCCAGTATTTCTTCTTTGAAAATGAAATTGAAATTAGAAAAAAAGAGAAATATCAAATAAATTATTAATAGATTGAGTATTATGATTCGGCCGCGGGCGCTCAAAAGCAAACCCGTCTGAAGCACACTTGAAATTTGTTTTCACATTCTGAATTGCTCACATAATTATCTTAATTAATATTTTCCGCTGAATTAGAACTCTTTCAGGAGTGGTGGAATGAAGAAATATCAAGCAAAAAAGGAAGAAAAATTTCGTTTCTAGAGGTGATTTATCTTTTGAAACAAGTCATAGCTTATAGACTTTATACCACGTAGTCATGCTTTAAATGTTGTCATTCGTTGAATCGTTTCAAAAATTATATTATAACTCATTTTGAGCGGCATGCAAAATCTTAATCAGATCTACCACACGAATCCGAATCAGGGTCTGCTCACTAGGTCTCGTCAGCTAGGGTGGATTGTGTCATTTGTTGGCGTCACTTACTTCAGTGGTATGCCGTTGCTCATTGACGCTCCTCACCAAGTCTATTTGGGCGAGGCCACTTTACCATTAAATTAATTAATTTCCTAGAAACATACACGGATACATTCTAGATGGAATCCATATACTTGGAATTGCTACATCAAGAAGTGGAATGGATAATGAATTAGATCCTTCAGCTGCCCCATGAAACCTAAATCAAATCCGTATCCGCACCCAAAGTCGGATATAGCCATACCATACCACCACCGTCGGCACTAACCCAGTGTTTGTTACTCCATCTGTCCATAATTTGCAATAATACTTCCGACCGCCAAATACAACCCCTAATGGAGGAAATATCTTGACGGCGGTGGTGATGATGATGGGGATAGTTATGGTGATGGTGATGTTGATGATGATGATGATGATTAAAAAACCAGACAAAGAACCACACCTTTCAATTTACACCTGACCACGCTGCCGCCGCGCCAATGACTTTGTGGAATCTAACTGAATTATGGTGTTAGGTATGGTCGGCCTACCAGCATGGTGTACGAGTTGAACTACCGTCAAGACATATGTATGCATTTTCTGAGTTACTGCTGCAGGAGTACTACTCTTGATCATATCCACGGTTGAAACAGTATGTGCGTTCGGCTATTGGCGGCACCAGGTGGTTTCTGATTTATTTTCTCGGTGTTCCTTTCTAGCACTAGTTCGTCATTACCATTGAAATCACATTAGTATCCGTGTACCCACCGGTAGACTCTTACTCGTATTTAAGCAGCCAACTACAAATAGGGTGGCTTATAAGGAGCTTTGAGTATCGTGGAATACAAATTGTAATGGGGATTCGATTCCAATGGAGCATTGGGTCGTTTATCATTGTGGTGCATGAACTAGGTAAACTACCCGAAGGGAGAATGTGGAAGTGTGCAGACTCAATTTGTAAAGGCGTTCACCTAGAAGTAATTGATTTTGCATTTTCAGTGATGAGCTTTGGAAATAGAGAAATATTGCACAAATTCGATAAGGAGTTCGCTTAGATTGGTTTTTTGTGAGTTTGAAAAGTAATTTTCCTAAAGAGGGTGAGGATGAGTTATACGGGTAGCCTGGGTGAGAATAAGTCCCTGAACATACCTCGTACACATGAGTATTTTGCATTAATCCAGTGTTTCTTTTTGTAGACAGATATATTTTTTGGGTGGGGTTCATTAATTTCGAAATCTGGGGAAAAGTATATTTTGAATCCATTTTGATACGGGACATATTAATGGGTTCTTAGAGGATATCGATTATACAAATCATTAATTTTCATTAATTTCGAAATCTGGGGAAAAGTATATTTTGAATCCATTTTGATACGGGACATATTGATGGGTTGTTAAAGGGTATCGATTATACAAATCTAAGACTTAAAAAGACTCACTAAAAGTACTCTCTTGTCATTTTTCACCCTCAGTTAACCGATTAATTCTAAGATCGTAGACGAAGTACTGTGAGTGAAACTGGTGATATTGAGTTTACATTTGAATACTCCTACCTTTCTTAGTTAATAATCTTCATTCTAAATAAGATTTTCCTGGAATAAGTTTTATTAGAAGGAACGACCCTAAAATATTTTACTCTATTGTAGAACTTGATGCTAGCTCAACTCAGTGACACATATGCATTTATCCCCAGAACTCTACCCAAAGAATTCTCAGGTATACTCGGCCTGCATATAGGAAGCAAATTGTAATCTCATCCCCAACCGCTGTAAACCCTGAAGACTCTGCTCATGGCAAATTCCTTGGTCTATATTTTGCACCATGGCTCAAATAATTATATCTGCGATGGTTGTGATCATAAACTTCGTAGTAGAATCAAAAGACCTTGAAAACTTTTCGGCACAGACAATGTCAAGTAGGCAAATGTCACATTTAAACTATTCAACGTATTCGGGGAGAGGAGAAAGTCTTTCTGACCTCCATTTTAAATAGTCTAGGCCTAATAATCTCTCCTTTGACATTGTTTTTTAGACGATGTACTGGATACCTAGAGGAAAGTGTACGTGGTTTTCATGCCAAAGCTGGGTAATGAAACTTAACACTGTTTTTCTTGAATGCTAACGCATTCTTATAAATACACATACTAGAAAATTTCAGCTATTGCATGTGCCGCACATTATTTAGTAAGCCAAATACGAGTAGAAGAGACCGCCAAATCAAAAAAGATTGATATATTCGCTTATTTTGGTATTGAGAGGGTGTTTAAAAATACAAACACAAACTACTCATAATTTCATATCCTGCAGAAGCAGTGATCATCAAACTAATGTGTGAGTTAGAGCGATACTTGAAAGCCGAAGAATCACAATAACACTGGAGAGCTCTCATTAATAGTATTTATCGCACGGGGGATTTTCTGGTATTTTCTAAACTCCATTATAGCCAGTGGTCATATATGGTCTGGCGAAGGCAAGGTAGTTGCACTTAATATTTCCAAGCCATTTGATAGAGTTTGGGATCAGGCTATTTTTGTCGAAAATGCGTGCGTTTGAGATCGACGACTCTCTTACCCTGCGGAACGTTCACTTCAAGTTGTCGTGGATGGTTTCATATCTGATATTCACAAAATAAATCATGATGTGCCTCAGGGCTCCGTTCTGTATCCGACACCCTTCTTAATTTTTATCAATGGTCTCTTGTCTGCTTCTTCTAATCCAATATGTTCTCTAAGTTCCACGTCCCTGTTCTTCGGCTATAGACCGGTAACGCAGCATATGTTAAGCTCAATAAATTCCAATATTAACAGCGTAATGAATTTATGAACTATCAACTCAGTGGAATTCAATTCTTCCGAAACACAATGCAGTCTGCTGTCATTAAAGCGAAATCTAAACACCCAACCATTTCCATGAATGGCACTTGCATCGTTGAAATTGAAAAATTTTCCAGTTTTTAGTTTAGTTTTAGTTTTAAACGCATTTTATTTTCTAATCAATAACTCTTACATACTAACAAAAAATGCTTAAATGCTAGCTTAAAATTACTTAACAAACTTATACTAACTTACTGGCCCCACACAGGCACTCTAAGCTACTCTAAATTCTTATACTATGTCTTTCGACTTTATTAACATTTTCTTTATGGATATTTATTTACTATACTTAAAGCTAAGAAAAAATATTGTTAACAAAAAACTTAGCCTATGGATGTAATTTTTTATTTTTTATAAAAACTTAATATCTAACTTAAAATAAACCTTAGTCTACTTAACCTATATACACAATACACACATACAGACACAAAGACATTATGCACAATAATATACATATACTAGAATATACCTTTATATATACCAGTATATGTATATATTTCTTAAATGCTAAGAAAAATTTTCCATTCTCGGTATGTGTGTCAATGACAACTAAAGTTGGAATGACCACATATTAGATGTAGCCAAAAATGCTGTTAAATGTCCAGGTTACCTCAAACGATGTAAGAAATACTTTTCTCACTCCGATTTAGCCTCAATCTATAAGGCGTTTATCTGCAACTTGCAAACGTTTAAGACCAACGTTTTTCCCTGCTTGACTATCCCTCTCTCGCGCTGTGTGCAAACACTTTAGAGGTACTAAAAATCCTTTGAGCACGTGCTAATTATAAAAAAATAGTCAATGAACTTATCAGTTTTCAATACAATTTCCTATGCTGATGACAATTTTATCATAGTTATTGGTATATTTTTCACCTCCTTAGGTTGCAATACACTTCGTGGTTAATCTGACGCTGCTAACTGCCTCCAGTTATGCATTCCATGTCGATTGATATCCCTTTTCTTTTGTGTTCACTACCTAAGACGAGGCTTCTATCTACTCGGGGTTACTTTCAAAGACGCTGTATATCAGAACATTGATATCCACTCGTTCTACATGTCTTAATGCTATCAGGAACTGATGTTCAGTTTTCTAACTAGGTCGATGTATAGTTTGTCGTCGTTGAATCTCTTCTACCGAAGTCCGCCAACGCAAACAGGACTGAATATCTTACGAAGAATTTTTCTCTCAAAAGGATATTTTCATATGCTCTCGATCGAGTGCATGCTTCAGGGCCATGAAGTAGGACTGTAAGGCGTAAAGTCTTATGTAGAGCCTCCTTAGTTGTTGCAGATTATAGTACTCAATTGCCTTCTTAATCTTCATTTTATTTCTACTCAGGCGTTGTTCTCAGAAATAGTAGCAGAGCTAAGGTATAAAAAGTCCCTTCCTATTTCAAAGTTACAGTTGTCGACTGTGATGTTCTGTCCAATTCGTCGATGTTGTGCGTCCCTTCTTGTTAACATCATAGACTTGGATACAAGCGAAAGCACCGGTGACATATATTTGATCGCGCCGTATTTTTCCGATCTTTTGCGATTGCAGCTCTACGGTATATACTGTCACATTAGTTCTCTTATATTGTGACGCTTGGGAAATCCGAATTCGTATCTCGGCTGCAAGCAGGTTGGGATTTGTGGGTGGCCGTGGCTCAAGTGGTAGTGAACTGGCTTCCAAATCGAAAGGTTCAGTGTTCGAATCCCAGGCTCGCATATTCATTTTTTCAGTTAAATGAGTAGTTGACTAGAAATCAACAACAAGCCAACCTCCACTAAGGTTAGTCTCCCCATTAAATGTTGGATGCCGCCCATGGGGCGAAATAACTACAGAGCCCAAACATCTTTCTTTCTCTCTCTATCCCATTTTCCAAAAAACTTAACACGTGCTCCGGCACTTTAAGTTCTTTAAAAAAACATACGGGTTAATGTTGGCTGACCGGAAAGATCGGACTCTGGAATACTGGGGGCATGCCTTACGTCGATTGCAATGCTATCAATTTGGTTTAACGTCCCATGATCTGGAGACCACCATGTACTTTTATGCATATTGAGATGGGAAAAGCGTGTATTTGCTTGCTTTAGTGATATAGTACAGGCCGATGCTGTCGTGAAGGCCATCCTTCCCAACTGGCCTACAGTAGATGTTCTTCTTTTCTATCTTGCACTCTTACGACATTGCTCATATGTCTTGTCGACGAGCCCGTAGAAACATTTCTCGGTGACTATCCTCTTTGTCTTCCGTGGGGGCATGAGTGTATATTAGGCTGTGTTAGCGAATCTGATGCGGATTGTCATAAGGCGCCCGTTGGAAGATCAACACTTCTTGCCTAAGCTGCGGTGTATGACAAATCCGTACCCGAATGATCGCTATTTCTGCCAATTACCATGGTGCATGTTACAGTTTTTTATCCTAAGTTTACCCGACTCATCCCATTGCACTTCCTGGGTGGTGGTGATAGCCGATTGATAGTACTCAATGGTCTCTGCTAATTGTTCTGCTGAACATGGCCAAACATTCCACGTTCAGATACGAAGTTCGTTGTCCTGGTTTCATTTGCTAAGATCTTCAACGATAAGGTTAGATCCGAGGCTTATTATCTTTACTAATTTTTTTACTCCAATTTCCGATACCAGTAACCAACTTCTGAGTTGCGACCGCTGCATTTGGCTCATCAAGAATTACTCAGCCACCCACAGACATAAAACATTCGTTTCATATATGGTAGTAAAGGATATTATTACTCTGCTCTACTTTTCATCGTTCCCATCCAAGATCTTCAGTACCAGGCTGAAGCGAGGATTCACCCAAACATACCATATCAACGCTAAAATTGTCAAAGGAGCCGCAGATGTAAATAGTCAAACTTGCTGTATTAAGAGCATCATCCCAAGTCTAACCCAGAGCTCTTTATACCTATTTCATTCATTCCACTAGCACAATTAAGCAATAATCAATTCTTTGCCAACAAATATTTGAGCACTTTGCCAAATAATTCTTAATGCGTGCATAAAATCCCTCCAATATTCGTCCTGATAATTACAGAATATTTCGTTATTTATGAACGAACGTATGTAGCTAATGGCCCGAAAGTACAGTAATTGCACTTATGTGGATATACGCTACATACCGCTCACATGTAGGTGTGTTTCCATCGATCCTTATTCAAATTTTCAAAAGGCCAAAGGTTACAGTCCGGTGCATTGAATTGTATCAACTTGTCTGGTTATAGCCAAGCATCTCAATGTAGGATGCACAATAACCAAGAATGAAAAATTTTCAATAAATTTTATGTATGCAACTCTAAATGGAAGTGAGCACATTTCGAAATGATAGTTCATAGTATTCTGGCTTATTTCACCCAGCAATATCTCAAACGCAGTTGCAAAATAATGAGGCAAACGATACCTGCCAAAGTGGTGCACATTTACTCATATGTGACTGTATCACTTATTAAAGTATTATATATGTTATTAGGCTTCAATTCGAATAAAGAACAAGATTACAACCTGATTCGGTTGTCCCTTAAGCTAAATTTGTAATTTTTTTTTTTCACAGTACCTTATGTATCTGCTAAATAAACTTAAACTCAACATCGCTTACCCAGTCCTCAGAATGCCTTTGAATCTCTGAAATAGTTAACTAACAATATTATTGGTTTCTAACAGGGAGTCTTAAGATCAGAAAGATCAGCAGTCGACTAAAGTTTTACAATGTAACGGACTTGGTATGTCTTCTCCAATTTTACTGAATAGGCACCACCCACTCAAAACGAGATTATCAGTCACTTGTCAATCTAACCAGAATGAATTTATGAAAAGTTCTGGATAGTGCGTCGAAATTTGGTGATAATCTCAAGTTTGGTGATAATCAAATGATTTCGACAAAGTGACGCGCTGTTTGGGGAGTTCTTCAACTTGCAGATCCTCTTAACTATTCCTTATTCAATGTGATTACTTTCATATGCCGATAACTTTGACAAGCGACTTGTTTAATTAAGAAGCATTTGAATAAAAGGCGACAGCTACAAATTATAAGAACTGTAGACTGGTAACTTCAGACTCCGATTCGAAGAGTTTCACCGGCAAGGGGAAAATAAATAATTAGGTCATTTGCTCGATATACAAGAGTAGTTGCGCCATATAAAACATTTTGATAATCAGATCGGATCTTAATGTTGTGGTTTAATGTCAGACAATTTCACTTTTGATCGAATTTCTACACCTCAATGAATCCTGGAAAAACGCGAAGAAACCTAAACCGTTACACATCTTACTTCATTTCTAAGTCAAATTACCAATGTAATAAACATCATGCCTTAGGTATTATGAACAAGTATTTGGAAAGAAACCTCAACTCAACTGTACAACTCCACAACTGTGGAGAAATAATTTGTTTTGCGAGTCGCTATCTCTTTATAACACAATTACAGAAGCCTGTACTTCTACCTGCATTAAACAAATAAGTTAGCTGGACAAGCAACTCAAGTCTTAGTGTTCACCCAATCAGAACTTATTTGATCTGTTTTACTTTGAATTATATAGCACTTCCAGATTAAATTTTAAATTAAGAGGATCTAATAGGTATCTAAACAGAACTAGTTTTGCTTGCATTAAACATAGACTTGAAGCTTCACTTGAAAGGAAATTGCCAAAACTCTCATATTGCAATATTTTCCTATTAAAAAGTGAGAGAAGGTGGTGGAATCTATAACTTAACATAATGCTTTCACTGTACATCCCAGTATAGTAATAATTCTAGTTTTCTATGCGAAATTTTGTGGGTGGCCGTGGCCAGTAGTTTATTGGCATTCAAATCGGAAGCCATTAAGACATTAATTTTTTTCAGTCAATTAAGTAGTTGCTGTGATCACAACAACAAAATATATTACACTAATGATTTAGTATATTCATTAAATGTTGGATGCCGACCATGGAGCGAAATATTGGGTTGTACCACATGAATATTCCGCTCAGTCGGAAATAAGAAGTTCTCGAGTGAACATCTGTGCCAGACCGTTAAATTGTCTTTTTTTTTTATAAAATAAAGTGCTACGTGTGCTTGACGTGTGAGAACCTTAGGGTTCGTTACAAGTACCGTGTTTTTTTTTTCTAGGAATTATATACCACGCAGTCCGTAGTTGAAATTCGAACCCTATTCTTGTACGAATTTATAATGGGACATAATGCGTCATGGGGTATGCGAGACCCCATACCTCACAACAAACGGTGAAAAAACTGTTGCAGTTGGGATTTGAAATTCTTCCACATTCGTCGTACTCTCCTGATATTTTCCCAACGGATAACCATCTTTTCCGCAATCTGGATTCATTTTGCTGGCAGAAGGTCTTCCGGAACCGAGCAGACGTCATAAAAGCCTTTGAAGATTTCATTGCCTCAAAAAGTCAGCACATCTACGAAAAATTAATATTTGACCTTGTATCACGTTGGAAGAATGTCATAAATGCCAACGGATCCTATTTTGATTGAATAAAAATTTAAGGAAAAATAATATTTCAGGTGGTACAACGCAATAACCACTGAAACCAACATTTTTCTTTTCTCTATTTTTCGAAAAGGCTTAACAAATGCAAACGTATTGTATTAAAAAGAGGCTTAGAAGCGTGCGAAAGAAGAAAGGAAAATTCCAGCCGTAGAAATACAGATTCGTGAGTGCTCTAATAACATTTTTTATATCTGGACGTTAAATCATGTTTCACTTTTCCGCGAAGGACTTCCAATTGAGGGACTCCGAAAGAATGACGAGCAAAGTACTGGTGAGACCAATTGCGTGGCATCTTCTTTAGGTCACCTACAATCCGAAAGATAATTTCAATACGAACTTCAAACGCTAATAAACACTATCAATCGTTCGAAATATCGAACAGTCGTAACGTAATATCCTCCAATTGTAGATCTCAGACCTCAGACTTAGGTAAAAAGTGCTTGTAAAATTTATTTTTCGGATCTATAATGCAAATTCTCTGCATTAACAAATGTCTGGAGCTCTGGTAATTGAAAAAAAACTATTTCGTTTGAATTAATAGTTTTGATTGTACAGTCAGTCAAAGTTCAGTAATTTTCAAGGAAATCACAAATTAAATACATTTTTTTTATTTTTTTCTTAGGTTTCGGTATAAAAATTAGCACAGGGTTTTAAAAATCATTTCTTTTTCATTTTGTTTAACATTTCTGATATGTCTGTTTATTTGTAAAATCAAAAGTGAACGCAGGTTTTTCTATTAGTTTTTTAAAACTATTTAATGCAATGTTTTTTGAAACACTATTTCCAGCACACTTTTTAGACTATAGGTTGAGTTTTAAAAAAATGGTCCGAACGGGTGCGCCCTAAACTCAACAGAAAGAAAATTGATTTCTATATATTTATAAATATATTTGTAATTATAATTTTATATATTTGTAAATATAAAAAAGTCAGGTGCGGAAACGCTGCCTTTGTGCCATGTTTTTTTCTTTTTCTGCATTGGCCTTGTTTATGGGTTTGGGTCTGTCAAAAGAAAAATGTAACATTTAGAGAAGTTCCCTAAGAAAATACAACATAAAATAGATGTTCTTTCATCTTATGGAATTATAACTGTTGCTAAAAGAGAGGCAGTTCCACGAAATTACGAAATCAGGGAAATATCAGGTAGAGTGAAGCTTCATGACAAGATGGATTTTACTTCAAGGCGGTTTTTAGAAAGCAAATTTGAGGGGGTATTAATAGCACTTCCAAGAATTCTTACATTACATTATGAATTATCTGGGCAACGTGGCTACAAGCAAGAAATACATACAACAGATAGTGAAATAGATGTAAACATGTTTATGGCCTCAGTTGTTCTACTGAGACTTAATAGTTCAAATTTGGAGAACTATATCATCGTTAATTTTTTGTTGACCCATTATGTTCCAATATGCAAAGGAATCTGAATAATTCATAAAAATGTCTTGAGTGACAAGGAAAGAGTTAAATTACACCTCCTTTCATTAAATTTTAGCTTATAGTCAAAATATAATTCAGTTATTACCACTTAGAGAATTGTTGGAAGAAGCTCAGGAATCCAAAAATAAAGATTACAAGAAATATAGATACCAAAATATGTCCGGATATACGCCGGATACGCCTCATGGATCCACTCATTTCTTCGTCAGAACCAAAAAAGATCTCAAAGCACAATACTATTCAGAAATGCTAAGTTTTTTAAACATTACCCTGGATATTGAAGAAAGTTTCTAAGAAATCTGTTTTTTATTGTTCCAATTCCTAGTCCGTTTACTTTTTTCTTCACTGTTTGAGTTGAAATGAATCCGTGAAATATTTTATTATGTACTCTGATGTGCCACAATATAAAGAAAATGCTCTTTTGCAACACCTAAAAGAAAACCTTTAGAAAATAGTTCGTTTACTTTAAGTCACCACTGGTTTGCCCAGATAAGCTTTTAGACACCCTGTCCTAACTTCAATCATGGACTTTTCAATATTTTTATAGTAAATTATTATGTTTATTAGATGTGGTTAGAAAGTCTTATTTCAGCAGAAGATTCTTAAAAACCCTGTACAGAACCCTGTACTCAAAATTCACTGATTTCATACCCCTGGGAGTTTGCTAAGCTGTCACGATATCTTTATTCGTTTAAGAGTTATGATTTTTGCAAGCAAAATGAGCCACTGTGCGACATCTTTTCAGATTATCTGGGCTCCTACTTTTAGATTTTCTAATCATTGTGAAGGTTTGCCGAATATCAGTGATTTTGGATTAGGAAATAAATTGGTGGTGAATATGAGTATTTCATATTCATACTGTAGGTACTCGTAATACACTTATTCGGCTTGATTAAATAATGCTTATTGATTTCAAACTGTACAATGATTCTTTTGTTATTTATTTATAATTACACAGTTTAATCCATATACTTATTCATCGACTATTCTATCGCTCTTAAATTCCAGTTCAAACTGAACAAACCTCTCGTACCAGCTGGAATTTATGCATCTTAGCTGTCTTTTAGAGAGCTGTCTAGTTATTTCTAATTTTCTTCGAAATTACGTTGACAGATATCATGTTTGAATTTTGAAGGTAAGGAGAAGATAACGTCACAATGTTAGGAATGTTGGTGATATCAAGAGCTAGATATCGTTATTTGAAGTTGAAATCTAACCGACTGTAACAATTTATGATATATACGAGTATTATGAACCAAAATACTCGTATATGGTTGCGCCGTTTATACTCAATTTTGTTTCGTTCTACGTAAATAAGTATAATATAATAAGTATTTATTTATTGACTAACTCTGTGCAAATTGTATGAACAATTTTACATTTACTAAGCACTTATATTTAGAAGGACATATTAGAATATTCTTGGGTCTTCGAAAATAGTGTAAATATAATTTACTTAGTGTTTTGCTCTTCATTCTCTTAAAACATTTTAAAAGTGTTTTGTATTTTAAATAGGCTTGTAAGGATAGGATAGGCTTGCATCCGAATATTTTCTTTGAGAACATGCATATGTGGTCGAATCTTTTTAAATAACACATAAATCTGATATAGTTATTAAAACCAAATTCAGTTCTCTAGCCGAGTTCAAATCTTAAGCTGAACAAATTTCACAATTTTCGCAACATAAGGCTGAACATAAAATTTAACTAGATTGATCTTAATTCCTGATAAAAAAAAAACCTTGCTAGGACCTAAGCTGCTTAATATTCCACATATCTTTGATACAATGCGTTCTACATGATCATTCGATTCCAGAGCTTTTTGTGGTATGTATACATATTAAGAGGCGGAATAGAAAGACCATTGTCGGATGGGGAGATACGACATTAATATCCCACAAACTTTGAAAAAAAAATTCATAACAGTATTAAGTAGTGTACCAAGTCAAAAACTTTTGAAAAGACGAGAAAAACCGCCAATGTAATTTCATATATGCGGAGGCAAATCTCATTACTGGTTTAAGGAATTCCAGGGATTCCTCAGACCTAATGGTATATAGCTCCTCTACACTTATCCTCTTCGAGATACGGATATGTACAATATTTTTGCATTTGAACTTTAATGTGGAAAACAAAATAGGGGTAATGGCAATGGTATGGAAATTATGGATATGGGTGCTTCAGCTGGAGCGAATAAAGTGCAATCAACCGATTTTTCAAGCAGCTGTTTATTCAGGCAATGTTGCCTTTCAATTCGTCAATTATTTCTGGTTTATCCGCGTAGATCACCGACTTCATATATCCACAGAAATAGTCCAAATATGTTAGATCCCCACAATATCTTGGGGGGTCGATTCACAGGTCCATTACAAGAAATTATGTGCTTGCGAATGTTTCCTTCAATAAATTGATTGCTGCATGATGTGTAGCATGTTAGGCATGTAAGCTTCCCGAGCTGAAACAAGATTTTCAAAATAAATTACTAGAATATGGAAGCTTCCTTCTAACGTGAGTTTAGGTAGAAGGTAGAAGTGGCTGTCTAGTAAGGTCGTAGCAGAAAAACAAGTAGCGCTGATGCACCGTTTTGAAACAATATCACGTGATCTGGATGTCGAAGGGTGTTGCTAATAGCGTAGTTTTCAGATCCATCTTGTGGAGTTCAGAAAATTATCTATAATAATGTGGCAGAATTTCCTTGAAAAGGGTTTGGTTCTAGCTACTGCCTTTTTCTTTTTCGTGTGAGCTGTTACAACTACAGCAGCGGGGGTTAAAATGAATGCCTAGCTTGGCAGCGTGTGAGCCAATTGGCCAGTGACCCGTGCTAATTGCTGTGATTCTTGTTGTCTCTGTGCGAGTTCTGTTGATTACATCATTCGTCCTGACTCCGCGAGAGAGACATCGAAGTTGGAGCTACATCTGGCTCGCGGGAATCCAGAGTAGAGTGGTATTGGACCGAGTGTTAAACTGTATGATAATTTCCATGCACTGTTCTACTATTTTAGAGGACGAAGTAAGTGAATAGAGGGTTTTGATGGCAGCCTGGCTGTAAATAAAGATTCCTATGTATGATAGTTTATGGTAATGGAGCTGAGGCTGAGTATCTTTCAGGCCTCTCTAATCGCTAGTACCTCCGCCTGGAAAATACTCGAAGAGTCTGAAGAAGACACCTGCTCCGATGCCGCATTCCATCTTGGAACCGTCGGTGAAGATCGATATCTAGATTATTGGTAAACTTGGATATTATTATTACAATTGAGCTTAGGTATCATGTAGTCAGTTATGATCGAATCTAGATCCCTTGGCAATAGATCAAGATCTTTAATATGATCAGTAGATTTAGGGGAGTAGAATCCAGATTCTCTGAGTATGATAGCATTACTCGAAACGATGTATTTGATGTGCAAGTCCAGTGGCAGTATATGGAGTAGAGCGCAGAGAGCTTCTATCGGGCTCGATTTTAGCATCCCTGTGGTCCTAATACCGTGAATAGATTTCTCAATCGTCTGCATCACCTCATTCAGGGCTATCTTCGTGGACTTACCTTTAAGTTAAGCATGTTGGGACTTAGATATGGAAGATATGCATGTGCAGGATGCATTCTGAGGTTTTGAGTATGGAGGATGTAAGGCTAATAGGTCTAAAAGCCTTGGCCGACTCATTGTCTCTTTTGTCAATTTTAGGGATGAAAACGACTCGAACTAGTTTTTTGGTCGAGAGGATGTAGTTGAGGCGAAGAGAGCCACGATAAATAGCCGTTAACCAGGGCAGTACCTTCTCTAAGTTCTTTTGGAGCATAATTAGTAAGATTCTGTCAAGATCTGGTGACTTGTAGGGGCAGAAACTTTTGACGGCTTAGGAAATCTTTTTTTCGGTTGATAATTTCGTTACAGGATGCGGGTTGCGTGACCTGTGCTGCCTGTGCACCAGCGCCGCTATTTTTGCATTCCGATAAATGGGTGTCCATTAGGAGTTCCAGCGATTCTTTAGGGGAATATGTCCATCAAGTCGTTCGACGAATGTCTGATTAGAGTGTTCTTAGGACAGGATTTATATTGTACAAGATGTCCCTAGTCGGCTTTCTTAGATCGCAAAGTTCTTCATTCCACCGTGGTGGGAGAGTTTTCATGGTAAATTTGACAGGACACAAGGTCTTGAAGGATTTTTCGAGGGTCCTCACCTTTGGTTCGAGTGCTTCCACCGCTACTATAATCGGGGATGCTCCTAAGTTTGGGGTTTAATACCTGACTGAACTTCTTCCAGTCAGTTCGCTTAGGATTTCTACCGAGAGACTCACATTGAAGAGTATCCACCTATGGTCTGCAAAGATTTAAGATTGGATACTCTCCAGTTATCTACCCTATATATTCGGAGTTATTGGTAGTCAGTGCAATCTCGAGTAGTTCCTCCCACCCGCAAAAATTTGCCGAGCTTGGAAACGCGAAGGTTGGAGTGTTGCCCAACTAAATCAAAAAGACTCACCTAGTTCGTTGATTTCAGTACTCCATAATGGGTGTCTTGCTCTGGCATCACATTCCAAAAGCAGGAACTCCTTATTGGCGCAAAAGTGCGACACTATGTGCTTTAGAGCTGTTGTTTGCCTATATTCACCACTTGAATGACTGTTAAGTTATTTCAACTGAGGATTTGACATGATTCGTGATTAGTGTCTAGTTCTAGACTTACCGGTATCCTTTTTGTAGGAAAGCTGTATTTGTTGTCGAATGGTCCTCCCTAAAGAAGACTAACAAATTCTCCGATGCACACTTCAAATGCTGGAGATCGAATTGTATGACACTGAGCATATTATTATTGTTGTTTTCGCTGAATGGGATCAACCGAAATCCGTTAGTCTAATCACGATAAAATGGCAACCCAAACTAAACAGAAATGAGCTGTCAACTATTAAAATGCTTGACGCTGCAAATGGCGTGAGCTAAATTTTTGCGTTTTTTGGTGACGATGACTTAGCAAGGGTAATATTTTTTCCATCTTCATTATTCCTTTTGCCAAAAATGTGAAATTGATTTTTCCGAGCTTAAATTGTTCCTGTAAAATTTTATATATTGATCCCCGTCTTCCGTGCGGAAAAATCTTTTTGAAAAGATGGAACCACCCTTTATTAACACGGCGAAATCTAGATAAGAAAATGCCTATGGGATTTATAAAGCATACCAGAAGAACCCTATCTGGCAAATCTAACCAATTTACGACTTGGAAGCTGCGCGATAGTCACATACATATATGTTAGGCCCAAAGGCTGAACAATAAAATATCTTCTGAAGGAGCTGCATTGATTAGGAGATGCAGAATTTTGCTTCTTTTGTGCACTTATTCTCCACCAGCCAACATTACAGGTTACTTTATCATACGATGAGATTTTGTGCCAACAGGACTCAAACAAATGGTCACATCCGTCTGCTTTCTGCATAAACCTACATTTAAACCAATACTGGCTCTTAACAGCGGACGGATACGTAAGTATTATAGAATGTTTTTCATTTAAAATCATCTGCACGGTCCCGCATTTTATGAGAAAAAACTTTGTTTTGGAGCCAACAATAAATTCTGTAAAATTATTGAATTCACTTGCGTTTTGTAATTACTAATTACTCTTCATTAAGAGCGCACATCGGTTATTGCACGAGATACAAAAACGATGATACATTCAGGGATCACGAATTTGTAGCACGCACTTATGGTACAGATTTTTCATTAAGTCTCCATAGGTATATACATATGGTATTTTACATACATATTGTACATACGGATGAATGTATGTTTTTTGGACCAAATGAATAGGTAGAAATTCCGGAAATTATTTGTTGGAATGGTAGATACTATAGATACATATATGTATAGAAACTCGGACACGAATATTTCCACAATAAGGAAGAAGCGATCTACATAAAATAAATATGTACATATTCGTACGAATAATTTGTTATCGCTATAATAGTCGCTATTCACTTGAATGCCACTTGAAAGCTGCGGGAAGGGTGACCAGAATCCAATGGAAATAAATTTTAATTAGAAATTTATAGAAACTAAATTGCTCGAAAGCTATTTGGAGCATTTCGAATTCGGAATAATACTGTACCTAATCAGTGAAATTGTTTTGATTAATTGCTTTGCCATATTCATTGCGACAATATTTGTTCAACTTTTAGTGCATATGGATTGGTGGATGGGAAAAGTGCAGCCGACAAGATTTTCATTATCACCATTGCAAACTTCATTCAATTTCACCAATTGTTTTTTTTTCTTCGTTCAATAAATTAGTATAAGAAATAAATTTAATTTTATGGCTTCAGGGCCTAGTTATATGAGTACTGATAACACAAGTAATACAGTAGCGATCAATTGAATCTTGAAAATTATAAAAACCCAAAAAAAATTAAAGAAGAGCTATGTACTCGTATGTGTTTTTAGAAAACATTTAAAGTAAAGCGAAGATACGTACAATTGAATAATATAAGTCAAAAGAAAATAAATATAAAGTGCAAAAATAAATTTCTTCAATATTTACTAGAATCATGGAATGGAACAGTTATACTCATATTTAAAAATTCAATCAAGGATCCAAGCGCTATCCTGTAACGTTTAGACCAGCGTTATTTTTGAATATTACTTTTGAATATTACTCCACCACTACACAATGATTTTTTGCGAGTGTAACGGTGTCTAGATAATTGATTTGGATTTTCTTCACTTCAAGTATGTTATTAGTATTAAAACGATCTGAATTTTGTAAGCTCTTGAATTATGTCTTTTCCTTAAAATCTTTCATAAAATGAATGGAGACAGCCACGAATTCTCTGTTTGTTTTTTTTGTGTAAGTCTTTGAGCGATGAATTTTAAAAACCAACCGCTGAAATATTATTAGCAAAGCTAACTCTGCACTCAGGTTTGTTAAACAGCCCGCGTTGTGTACTATCACCTTAAGGGTACTCAAACCCCTTGAGCGCGCGCTGATTATAAAAAAACAAAAAAACAAAAAACAATGACATAAGTGTCATTGTCACAAAATTCATTTACATGTTACATATACATATTACAAATAACCACCGATCGGCATATGGTTTTAACGGACCATTGTCTCGTATGCTATGTGCAGCTAGTAGAACTCCTCATCTCTCAATCTCCCGATCTTGATTTTAAACGACCTTAAATTTTAATTGTAGTTTAGAGCGGTTTTTATCAAACCCAATAAGGTCATATGTTGTTGATCCGGGGCTAAAATTGGAGACACAAGACAATCTGAAGAATTTCCACCACTATTCGATATTCGATATATAGGTTTAAGCATTGTCTGTAGCCATTTGTTTAAATACATATATACTACTACCCGATTTCCTTATTCGGTTAGTTCTAGCCGATCTGCACGAATATAGTGCCTCACTCCAACTTGGTTGAGGTCCCCTTTTACTTGTGCGTGGCGCTTACAGTGAGGTCTCCCTCTACTGCAATGTTCCTACGGGTTAGATTCGATAACTCTGGGGGCCTAAAAATTGGTGTACATTCGCTCTGCATGCTTAGCGAATTTAGCCATTTCAGGTGACTAATGGGCAATTTTACGACTAGGTCTATGTAGCTGTATACGAGTAGCTCGTATAATTGGTTGCTGAACCTTTTCGTCAAAAGGTTCGTCAACGCAAAAGGAACTGAATACTTTTCAAAGGATTTTCCTCTCGAAACGACTGAGGAAATGTTCATCCGATTTCAGTACAGTCCATGGAATCAATTTAGTAAGGAGGTCAAGATCTACGTTTTTCAAGGATCTTCCGATTGCGATGGATGTTGAGTAGACTTGTATCTTTATAGTTCGCGCAGTTAATGGATCGGGCAAACGATGCTGAGATTCTATCATCACGCATACACTTATTTGACCAGATCTTAGAAATGAATTGGTGCATGATCTTCACAAAGCCATTTCCAGCAGCTTTGAATACTTAGGCATTCAGATCCAACTGCTTTGCTGGATTTCAGCGTATATATTGCTATCTTTACTACGTTTTGATCTGGTGGACGAAGTTTTGGCTATTATCGTCAAAGTGGTCGGAATTGTCTATTCTCCGCTGTTACACAGTCTTCGGAAAAAGTTTAAATTTAAAATAAAAGATATTCTAAGCACGGATTGTCTTTCTTCTTCATTTCTTCAGGCTTCTGTATGGGTCTTTTTGGCTATCTATCTATTGGTAAGATTTCCTTACGTTATTCCTGGAGTACAACCTCTCAATATCTTCAATTGTGCACTTCTCGTATTCATTTTTTTTGCCTGGAGAAGCCGATGTTATTCCTGTCTCTTCTACTCATAGCGCTCACGAGTGGCTCTCGTCCTTCAGTGCTTGGTACGCTTCCTGTTTAACTGTATGTGCTTGCCGGCACTCTTCATAAAACCAGTGATTTATTAGTGATTTGTGATTTACTTTATTTAAAAAAAAAATACGGGGTGGCCGTGGTGTAGTGGTACTAGCAATCGCTTCTCACGCGGAGGGTCCAGGTTCGAATCCTGCCCATGGCAAGTCAGTTTTTCATTTGTGTAATTGGAACTCAGACAGAAAAATTCTGCGTGTGAAGGCATACCACTGACACGTAGATTTGGCTGTTGTAGAGTTTCAAGCACAGAAAAAAAAATACTGTGAATTATACCTCGAATCACTCTGAGTGAAGAAAAAACTCTCCGTCCTATTCGGACTCCCACCCCTGGAGAGCGAATATCGAATCCAAACACACCTGAGTTTCAAATCACTACAAAACAATTTTCCTTTCTCTTCCTTCTACCTTTCCGCCCGCGCCCTGGCAACAGTAAAAGGGTATCTAAACCCTTAGGCGCGCGTAAATTATAAAAAAAAATATATATAATTTTTCATATTGCTTAATTTTTTGTTTTCCTGGCCGCCTACCAGATTGACATTAAATAATAACTTAAATTCGGCTTTTCCAATAAGGATTATACATTTTTGAGATATCGAAAATACTTTTATATCCCACTAAAGTGTATCTCATATCATTATGAATGGAACTCGAATCCATTTATATGTCCGTTTGAGCCAATTTCTGACCATTCTTCCACGTCTCTGGCTTTTTGGCATATACCAATGACTTGACATAGCCCCAAAGAAAAAAGTCCAGAGGCGTCAAACCGGATGAGTGAGTCGGCCAATAGACTGGTTCACGCTTACCAAATTTGGACTTCTATAGCTCGATTGTTTGGCCGGCTGTATGGCATCATCCTGTTGAAACCACATCTCACCAATGATGTGGACATGCAATTGTGGCCAAAAATAACTTTCCAGTATGTACCGATAGCGATTTCCATTACTTGGTGGCCACCATCACCAACGAAAAAATACATCCCAAAGACGCCACCGGCATGAAAACCACACCAAACTGTAAGTTTTTGTGAATATAATCGCGACTTATGAAGCACATGTCTGTTTGTAACCGTCCAAAAGTGCATATTTTGCTTGTTGAGAAAGCGATTTAACCAGAAATGAACATCATCGCTGAATATGATTTTGCAATGAAATTCCGATTCGCGTGTAACAACCTCTGTAACCAATTTGAGAAACTTTGACGCTTCACATGGTCATCTGGCCTTAGTTCTTGAGTCAATTTGATCTTGGCTGAGATCCTTTCGAAAAATTCTCCACAATATTGTTTGAGCCATGCCCAGTTCCTGTGAACGGCATGGAATGAATTGATTTGGGTCGCTGTCAACAGATGCACTTACGGCCTCAATATTTTCAGTACCTACTCTTTGCATTTCTCTCTCTCACTGGCACCAAAATATTAAGCAGCGAAAATGTTGACTCAAATTTTTGAACCAAATTACGAATTGCGAGTTGGGGCAATTATACAACCGAAAATTGCCGTTAACGCTCTTAACCGAAATTTGATAATAAATATTAATAATTTGTAAATATTGCTCGTTCGAGTACTGAGCCATGACTAAATGATAGACATTGACAAGCAATTCCATACTCGGCCACCATCTAGGATATGGATTGTTTCATTTAGCTTCAGTACCTGTGCTCCGAAGATATTTTGGCGGAAGTCCTTAAAAATAGGGCATTTCGCAATGAAAAGTAAAACACATCTTCTCGTTCTCTGTGATTATATATGTCACATTGAATTGGTAACTTTTGGCGGTGTGATATGTAATTTAGGTTCAACACTTCTCCTCTTTTTTTTTGAAAACACCGTTAGTTTTATCTGTAGTAAATCAGAGTATTGAAAAAATTAAAGTATTATAATTGTACATTGAATTCAAAAGATAGAGATTAAAAATTAGTTTCAGTGGCCAGATATTGTAAAAGAGAGAGTTCCACAACCGAGTAGAGTCAACAAAAGACTGACGTTCGGAAGTTAAGCAGGCGTAACTTGTTTGCAGGAGCATACACAATCTATCTGACTGTAGAAAGCAAAGCTTTTTGTACTGGTAATCAGGCTCTTTAGTTTGCATGATATTGTATAAGAGGCACAATATTCTATATTTAAGCAGATTTTCGAAGTTACAAGTGCAGATCTGTTTCGAGTAGAAGGAAACAAGATCATATCTTCTTAGATTAAAGAAAGGAGCGATATTATTGTAAACAACATTTAGCTTTCGTATTGAATCATAGTTTGGGCTACAGAATATCTCACAACAATATAACAAGATCGGCAGAAGGAGAGTTTTTGAGAAACAAGAGTTTTGTGCGTGTGGGGATAAAATATTGTGCAACCCAAAGAGCACGTAGTCCACCATAAACCTTGCCAATAGTCATTTAAGTATGTAGACCATGCAAGGGTTCGATTAATAAATTAAACCAAGGTTTTGGCGGAGTCAACGTACTATATTGGAATTTGTGCTAATTTGATTGGTGGAAAAATAAATATATCCAATCTTCATTTCTGTATTACGAGTGCTTTGAATTTTTGTGCATTCAAACGTAGACCATTCTTAGCTGACCAATCGAAAATATGCTGAAGATATTCATTCATCAGCATAGCAGATTCGTCTACACGATTTAACTCAAATGAATTTGTGTGTCATCAGCAAACATATGGATTGAGCAGTGCTTCATTAATCTAGGAATTTCATTGACATACATGGAGAAAAGTAGTGGCCCGAGGATCGATCTTTGTTGCACCCCGCACTTAACTGGCAAAAAGGACGAGGACCTTTGGCCTGCTACAACTCGTTGCAGTCTCCCTTGCAAATAGGAGCTTATACACCTCGTAGCAGTTATTCAAAAATTATACTCTTTCCTAAGTTTTGAGCAAAAAATGGAGTGGTTGACTGAAGCGAATACTTTAGAGAAATCGAGTAGTGGTAAGACTGTAACATGGTTTTCATCCACAGCTTTCTGATATAATCAACGACCAGATTGATTTTCACACATAAGCTTTTTACGTGAAAGATAGTTTTGCATTTGCAATAAGGTGGTTTCCTCAAATACTTTCGAAAGGAATGGTAGAATTGGTATTCTTCTGTATTCCAGCACAGTTCGCTTCTATTTCTTTGGGATAGCATCCTTCCATAGCGAAGGAAAGACCGATGTCATTAGTATAGAGTTAAAGATGTAAGTTATAAAATGTAATATATATGGAAGCAGCAGTTTAACGAATTTTGGGTGTACTTCGTCGAGTCTCATGCCGTTAGATTTTATTGACAATAATGGTTCCACAACATCTTCCTCACGCAGTCTACAAAAATCAAAGTATGAGCCTCCGGCATCTTCAAGTCGTCAGAAGCGAATAAGTTAATATAAGTAATACTTCCACTAGTTGGCGTTAAGCAATTTAAGTTCAGCTGATCGCAATTAATATTACGAGGAGCTTTAGGGTTTTATTTTCCTGGACCAAGTTCTCGAATTTGTTTCCACACTTCTTTACCCTACGTACAACTGATAAGTTTTCTGCTACAGAAGGCCCGCTTTGCGGTTCTAATCTTAGACACTACTTCATTACGAAGGGAGCGATAGTTGTTAAAGACAACTTGAATTCTATACTTCTTCCAACTTTTAAAAGCATTATCACGCATTTTTAAGAGCTCTGCAGTTCAGTTAGCCACTGAGGTGAAGAAAATTTAATTGTTTGTTAAAAAGTGTGACAATTTTTTCTTGTAGATATCTCATGTATATACTGTCAATTTGCGCTCACAGCGTCTTGTTGCAATAGAGCATAATTGATATTACGAAAGTCCTGAATATGACGTTCGACTCAGTATATTGGTTTTCGCTTTGATAGCTATGCCAGGAAAAGCAAATCATGCTTTCAGAAACATGGCGCTAAAAGCTGGCTGTAAAGCAAAACCTTTTCTTTATCGAATACAAATATTGCATCGATGAGCGTCGACGCTGTGCATGTAAAGTGGGTGGGGGTAGACGTATTCACAGGAATAAGGTCAAACGTTTTCATGCGATCCAGAAAACCAGTTGAACAATGTTTGTCCAGGAGATTACACTTAAAATCACCATAAGTCAGTGTAACTGCAGTTCAACTCTTCTAGGACGTTATGAAGTGGTTCGAGGGTAATAGAGTTATCTGGTCTGTAATACTTAGAAAGACATAATCAATAGATCAACCCGTATTTGGCCGGCATAAAAAGTTGTATTTGAAAGTTTTGTGTACATACGCTGCAGCCCTACCTCCTATGCGACCGACCCTATCAGCCATCTACTTTATAAATTTCATCAGAAGCATCGCAACGTTCTTCACTAGACACCTCTCCATGAAACCATATTTCGGAAACACAAATGACATCAATTTTAAAGTTACCGAATATGCGCTTAAATTCGTCGATTTTAGGCTTTGAGCATTTAGATGACAGATGTGTAAACCTTCGTGTTGTGCATGTAAAACCCGAATCATATCAGTCAACATATCCATTAACTCCAACAATATTGGATTCCCTGGCACCTGATTGACTGTCCATATTCATGTGAGTCCAACCATTTATTATAGAAAAAATTAGTAGCACTGTCAATCTAAGCAATGATTAAAAATGACTTACCATGGCCATCGAAACTATATAAAAGCAAACAGATTTTAAATTTATTTGAAAAAAGATTAGAAGAAAAAATGAAAAAAAAAAAAGAAGGAATAAGAACAGCACTATGGAAATTCAAAACTACAAGTACATAATTAAAAAAACTACGACGGCAATTCTGCAGTCCCATTGGTGGTATTTCCATGATGTCTTCGTTCGGTGATAGCTTTTAAGGTTTCGTGGTTGTGTATCGCAAAGCTCCTTCCGTCTGTTTTCAGCTTAAGGTAAACTAGACCCACTTTGGTGTATGCAGCGAATAGCTTTTTCTTTTTCTTGAGCTGTACAGAAGAGCGAAGAAAATATCACGATTTTTCTCCGTTAGACTTTCAGTTTTCATTTCTCTCCCTGATCGCGGAATTGCAGTATAATCGGTGGCGGTGAGCGGCTGTTGAAATTTCTGTTGGGCTGAATGCGAAAAACATTGTAACACTGGATAGTGTTACAAAGCTTGTCGAAGTAGAGCGGTTAATTTCCTGCATGGAGTTGGGGTACGCTGAAGAGGACAGCATCGGCGACCAGTTCATTTCTTTGCAGTGCATCAACATGATATTTAATCGTACTCGTATCAAGCTCCCCCTTGATTGCATTGATATCATAAGGGCTTCAATGAGTGTTGCACTTTGTTTACAAGGCGACCGTCTAACGTTTTTGGGGACAGAGCGGGAATGGCGGTGGCGCCTATAGAAGGAGATGCGTTTACTGCTGATTAATTTGGGACAGTTGAATGAGGGCCTTTGGGTAATGGGGTTGAGGGTAGATCTTTGGCTGTATTGCGAGTTATAGGCGGCGCGAAAGAGAATATCGGAAAAACCAATAGCTGACTTCTGCAGATTATATTTTGAAATTTCGTTTCACTTTATTAAGGTTTGTATTTAAGATTTATAACTAACAACGATTTGTAGGATATAAAACTGATATTCTTGATTGGTTCGGGCTTTTGGCTTTAAGTTTAGCAGCGGTACACTGAATTTTTAGGGCTATGATACTGAGCAAAACTAAGAGCGTCTATTCACGTTTGCACATTTAAACTTACTCGTTTGGTGTAGTATTTAGACTATAGTTACTATCCATTCTAGGTAGTATGAACACATTCTGCTCTGCTCCGTAGCATTTGCAGAAGCACTATCCTCGGTATCTTCGACATAACTTTTACAACATAGCGTAGAGTGCTACTCCAGACATCAAGTGAATCATATATGTAGGTGGCTAAATATTTGGAAGTCGAAATACTCGCTTTATATAGTAGCGGAGGAACTTCTCCATAATATTGACTGAACAGAAACTCAAACTTGTGTTGCGTATAAAAGAACGGAAGTAACCGTTTGTTTTGAGGTATGCGAGATGTTTTTGTTGTTAGCGCAACTTCCCCAAACTGCAGAAATAGTCCGTTTTGCTTCAACAAGTTTAATTTGAAGATGTTTCTTCGTGCTTAAATTGTGAGTAATGAACACTTCTAGGTACTTGGACTGCTTTACCATTTCATTTTCCTCACCTTGAAACATCCACTTGTTCTAGCGTACCTTCCTCCATCATCTCTGAATATCACCATCTTTGACTTTTCGAAGTTTGCGGATATGTTCCAAGTTTTACAATAAGTATCCAGCTTATTTATGATTAATTCCATGGTTTCTATTTTATAAACTTTTGCTTGCAATATCATCTGCAAACAATAGTGCTTGGACCTTGGTTTCACTCAGCTGTATTCCTCCTTTAACATGTTCAGTTATGTTGTTTATGTACAAAATAAATAGTAATGTACTCAGGACACAGCTTTGTTAAACACCCGCTGATGCTTCGAAATCCTTCGACAGATAGTTGCCATCACAATTACATATTTTGTTGTTTTCGTATATTGCTCTTAGCACGGTTATCACCTTGGACGGAATTCTATACCTCACTGTATAGTTTATCTCGTGGAATTGAGTTGAAATTTTACGAAAAACGCGTAAATTTGTTTATATTGTACTTCCTCTTATAGATTTCTGCTATGTTCACGAGAGAGTAGATTTGGTCTATTGTTGAATGATTTTGCTTGCAATTTTGAAAGGATCTTCTTATATTCCACCCACTCTGTGGCATGGATGGATGCATTTAAGAATGAAATTCCTCTATAATTTGCTGGATCATCGTAGTTTCCCTCCTTGTGTAGAGGAAAAATAGTTGATTTGTGGAAACATTCGGGCCCCAAAGCTGTTTAAGCTATTCGGTTAAATTCCTGCGTAAGAGCTGTTAAAAATTCCGATGAGCAGTTCTTATAGAATAAGAACGGGATACGATCCATTCCTGGCGCTTTATTTCTATTAATTTTGTCGATGGTAACTACCACTTCGGCCACTGGAAATGATGCGTGCGTCCTACGATCACAGGAGCAGCATACTCAGGAGACCGAGATATTTGTGGTGCTTTGAGAAGAGTTGAAAAATAGTTTCTTAATTCCTCAGCTTGCAGATCTAACACGATTACACTGGTTTTACCATTTATAATCCTAAGCACCTTCCAAAAATTAGCTGATGATCTTGATCAATATATCGTTTTTTAAATAGCACAGTTGCTTGAAATTTTTATATTTCTGTTGTATAGATTACTTTAAACGTGCAACTATCATATTATTCATTCTAAATAACTTTAGAAACGGAAATAACGAATCTCTAGCTCTCATACACTCATTTTCAAACCGCTTTTGTTTTGGGATTCTCCGGCTAGATCCCTTTGAGGTACTCGTATGTATTGTATTAGCTGCTACAGCTCTCTTTACTATTTCCTTTAGGTGATCCATTCGAAGTAGATTGTTCTCCTCCTGCAGTTTTGAGAGTTCTGAATTCATATTACGCTTATAGGAGTCCTGATAGCTATATTTCCATTTGAACTTAGGGAGGAGCCTTGATCGGCTTGTGTTTGAAGCGGTTTGCGCATTGGAAACCTTGATGAAAACTTCTACGGGCATAAGATCTGAAAACGTTTTCGTTGCTACTCGGAAATTAGTAAGTTGCGAAAAACAAGACTTTACAGTCCCATGAATTGTGCCCTGGCTCATTTTTTGATCAATTTGATTTACAGTTTCATGATCTGGACACCGGCTTGTGTACCTTTATTGAGATGCAGAAATTGTGTTGCTTAATAAAGTCATATTTCTTCCCGCCACAAACTCAATAACCCTTACTCTTTTGCCAAACGTTGTGTCATGTAGGCTATGTCTACCAACCGTCCTACCAAAGATATCTTCATTTCCTATTCGTAAATCGTACGATTTTAACGCCATACTTCGGACATCATATATCACCATTGTATGTATCACAGTTTTCCAACCTCATTATATCCAACCCATTCCATCTCTCATCTCTGCGTGTCGATTTAATATATAATTGTAAATATAAACCTGTCATAAATTTACTAGACTTATTTTTACTAGTTAGCATTGTATAAATCATAATAAATCAATAAATTAAAAATCAGACGAACGTCGAAAGTTTTCAATTTTCTTAGACCAAGTTCCATTTTTGGGGTCAATATAAGTGCAAAAGCTACCTTAGAGTTAAAGACGAATCTCCCACACTACTAGGTGGTAATGGAACACAATCTTTATGGGAATACCGCAAAAATACCCGATTTGGCCGACCTTTTCATTTGCAAAGGAATATCAAAAAATTTTGTTAATGTAAAATTAAATTTAAATTAAATTGTTAATGTAAATAGTAAAATTTACTGTCAGATATACAAATTGCAGATGCTTTTTCGAAATGAAATTGAAAAAAGTTAAGCTGGGCATTTCACTTAACACACCCTATGAACTTGAAGACGTTCTTTGAAATGAATAATGACGCGTAAAATAATAATCCCTATCAAAGAAAGAAGCCCAGAAATTGCGGCTCAAATCATGACACTAGATTTTTAGACGTAACCTTCGCATTCTGTACCTTGCTTTCCCTAACTTCAGCCATCTGGGAGTGATGAGTGACAAGTATTATAAATCAACCAGAGGAAATAATGGTAATAGTGATGAAGGAAAGGAAAGCGCAAACATGAAAAGGCACTAAAAAATAACATAAAACTTCTGCAATGCGAAGCAAGAAAAATGATTACGAATGATTACGAAAGGTGGCAAAGAAAAATCTAAAATAGAAGAGTGACCATTTGCATTTGTACTAAAATAACACCTTACAGCTGGCTGAATTAAGAAAAAACAAAGAAAACTCCTCGTTATGACTTTGTAACCGGAGTAGTTCTAAAGATGTTGCGCTAAAGTGCATTAAATAACCTTCTCTATATTACGAGGGTGTATTAAGAAGAACTGCAAACCCTTCATGTAGTCCCACTGCTTCTCAGTCACTAATTCTCAACATCTTAGAGGATTTGATATGGCAGTCAGATTATCACATCTATTCAATTGCCAAATGCACTGGATAAGGTCATCAGAAGGCTTTTTTAGAGCTCACGCATTGGTATAGTCTTAGTCTATTAAGATTATGTCTCTGCTTTATGATGCGTGGAGCAATGTTTCCAATGTTAAGGGGCCCAATGGGCCGAAAGTTCTTGTTTATGCAAGTAATTTTTCAAAATGCGGAAAAGAGATATTATGGAAACTCCGGTATCATAGGATATTTGTTCACACCTACCTCGATTATTTTCATTAAGAAAATCTGACACAACCCTCAAACTTTGCTCATCAATTGATGTTTTATAACCGGCTATCCCAACCTAAACTACGATCTATTGTTAACTCACCAAAAGCCTTACTTAAGGTCAAATGAAATTCTGAAGGATTTTTTGACCTACAACTGTCACAGTAATCGAGACATTTCAATCTTTCTCCAAAAAAAACTGTTAGGACTATCAGAAAATCAGATAAAAGACTGATCAACTAGGCAGTTTGTGTTACTACGAGTAATCAGTGTTATCAATGTGTCCATTCTTTTTGAAATGACCTTCGTGTAAACGTTGTGCTTAGATTGAAATACGTCTAGAGGCAAAGGAAATTTGGGAAGTGATAAAGGCTCTTAAGCCAGGAAAACCATAGATTGACAAGAAAACGTGTCCATTCCGCTTTTCCCAATTATATTAAAAATGTTCGAAAGGCCTTTACTCAAGCACATACAGCCAGTTACTGATAAAATTAATCCTAGCTCTTATCGACAGTTTGTGATCAGATCTAAAGATTCAATCGTCGACAAAGTGCATAGAATCACGGGCGTCACCGAAGCTCTTAGAAAAAAAAAAATAAAAAACTTGCTCAAGCATTATGATAAAATAAATGCTGATGTCTCTTTGATGAGATGTGACATGAATTCTTGAAGTCAATATTACATGTATGAGTAAAAGGTTTTGCCTGTGGACGTATAGGAGTATAACTTACTGACAATATGTCCCGAGAAAATACTCTTTCCTTCCCTTGTTGCTCACGGAAGTGAGTTCTCGCAATTCAAAGAGATTCTTCTTATCTGATTCCGTATCTTCTCTATATGTATGTAATATGCTGCAAGAAGAAAACATTTTCTAAGCTAGAATACCGATGACACTGGTATTCTAGTAATAAGTCTACGTTATGAAAATTGGGATGATGTTTCTGTTTCGCATAACACATCCACAGCATATTCACCAAAATGTGAAGACATATCTACAATAACTGTTAGATGAAAAAAATTTGAGTGCCGTCTAAAGCACATAGTTACATTCTATCTATCTAATATAATAGTATTTATTTCATACCGATTGAAGAATGCGATTTAATTCGCTCTGTACAAATATAAAAAGTGATATACGAGTACATAATGCTTGTGATATTTCTTCCAAAATAAAAAGCTGGCTTGATGGAGTCTTAAAAATAAGTGGAATTGTGAGGGGTATTACTGGCAGCTGGACCTGTGCTACTCCAGATACCATTGCTCTTACGACCGGTAATATGTACATTTCAAGTCCTGGAGCAGTTGTCAACGAATTTGGTAAATACAACGCTTCAGTTGTTCATTCGTCCTTTCAGATAGTCTGCAAGTGTTGCCCTAAACCTGATACTCAAAACAATATCTAACTAATTCTTTTTAATACCATTACAGGGTTCGAAATATTGAAAACTATTAGTTCATTGAGTAATACAAGTGCTGATAAAGTTTCCAGTCTTCTGCGAACATTCGGTTCAAAGCACTTTTAGAAAGTTCAAATGAAATTCGCCTGGTTGACCACGCTGTGCTGGCACATTATTGTTTAATATGTATAATATTTATTATATATTGTCATTATGTACATCTCATACAGTTTGAAAATCTGGTGATGATGCTTCGATGGGCTAACGTTACTTTTCGTTTTGTCAAAATAATCCCGTATGTATTCAATGTTATTAATCGATAAGCCAAATTTTGTAAAACCAAGAAATCAGTTGCAATAAAGATCTTTAATCGGAAACTCCGCTCGTATTCTTTGGGTTTTTGTCGTGTTGTTTTTGTTGTATTGCTCCTAAAAAATTATCAGAAGTGGAATAAGTTAACCAAACGTGATTTAATTAATTGTCAATTACAGTCTTATGCGTTTTATGTTAAAAGTTTAATTGCATATTTGGCCGAACTTTTGTGTTTCCTAAAAATGGTAAGAATGGTAATTGCGAAGGATTTTTTATTGATTTTATTTATTGACAACCGTGTCGCAATTAAAAGATAAGTTTGCTGAAATGTGTTTGGCAAAAACGCGTTGAAAGTGCGGTTGGAACAGGCCATCGAAAAGTTACGTGACGCTCAAATGGATGAGTTCTTCCCAGACAATATGAACGAAAGCTTATATCCATATGGAAATACGAGTAGATCGGAGTGGGAAGCGGAAAGCAGCGTCATCGTTTCAGAGCAGTTGGCGAGCTTGCATGAACTTCTTTCCAAAAAAGAGGAAATTCATAGACTTCAGCAGAGGTTAGTTGAGTTAAGTAATCCAGTAGACGTAGTGCAGTAAAGGGTTTCTCTTAGGGACATTGAAATTTCTTCTTCTCTTAGGGACTAAATTTTCTGATGACGACAGCTATTCCATTGCTACCTGGTTAAAAACTTTGAAGACACAAAACACTTGTACAAACTCAACGATTCCAAGTGCTTTGTATACGCGCAAGGACTCTTAACGGGAACAGCAAAACTGTACCCAAGATCTAAGTCTTGTCGATCATGGAACGAGTTGAAAGCGGCTCTACTTGCAGAATTTCACCAGCACGTTACCGCCACAGATGTCCACGATGCTTTACGCAAGCGGAAGAAGCTTAAGGAGGAAAACTTTCAGCAGTTGTCTTGACAATGCAGGAGATCGTTGCAACAGCCAACATAGAAGAGCAAGACATTATCGGCTATATTGTGAAAGGAATACCTGATTCGACATTCAACAAGCAGATGCTGTTCACAGCTAATACCATCTTGGAGCTAAAAATTGTCTTAAGGAGATATGAGAAGATGAAACTTGACGCCCGTCCACCAGCTCCGAGTACTAGTTTCATAAAATCGGTACCGCAAGGAAAAACCGCAGTACAGTTTCACAACAAGGCGGTTAATATGTGCTTTAAATGCCACTATGCTGGGCATGTGGCCGCTAACTGTCCAAAGCCGCGCCGAGAACGAGGTTCGTGTTTTCGCTGTGGGCAGAAAGGACACATCATTAAAGACTGTCCACAATGATCATCAGTAATGGTTCTACAAAATTCAGAACCAGTTAAGGAAAATCAGAAGTCGTTCCTGCAGAACTTTCATGAAGTTGTTACATAGAAATTCCTTCATGATGACTCCGGAGCTGCCTGCACGACATTGAATGCGATGACCATGATCGAGACTGGAAGCCCCATAAGTTTTGTGCAGTGAAAATTCAATCCACCATATCTGATGACATTAATCGAACCGTCCATGGATGATTATGTAGGCATAGTAACAGTAATTGGTTTTGTAAAACTAAAATTAACAATGAATATATTGATTTATGTCTTTTCATCGTTAAAGACGATTCTATGAAAAACATAGTTGTGTTGGGTAAAAATTTCTTGCAAAAAAGTAAAATAAAATTGTGTAGAAAAGTGTTACAATTTCTTAAAAAAAACTTATTGGTTTCCTTTCATGAAGGCAAACTGAAAAATTATATAAAATGCATGCATTTCTCTTCAGTATCGGGGAAAAAGGAAGGTGTTTTGCACAGCATCCCGAAAGGTGACAAACATTTTGAGACTATCCATATTGACCACTTTGGTCCATTACCCTCGTCGGGGCGAAGCTTAAAACACATTTTGTTGGTAGTCTATGGGTTTTTAAAATTCACCAGACTTAGAAGTTGTCAAATATCTAAAGTCATATTTTTCCGTGTATAGTAAGACCATCCACATGATTTCTGACAGAGGTAGCTGATTTACGTCAGAAGATTTCGGGAGCTTTTGTAACAACTATAACATACAAAACATTAAGGTGGTGACTTGTTCACCGCAGTTAAATGGTCAGGTGGAGCGTATCAACATAGACTCATTCCAATGCTATCTAAGGAAAGTGAACTCAATCCTGGCGACTAGTCGAACCACCTGGAAAAAGTTGAATTCGCACTTAACGTCGAAAGTAAAAATACAGGTTTTAGCCCAAGTATGTTGCTTTTTGGTGTTGCACAAAAGGGTAATATGTCTGACAGAATTTGTGAATATCTTCAACAAAACATCATTTCAGATGATGATAGAAATTTAGATACAATTAGACAAAAGGTTAGTGAAAAAACTGTTAGATGTCAAGAATCTAATAAAGTTGGTTATGACAAGCGGCATAAACAACCATTTTCTTACAAAGTCGGTGATTAAAGACATAGAAAATTTGCAAATTGCAAGACACATGTACGAAGGAGTTACATCTCCTGAGAATATGAGATCATATATCGTACCGCAATAAGAAGTTTGGACATCATATTAATCATATGTATCATTATCAAGTTCCTTTCAAGCTATATATTTGAAAGTATTAGTCCATCTTTTACCCTACACATTTATGTCTTAATGTATGAATATTTATATGTATCTATTTATGTACATATCCTATGCGATAACATCTACGAGTATATCTATTTGTTTTTGCTTAAATTTTAATTTGTATTTTTTAATGATTATGAACCATTAATAAATTTATTTGAATATTTTGAAGATATATATAGAGCATAATTTGTAATAAACGAGAGACTAAGTACATTAAAGATAAAAGGAAAGTTTAAACGTTTAACAACATTACATTAATATCTGCATATGCACTTACTGAAGACAGTGACGAATTCTATTATTGCTTCTAGAAAATATACGATAAAATAGACAAATATGACACTAAAATCATAATTCTCTACATCAAAACACAAGCAACAACGGAATCTGACTATGTCAATTTTCAGAAGAAAATATATAGACATAAGACATGCCACATCAATCACAAATATAAAAACTTGGAAAGTAACAACCTGTCAGAGAATAGCATATTTCGAAAAGATAGTAAAGAAAGAATATCAGAATATGATCCACCAAGAAATGGAACAATAAACAACAGAGACAATATTGACATAGAACAACAATGAAGTCAAATTGAAACCACTATACTCGTATTAGCTGCGACGAATGATTTTGTGGGCGACAAACCACAAATAAGAAATATAGAACGGTTCGATCAATAATGCAGAGAAACAACTGCAGAAAAGACAAAAAATGATACAGACAGACTCAAGAAGAAGAAGGAGGCCAATGCTCATAACGGATTGTAGTGCCAATAGTATAAGTAGAAGAAGCAGGACAGATGCATACACTTATGGACCAATTTATTTGTTGTTCTATTGTATATATTCAAAAAATTTGAAAAAATACTTAAGGTACACATTTTAGCCTTTCTTAGTTATAAACACTTTTTCAGTCTGAGGCAGTTCGGTTTTAAGAGACATCTGTTTACTGCTCTGTTTTATATAAAGGCTAGATGAAAAGAAATATTATGCTGCCTTTCGTCGATATAACTAAGCCTTTTGATACGGTTGACCATAAAATTCTCGTTGATAAACTATATTGAATAATTGAGAATAAAGAATTAAATTAAATTAAAAAAAAAATATGGCCGGCTTTAGGGGATTCATACAGAATTGATTTAGTCATAAAGATAGAATTCAATATGTTCAAGTCGGAATCAATGAACGCAGTCCTAATAACTAATAACTTGGGCGTACCTCAACGACGTATTCTTGGGCCAATTTTATTTCTCTTATAAAATGATCAGTAATCGCTACCTCAATCGCCTTAATAAGAATTGCTCCTGTAAGACTATGAATATGGTTTAATATGAGTTGCACCAATCGAAATTACAATATGGCATATGCAGTTAAGGTAGTGCTTATCACACAAACTGCAGCCACTTAGTAACATTCAAGAAGTCTTGAAAGTATTTTTTCTGCGAAATTGCTATCTACAAAGTACATACGGAGCCTAACATGTGTGGCTAAGCAAGCCTTGTTGTCAATATTCCTGCCTTTCTCACTATCTGTTACAGAAATTCCTACTCAACTCCTACTCTTCCTTTCGAAATGCGCTCAGTAACAAATCTGTGTGTGTTTAAAAAAATAATAAAAATGTGGCTTCTCGACATTAATCACCATCGAAGTGTTGTTAAATTCTGTAGCTTAATAGCGTATATAAAATGATTTCTTCATTTGTTAATTTAATGTATTTCGCCTGCCTTCTGAAATTATATTTGGCATAATTCCTTGCTCTTTCAGTATATCAGCTTAAATAAAAACTCCATGAATTTTCTTTTACATATAGAAAGTCCGTTCCAAAGTAAACAAGACTTTTGAAGAATATATATTTCTAGTGAAGCC
This sequence comes from Volucella bombylans, assembly GCA_949129095.1. NCBI lineage: Eukaryota > Metazoa > Arthropoda > Insecta > Diptera > Syrphidae > Volucella > Volucella bombylans. Next base: position 197,769,046 of record OX422140.1, on the reverse strand, counting down.
ATGTGTCGGAAAGGTAGATTCTTCACTGATGTGCTGTCAAAATTTCATGACATTTAGATAAATGGAAGCGGAGTTATTGCGTCTGAAGTGACAGTATGTTTGTGTCAGCGGTACAAAAATGAGCGTTAACCAACAATTTCACAGAATTCAACATTCGAAGGACATCATCAAGGAGGCAAAGAAAAAACAAAAACTTGTTTTACAAAATTGTGATTGTTGATGAAATGTGGTGTTATGTATATAATCCAGAAACCAGGCGCTAACATGCCGAGTAGAAGGCGTTGTTTGAAGAAGTCAAATGTGAAGACAATGCTGATTTGCTTTTACAAATCGAAGGGTATTGTCCACAAAGAGCTCATTCCACAAGCGGGCCAAATAGTTAATGCGCAATCCTATCTTTGTGTTTTGAAGCGTTTGGTGCACCGTATTTGTATTGCTATTCACAATATCGCCGAGGAAGAATATATGTTGTATGATAATGCGAAAATTCAAAGATCGACACTTGTGACCGATTTTTGGCTAAAAATCACATTTTAACTGTCAACTAAGTACTCCCCATATTCGCCTGACTTGGCACCATGCGACTTTTACCTTTTCGGGAAAATGCATTAGCAGATGAATGGAAAATGTTTTGTGGACGTAGAAGCCATCCAAAGGCTTGTACCGATATCCAGAAGGACATCCCGGCCCATCTAAAACACTCATTCGACATGCTTTATGTCCATTCACATCGCTGTATTGGGTCGGAAGGGGACTATTTTGAACAAAACAAATCCTATTTTTAAAAAGTCCTGTTTACTTGGGAACGCACCTTGTATATCCTTCTTGTAGACCCCATACAAAGACAAATTGTTTAGATTGTTAAAAATAAAAGATGTCACTAGCTATTCTCTTTATATTTATATGTATGTACGAGTATATTCAGTTTTAAATTATATTTATATCATGAAGTTGTATCTTAATTTTTAATTTTGCATTTGAGAATAAAGAAATGAATTGAAAAGAAAAATGTAAATGAATAGACAACTGCGCTTCGGGTCGTCCTAAATGAAACGAAATTATTTATGTAAATGTCAACTATAAAAGAGAGAATAAATTTTTTTTTTATATTCGGTATATTCGATGCAAGGCTAAAATGAAAGCCGCATGTGAAAAGGAGCGTAAAGATCTCAACAAGCACAAAGAAATGTACTGATCTTAATGTAGCTGAACTTTGTTCCAGTGTCATATCGATTTTCAAAGTAGTGCTTTTCCACTTTACGTTAAAGAATGGCTTTGTTGCAATTTACCCTTTATTGCTATCAAGATCCCTCATCATTGAGAAAATGTCACAGATGGATAATTTTGTTTAACAATGATTTTTTCTGTATGAGGTTCTTCCTCCGTCCTTGAGTTTAGAAGTGTTGTGACTAGTCTATCTTCAATGATAAGTAAAGTATCTTTGTTTCTGGAAATCCTCATGCCCGAGACCTAGTGTCATACTAATTTCGATCTTAACTTGGGCTTTATATCATAATATTTCGCTGGCTATCAATGTAACATAAATAGTAATGTCATGTCTGTACGACTGCTTCATCGTCAATCACTCAGCAGTTTCGTCAATACCTATCATTTCCAAAGGTTCAGCAACGAGGCAGTGGTCTAGGAGTTATATTCAGACTAAACTTCTGCTTAAGTGGCTTTACATTTCGAGGTTAACCTGGGCTTCAACCAGCAAACATCTCCAGCTAGCACAATTTTTCGCCAGCTGCCTCCAAGGTCACACTCTAAGTTGGTTGAGGTCCCCTCAAGTCATATGTCAACATCGAACCTAGATACATCATTTGGTTACGACTTTCCCATTGCGAAGTTTCTCTTGGTTGTAACGTATTGTTGCCGTAAAAGAAAGTATTGCATGATTTTACTACCACTCTCTGCCTCAGGCACAAGCAAACTTACCGCCTAGGACTGTCCATTAAACTACAATAGCCTGTATTATATCTCCCGTGTTCAGGGGTGCATTATCTAATAACGAAATTCCCATTTATAGCGCAATGCTTCTTTACAAGAATATGATGAGCATCAGCTGCTGCCTTTATGCGATCAAGTCTACTAATTTGCCCAGCTCAGTTTTTTGTCTAAATCGGATTGGTTAGTCCTATCTAAAACATATCTACATGCCAATATGGACATACTTGCCAGCTCACTTAAAGACTTAGCCGCCTCTCTCACAAATTGCGGCATCATAGATGAGCCTCTAAATCACAATAGGCCCATCTGTGGTCGCAGTGATCTGGGTGATGATATAAATCTGAAGTATGCTGTGGATCACGTTCTGATATCACTCGGCTGGTCTAACTGTAGCCGTTCCAAGAGAAAAATAAGATAAAAGACACAGAAATTTTTTCCGGATAATAGGCAATTCATGCGATAAAAATTGGACATCTTGGGACTTGATGAGTTAAGGAAATCTTAACCTTTTCTGAATGGTTATATAAATCAGTCGCTTTTTCTTAACGTAGTCAAGATTTGATTTCAATCACATGAGCATCCATCCGACTTGCTTGTTCGACACAAGTCAAACGTTTTTTCTCATCGGTTTCACAAACGATTTAAGGCTGCAGGAACGGAAACATGAAACGCAATTTCGGGTACTTATACTATGTATAAGTACAATTTCTTACAGCAGCAAGTAGGCAGACTGAATCTCCTCTATTCGCTTATTATTTATTTTACGAACTAATAGCCCAACTTGAGTTTCCTATGGTTTCAATTAAAAATTAATTGTTTAATTATATCATCCTTCTGTATCCGTGTACTTGTCCTCTAAGGTAATAAAGAACTCTTGGCATAAGGAGTAATTTTTCAAAAAACACACTTCGCTTACGCTTGTAATGAATATTTGTCACGACGTCCAGTGGACGAATATTATAAAGGACATGTGTTTTGTTTTAACCACTCCCTAGGGATACACCCCTGATGGACATTCATCATTTTATTACATCACGCGATATTCCCTGCAGGACTTTGCCTTTAACGTAGCGTAGCGAATTTTTTAATTTATTCGCAAGGACATATTACTCTCTCTCTCTCGTCCAAATATCAAAGCAAAACCTAGAGACCTATGAGTAAAGAAAGAAGGACAAAATTAAAATGTATAATTCCGCATTAGCTTAAGTGCGCAATATACACTTTCTGGGCACGTTGGTTATTACATGAAAGGACCTACACACATATTCATGTTTCATGACAGGCAAAGATATCAGAGAAAAAGGTGTGCTCAACTTTTGCCCAAGTTCGTGGAAACCTGGCTTAGCTACTCGTATCTAGCGGATAATATTTATGGAGATATCTCATTTTTATGGTCTTTCATAAAAAAAATTTCAGTACATCAACGCAGAAAGTATTTGCTAATGAAATTCTGACGCTAAGTCCTTCAGGTTGATTAATTAAAATCGCATAAAGCTAATGACTATGAAGATTCGTATGTAGGAAACCGAGTACGAGTTCCATGAGTAGTCGTAAGGGGGAATAATTTTTAATGCTCATAAGCCGACCTTGTCCTAGTCATGCCATCGTCGCTGAGGGTGGTAATGAAATATATCTGCCACTGAAATTTGTGTTTATCTAATGGGAAAGTTGGAAAATTAAGTCACCTCATCAAAGAGATGTTCACTTCGCTCATTAACACCGTAAGAAAATGACAACTAGGCGTTGCCTGGTCAGGTGTCACAATCTTTTTTTTTATAAAATTTCATAAACAAAATTATGCACTGACACTATATTTGAATAAAAAGTGAAGAATGAGGTTTTTGGTAGTCAGAAAACATAGCGATAACGACTATGGGCTGGAAGAATTTGTAGCTGCGTGGAACACTGTGATATTTATTACTAGCCTCGTCACAAAAGGGTTCACTTAGTAATGTGATTAATTCCAGAAGATCGAGACGCCAACTAAATCTGTGATCACTTTTGAACGAAAATATGCTGGCACATAAGGAAAATAAAGAGCTGTTGGAAGAACAGTTACGGCCTACGTAACTCTAACTACTGTATAAAACGTGCAAAATCGAGGAACAACGAAAAATCCGCTCATATGGTATGAATTACCCGATTGAAGTGATAAACAAAAACACGTAACATCTAACAAATCTAGGGAAGAAAACCGAGCCCTGAGAAATGAAAAACATAAGATTTTGTCAAAAAAGAAAACGGTTCAGAGATATTGAATATTGATGAGGACAATAGTAGCAATAATATCTGTAGCTTAATAGCTGCTACTTTCCTTACAGCCCGGAATGCTACCTCTTTATAATTTTATCAGGAATCTTTTGCTACTGAAGGACAAAAAAGCAACTGATCGTCGTTTCTGAATTTCGTTCTGGAAAGCAATTGTAGCGCTTCAAGGTAGTTGATGAATTTAGCTACCTCGGAACTAATCTTAACCCTATAAACGAGACCTTATCGGATATCCGACGAAGATTGACCTCTACAAACAATTGCCACTTTGATTTTTCCAAACAACAAGGTTCAAAACTCCTAATTCGAATGATCAAGGTAATACTCTGTGGAACCCTGATACGGCCAATTCTATTTTACGGCAGTTTAGTGAGCAATAAACAGATTAGATGAAGCTGATATTACAATAATCGAAATAAAGATATTTTGTCGCATGCCACCCCCTTTGCGTGAGAAGGGAGAATCGAGGGATCAAGATCGTACTCTATGGAACCCTGCTATGGCCAATGCTAGGAGGTGAATTTAAGAGAAAGTAAGAATAACTCCATTATCTCTGTGAGGTGTATCAATATTTGGGTATAGTCCAAAGTGCTAAGAAAAAATACAATATTACAAGAGAAGATCCGATTACTGATTCACGGATCAAATATTATAGTTACCAGGAAATTGTTATTAGTAGTAAGTCGGTAAATGCAGACCAGAATATAAAAATCATAAACAACGAATGCCTTGTTTTAGCCTCGTTTACTGTCATACCTACGAGGGGCGTTCAATATATTCTCGGTATCGATATGAAGGAAAATGCGAATTCAATTTAAATTGTTTTTATTTTTCAATGTAATCTCCCCTAACATCAATGCATTTGTTACATCTTGAGATAAGCTTTTTTAAACCCTCAAAAAAATAAATTTCCTCTTTCTCTGCAAAATACCATTTTATTGCCGACTTGAGTTCTTCATCATCCGAAAATCTTTTTCCACGAAGACATTTTTTCAAATCCGGAAAAAGGAAATAATCACTAGGGGCAAGGTCTGGACTATAGGGTGGGTGTTGGATTTCTTCGAAACCACAATCTCGCGCAGCAGCCTTGGAAACTCTCGCCGTGTGAACAGGAGCGTTGTCATGAAGAAGCAACACACCCGCTGCGAGTTTACCCCATCTTTTCTTTTTAATTTCTTCCCGCAAATTATGCAAAGTGGAAGCGTAGGATGTGGCGTTGATGGTTTCACCTTTTTTTTGTACTCAATGAGCAAGATTCCCTTTGAGTCCCAAAAAACTGTGGCCATGAGCTTCCCGGCAGACGGAGTGACTTTGAACTTCTTCGGGGGGTCTGTTCTTTTTTTATGCCACTGCATGGACTCTTGTTTGTTTTCAGGGTCATAGTGGTGGACCCATGTTTCGTCCCCAGTAACAATTCGATCCATAACACCGTCCGCGTTCTCACTACACATCTCCAAAAGCTCTCTACAGCATGCGATTCTCACTTTTTTCTGAGGCGCTGTGAGCATTCGTGGCACCCACCTTGCACTGACCTTTGAAAGGTTAAGATGGTCATGAAGAATGGTGTGAATGGTACCAATTGAAAGCTTAGTGATCTCTACCATCATTTTCACCTTTATTCGGGCATCCTCAAGAACAAGTTTTTCGACTTCTTTGATGCTTTCTCCCGTACAAGCAGTAGCCGGAGCGGGGGTCGTCTTCAATGCTCTCTCTGCCTCTCTTGAACTCACTTGACCACTTTTGCACAGTTGATAATGAAGGTGCGGAATCCTGGTAAACAGCCACCATCTCTTCATGAATAGTTTTTTGACTTTTTCTTTGCTTAATGAGAAATTTAATTACAGCGCGATGCTCAATTTTCACCATCATCGTCTCAGTTGCCATTATGATTCTGTTTAACTAGAGATAAAACGCGAATTAATAATCACATTTATATGAAATTTTACATGAATGCACTAAAATAATAGTATTACTTGATAAATAAGTCAATTTATATATGCAACTACAGCTTCACCCGAGAATATGTTGAACGCCCCTCGTATCTTGGCCGCGTCCGCCTCAATACTCACGAAGGCATAATTGATGGCCCGCTGTGTTGGTCTCATAACATCAATGTCACCCGCGTACGCAAGCAATTGTGCCTTTTTTATTGTCTAGTTATTTGTACATTATTATGTTTAGTAAAATAGTATCTTAATTAATTTCCAACTTAAATAGGGAGCGAGAATTCTTCATAGTCGTCATGGATTTTGCCTGGAATGTCACTACTAAACAAGGCGTTGTAAAGCTCGTCACTATGCACTCTGTCATTTGCGGCTTTGAAGACAACTAACAGATGGTGAGTGTCGATCTGAAATTCCGGACTCTATTTCAAAATCAGCCGTAGTGTGAATGGCGGACTTTTCTTGCCTAAAAGCGCACTGCTATGTAGCAGGTAGAAAGGATTTTATAGGCGAAGTTAACACACAAATTTTTGCATCATCAACACACCCGCTACAGCTTTATTGTTTGCACCATCAGCACACGCGCTGCATGGGCAAAAGAACTTTAGTGCTGAATAAGGTATTATTGTAGGTAATGTTTCGCTGCACCGGACACAGGTTCAATATTCCCGTCTGGAATATTTTCTCATGCGGTGTCAGCATTTATAGACCATAAGTAATAATGTAAGAACAATTTGTATTTAGAATTAAGTGACTTGACAATAAAGAGACTTGTGTCTCATAAAAAATACTTTTTTTTTAATCTTATTTTTATAAATAAGTTTACTGCGACGTTAGGAAAACTTATTCCTCTCTAGTTGGTACAGTTAAATGGGTATTCTTTCTTGTAGATTAGGAAAACAAAGCTAAGTTTCTCTTCCTCGGGAATGCTTTGACTGACCATATCTAACGGATGAGCTGGTGCATGTTCCTAACAAGGTCACCCCCAACTGCTGTAAATATGTCAGTTTATCAGGGAGTCTATCTGCGCCAGCAGCTTTTTTAGACTTCCTGTCTAGTTATCCAGGTTCATCTTTGCAGCCCTTCATTATGGCTTGGTAGCCCTGGTCTTTTCGTTTTATTTTCTGATAAGACTTTCGAATGTTATTTCTGCAGTATCATTCCTCAATTTCAGCATCAGAAGCAGCTATTCTCGTTGACAACACTCCCATTGGTGTTCTGCGGTTTGTATGTGGGAAGCAGGATTTTGAGAGAGCTTGAGGGAAGGACAAAGGACAAAGGACTCTAGCAGTCTCTTTGGATTGCAGCTTTTCGACGTCGAACTTTGATGGCCTTACTTGACTCTGTTTTGTTTGTGATATCTGCATTCATGCTCTGCCTGCTGCAACGTAATGATTCGAGTCGACGTTGGCTCCTCGGGAACTTCGGGTCTCCAGAAAAACGAGTAGCTGGTGTCGATTGTAATGTGAAGGCTGATTGATCAGATGTCTCATGTTTTTAACGTAAGTACCTGCCGTGTGGGCTTAAACTTACGGGATGCCCATACATCCATGGGAGCAAGGATACGCCTTGCCATCGCTCACAATGATATTCATTTTTGATACAAATTCGGAACTGTGTTGCCGGCACAAGTTCCACCCTTGGTATGAGTCGAGGCCGACCTAAAACCTCTTACTGCTCTTAGGGTCGCAGCACCCAGCACTTATTGCAACTCCACATTGAGTCAACCAAGGAAAACCAAGGAAAACCAAAGGAAAACCAAAGGAAAACCAAGGAAAACCATAGGAAGACTCTTTCCCGCGATTTTGGGTTTAAACCACAGCCACCATGACGCTCCCACAAGGGGGCCTACCTCTAACAAGTCAGGCCCGGACCGAGATCCGGGGAGCTTCTGACTCCCATGGTACCGTGATTTAAGTCCTGGTAGGGACTACCGGTGGTCCAGCCGCCAACATGACCTATGACCGGCAGCTTGTGACTGATCAAATCGTAGCAACCTTCGGTAGCGTCATCTGAAGATGTTTACGATAAGATCAGTACTTTGCTCTGCCCCCGTTCATTATTAGACAACGTCATTAAAGGGCGAAGCCTTGATAATTGGGCGGGGGCCCGGCTGATTGATCAGTCGACAGTCAAGTACCTTAATAGATATTGAGATGTGTGAACCGCATGCTAGCTACTAAAAGGTTACACCGCGTTACTCCGCACGCTGTGTTTTCTGATGAACAGCTTCAAAGACGGCTTACTTCTAAGCCTCGAGTTAAAGTCGCTCTTCAGATGTATGTTAAGCTCATTAAATTCCCTCTGCTTTTAATATTCGCTCCGGGACTCACGTCCCTGCTCTTCGGGCCTAGAACGGGAACGACAGCATATGTCAAGCTCATTAAATTCCGATATTAAAAGCATAACCAATTGGGGAACTATCAACAGTGTGGAATTTAATGGTTCCAACACTCAATGCTGTCTGCTGTTATAAAGCGAAATTGGATATCTGAAGACCCTAACAAGATATAAACTTTATTTAAATGCAGTTACAAAGGGCAGTATCTCTTCTAAAAAAAAAAAGTCATTCTGCCATTAGTATTATCTGAGCAATTTCCGTTAACATGTGTCAGGGTATACCAAAGTAAGCTTTTCCTTAAATCCTCGATAAGTGATGTCAGAATTGGAGATAGACCCTTACTGTAGAGTGATTTTTCTCTTAAAATATACCCAGGAATCATTTTCCAAATTATCGTTGACGAATTAGGGGACACCCTGTATAAGGCATTCATTCGCCCAAAATTTGAGTACAATGTCGTCAGTCTTTCCCAAGCCGTATAACTTATTGAATGCCCTGCCGAGCTCTCTATTTCTTGGTCGTTATAACTTGCAAATATTTAAAAACAATGTTCACAGTTACCGATCTTTTCTTCCTCCCTAAATTTCATTCGCTCGCGCTGTGAACAAATATTTTAAGGTTACACAAATCCCTTGAGTGCTCTAAGTATGTAAAAAAAACTGAATTCTATTCTCCAAAGCTTGTCGTAATCTGTCCAGAATATTTGCGATGATAATAATGTCGTCTCAATATGTATATGTAAAAGGAATTGCAGGTAGATGGGGTGAAGTCTTCATTTCTCAATTTTGGTTTTTTTCTGTTTGCTTCTTACATGATTTTTCTATATTAATAACATTAACACTAGAGGGCTACGACTGCATCCTTAGCATATGTAGAATACTTCTGACTGCCCTTCAGTCTTACTTTTCGCATCGGTTTGTCATAAACATTGTTAATAATGTTTAACAGCCTTTTCAGACATTTTCAATATTTAACGCCTCCCATACATGTTTTCTTGGAACACTATCAAATGCCATTTTAAAGTCTAGGAAAATGTTTTTTCCCTAAGCAGTCAATTTTTCTTTGAGGGCTATTAATGTAAAGATGCTTCCCCTACTCCCATAAGTCGCTTTTTCAGTACATTAGATAGATAGAACTTATATACTGCATATTATAAAGTTATCGGACTGTAGTTGATGGAATCGTAGCTGCTGACTTTCTTATGGATTGGTATTATCAGACTTCTTTTCCAATCTGTTGGTATCCTATTTTTTTCCAATGCAATTTGAAGCCGTTCAATTAAGGTATTTGTATCTGAATTCCAGGACTACTTCATTTGGCCCAGTGCCTTTTCTAATTTTCATTGTCAGTATGGCAAACTCGAACTCTTCTTCTCTAACTTGTCCTTCTGCTAGTTCGTTTTCTACTTCTAGGAATGGCCCACCCATATGCCATTAAGTCATCATCATCAGCCGATGTATCCAGCACTTTCTTCTTTTCTATTAGCAGCTCTTTTCCATTTTCAATTGTTCTTCCTTGTTTTCCGTATTTTCCCCTCAGATTCTTCCATGGTGATCCTCTTTCCTTTTCAATTTTTTTATTCATTTGAAAGGCCTATCGATGCCATTATGTATGCAATATAACATCGTTCAAATGTCCGCCGCGGCTTTTCTGGGTGGCGCGCATTCGATATGTCCAATTTACCATGACTCTGGCAATGGCTTTGACGGCCGCTGTGGTTTGTGGCTTATTCGCATAGACCTGCGACTTCAGAAAACCCCATAAGAAAAAGTCTAACGGGGTCAAATCGCACGATCTCGGTGGCCAGTCTACATCACCTCCACATGAGATGACCGTGCCCTCGAATCGCTCATGCGGAATTTCCAATGTGGCGTGAGCTGTGTGGCACGTAGCGCCGTCTTGTTGAACCATATGTCGTTGGTATCCATATCATCCAATTCAGGCCAAAAGAATTGGTAATCATCGACCTATAGCACTCGCCGTTGACGTCGTTCTCAAAGAAATGTGGACTGATGACGCCGCCAGCCCAAAATCCACCAAACAGTGACTTTTTTGGGATGCATTGGACACTCTTGGACCTCATGTGGATTGGTATCGTCCCAAATTTGGCAATTTTGTTTGCTGACATACCCATTCATCCAGAAATGGGCCTCATCGCTGAAGATGAGTTTTCGTTAAAAATTAGGGTCAGTTTCCAACGGCTCCAGAGTCCATTCAGCGAATACACGGGTGTAGGCCCAAGTCACGATGCAAAGTTGGCCAAGTTGTGGTCTGCGAAAGGCCGAGCTCTTATGAGCAACGCGAAATCGACCGCCTCGAATTGTCCTGCACACTCTCACGGACGGCGGCGATGTTTTCAGCAGATCTTGCATTTCGCCGACGTACGGGTGTTGGTTTATCGTTTACTGAACCAATGGACTCAAATATATCTACCGCACTGCGAATAGTCCTCTCCGTAGGACAATTACGGCGACCGTAAAATGGGCGTAGCCAGCGGAACGTTGCCCGAACAGAACACCCATTTTGATAAAACAATTTTATCATTTGCACGTGTTGTTGAACGCTATGTTCGGTGATTTGGCAAAACAGACTGAATAAATTACAACAAATTTTGCAGGGGTAGCTGCACTATCAACTGTCAAAGTTCGGAAGTCCCTATTGGAAGACCCTGTATGTACGAGTTTTATACCCATGTCCCCATCTTTTCTTTAACTCTCTGCCTTATAACGTTTGCCACCCAAGCTGTATTATTTTATCTTGTGCCGGTTTTCTCCGCGTACTTCCTCAACTGGTTTTAATACAGTTTCTTGAATTTTTCTTCATTTATGCTCTTGGTCTTCATCTTCAGGTGGCTTCCTAAAACGGGTATCTGGTTTATTGTGCTAGGTTCCAGGTTCCAACTTTCATTTTCTTGTTGATCCGTCTTTCCGAGGCTCGTGTGTTGGTTTTGAATCGACAATATCTTTGAAATAAGTGATTAGTCCTACTCTAGCCAAGCCAGGAACCCTCATATCTGTATTATCACCTGTTGTTTGACCGGGAGTTAGCCTCCCTCCTCCTTTTGTAACCGGGTTTGGAACCGATGTTGGTGGAGTTGTAGATCGAATACACATTATATAATCTGTTGGAAGTGACCAATATCGGTTGGCAGTTGTATTTGGAGTTCTTCTATTTTTTTTAAAGTTGAAGGATATGTTTTCAACACAAACGGTGTACCTGCGTTGCTGCATTTACAGCTAATGGCTTTATTCTAAACATAGTGTTCTTTCTCGGCACTATCGTCTGCCTTCCAATATTGAACGAGTTTCAGCTTATGCTTAATTTTTGCTGAGAAAACCATTTTCTATATTTAGCTGCTGCCTAAACTCTATGCAAACCATCAGCTGCTAAATCTGTAGAGGTTGCCTTGACGAATTGTGTGCTTCTTAACACATATCCGAATCAAAATCCGAAATTCATACAGTTTTAAAAAAGATTAATTATTTTTCGTTTTATGACAGCTTCGTCTCACTAACTCCTGGGTACAATTTAATATCAAGTCTTCTTGTGTCTCCTTGGTGAATCCGTAAACCGAATTGAGGTCACGCTCCACCCTCAATTAGGTGGCTGTCATGTGCAGCATTTTTCACTGCAAGCAAATTTTGAAGGCACAGAAACAACCTGAAACTGTTGAAATTGAATTGCAATTAAAACAAAAGTTAATTAAAGTACAATAACTGTTTTTCAATTTAGAGTAAAAAAAGAGAAAAGAAACTTTTTACATTTCATTTCGCTGCAACAAACATTAATGTTGCATCCTTTGAGTTCCATTTAAGCAGTTATTTTTAGCTTACCGGTGATTCCGGTTCCGATTCTGTGACTGTACTGTATAGATAGGTACGAATATATCTTATCCCACTTCGTAGAGTCTGATCCAAAATCTATTTTTTTTATGCCAACGAGGACAAGGATACCAAGAAGCGCAGAGCATTCGCAAAAGTTTCCATTCCAACTCTGAATGAAAATAAACGAAAAGCCAACGGGGAAAATTGTTATCGGCAACCACAGGAAACTTTTCAATTTGTTTGATTCGTTTTTTTTTTTGCTTTATTTCCGGTTGTCAAAAAACACCACTTACGAGAGTGTATGGGCAAAGTTTTGTAAATAGAAATACACCGAGCAATTACATTGTTGTTGATATTATTGTAACTTTTCTTTTTTTTCTATAGAAAGGAGACCAACTTAAAGATTTGTTGTCTCCTTGGGGAGAAAGTTCCATCCGCTCACCATAACTTTGTGAAAGGATGCAATTGATGCAATATTCAATGGTCAGTGACGGCGAATGATTTCAGAGGAGTACTGCCCGTTAAGGATGGGAAACTTAAAGATCTAAAGGCCTTCAGGAAAGTCGATTTAGACCGTCTGTCTCGGTGTGTCCTTGGTAAACTGTGTAAATAAATCATTTTATCCCCTCTGCATCTTGCATAAATTAAAATAAATTGTCGACTTGGCACTTTGCGAGAGAGGACATACGAAAAATTTCCCTCAAACGGGCTGAGGGCGAATAAAACTTCTACTGTCTCCGAAGCCTTGGCAAGGACTAGGACATGAAATATTTTTATTCGCCTCCTTATTCTCTGCTCGCCTGAATCAGAAAAATTCTCCATGCATGTCATTCAATGGACTGTCTAATTTAAGACTTTGTTTGTCTGTTCAATGAATTGTACTTTTGTAGTACGTACTTGAAATTGGTCTAAGCTGAGTTACGAGTATATTCGTACTCGTGCATCCTGAATATATCCATAGCTGATTGATTTTTCGAAAATCGAAGACCCAGACAACGATGACGATGACAACGGAAATGAAAATGACAACGACAATGTGAACGACGATGACTTTCTGAAGATGTTTTACATCAGGGACTTTGGCTTTTAAAGTTTTGTGTGCCTAAAAAGTTAAATCAAATTGAGGTGAAGTACGTTGTATTGCGAGTAACGTATTTCGGTTGGAAGAGATTCAAAAATCTTATTTTGGTTTAGTTTCGCAGGTGGAGGAGTAGAACTCGAATATATGAAGTTTTGGAAACACTGCTTTGACTGTAACGAATATATTGTCCTCAGTGGGGTTTAAAATGATTACACACTGCTTTATGAAATTATGGATATTAAAAGTCTTTCGCTATCAAAAGTAGTATTCTCATTTACGAAGGGTGGAATGCCGAGATAGAACCTGACTTAAATCAATCAGCGATAATTTCTAGGAGCTTAAAAAAAAGTCAAAATAAGCATAACCATCGCATTGTAGATCCACAATTGCCTGTTAATTCCAAATGCTGTCTGAGCATTTCTGCTCACATTACTAGTAATAAGAACAATATGATATTTGTAATTCACCGTATAATTCGATTGTACTCTTTTAAGCTTCTGTCGTTCCAGCATAGCAATATTACCTTGCTATTTGTTTGACAATTTTTTTCAATCTTCTAAATCCCGGGTACGTTCAAGTAGTTATCAGTTTGCCACATCCAATAGAGACCACCTGATCTTTGAATTGGAGATTCAGTCTTCCCTGCCTTTGAAAACTAGTCTATTTGCTCAATCTGGGCAAAACAATACATATTGTCCAGGCATAGAGCAAAGAACCGAATATGCGGCGAAGCATGTTACCGTGCAAAACTTTATATTCAACCCGATGGGTCAAACGGTGAAGAGATAATTCCTTACTTTTCGTCAACTTGTCATTTGTTTTGTCGCCATTTACCCTTAGCAGTAATTTCTCACCTTATCTTTAATTATAAAAATCCTTCTACAATGACATACATGTTGACAATGCCCTCAACGTGACAACAAAGATCTTAATATACACAAATCCGCTGGTCCAGATGGTATATCTCCCCTTCTTTTGAAGGGGTGTTCTTCCTTGCTGGCAAAACTATTGCGTAAGGTTTTTCATCGCCTCTAAAAAAGGCGAGTCTTCTTCTCTCTCTTCCTAAATACCCATTGCACTTACGTCTAATCTTTACAAGGTCATGCAAACGCTGATAAACCCTCAGCTTATGAAATATCTCGAAACGCGAAAACTTCTCAATGACCAGCAGTATGGTTTTCGTAGCAATAGGTCCAGTATTGATTTGATGGCATGTCTCACCGAAAAGTGGAACCAAAGCGATAAGCTCATTAAAAGCTTAACCAAATAGGGAACTACCAACAGAGCGGAATTTTTAAATACTCAACTTACATTGGAGTGACCACATATTCTATGTAGTTAAAAATGTTGAGAAATGTCAAGGTTTTCTCAAGCGATGTAAGAAATATTTCACCCCCTCTGATCTGACCACAATATATAATGCATTCATCCGCCCAAAATTGGAGTACAATGCCCACATCTCTCTTACCTCTCTTTTCTTTCGCACTAAATTTCCTTCGCCCACGCTATCGACAAATATTTTAAGGGTATACAATACGCGCGCTAATTATAAAAAAATTATAAAATTATCATTTTCAGCACAGTCACATTTTCATAGATTTGCAGGAGATAGCACATTTCCTTGCCGAAAATTGCAAACAGCACAGCAGAGTCTAAGTCTTCCAGCAGAGAGTGATTGGTTTATACTTACTTAGGTGGCGCTATAGTTTGGGGTGAACCTGGGCCTCAACTAACAAGGCTGCGGTCCGTAGCATTCGTTTTACATGTCCTAGGTATGTCAGGCTGATGCGCAGTTTTCTAACTTGGTAAATGTCGCTGTACAACTTGTATAGTTCTCCCCCAAAGCCCCGTCAACTCAAATGGGACCGAATATTTTTCGAAGAATTTTTCTCTCGAAACGACTGAAGATATTTTCATCCGCCTTCGATAGAGTTTACGCTTCTGTGCCATAAAGTAGGACTGGTATAATCAAGGTCTTACATAGAGCCTCCTTAATAGGGCCTTACTGCTCAATTGCCTTCATAGTCCAAAGGAACAGTGATCCTTCGTTTTATTTGTGAGCAGGTGTTGTTGGTAGAATTCATAGCAGAGACAAGGTAGATGGAGTCCTTTACTGACACGAATTGATAGCTGTCGATCGTGACGTTCTGTTCAATTCGTCGATGTTGTGTGTCCCTTCTTGTTGACAGCATATACAAGGCGGGGCAGAAGTAAAGTCATAATGTGAACTAGCTGGCATTTTGTAAGAAGTGAAGAAAATTGAGCTCTGTTTTCACGAAAAGGTTCCATGAAGGTGCAAAATTGTTAATATTAAGTTGCAAAAGCGAAATTGGTCAAATGACCACCTCCCGAGTTGTTGCACATTTGTGCTCGTTTTTCAGCATTTTGAATTGTTGCTCGCAAAACATCTTCAATGATGCTTTCAAGACATAAAAGAAGAAGTTTCGAGAAAGCTCGAAACCCAATTCAGCTATTTATGGCACAAAAAACTCGTTTGACATCTGTCTGTTACTGGCATGGTGGTGCAGTCCATGTCCTCAAAAAAATAAGGACCAATCACCGCACCAAGCAGTCACTTTGATGGGATGCAATGGTTCTTTGTGAATTTCATGTGGATTTTCCGTTCTCCAGAAATGCAAATTTTATCTATTCACATAACCACTTAAGTGGACGAAGTCGCTCATTATGTTTACCGTGCAAAACTTTATATTCAACCCGATGGGTCAAACGGTGAAGAGATAATTCCTTACTTTTCGTCAACTTGTCATTTGTTTTGTCGCCATTTACCCTTAGCAGTAATTTCTCACCTTATCTTTAATTATAAAAATCCTTCTACAATGACATACATGTTGACAATGCCCTCAACGTGACAACAAAGATCTTAATATACACAAATCCGCTGGTCCAGATGGTATATCTCCCCTTCTTTTGAAGGGGTGTTCTTCCTTGCTGGCAAAACTATTGCGTAAGGTTTTTCATCGCCTCTAAAAAAGGCGAGTCTTCTTCTCTCTCTTCCTAAATACCCATTGCACTTACGTCTAATCTTTACAAGGTCATGCAAACGCTGATAAACCCTCAGCTTATGAAATATCTCGAAACGCGAAAACTTCTCAATGACCAGCAGTATGGTTTTCGTAGCAATAGGTCCAGTATTGATTTGATGGCATGTCTCACCGAAAAGTGGAACCAAAGCGATAAGCTCATTAAAAGCTTAACCAAATAGGGAACTACCAACAGAGCGGAATTTTTAAATACTCAACTTACATTGGAGTGACCACATATTCTATGTAGTTAAAAATGTTGAGAAATGTCAAGGTTTTCTCAAGCGATGTAAGAAATATTTCACCCCCTCTGATCTGACCACAATATATAATGCATTCATCCGCCCAAAATTGGAGTACAATGCCCACATCTCTCTTACCTCTCTTTTCTTTCGCACTAAATTTCCTTCGCCCACGCTATCGACAAATATTTTAAGGGTATACAATACGCGCGCTAATTATAAAAAAATTATAAAATTATCATTTTCAGCACAGTCACATTTTCATAGATTTGCAGGAGATAGCACATTTCCTTGCCGAAAATTGCAAACAGCACAGCAGAGTCTAAGTCTTCCAGCAGAGAGTGATTGGTTTATACTTACTTAGGTGGCGCTATAGTTTGGGGTGAACCTGGGCCTCAACTAACAAGGCTGCGGTCCGTAGCATTCGTTTTACATGTCCT
Organism: Volucella bombylans; assembly: GCA_949129095.1. Lineage (NCBI taxonomy): Eukaryota > Metazoa > Arthropoda > Insecta > Diptera > Syrphidae > Volucella > Volucella bombylans. The sequence goes on along the minus strand of OX422140.1, from coordinate 197,751,916 downwards.
AGGTATGTCAGGCTGATGCGCAGTTTTCTAACTTGGTAAATGTCGCTGTACAACTTGTATAGTTCTCCCCCAAAGCCCCGTCAACTCAAATGGGACCGAATATTTTTCGAAGAATTTTTCTCTCGAAACGACTGAAGATATTTTCATCCGCCTTCGATAGAGTTTACGCTTCTGTGCCATAAAGTAGGACTGGTATAATCAAGGTCTTACATAGAGCCTCCTTAATAGGGCCTTACTGCTCAATTGCCTTCATAGTCCAAAGGAACAGTGATCCTTCGTTTTATTTGTGAGCAGGTGTTGTTGGTAGAATTCATAGCAGAGACAAGGTAGATGGAGTCCTTTACTGACACGAATTGATAGCTGTCGATCGTGACGTTCTGTTCAATTCGTCGATGTTGTGTGTCCCTTCTTGTTGACAGCATATACAAGGCGGGGCAGAAGTAAAGTCATAATGTGAACTAGCTGGCATTTTGTAAGAAGTGAAGAAAATTGAGCTCTGTTTTCACGAAAAGGTTCCATGAAGGTGCAAAATTGTTAATATTAAGTTGCAAAAGCGAAATTGGTCAAATGACCACCTCCCGAGTTGTTGCACATTTGTGCTCGTTTTTCAGCATTTTGAATTGTTGCTCGCAAAACATCTTCAATGATGCTTTCAAGACATAAAAGAAGAAGTTTCGAGAAAGCTCGAAACCCAATTCAGCTATTTATGGCACAAAAAACTCGTTTGACATCTGTCTGTTACTGGCATGGTGGTGCAGTCCATGTCCTCAAAAAAATAAGGACCAATCACCGCACCAAGCAGTCACTTTGATGGGATGCAATGGTTCTTTGTGAATTTCATGTGGATTTTCCGTTCTCCAGAAATGCAAATTTTATCTATTCACATAACCACTTAAGTGGACGAAGTCGCTCATTATGTTTTTGGATTCGAAATCATCCTCTTCTTACACCAGGTTTAGGAACAGTTCTTAGCTGTCCAACTATATACTGAGACTAAATATGCAATTATGTACGAGTATTTTCTATGTTAATATGAATAATACGAGTATGTGTTTGTTTCTATAACTAGAAATTAGTTTTTGAGTTTTTTTGGGTTTCGCATGGCACATTGTGGGCAGCGGGAAACTGTCGAATTTAATTGTTATTTTTCTGGTTAATGTCCTTCTATCATAAAAATTACAAAAATGTGGTTATAATGAGTACGAGTAGGAGTACTTTTGTATGTCTGTACGTGGAGTTGGAAGAATAATTGGTATAAGGTTTTCTTATTTGTGTTTCTTAATGATCGTGTGATTTTTCTTTTATGGAGAGCTTGGTTGGTTTTGTTGCTTAAGAGAGTTTTTTTTTTGTGTATTTGAGTGTGATGTGTATGTGGTGCCATTTGTTTATAGTTCTATTCATGACATGAGATTAATTGGAAGAGATTTTTCAGCATTCAGCTGTGATGCTTTACAAATTGAATTTGTCCATTGATACGTTGTTTGTGGACTGTCGGTGCGGAATTTATAAACAATTGCGTGCGCTGGGCTAAACAGCTGAAAGGAATTACTTAATTACTGAATTACTGTCCTTTATATTGTCGAGTACCTTGGTCCACCATCCATCCAGGGGGCATACATGGTTTACATTTAAAATCGGAACGTTCACATCCTTTAAATGATTTTGGTGGAAAATACGCAAGCGAATAGGCCCAGATTTGTAACCAATGGAGTTGCCACGATGCTACAACTAGTTTACGGCCCTCTTTAAGGACAATTTTCTTGCGAACACAACCTTGCAAGCTCAGTGAATTGGCACCAAAACCATTTACATCAGTTTCTAAATGGCACAGGACTCCTTCTGAACTCTCGGTTAATGTTGAAGTCGCGGCTGACTTAGCACACTATGCTCAGCATTTAGATCCGGTGGGTGATGATTAATTGCACGATCATTATGGCCATTGGTGGTTTTGCCAAAGATAGTTGAGCCTAAACTTTGGCATTTCCTATGACCTGGAATAAATTTCGTACCGTTTGCAATCTTAATTCCTTGTCTGTCTACAACATAAATGTCAAAGAACAATGACACTTGACGTAATTTGCAAAAAGATCAGGATCAGTTTTCCAGAACCGTGGCAATTTACAATTTTCAAGTTGACATTGGGGTCACCAATTTGTGGCCTTATGTACGACTTAAAATCAAACACGATTGATCACGTTACAAATGATAATTTAGTGAAAGTAGGATACTAAAATTTAAAGTAATAAAAAATATTTACAAACGAATCTTTGCGACGCGTCGCGACGGTTTAAATTGATTGATGAAATCCACCATTAGTTCCTTTGGGTGTGGCGCCGGTAAAACCATCTGGACTTCTAAGTGCTTGAGGCGACGCGTAGTTCTTGAAGTGTGTGTCTCAGAAAAAGACTGTCACATTGAATGTACAGGGTACGCTTTGGAAACGCCAATTTATTACAGTCCCAGCCATGAATAACTTTATACCGAAATAAACGCGCCGAAATAGTGATCTTTCTGCTCCTTCTAATAACACAGTACGTGTCTGTAGGGAATCACCAAGAACACGTTAGACAGCGTCCACGTCGTCTCAATCAAGCTTTTATAGAGAGTATTGCCGAAAATCCAAATGTTTAGTATTGCCACCGATCTCAGCTATTAAACACCACTTTAAGGAGGATTTGGAAGCAAGACCTTAACTTGTTCCAATACAAAGTTCAGTTGACTCAAAGGTTTTTGGAAACAGATAAGCCGCATCGCTTGGCTTAGCGTCATTCGAATGGTTGAAACTGAGCTGGATTTTTGGGAGCATATTCTGATGAAAGACAATGCTCAATTCCCGATAATTCTCACATAATGCATAAAACAACATTGCACGTTGCGACTGTTTGGACCTGTATTTGCTCCATTTTTCCTTTAAAATTGAAGAGACGGTCGATGGTAATCGGTATCGACGCACTTTGTGTATTCGGAAATGCGTGAGAAAAGTCTACAAGACTTCTGGTTTCAACAAAACGTCTCGCCATGCCTTTACAAAGAAAATATGAAAATCGCAGAAATTGGAAAAGAAGATGCCGTAAAGTTATAATGAATTTGTTGAAAGACTCCGAAAATTATGGTGAGACTCATAGTCGTAAACGTTTTAATTGTGACCTTACTGCTAGAAAAATCGCAGAAAACGCTGGAGTTAAAACCTATAATGCACAAAGAATTTAAAAAAATTAAATATCTGACCGATGGTCACGTCAAGAACTTCCTGATAAAGAGGACTTGTAGTATTCCCCAATGGTTTTTGATATTTCATATCATATTAGAATTAGTACAAGTTAATCCGAAAGTGGTCTAAAAACAGGTTAAGCCTGACCTTTTAAGCTTGAGTGGTTTTGGTATAGTAAAAAAAATGTGGCAGTTGGGCTTATTTCCTCTTTCTGTAGAGCAAGAAACACTTTAATAAACAATATACTTGAAGTGAACTGGAAAAAAGTTACAGGACTCTAGCCAAAAGCTTCAATTAAAGATCTAAGCTGAACATATTTTTTTTAATAACTTCAAAAGTTATGAACATGTTTTCATCCTCCCTCAGAGCGGTGGAAATGTCCCCCCCTCCCGCGCAATTCCTCATTTCTGTCTCACCTAGACCAATCATCCATAAAATTTTGACCGATCAGATCTGTGACTCCCTGTATTTACGAAATCGTAGTTAGTACTGAATAGCTCAGACAACTCTTACCCGATTTTTTTCAAATTTCCGTTACATGTGGACTGTGTTAATAGATTTTGATTAGTACTGCAACAATTTCGAAAGTGTGCCGAATTTTTAAGCCGAATTTAAGCCATCAGCGGATTTTGGTCAAAATCGAATGGCCGAGAATCTGCATGATGACCCATCATCTGACAAAAATTCAAATCGATAGTGCTCTTCGTTCGCGAGTTATTGTTGGCCAAAAAAATTGAAACTCACACACACACAATCACCTCTTTAAAAACTATCTAAAAGCATAATAAACATCTTAAAACTTAGAGATATCACAACATTTTCATTTCATCACGTAAAGTGGCGAAAAGGATGGTGTCGCGTCCTTTTAATGAAAGAGAAAAAGAATTATTTGGATGGTACTGATGGTGCCATATTACCATGATCTGAGCAAAGAACAGAAACAACGTAGTCGTGGCCAACATGGAGGAGCACGTCAAGAGTATCTTTATTTGGTCGGGAACATAATAACAAATCCCTATATTCCTCATCACTCTTTTCCTATAATATTCGTTTACGAAAACAAACTTCAGTATTAAATGAAATTAATAAATGAAGTTAAAAAAATGGTTATAATCATGATATCTAATTACCACTCACAACAACATTTTTGCCTAATATCCATCCGTTGCAGGAAAGGAAGAAGTCTGAAGATTAATATCCGCTTTCTTGGAAAAACCAACGAAAAAATAAGGAAAAATAATAAACATATCCAACATAATTATGGAGTGAAGATTTAAATGATTACACATTAACGCTCTTAAATAACAACCCTAAGCCTACAGGGTAAGGTTTACTGAAGACCATTCCTGAAAAAAAGAGACAAAAAAGTTATTTCATTCGTAACACGATTTGCCTTTTGCAGAAAGTCCTCTCATCTCAATTCTCATATTTTATCACATTTAACTGCTAAGTAATATGAGAAGTCATTACATAAATAAGTTTTCCCTTTAAAGAGAAAACCCAAGCTTCATGAGTAAAACACGACTAAAAAGCTGATATTCATCCATTTAGTGAATAAATTTAGTAGTAAAGCAAAAGCAAAAGCAAAACCCACAGCCTAGATGGAAATGAAGGAAAACATAACATTTCAGGACTGAATGACTACAAATACGAATACAAGGGCTGGTCTGCAAACACCATCTGCAGATCTAGGCGATCTCATAAAAATAAACCTGAGTGAAAATTGTCTATCTTTGTAGCGCGATGAATTTAATAAGAATATTTAAAGGTGGAGTGTAATAAATTTCATCTGTCTTCGCCTTTCTTAAGGACGAAATACCAACCATGTCCTGACCCATGCTACAGGGAACTCGCTCACCTGAAAGCAAAGGCAGAGAAGCTGAAAAGCTGTAGGGAGGAGGCAAGAGGCAGTCAGAAAATAATATAAACAAGAGACAGATGATGCTTCAGATATTATCTAGCAAAGGAGCACTCTTCAGGTTCCCCTGCTCTTCTCTAGAGTAGAAAAGCAGTCATCCTGACGGGTCTGTCACTTTACCACCATTCATTCAGGCGTTTGTACTTTTGTTCTTGTTATCCCAACCTACAGACTATCCGTACACCAAGTGCGATGTTGAAAATTCAAGTGCATCTCATTTCCATTTCGATTTGATTGTGTAAGGTAAAAATCAGGTGTGATTACGAAATGATGAATTCGCGCTCCAGAAACCGAGTATCTCGCAATCAGGACTTTATTTTATTGCAGGACCGTGTCGTTAAAGCGATATAACCTCAGAGACCTTTGTTATGAGGTCAGAGAGGTAAACGGCATTGGAAGAGCTCTGTATTACTGTGCTAAAGCGATGGTTCTATGGAGGGGGGAGGGGGGGGGGGGTTGAATTGTGAAATTGTATGCGCAAGTGGGTGGCAATGGCAATATATCACACGAATGGTGGGCTCTTTGGAGGAAATTACTTCATTCAGTGTAGGCTAGAATTAATTTACGAAAATTAACCTAAGTGAGGGCAGGACATAAACCATTAATTCGAACAATTCTACCAAATTAACGTGGAAGTACTGTTTAAGCTCACAAAGGAGTGTATACCGATTCATGCTTAAAAGGACTCTTAGTAGAGACAATGGAATTGTTCAGCTTATTATACTGGTATCTACCATTGTGTAGGATTAGGGTACAATTTCGCATTTTGATCAACAAATGTATTTCAAGTGACTTTTTGCTTTTGAATTAAAATCAGAAAATTAATTTTATTTTTTTTATTTCTTCTTGCATTAAGAATTACTTTCATAAATTGGACACATTTGAAACCAATGTTTATTGTAGAATAAACTGTCAGAACTTAAAAAAGAAAAGAAATCAGCTCTGGGCAGTTAATTTGCGAGGGCTCAGCAATATCCCTTGATTCTGATTGGTCCGTATTTTTACTCATAATGTAATGAGAGGAGTTCAGTGGACTAGCTCATATATCATATATAGCGGATATCATTTGGAGATATTACGTTTTTCTTCAACCAAGGCAGGACTTCTTTAATCGCCAAAATGTCCGTCTGGAACATGCTAAAGTGACTAGGTAGTCGGAAGGAGAGGCTTAGGTTAAATTTGTCTGAGAAAGCACCGCCACCAACCCCGTTATTAGCCTTGGATCCACCTTTATAGAAATGGACTGACTTGCCGTCCATGAAAGCATCATCCTCCCAGAAAGATCTAGAGGGGATGCTTATACAAAAGTATTTGTCAAACCAATGTTGGGGCATAATGCAGTCGATGTTCTCTGGAAATATTCCTAATGTATTATGAATATTAACGTGGCCAAATAGTTTATTTGTCCACTGTGTAGTCGCTTTAAGGTGGAAAACTGATACCTTCAAGTTAAACAGAATATCCAGTGCCGTGGTGTGAGTAATGCCATAAGGCTCATCGTATGAACAGAATGCTATCCTTTGGACTGTGCTTATTAATATTATTGGCCCGGGTCTACCCCGGACAACTTTATTAAGCTTATTAACAAGCCAAATTTAAAACTAGACTTAAAATCTAACAAAGATATACTTAACTTAACTAATGGGGCGAGGAGAAATGGTGGACGGGGGAGATGTTAAGGGAGTGGCATATTGAGCAGCGCTTTTTTATTTTTTGTTTGCTGCTATTTAGGTCAAAGACTTCGGCGTAGTTGTTCGTTATACGCAACATTCTGGATATGGGTTCAAAGTGACCGTAGTTGGTGCGGTGAGTTCGGATCAGGAAGAGTGGGACAGATCTTAGATTACGGGGATTGGGAGTGAATGCAATATTTTGCGTTATTGTCGAGCAGTCGATATTTCCAGTCAGTAACTGGTGGATAAAAAGTACATCATCGACTTCACGACGTTTTTTTAGGGTATGCATGCTAATTAGTTTTAGCCTATTTTCATAGGGATTACCCTATGGATCGGCCCAAGGTAGACCACGAAATGCAAAACGGATAAACCTGCGTTGGACTGCTTCTATTCTTTGAATGTGGGTTAGTTTATAGGGTGACCAAACTTGTCTGCAATGTTCGAGAAGAGGCCTTACAAAAGTAATGTACAGGGACTTTGTATTGTAAGGGTTGGAAAATTATTTTGACCAGCGTTTGATAAAGCCGAGTGAAGAGTTAGCTTTATTTATAATGCTGTCAATATGTGAGTCGAAATTCAATTCTCTATCACAAATTATACCTAGATCCCGTACTTGGGTAGTGGAAGGAATAGGCTCATCGCAGATGAAGTAGTTTCTTGGAGGTAGACGTTTACGGGAATAGGTTATCGCTTGGCATTTGTTGACATTAAGCTCCAAAAAGTTTTGCTTGCACCATACCGAAAACTTATTCAAGTCATCTTGCAGGCAATGGGTGTCAGAAGGCAATGAGATGACTTTGGAAATTCTAATGTCATCAGCGAAAATAAAAAGATTAGAGTTCGTTAAAATGAGATTTATATCATTAATTGTGAGGATAAAGATGATTGGACCAAGGTGACTACCCTGAGGGACACCAGATGTTGCTTTAATGGGTTCGGATATTGAAGATCTGAAGATGACCCTGTATTCTCGGTCTTCTAAATAGGATTTGGTCCATGCCACAAAATGAGGGGAAAAGATAAGTTTTTTTAGTTTAAAGATGATAAGTTGGTGAGAAATTTTATCGAATGCCTTGTTGAAATCTGTGGAAATTGAATCGACTTCGTCACCGTCTTCTAAAGCATGAAGCGTCCTAGAGACGAACTCTGTTAGGTTAGTGGTCGTTGATTTACCTTTCATGAAGCCGGGCTGATTTGTGTAGATAGTTGGCCTACAGTACGGAAGCAGTTGTTGATAGACTATGCTTTCAAAAAGTTTGGGTATGCAAGAGAATTTTGCTATGGGCCTATAATTATCGACTTCGGCCTTACTTCCTTTTTTATGAATAGGAATGATGTAAGATTCCTTCCATATGAAAGGGAAAGTACCTGTTGAGACAGACAACTTAAATAGGGCAGCAAGAGGAGGACCGAGATGGGTAACACACTCTTTTATTACAATAGCCGGAATTCCTTCAGGGCCGGACGAGAAATCATCTTTAAGTTTGGTAATGTTTTCAGATACCAAAGTTGTTGTTATATTTAGTGAAATGGCTGACGTATCAGGATAGTTTCTCATATAGCTAAAGTAGCTAGGATCGGGTTCAGATGTTTTCTTAGAAAAGGATTAGTTAAAATGAGAGGCAAAGAAATTTGCAATGGTTTTTGGGTCGGCAAAAGATTCACTAAGAAATTTAAGAGTAGATGGGTAGCCGTCTGACTTTCTTTTGGTATTAATAAACTGGTAGAAGCGTTTAGGGTCCGAGACTAAGCTAAATTGCATGCGGTGCTTAGTTTGCTGCAGTGGGTTAACCAGTTGATCTGTTAACATCTCGCTGTAAGAGTTCTTTAATGGCATTGAGATACTTTCCTGAGACGATTATAGCAATGTTATTCCCATGGGCAATCAGCCTGCTACCACCCGCTTCCAGATAGCAGTTCGTTGACCACTAAGTTCTAGAGAAGGGGTGAAAGGACACCGCCTTGCGGCGCATCTCTGCTGGCACATCTCTTAGCAGAATCTCGGTTTTTTTTTTTTTTTTTTTTTATAATTTACGCGCGCCTAAGGGGTTTGATACCCTTTTACTGTTGCCAGGGCGCGGGCGAAAAGATAGAAGGAGGAGAAAGGAAAATTGTTTTTGTAGTGGTTTGAAACTCAGGTGTGTTTGGTTTCTATGTTTGCTCTCCAGGGGTGGGAGTCCGAATAGGACGGAGAGTTTTTCTTCACTCAGAGTGATTCGAGATATAATTCACAGTATTTTTTTTCATTGCTTGAAACTCTTATAACAGCCAAATCTACGTGTCAGTGTTATGCCTTCACACGCAGAATTTTTTTGTCTGAGTTCCAATTATACAATGAAAAACTGATTTTGCCATGGGCAGGATTCGAACCTGGACCCTCCGAGTGAGAAGCGTTTTGCTACTACCACTACACCACGGCCACCCCGTATTTGGTTATCCTGCTACTTTGCATAAGACTGATGAACTCCCCAAATGAGTCATATACCTTCAGAGTCGGATGTGTTGACGCTGTTAAAGGCATATTTTGTATCCAGCAGCGCGATTATTCTGTACTCTCTACAGAATAGGGGTTGTTCTATGTGGCCAGCCAGTTAATGTAGACCCGCTTACACTGACTTTGCTTTACAGTCGGCACGTTGAGCTGTAGACAAAAGTCTTGGATCAATTTTAGATCGTATATGAATATCAAATAGTCGTTCGGAATTTTTCAGAAAGAAAGGTGATAGGTTTATGGACTGTGAGTCATTTCTACCCAGTTTCTCTTGACATTATCTAGCGTTGGCATGATATCGGAGAACCTTTCCTTCTCAGCAGGTATTATACCGTTCCATCATACTTGTATGGTTTGAAGCTATGCAGCTCCTCCAAACCTCATCAAAGCAAACGGGACCAAAAATCTCTCGAAGAATTTCGCCATCAAATCGAGGGTCTCGTTTAGGTTGACCACTGCTGACCGCACGTCAGTTGTGGCGTTTCTGATGGCTTCTTGGAATCGATGGCACTGCTCTTCAGCATTTGATGTTGATTGCATAGAACATACGAGTAGAACAAATCGAGAGAGTGAAGGATACGCTATCGGTAAAAACTTTACCGGTCTGTTGCGATTGCAGATATTCAACATTAAATCTCCTCACAGTTGTTATGCTGTCCAGGATATTGAAAGTTAAGTTGGAAAACTCACTGTGTGTATATGTATATGTATTATGTACACGTACGAGTTTGCAGGTGAAAAAGCAACTTCTAGCTTAATTCCTAGATGTTGACGTAAAGCGAGTTTATTGATGTTTTATCTGAGCCCAAGCTATTCATATTAATATAATGACTGGAACCAGATATTGATTTTAATGTATGATAATGCTTTAATGATCTCAAAAATGTCATGCTCTTTTCAAAATTGTAAGCTATTAGTCATAATAATGTTAAGATCAACATTTATAAACTCAAGGTGTTGCCTTTCCCCCGCTGCAGATAATTATCTACGGCTACACATTTAGAAAACTATATGTCGGTTACTGAAGTCTAAAGCTACTCAGGAGGAACTTAGCAAAGCCTTTACTTTATATGGTCCTCTTAATAATTGACGTACAGATTAAAATGTTCAAATTTATCATTGAGTTAAATAGTTGAAACATTATGTACGTTAAAATGTACTAATTTTTATAAATAAGAGATTAACAAGGCAAGATCGAACATCACGGCAGATATTTCCCTGTAGGGTCTGAATGTTTATTTAAATGAATGTTATTTTTGACCTTCGACTCGATGTACATCCACAAAAAATAAAAATCACATGATGCGAGGTCCGATGTGCATCTGTATGGACTCTATGTAATAGTATTCTGTTGTTGTACCAGCGAAAGTATTGGAGTTGCTTCAATATTAACTGGTCGATCATTTGGGAAGCAGTCATTGTTTCTTCCTGGTTAAAAAGTAAAGTCAGAAAGCGCACAACATACTGTCACATTTAGACAATGTTAATGCTTTTAATATGGTTCCCTAAGGTTGTTGGTATAATACACGTTTATTAATAGCAAAATGCGCTCTATCATTGAACAGAATGTTTTCAAGTAGTATTGCTATTCGAAATCAATTCAGGACAGGTTTGCTTAATTTACTCTCGAATTTGAGACCCATGTTCTGGATTTACTGCCATTGGCTATTACACCCATGACCAGTTCTGTTGCATACTCGGCCAATCGCTTAATCACTTCAAAGCTTAATCATTGTTCTTTCAAAATTGTTCAACCGCGAACCACCGAACCTCAATGTAAAAACAGTGTCAGTATGACATCTTTCACAGTTCATTTCCAATTAAATTATCCCAGCACTAGCAGACTATCTAACCTAATTCGTCATGCAGACTTGGATTTTATGCGGAATATCGGAAGAACAGACAATTTTGCTCTTTGCTCAATTTTGCACCACTCAAGAAATACATGGAAAATCTAAATCTTTCCTAAAGGCTTACGCTGTGCTGATAAGTATAGCTGAAATAGAGTGTTTTTTTTCAGGATTCCATAGATAAAGGTTAAGTTCACCTGGGTCATCATATCCTTCTCATTCTGACGTTGAGGTGTCTATTGCTCTTTAAAGGTGCTCGTTTATAAGTGGGGTATCAAGCACCAATAGAAGTGCTTTCATTCAAATTACATTTCTGTAGACATATCTTCCAAATAAATTAAGCCGTATAAACAAAATTTATAATATGAGTGTATTTCTACAGGCATTTCTTGACGGAACAAATCTTTGATTATATCACTTTCAAATCCGTTGCTTAATTTTGCTGAAAAAGTCCTTGAAAATACTCCATTCCAAGCCCCTAAACGTTTCAGAAAAAAAAACGTAAAGAGACGACAGACTCACATGTGAAAATATATGTAAAAGTAATCGTTGTCAAATCTAAGGACCTCTTATTCAATCCCACTATTTATAAGTACATATAATGCATAGTAAAATAATAATTTGTAGCAAGGGAATAATTTTTAATGTAATATATGTATGTCAAATACTTATCGCAGCTGTATTTTATATGTGAGTACGTTTTTTTTAAGACAAATAAAACATTACATCCCGGCAAATGAAACAAATGACTTCAGAACGACTTTCGCGAGTATCATTGCCGAAATTTGCATAATGGGATGTTCTGCAAACATTTTTACACTCTTGGGAAAACAAATTTAATTTACGAGCTTCAGTAAAAAGGACGAAAGTAAAATGGAAAAAAGTGCAATAATATTCCATTCCTGCAATTATACTATTATACTGTTGCCACGAGGCTAATGAGGCCGCATACCACTCTTAAGTGGGAAAGCAAAACCTAACCTAGTCATGGTGGGTCAATTTTGTAGGAATAATTGTGGTTGTAACAAGTAACCCCCGCCAACTATCATTGCACACAACCACCAATTGATTGTGTGACACAGTTAAGTTAAAATGAACGCAACAGGATTTGCATGCAGTGCGGTTAAGAGTTTCCAATGTTGGTAGTGGGGCCCTCCCCCAAGGCCAAGTGGCTTTGGTAGTGTGTGTCGTTGGTTATATGGTGATCAGGGTTATGTGCGGAAATGGATTTTTCTCCTGTTTTCTTTTGAAGAAAAAACTTAAATAAAAATATTGTTGTTTTCTCCCGTCGTACAAGGGAGGCACTTAACTCATGGTCGAGTTTCAAGTTGACTTGTGAAAGGCTAAAGGTTTCATGCTGCTCCAAATGAGGTAGAACAACCGCAATTTGTTCCTGATTGTGTTGTGTTATATTTTACTTGCAGATATGAAGTGTGGGCTCTTCGTTGAATGGCTCGACGCATGATGGTGAAACCTTAACTGAAGTGGCATGAATGGCATGGCAGTAAGGTGTAATTGAGGTTGAAAAAAGCACGATTTGTTTTTATTCGTTGTACTCGTTCTTGGGCCGTAATGTCATGTGTCGAAAGTATGTCAATTGTGGTCTCATGGACAATATTATTACTTGAGTGCTATACAACTCTTTTAAAGGACTTGTTTTTCTTTTTCTTACTTAAATTTATAATTTAAAAAAAATTAATAGAAAAAATTAAAAAAACAGTAAACGTACTGCATGCAAGTTTTATAATAATTTTGATTAATAGTGCCATCAGTTTCGTTACATATGTATGTAAGTCTTGACTATAACAAAGTGACAAAGCTATCGTTTTTATATAAAAATGGTTATCGTAATAAATTAATAAATTATTTCTCACACTGCGTACATACTGGAATTTAATTTGAATTTTAGAGGAGGAATGCTTCATTAACCTTCAGAAGCGACTTAAATTTTCTTTGATTATTCTCCCTTTATCGTAGCTTCTTTGAAGAGCCATTACTGCTGGATTCTATGAAATGAGAGCTGCTTAATTTCATTTTCTGAACTTTCTCGACGAAAAACGTCTTTAGTTACATGATACCCATTTATCTGTATTGTTTGGGGTATATTTACCCACCTTTCTTCCTAACTAGCTCCAATCAAATATTCGTACATCAACTTGTAGCTTATGTAAAATGATCGAAAGCGTAGACAGTAATGAGGATTTTCAGGTTGGACCTTCAAACTTTTGTCAGTAATTCCAAGATACGATACTTTTTATACGACATCTGATAATTTTCGATTGGCCATTTTCGGAGGCTTCTCCTAACGTTTTTTCTTAGATAGAGTACCAAAAAATAATTTTGTGCTTCGAAAACAAAAGTATAAAGTCCTAATTGTTCAGAAAGTCCGTAGTTGAGAGCGAACTATACCACTGTAATCCTTGTGTTTTTTTACTAACTGAAAATCCTCAGTCTTTCGTAGAAATATGAGTAAGCGCTTTAGTGATAAAGTATTAGCACCCACCACACGGGTGCAGCCCGATGCTAGTATCAGGTGGGCATTTACAGAGGTATTGCTTTGTGGTGTTATCCTGCAACTCTCCTCTAAGCCTTGTCTAGGAAGTTTACGGAAGTTTGTGATCCAAACGAAACTAAGTGAAGCGACTACGTTCACAGATGCAGATGCTCCCCCCCCCCGCCCCCGCTACACTAGTTCTTCAGAATACAGGTCGTTGTCATCAGGATCTTTTAAACCTCCCTTTAAAACACTTTTACTGTTTTTAACGGGGAGTTAAAGCGTTTACGTCCATTCCTGGCTCAGATTCTGGTCGTAACCATTTCTGGGCATAGCAAAAGGGTTCTGGTGTCATTATATCAGTCTGTTTATTATTCCTCTTTAAATTGAAGATGGTTGGGATAAGTTGCGCCCTTATCAAAGTCGTCTAGATCCAGAGGAGAAAGCTCCTTTACACTCCTCCTTTACCTTTACACTTCAAGAGAGAATGTGAGTTCATCGGAGGTTTTCACATATTTAAACCAAAACAGTTTGTTATCCAGTTGAAACCTAAATTCTTAGCTTCATTGGAGAAGCGAATGGTGATGGCCTCAGGCACTAATAGCGTCAGAACCAGTCGTCTTCTTCTCTGAGAACATTCCCAATTACTTAATCTCATTTTGTGCACTGGAAATCGTTGATCACGCCTAGGGCTGCCTGCGTTCTAAGGCAGACAGTCGCCATGTCGACAGTCGGTATGACCCAACTGATAGTATAGCTTCATCATATGCATATGCCTAAGCATTGACGTCAGAACTATTGCAAACGTTAAGCACTATAACAGTGGATACAGTACGCCGCCTTCAAGGCAACCTAGCAGTCAGCATCCGCAATCAGGGTGGTATTCAGTAGCATTACTTTTACCCACAAAACTGATGATCGTATATGTATATGATGTATATGATGTATACTATTGGTAAAATTTGCAGCGAGACTTTTTGAAGAATCTTTATATGTCCATCTAGTTTCATGGCTTGTTGTTGCATAGAAAATGTAGCCATAGTGCCACGAGTGAAGTTGCCGGAGAGGTGTACATTGTACCCGTAGTACCTGCGCATGATAGCCTTTTTACCTATGCCTGATTTTCCAGCATTTAAGTGATACATTCATTATTATGGCGTGACGATAGTAAGCGAACTCCATTAGAAAGATTCTATCGTAGCAAACGTTATTCCACATCAATGACGTCTACCTATTATTTTCTGGTGCCTTTACTCGTACCTCATATCACAGTTGATCAGCTTTCGCCTCCTATTTGACTGTACTACGCTGATGGTTCGCTCCATAACATAGCACCTTCAACAGGGTTCCTTATGTTTGGTTTTAGTTACATTGGATAGTAGCTACAGTATAGTAGGTAGAGAGTGCATGCTCGATTTTTCTTTTAAGCATTAGATAAAATTCTATAAACCTCAGATTAACCTGATTGAGAAACTAAAGTCTTCAGGGTTTTTACTATTTAAATTTCGAAAGAGTACTTTTAGTTTGATACACCTTGCAACGTTCCGATTTATTGGGTTCTTGACTCGTTGAAGAATTCTGCCTAAGACAATGTCACCTTTCAGCGCCCCTCGATATTCCTTCTGATATTCACGAATGTTTGATCCTTGAACTTTTGAATTGGTCTTTCTTCACAAATCAAGGGAACATTGATTCAAAAACCCTCGTGTTCTTGTTCATTCCTTTGATGTGGTCTAGTTTTCATAGTCCTTACATATTAGTTTCTTAGACATGTGTTTGAAGTCATGGATGACTCTACTAAAATCAGGAAAAAATGTGTTAGTGATAGAAGAAACCTAAATAATTTTAGATTAAACAGTACTATGAAAAGATGAGGAAAGCTGTTAAAGTGAAGTCACTCTGATGAAAGGTAATTATTTCTGCTGAAAATTATCATCAAGTCTTATGGTGTTAATTAAATCCTTAACAGAACAGATACATGGACATATGTAGGTTTAAATGTTACCCACTCAACAATTTTTGACTCTTTGAAAATTTCTAGTCTATTTAATGATTTCTTTTACAAAATCAATAATTTCAACCAAAAACAATTTCATTTTCTAAAATAATTAAAACCTAATATATACGAGTCGCTACTGAAAGTCAAGCAGAGAGCTTTTCTCATGTTTTGTGTTTCATTTCTAATAGATGTAATTAGTTAGATTTTTTCAAAACGACAATAGTATAGTAATACCACTGCACATGAAAGGTGATAACATTATTTTAAATATATCCTTGCTATCGGTATTCTCAAAAATATTTAAGAAGGGAATACAAACCAAAATACTGACGTTTCTAAACAAAACGGGTTTTTTTTTAGTGATTGATAGTGATTGATTTAGAAGCGGAAAATCTACTGCAACCGCACTGTTAAAACTAACTAGTGAATTGCAGCGTAGTTCGAATTTATCAGAAATTCCGGCTTCTTTATTTATCGGCATCATTAGAGTATTATACGAGTATATGGTGGATCACTCTATACTATTAGAAATACTTCACTGTATAGGATTTAGGGGATTACATATACCTATACGATTGGATTGTATAATAAAGGGTCCGCCATTTAACGTTTTTTTTTCTACTAGTGCTTATTTCGTGAATGGTAACACTTAGCTCATGTCTGATTTGACAGATAATTAGTTTTATCCTTCCGCTGAACGAATATGGTTGTGTATACGCTTGAACAACGCTGGGAAATATTGCGACATTACTTTGAAAATCATGGTAATGTTGCAGAATGTGTGCGAAAATTGCGTACGGATTTTGGAAGAAGAGAAGCACCGTCAGCTCCGTATGTTCGTTATCTTGTAAAAAAAAGTGAAAGAAACTGGCATCCTCATCGATAAACCAAAGCGTGAAAAGCCAAAAACAGTGCGTACACCCGAGAATATTGCTGCTGTGGCAGAAAGTGTGTGTGAAGCGCCATCAACATCAATTCACTGTCGTTCTCAACAATTGAACATTTCGGATACATCATTGAGACGAATTTAGCATAAAGACTTTTGTATGACGCCATACAAAGTCCAATTGATTCGGGAGTTGAAGAAAACTGACCATCCAATGCGTTTTCGCTTCGCTAAGTGGGCCTGCGATCGACTTAGAGAAGATGCCGATTTTGCCAAAAAAATCATCTTTTCAGACGAAGCTCATTTTGATCTTGGCGGGTATGTAAACAAGCAAAATTGTCGCACTTGGGGCACAGAAAACCCGCACGCATACATTGAAAAGCCGATACACCCAAAACGAGTCACTGTTTGGTGCTGATTTTGGTCCAGAGGCATAATTGGGCCATTTTTCATCGAAAATGAGCAAGGAGTGGCCGTTACAGTCAATGGCGATCGTTATCGGGCCATGTTGAACGAATTTTTGTTCACAAAAATTGAAGAGGAGGACATTGGCAACATCTGGTCTTAACAGGACGGCGCTACGTGCCACACAGCCGAAGCTACACTCGATGTTTTGCGCCCTCTTTTTGAAGATCGCATTATCAGCCGCAGAGCTGATGTCGTTTGGCCACCTCGGAGCTGCGATTTGACAACGTTGGACTATTATTTGTGGGGTGCCGTAAAAGATAAGTGTTACGTCGACAAGCCAGAGACAATTTACGCTTTAAAGGACAATATTCGTGAAGCCATTGGTGAAATACAGCTGCACACAATCGATAATGTGCTTAAAAATTGGACCGATCGTGTAGGTTACTAGCCGTAGCCGAGGCAGCCATTTGAATGAAATTATTTCCCGTTATTAACCGGAAGGACGAAACTAATTATCTGTCAAATCAGACATGAGCTAAGTGTTACCATTCACGAAATAAGCACTAGTTGAAAAAAAAAACGTTAGATGGCGTACCCTTTATTTAAAATATATCAGATAAATGGTAAAAATTGGGCAAATATGTATGTATACTAATCTTCCAAAAACAGTAAACCCGGTGTTCCACAAGGTTCAGTTTTAGGCATAATTTTTTACCTGATATCAGCGAATTCCTATTTTTGTAATTTACTTAAATTGCCTGAACACGTGTCAAGTTTTTTTGGAAAATGGGATAGAGAGAGAAAGAAAGATGTTTGGGCGCAGTGGTTATTTCGCTCTATGGGTGGCATCCAACAATTAATGGGGGGACTAAATTTTCTAGTGGAGGTTGGCTTATTGTTGATTTCTAGTCAACTACTCATCATACTTGATTTTCGTTAACTGAAAAAATGAATATGTCTTTCGGGCGAGCCTGGGATTCGAACACTGAACCTTCCGATTTGAAGCCAGTCCACTATTACTTGAGCCACGGCCACCCGTTCTACCTTTCAAAGGCAGTAGCCTTTCATACTCAAATAAAAGTTTGCTTATTTTTTATTGGGATGAAAACTCGATTTGCTGAGGAAATGATTTTTAAACACAAGCTTGCTATCAGCGATAAAACGAAATTTATGATATTCAATGTTGAAAATAAAACGTAGGTGTAATCATACACTATAAACCAATTTGAAAACTCGTTTTTAACGGTCTCTTCAATTCCAAGGTACAGTACGGCATTTGTTGCTGGGGTGGTGCATATTTTAACAAAACTGAACCATTATTAATAAAAGAAAATCAGGCAATACGAATCTTATAAGGGTAAATCGCCCCCAACCCTGAACTTAAATTTGTGCAAACAATTTTAAATTCTTCCTTTAAGACATCTTTTATGCTACAAAGTTAAACTTTCTAGCTTTCAGTTAAAAATGTAGACAACTATAACTTGCGAGTAAATGCTAGAAATTTTCTATCTATTCCTACAGTTTTTAAGGAAAATTTGGGACGATTTTACTATGCCATCGCACCCCGTTTATTTAACTTACTTTCGGATACTGTAAAATGTGAGAGAGTGAAAAATACAATATAATGCTTAATAGTACTAGAAAATAGGTGTCTTTCGATTGCTCTACTGTAAATAGTATTTTGTAGAGCAATGAATATTGATTATTGTGTATCCAAGTAAATTCACCAACAGTTTTAATATTATTAATTAATCGTAAATTGTGCAGTACATTCTTAGAAAACCGATTGCACCCAATTATTTTATATTTATAAAACAATAAATTATTCTAATATCAAAATTTTGTATAGCAAAAATGGGAATAAAGTATCTTAATAATACTAACCCTATACTGTATACTTTATGAATCAATAAAAAATGTACAACTTTTAATTAACCCTCAACCCGTGTACTGGGCACTGAGTGCCCAGAGGAAATTTCAAATCGAATTTTAAAGTATTTATATGACATGCAAAAGAGGGATGATTTCCTAAAGAATACGATGCCCAAATACACAAAAAACTGAGCTGATGTTGAGCTGATGTTGTATTCAGTTTTCGTACCTCGGAGCTATAAAAAAAAGACCGTTATCGTGTACCTGGGCACTCAGTGTCCAGGATTTTTCAGTATAGTGGTTTTCGAGATTTTCTCATAGAAATTTAAATTTAAAAAAAAGGATATTTACAACAACAAATATATGAAAATACTCGCTGAAATGAAAAAGGACCTGCACACCCATTCAATTTTATTACCCAATTGTCACTTCGCATGTGACGGCAGACCAATTGTTTTGAATAACACTATGCATCTAGATTGAATGATGTTGAACAGGAGTTTTTAGATAACAATCTACATGCACTTGATCAGCAAAGTGCTTATTCAGAATATTCTGGAGCAGATATTCATGATGGAGAGCATTGACCCTGATTATAGTATGTTCCAGATGTACCTCTTCCTGATTTGCGCGTTGAACAAGTAGGCGATGGCTTGCGACAAGAAGAAGTACATATGCAAATTGAATCTGGTGAGCGGCGTGAAGAGGATTTTCAGGAGGATGAACCTGTTGGCCCAAACAGAGGAATGCGCTACACAGCTAGGAACGTCCGTCATTCTGATATTTGGTGGTCTATGCCAGATGAATTTCAGAAATCCAGGGCAGTATTTGATCAAAACGAACGAAAGAGACAAGAAGCAAGATGAAAACAAATATTTTCAAAAAAGCGGATGCGTTTAGATGTTTGATAAGCCTAGAAATTATTGGTACTATGGTTCTTGACACAAACAGGAAAGTGAAGAGGGCCTATGAAGACAATCGTTTGTCAGCAACACCAAAAATACTTCCATGATGGTATGATACGGATGCAGATGAGATATATACATATATTGCAGTATTACTCTATGCAAGTGCCGAAAAGAAGAACCTTAGCTTATTTGATCAACACAATATGCCTTTTTATAGAGCTACCATGTCTTTAGCACGATTTGAACAAATATCCCGTTTCGTTCGATTCGACGATTCAAGAACTAGAGCATTCCGCATGTAAACTGAAAACCTGGAACTTTTAGATATACTTGGGACGAATTTCAATCAAATCTCACTGCACTCTATCATCCATCAAAAGAGCTTACTGCGGACGAACAACTAGTAGCTACCAGAGGCAGATGTTCGTATTTTGAGTTGTAGATGCCAAAACCAATTATCCTCTGAGTGGAAAAATTTATGCAGGACAGCAACCTGGTGACGATCGTTCGGATGGCATAGCACACGGCCTTGTGATGCATCTTTTAGAAGGTTTTTGGACCACAATTTTAACGTTACCAACGACAATTTTTTACATCTGTGCCATTGGCTTTAGAGGTAGCAAGTAGAAAGACTACACTAGTGGCCACAAAAAGAGGCAACAAACCACAATTACCAATGGAGTTTACAAAGAATGCCAGGGAATTCAAAAGAACTCGGTAAAAATTGAGTTAATTTTTTTGTTTCTCACGGTGCATGTAGTTAGTTAGCTATGCGAGTAGCACAAAAAAGAACGTTCTTTTGTTGTCAACTTTACACCACGGCGAGGATATTGATGAGGAATCGCAGAAGCCTGTTATTATTATAGAAATCAGGGAGGCGCAGACAATTTTGACCAAATGGTTACACTCTACAGCTGCAAACGAAAAACTAACCGTTGCCCAGTCACATTATTTTACAACATCATAGATACTACAGCCCTAGCTGCCTATAGATCATATGATATAAGCCAACCGGAATGGTATACAACTAAGAAAAGATCGGGAAAAAGAACTATCATTAGAATTAGCCGCTAAACATTTAGAGAAAAGAACTTTAAACCAAGTTTGCGAAATTCTGTGAAAACGGGGATGGCAATGATAGGATATAAAAACGATACTATTATACCATACCCTTCACAATGGCAAAACGTAAAAAAGCAAAGATTTGAATCCTGCAAAACACAAAAGAAAGATAACAAAACAACTGCAGTTTGCAATTTGTGTTTTGTTCCCACCTGCACAAAGCATGTGTTGCGCAGAATTTGCGCACGATGTTATATAAGAGATGAATCACCTGCTGAAGCTATCGAAGTTCCTAATCAGGATGATGTTGATGAAACATTCGTTTCTGCATCAAAACCAAAGCGCAGCAGAAATCAATCACCGACTTGAACATTCAACTGTACAAAATATATTTATATTTATGTTATTTAAGTATGTATATAATTTAGATTTAAATAAACAACATTTTTTTTACTTTGAGCTCATTTGAAAAATGCAATCTTCCATACTTATTTTACAGGGCACTGAGTGCCCAGGTACACGATAACTACAGTACACGGGTCGAGGGTTAAAAACTGCGTTTTTTATCAAAATTACTTTTTGCCTGAATTTTTGGGGCACTCTTTATATACTTTTTCTATCTTAGAAGGGGCGGACAGCGAAATATTTCGAAATCGCAAAGGATATTTCTCTTTGAACTTGCAAACTATGTGTGACTCGGCTTTACAAACGATGGCCATTGTTGTAAGGTGGCCTGGATCAAGTCATGACTCTACAATTTTTTATGAACTCAAAAATCTACGACATGTTTAGTAGTTTCTTTGGTGGCCACATCATCATCGCCTAAAATCAAAATAGTAAAGTATTTTTAACGCATAAATAAAACGTCTGTGTAATATGAGTACATACATACTCGTACCATTCTACTTTAGAGTGTCGCAATCATAAACCGGTGACAATCCCTGACCCTGATAATGCTGTTGCCTAGTGAGTTCGCTTTTTCATCAGGCGAACATCACCTTTCCACCGCTTTTCGCAAGCATTTTTTTTTCCTATCTATTTTAAAGTTTCGCACTTTATTCGTAAAACCTCGTGACTGCGATAATAGGAGCCACTTCTCGAATTAAATTCTTTTTCAATTGAATCCCATGCAGCTAGTTTTTCCTTCCACTGCATTCGGTCCATCTTTTTGTTTTCAATTATGCCATTATGTTGTGGTAATAAAATAAAATAAATTTTGTGGAAGAACCGCTCGTGTATTAAAATATACAAGTGCGAACAGAAGCTATTCAATTTTCGTTTTTAAAACAAATATTCGGTTGTCCTCCAACTTCGCGCTAAACGGAAAAAATAAACTCAGCTGTGCAATTGCAATGCAAGGATGTTGTTTCATAAGAACATACGAGTATTTGTACGAAATAGTGCGATACATTCAGTTGACCTTTCTGACAAGAGGTGAATGTACCTTTTGGTTTTACTAAACTAACTAATAGTATAATATACAATAGTATAATATTTATAATAATGAAGTACAAAATAAATTCATAAATTAAAAGTTGTAGGTACAATGGGCCAGCGCACACGGTAGTAGGTTAAAAATTCTTGGTGCAATCAAAGTATAAAAATTTAGAAAGTGGTGGGTGTTATGTGATGGAACAAACGCCAGGAATCTTGCATTGCTTCAAAGCCCATGAACGGTTACGCGATTTCGATTTATCGAATATTCAATCCTTAAGTAAAATCTTTTAAGCACTTTGCAAACAAAAAAAGAGTTGTAAAAAAAACAAAAAACTGTGTTCTAGACGTTTTTTTCTTATTCTTAGAGTATGTTTTTGCACCACTAGCAAAGGTTGGATTTTGTTGCTTTATGTTCCTCATCAACAAACTAGTCTATATTGCACCTTTGATTGTACTAGGCTGTAACAAATAGTTTCTAAGAGTTTACGAGAGCAAAACAGTCTAAGATGAAACATTATACTGGTAGTTCTTAACAGATACTTTCTAAGTAAGGAAGTGTGCCCACTCGAATTTAATTTATCATCAAACTCGAGTCCTAGATACTTAAATGTAGGTACCTTCTCAATTACAAAACATTTCGATGAGCAACTAAGATCTGAATTAAATGTTTTTTTTGTACTACTCGTAGTTTCGCCACAAGTATTGGAACTAACCAGCACATGCTTACAATTTGTACTGTGGTAAGTTATTTTAATATTCGATGATAGGCTAAAAATCATAATTTTGGTTTTATCACTTATGGTTAGCTTATGATTGCTGAACCAATGTCTAAGTTTTTCCAGGTCATGATTTATATCCGCAAATAAATCCAAGGTGGAAACATTGGAATACGAACAAGCTATGTCATCTGCAAATCCGGTTTGTAGTCCTTTCAATTGTTGATTAAGGATTGAATTGATATAGATTAAATATAGAACTGGACTCAACACCGAGCCCTGTGGAACACCTATATCAATATTCAGGCTATTACTCAATTTACCTTATAAGTTAACTACTTGTTTCATGTTATTAAGGTACGAAGAAAACCTTTTTCTAGTTTTCTTAGTAGTACGAGTAACTTATGGTTCACAGTGTCAAATGCCTTGGTTATATCTAACATATAAAAGTGCAGCAGTATTCTTTTTGTTATTAAGGCTTTCGTAATTATAATTACAAAATTTTAAGAGTGCATCCTCGGTTGATCTGCCAGCCCCATATTGATTTGTAGTAAAGAAAGAATTATGCTCTAAAAAAGAGGTGATTCTACTTTTTATCAAAAATTTTCGAAAGAACGAGAAAAGAGAGATAGGCCTGTAATTATTTAAATTGTTTCTTTCCCCCTTTTTAAAGATAGGTACCACCTCAGCAACTATTAAGCAGTCTGGAAAAATCACAGAAAATACTTTTATTATAATAATATGTGCTAACACATCAACAATAAAGAGTGAGATTCTCTTAATAATCTTTCGAAAAAATACAATTCATTGGCGAACCAAATTTTTTGAATACCTTAATCAAAATCAAAAGTATGCAGTTGTCTTCCCCGCTTAAGCAGCATGAGTAGCTATCAACAGATGAATCAAAACCTGCATCAGAAAGTGTATTTGAAGCCAAACCTGTAAAGAAGATATTGAACGCATCGGCCATCTCAACGATGGCCCTGCCATTATAATTTACGCAGGTTGTGTTATTCGGAGATCCTTTTTCGTTGAGTAGATCGGTCAGAATTGTCCACTCTTTTTTAATATTGCCTTTGGCAATTGTGAACATCAGCAATAAATTCTCTTCACATTTTTTCATAGAGATTACGAAGATGAGCATTATTAGGATATTTTCTGCATTTGATTCCTAATTTATTTTTATAATTCACCTTTTTTGCTAAAGTTGCCGACATCCAGGGTTTAAGTCGCTTTCATTTATTATTTCTACTTGAAATTATCCGAGAACATGTTGCGACATGACCTTTTAAAATATTGGAAAAGTTATTAAAGGCTATAGACGGGTCTCCTTCACGGTAGACGGCTACACAATAAGTCGATCGTAATTAATTACAGATTTAACTTGTGATAAATTATTTGATTTTTTTATTTGGCTGTTAAAATTCAAAAATAAACCTGTCATACAATAATCAGAAATCTTGTAGTTCGAGCTCGAACTGACAAGCGAACAATTTGGATATGATCATATATTCATATACTATCGCTGATAGGATATCTAAATTAATATCTCCCAAGATAAATAAGTTTTTTACTTTTTCAGCACCCAATAAACAACTCAGTTCTTCAACAAAAACGACTTTACGTTTTTTGTGCAACCTATAAACGCACATAAAAATACTTTTTTTCATCACTTGTGCAAGATTACAACCGTAGTACTCATATTCTAAGTAATCGTTTACAAACACAGCAACTCCTCCTGCTGTAATATAATTGCACAAATCTTAGAGAGGAAAATTAGATCAGGCTACTTAATAAGAGATTCAAGATGGGCTACAAATATATCAAATTATTATCTCATGCTTCGAATATTTTGGTGAATAATGGAAAACCGTAAATTATTAGAATGAAAAACAGTTTTTAACAATTCATCTTCAAATTTACAAAATGGAATAACATTTGTAGTACAGTTTTGGGAATCATGGAGTACGTTTTTATTTTTATTTACGAGTATCATAGTGAAGAAATAAATTAGGATAAGTTTTCTAGGTCTTCAAAACAACAAATTTGTTGTACCTTATCGTTTCCTTATCAAAATGACTAATCTACTAATCCACAAGTAAGAAAACCTTCTCTCTATTTTGATTTTTTTAGCTCTATTAAAATTGGTAATACTCGCATTTATAAAAATCTGTTTATCCCCAAAAATTGTCCCCGATAAGGCTAGCTTTTAACTTAATACTTCTTTTTTTACCGATAACTGTCTGCTTCTGTTCCAACATATTGAATTTAATACACAAAACATCCAGTGCTTTAGCGCATACAGAGGTTGAGTTATTCGGCGGCTTTCTGACAATCTTCTTGACGTAGCACGACTTTATGTCATCAGGAGAGATGTTTACACCTAGGCCATCCGTCAGCAATTTGACAGCTGAGTCCAACGCGTTCTGATTGTTTACATTGGGAACACCGATGACATCAACACATTTCCTCAAAGGTTTCTGTTGCAAAGAATTTACAATGCTTTGTTGTTAGAATAGGTAATCGAAAGTGACTTGGTTTCCTCTTTCAGGGTGTTAACGAGTAGCAGCGCATTCGAATTAACATCCTTGAGAGCGGCGATTTCGTCCGTAAGAATGGTGATTTTGTTGTAAAGAACATCGAGTGTGATAGCACTAGTGGGAATATTTATGTTGTTATCAACACTGGGAGATGACACAGTACCCAATGAAGACAGTGATGATGTATTGATTTTGGGGGTGGATGTATTGATTTTCGCCTGCGTTGATCACATGAATTACACCGATACGGGTGACCTTGCACACTGCGCATTGGATTTTTGACCCAGATCTTTCAACTTTAAGTCCACATTTCCACGGCATAATTAATATGCAAAGATTTGAAATTTTATAGAAAAAACTATGATTCTAATAAAAAATAAATGAGTCTTTATACTTTGGAGTTTATTGACTAGAAAACAACAATTTAATCAGATTTACACTAGCAGACAAAACCACGACCGTTCACCTCAAACACTAAGGTAAACCAACCATGAATAAAGCCTCTGAAACCTGCTTCATAAAGCTAATTAATTAACAATGTATGGTCCACCATGTCGGAAGTTTTGGTAATATCTACAAATAAAATACCTGGGGTCTCGGATTCATTTCATTTCATTTGCGTCCAGCAGGTGGAGTTTAAATTTTTACCGAGATTTATCGAGAGTGGTGATTTTTTAAAAAATTCCATTAAGGTTTTGTTTTAGAGGGAACTTTGAATCTAATATATGAGATCATTTTATAACTGGCTTAATTTTCAGTAGTTATGAAACTATTAACTTAAGAAGTGGAAATATTAACATTTTAGAATCTACAGAAATTGCAAACGAATTTAAAATTTACTTTGCATCAGTTAGGCAACATTATTTTAAATGTTCAATGATGGTTCAATTGTTTGTTACAATTGTTTTCCTGGATCCAGACTTTCAGAGACTAGTCATGAAAGGAAAGCTTTTCTTTGAACCAATTTTTGAGTCTGAAATTTTGGACGCCTTTCACTCTTGTTATGGCTTTTAAATTCAATATCGTAGATATTTTGGAACAACTTTTCAATTGAAGTATCGTGTGTGTAGGCTTTCTTCATGATCTAAAATGTGCTATTGTTAATTGCACCTTTCAAAAAAGGCATCAGAAATGAAAAGAGCATTTATAGACTAAAGGAGAGTTTTGGTTTATCTGAACAAGATTTTATAGCTGGGCTATCCATTGAAGACACACTTTAGATTGTGTGCAATTATACAGAAAGGTTTGGATTAAGCAAGATAAGAAAATCATTTGACATGGTCGATCGCGACATTTTTTTTTCATGGTATACACAGTTGGTTTATGTCACATTTGAAAGACGGAAAACAAAAAATCGAAAAGAAGGTAGAAACTAGTTTAAGTAAATATTCGATTACCAATCTTGATATTACCCAAGGTTCTCTAAGTAGACTCGTCTTTGTTTAGTCAGCCATTTGTTAGAAAAGTAAGGGCTTTTGCAGATGATCTTGGAATAGCACACGATCCTCTCAAACCCTTAAACCTACTGGCTGATATAAATAACGATGCTGAACTACTAACAATTTGGTTTCCATAACTTAAGCTAGTAGTTGGGGATAAAACAAAATTCATGTTTTCAGCCTTATTAAGTAAGTGATTCAAAATATTAAGGTCATACCATACCATTCCATACCAATAATTTTGCAAGGTATAACGTTCATCTATGTCATCAGCAATATTCCCTGTCAGGACAATTTCTTTGACATTGAAAATGTTTCTCAGTCTAAATATCTATGTAGGTGTTATAAATGACCATGATTTGAGTTGGTCCAATCAAATTGTAAGCTTTAAGTACTCCTGTCTACTATTAGTTCTTTATGCGGTTTAAGGAAGTTTTGTTGTTATAGCACTTTGAAAACAATATATTCAAATTAAAAGGAAGTGCCAAATTCAGCCGCCGATTGCTCTACAAAAATACTCTTAAGTTTTTAAGATATTTTTTTATATGAAGTGGGTTCATGCGAAGTTCTATCTCCAAGAGTTTAAGTTTAAGGAGACATATTCCATTCTCTAAATTACATATTTAAAATTGTCCCTATAGGTATTCGAACCATTGAAAAATTGTTTCCCATGACAAAAAAAGCAACACAATGGATTTTTGGCTTTTATCACAATAAAACTGGAATTTTATTGAACAATATTATGAAACATATTTTGCTTTAAGCACATGTATATTGTTGTTGAAACAAATGTTATATTTTTATAATGAATTTATTTTGGTGTATAAAATTAAATTGTTATTTTCTTACTTTTAACTTACTCTTAATTTTATTTGATTTGTTCAGCCCATTTTTCATATACTCATATAAAGCGACACTTGCCTTTATTATAAATAAGGAATGTTGCCAAGTATCCTCAATTGTTTTTAGCTGCAACATAAAAATTTTTGAATTGTGCCTACATTACACGTATTGTAAAACAAGAATAAATAAATAAATAAAATAACTTTGCAACGGAATAAATGCTCCTTAAATTCTGTAGAATTCTGTAGAATACACATTCAAATTAATAATTTTCTCTGCATACATGTTAAGCAAAAGAAATGGAAAACCAAATGTACAAATCAATGCCTAAGGCCTTTTATAACTTAATGAATAAATATTAAATACCACCTCTACAACACACTTAAGGTGAAAGTATTTGCTGAATTCCCGACGAATACATATTCTCATTTCGGAAGGATACGTGTATTTTTTTTTCCATTTCTCCTAGAATTTGCGGTTTTAAATTTCAAATTTCTTAAGCGCTGCTGGAACATTTGCGCCGACATATATCGTGTTCGTTGATTAAAGGCATTGCCATTGTGTTTACGCATGCATGTCTCGAAATTCAAACAAGCAATCTCTGTAATTTACTAAAATGCTTTTGTAAAAAGTATTCGTATGCTTCAAGTCAGTTTGAATTTATGCATGTGTTTACAATTCGCCAGAAAGGTAGAAGGGCTCCTCACAACGCTGACGCTATTTCTTGGCGATTACACCTCCAGTTTTCTCTCCCTTTCTCTGGTTTGCTAGGAGATGTGTTGTATACATTAGCATCCAAATAAATTGGACTACTCCAACTCCTCCTCCTCTGGAACATTGTAAAGTTGTAGGTGTATGCATGCACATACCTATGCAACCATAATAGCGTGGGATATATCCTTAATTTATTTCCCCACATTGGTACATACATTGAAGAGCTAGAGGTATGCATTTTTCGATTCTGAAGGATTTTCCAAATACACACTCGTTCTTGTGCAGGCTATTACGTAGTTACAAAGGTATGAGCAAACCGATAAATTTCATTTAGGGTTGCATATATTTCCAACATTGGGCGACGGATTTTTTCTCGTACGAAAACAAATTAATCTTCGTCTAAATGGTAATGGGTTAGATTACCCTAACGCGCGGTATCAAAAAGAGTAATGTACAAAAACGGTAATCTATATAGCCTGAGATACGCATTTGTTTTTTAAATAAAATTAAAAAAGTCACTTAAGATACAAATACAATAGGTATGTAGATGAGCATAAGTGACATTACAGACTACGAAATACGAAGACGATCGTATTTAGTTACCCTTATTACTTTGAGATACTCGTAACTGTTGAAGCGAAATCGTACTGTCTAGATATAAATAAATATATGTCATATTTGTTCCAGATCGTCAGCCAATTCATCATGGAAAGATAACATAAGGTGTATTTTTTTACGCGTTTGGTTTTTAATTGTTAAAAAAAAACTGGAATTGAAAAAGTGTGTGAAATTTTTATTTGAGTTGAGAAATCAATGCTTGTCTTTTACTTTTTAAAGATCATTTCATGTAATCATTGACCACTACTACGTTTTAAGTGATCCATACGGACAGTCTAATTTTGAATCCTTTTTTCGAGCATATTCCAAGTCTTCAAGCTGCAATTGAAGCTGGTTTATCGGCATATACGAGTGATGTGACGTATCGCCATATAAAATAGTCTAAATGCGTCAAATATTTCGATCTATCCGACCAATTCACCGGTCCAAAACGAGAGATAAATTGCTTACCGAACTCATTTCTCAATTGGTCCATCGTCTCGCGTGCTGTGTGGCATGGAGCGCCGTCTTGCTAGAACCACATGTCGACCAGGTTCAGCTCGAGCATTTTGGGCAAAAAAAGTTCGAAATCATTGAATAATATCGGGCGACTTTGACGGTCTCTTTGAAAAAATATGGGCCAATGATTCCTCTGGACCATTAACCTCACCAAACGGTGCATTTTTCCCGGTGTTTCCAGAGGTTGCTCATCGGACAAAATAAGGTAGTTTTGTTTATTAACATACCCATTTAACTAGAAATGAGCTTCGTCACTGAAGAAAATTTTTCGATAACGAGCGGATCTTCCTCAAGCTTTTCTAAGGCTGAAAATTCGACGCTGTGGCAGGTAGGTCGGCTTCAGTTCTTGCACGAGCTGTACGTAGTCGAGTAGTACAATCCCAATGGCTGCGAACAGGGACGAATGGCAAATCACGGTCTTCAGTAACACTAACAACAATGTGTCAAAAATAGAACACTGAAAAGCCAAGCAGCAAAAAAATCACCCTTTATACTATATATTTACTTTTACAATGTTTACGATTCATTCAAACTTTTTTTTGGATCAATTACGATTATGTTATCAACGTTATATCCAATTTACGGCCGAATCGACTTATTTAGTCTGTAATTTTTTCCTGTCAGTGAAATAGCAAAACGCCAGAAATGAAGGGAGTATTGCTGTACGCCAGCCGGTAAGTCAAGACCACAATCAATCGATTACGCGTTGTCTCATTACCTGTTCATCTCTCGAACGTCCTTGTGACTTACTTTGCTTGACTCCACGCCTGTATAAGATTATATTAACCCAAGGGCTACAGCCATATGACCATCGAGCTATGTGAATTTTCGGTGATTTAGCCCTATTTAAAATGGAAGAACATACGGATTTATACCGAAAAATCATCCACAGTCACGGAGTCCAGTCGGAGCTTTCCAAAGGCTGCCATTGCTGTGAAAAAACTTTGGTTTTTATTTTCAGAGATAATGCCATCGAGGCGGTTACGGTGAATAGAGACTGCTATTGCTCCAATTTGATCAATGTTTTGGGCGATAAATTAGAGCTGAAAAGCTTAGAGTAGTTTCAACAGCAATCGATTTATTGAGGACCAAGTTCCTTGATCGTCTTACCGCCAGATTTTGGTCGTCGTGCATATGAAATTGTGCTAACATAGCCGCTAAGACTATATTAAGACTCTGCTCTATGCCAAATAAGCTAGAAAATTTACGTAATTTGAAGGCACACTTTTGATATAAAATTGCTCGAATATCAGCCGAATTCTACGGAAAATTCGTGGTAAATTGGGTCCATCGCCACCTCTTATGAAAGTTATTTTTATTCGAAAACAAAAATTACTTTGGTAGCCAGTCCACTACCACTTGAGCCACGGCCACCCACAGCTTGTTTCTTAATTTACTCGAGCAACTCTAAGAATACGACGCATGAAAGCAGGCGGGAACTACTCAAAAATGTGGGTGCAACAGTTCGGGGCTGACTAAGGCTTAGTCTCTTCTACTTTTCTCTCGAAAAGACCAAGGGTATCTTCATCAGCTTCCGATAGAGTCCATGCTTCAAGGTCTTACACCAGGTGTATGCATAAGTTTTTTCGGTGTTTTTGTTAAAAAAACGTAATTTTCTAGGGAAATTAATTTTTTTATTCAAAATATTGTCCATCGGCTCCTACACATTTCGCTCATCTTTCAGGTAATTTATGAATATCATGCCAGAAGAACTGCTTTTGCGGCAAACCATTCGTCGAGCCATTTTCCAACTTACTCGAAATCGCTGAAGTGCTAATCTGCGAACGCGTTCCCCATTGATGGAAGAGGTGATAGTCGGATGGCGCCAAGGCGGGTGCAGAAAAATAAATAAAAAATAAATCCATTTTTCGTCACAATTCGATGAAAAATGATTTCCTTTCGTGGCGTTGAAGCAGCATTTCACAAGTGACTTTGCGATTTTCCATTTGACGTTCATTCAAATCGTGTGGGACCCATTTATTGAGCTTATTGATCTTCCCCATTGCTCGTAAATGTCTTATGATCGACACATGTAATGCTTCTGCTAATTGCCGTTGAGTTTGAGTTGGGTCGTAAATCGGTTAAATCGTAACCGACTTTGACGGACCAGAGAGTGTTCCCAATTGTCATTCTGCACAGATGGACGAGTTTTGCAGAAAAATGCCAGAACTAACATAGACTTTTCTTTATATAGCTCGTCTCTGTAAATGCTGTCATATAATGCCTTAAAATCGATGAAAAGATGGTGGGAATCGATTTTGAATTCTTAAGTTTTTGCCAGGAACTTGCCGGAGCGTGAAGATTTGGTCGATTGTGGACTTTCGTGGCCTAAAACTGATAGGGATCAATCAAGTTGTTGACGAAATGTTTCAGACGCTCACAAGCAATGTGCTATGTTGAGGAGACTTATACCTTTATAGTTGGCTATGTTGAAGAGGTCTCCTTTTTTGGGAATCGGGCAAACGATGCTGAGACTCCATTCATCCATCAGGTATACATTTTTCTGACCAGAATTGAAAAATGAGCTTTCAACAAAGTCACTTCGAGCAGCTTTGAATACTTCGGCTGGATTTAATCTTAGATATTGCTCTCCTTACTTTGTTTTGATCCAGCCGACCACTCGTCGTCTAAGTTGAATAGTTTATTCTGCTTGATGGGGGGGTGTTGAGCTTTGTCGCTGTTATACAGTCTGCGCAAGAAGTTTTTCCATATTCTCGAAATCGACTGTGACTCTACTACACGGTTTCCTCCTTCATCTCTATAGGTTTCTGTACGGGTTTTCTTGCCCTGACACGTTTTTGCCTGATGGTTAAACACCCATCCGTACTTTGTTCCTGAAGTAAAAATGTTCAATATTTTCGAGTGCACACTTCTCATGCTCTTCTTGTGTAGAAGTCGATGTTCTCATCCTGTTCACCAGCGATCCCCTAACAGGGACGTCTCGATTGTGATGAGCGATTTAATTATGAAGATAGTCAGTAGAGACAACGAGTTTAATGATGGGACCACGTGTTCTGGGCTTCAGAGACAGAAATAGTGAAAAATTCATTGATTTCTGTAGTGGCAACTGCTTTGCGATTTGAAGTTAATGTTGGAGTATAAAGGTTGCCACAATATCCATAGCGTTTCTCCTAATTAACTAGAACAATCATGTAATGATCCGTCGATACTTAAGGAAAATTATCCAAGCTGAACTTGACATTAGTATGGATAGAGGCCATCACCTTAAGGTGGCTACTATAGCCCTTGGTTTAAAACGTATATACATACATACTCGTACGTGTTTACATGTGTTTGGTGCTGTCGTGTTTATTGATGACGATCAGCCGTTGTTGACGTCCTGTGGCACACGATGGGTAAGAAAAGCCTCGGAATCGGAAGAAAACTGAACTTATTTCCTGCAAAGCACAGTCTGCGCGTGTGTTGGAGGAAGAACGATGAACTGCAAGAGGTATACAGTGATGTGAACCAAAATGTTTACATTGGTTAACGTAAGACGAAGCCACATGAGAAGTAAGAAACATGGTGAAAAGAGCCAAATCTAATCAAAATCGGAATTGAAACTTTCAAACTTTTCACAGAGGACATCACGACAGATAGGGTCAAAACAGAACATTGATGTACCAGTTAGTTATTTAAAACTAAGGTGCTATACCCCAATGGTTGCCTTTCTAACTGGATCACAAAAGGGGCATTCCTTACAATTTGACAAAATGTCACTTTAGCAAAACTGTCTCAGCCAACTTCATGTAACCGAAATCATTATGAATATTGAATACACGAAAGAGGTGTTACTGACATAAATATTTAATTGCATTCCCATCCATTGAGGTAAACTATGAAGTTAGCCTTCATTTCTACATATGATACGAGGATGAGCACGAATACGAGTGGTCCTAGATATCTTTTGTCATCGTATATATATGTATGTATGTATGAGTGCCACTTCATCATCATTCTACCAGCACTAGACACAACGTCGTACTCGTACGCTCATACTTGTACTTGTACTCGTATACGAGTAATCGATCTGGAAATAGCTTTCGGTTCCCCAGATTCGTGTTTTTTTTTAAAAGCCGAACACATTTTGCTGAAAATCCAATATACCCGTAAAGCAGGGTAAAAAAAAGTTGAGAATAAAAAAAATAAGGATAATGTAATTTTTGATCCCATTGCACACGATGTAAGGGAGGAGAAAGAGTATGGTCCTGGTTAACTTGGATGAAATAGTCGGGAATACAAGTGTACAAGTACGAGTGGGAGTAGTATTCGGGGGGTTAGGGGGAGTTGCACGTTTGAGAAGTCATTTGTCATTTGCCACCAAGCGATAACACTTTCTGGCGAGGATTTATGAAAAACTTTTTAACTTAAACTTGAATGGGTTTCACCCGGTTAATGGATTTATGTTTCCCATTTTATGCCGCGTTCGATGTTACTTTTTCTTGCTTGCTTTCGATTTTCTTATTTCTTTTTATTTTGTGTATTTTTTTTCGCCTAACAAATGTGCAATATGTGGGTAAAATAGAACGGAAAATATCTAGAATGGAAGTGAAATTTGTTTCGGGAGGATGTAATGGAGTTGCCTGGCTTTGTGAGTAGCAAACTACCAGCGGAAAAAAATTATCGATCCATTCCATTGAGCCAAGGTGTAGATTTTCTTTCCAATCTTAAACCTACCTGTATAAGTTGCAATTTAAAGTGGGGAGCAGAACGTATTGAAGATACCTTACTTCCTTTCTTGTAATTGATTCAATGGCTTTCTAATGGTGAAAAAGAAATTGAAATGCAGTGTATTTAGTGAATTTTCCCTTTCCGTAGAAATGAGTTATTTCTCTGCGGAAATATAATAATATAAAGATTATTCCGGAAAAGAAAAATACGCTAGTGAAAAAATCATGGTTTCTTTGCCAGATGTTTGAACTTGAACAACTTTACCTTAAATGGTTTAACCTATTTTAACAGAAAGTCATCGTAGAAACAGACAAAATCTTAAAATTAGTTTCAGAGAAAAAAGATTCCGAATATTCAATGAAATTACACAATACAATTTTCGAAATATGAAGGTGACGAAATTTGTTTAACTTTAGCTACGTAAATGGCATCAAAATGCAGGTCTCGAACAGCGAATATACAGCGAAAGCTGTGTAGGAGTCTCGGGTCAATACCCATCACCGGTGCTTTAAAATTTAAGTAAATAATTTTGGGACATATTGCTGATACTTACACAAACTTCAAATCAGTATGATGACTGATGTATTTGATATTGTAAAGGCATTTAACAAATCTATTCATCAAGATGTTTTTTCGAAAATACGTCTAATCCATTTATTTGTAAGTCCAAAATTGTAGTGCAACGTCCACATCTAGCCAAGTGCCCCCATAACCTCTTTGCACTAGTTAGATAGGATTCAAAAGAGTACTATAAAACTCATATATGACGCCAGCATTGCACAGTCAATTGAAACCCTTGACTACCGACGTTTTTTCTTTCGCCTCACCTTGTTTTATAGCTATTTTCAGTAGCATTCCTCCCTAAAAACATTCAGTATACACTCAAGTCCACTCTCTGATGTACTCTGAAATATCGTGATCCTTTCCAAAGCCATACAACTCGCTTATGGAATGCCCTGGCGACCTCTTTATTTCCTATTCATTATAACTTGCAAACATTTAAGACCAACGTACATCGGTATCTCTACTTTTCTTCGTGCGCGGTGTGTGCAAGCATTTTAAGAGTTCTAAAAACTCTTGATCGCGCGGAAATTATAAAAAAAGGCAACTTTAAAATATTTTCAGGAAGTTCAATCTAAGTTGTCTTGGCGATTTCAAGTTTGAAGTGTTGGCGGTCTCCAAGGCCTTGTTCTACTTTCGAACTTCTTCTCTGCTAAATCTTGCAAATATCCGAAACGCAACTATATACGGATTTTTAATTCTTGCTCAGCTTTTCCGGCTCTGCATGATGATCTTAGCGAAAGATGGATCTGATCGTTAACGAGAATAAAACGCAGTACCTGCTTTCATCAAGAAGGTACACATGTTGTTGCTATAATAGGGAGGTGTAACTTCGAGGTACTGAAGAACTTTACCCACCTAGGTTTCGCAGTTAAAATAAACTAATGTCGTTAGCTTAGAGATCATTTGAAGGGTAACTGTTGCAAGTAGCTGTTTTTTTATGCGCAAAAGATTATTGATTAGTACAGCCCTCTCACGGACTACCAGAACAGCGCCTTATATAGTAAGTTATTGACTATCTTAGTCCTCCTCTTTGGCGCAGAGGCATAAACTGTTTTTAGAAAAAGGATAGGGAAGTGCTTAGCTGTTTCGAGTGATCGACGGCCTTGTCTGCATCGACGAAGAGTGAAGGAAGAGATTTTACCAAAAACTACGAGTATACTAGCGTCATCTAAGTAAGTAAGTGTATGCTGCACTATGATCTATCATAAGTTTCAGAATGACTTATCTCGTCTTTATTATGTGCAATAAAGTGCACTTATATTGAGATATAATTAGCTTTTAATATGGTTTCAAGATTTTAAAACAGTTGGAAAACAGTTGGCCGTTCAAGAATGCCAAACTTCACTGAACGCAGTCGGGAGGCTGAACTCACTGAGTTTGCTTTGGGTTGCAAGTCACTGTGGGACCACGCTTAATGAAATCGCAATTTATAGCACTTTGAGAGCAATTTCTGACTGAAGCGCTTGCTCATCCTTTTCCGAAAGATTGAGAAATTTCAGTCAAAGGGTAATACAACGAGTACAATAACACTGGTCACCAGAGAAATTAGTTTTGCCGTGGATCGCAACATGCATTTTTTCATACCTTGGCATGAGACCAGTTAAAATACGTGTGCTAAAAAAAAATTGTAACAAACATTTTCTTAGGAAAATATGTTTATACAAAAACCAAAAATAACTGTCTTTTGAAGGCAATTAATTTTTAAAAAAACACTCCGAAGACTTTTCTATTCGTTTTGCTTGACTCTTATAATTTTATGACGGATAATCTCATTATCATTTCCCTTGGTGTCTTTTTCCCATCGCCATGATGTACTGATGGAATCTCTGCAGATGGGAATCAAGGAACTGAATCTTCAAAAACATATTACATCCCAAGATTTTATAAACCTATAATGCTCCTTTTCTAATTTTTGGCAATTAAGATGCTGTGTTTTCCTGCATAAAATTATACAAAAGCAATCACCAACATATATTTTTCAAAAACTTATATTTACGCAGTCACTGAAAACGCTTAATATGATAACTCCGTCTTGTAATTATTTGAATACGTCGCGTCTTTTCCTTGTCCACTCCGCTAGATTATGGAATACCTTGCCAACAACGATCAAACAGATAATAGGAGAAAAACAATTTAAAAAATCACTATTTGCTCACTTTGATTGATTACGGTCTATGCACCTTCTTTCTTTCTTTCTTTCTCTAACTCTTTTAACTAGCCCCTTTTCTTTTCTCTTTTTCTCTTTTTCCTTCTTTGTTAATTTCTGATTTCTCTTCCCTTTTTTCCTCTTCCTTTTTAGTTATTTTCATTATAAGTTTTTCTTTAACTAATTTTTATTAAATTTTCATAACCGTGCTAAGAAATTATATTGTGTAAACTATAAATGATTCTCTAGATTTAGCTGAGCTCTATGTACTATAAAAGACTTTGTTCTTATTTGTACTTTTAATAAAATTAATAAACTTAATAAAAAAATTAATAATAATAGTAGTTTAGAAATCATCTCCTTATTGCTTGCTGAGTCTGTATTTCCCAAAAAATTATTGCTCCTTCATCAAAAGAAAGCCATGCATTTTGTGTTTCCTTTTTTAATTTTGAAATAAAATTGGAATCCTTCCTTATATCCGGCCCTATCCAAATTTCTTATTAGCTTCGATCAATCTAGGAAACAAAGTTTTAAAATGCAGTAAACATCCCGCAGTTCTATACGTGGCTTTAACGAAGTTTGTCAGGAACCCTAATTTAATATGTAAAGAGGGTGAAATGATATTGTTTGGCTCTACAAAGAGATTTTCAGAACTAAATTTTAAAATCTAGTAAATTTTCTCGATGCCATGTACAAAAGGTCTTTCATCTGTACCCTTATGCTTTTAACTTAATTTTGAAGAACCAATGACTAGTCTCCATTGATCTAGTGAAAAGTCCTAACTTAATTTATTCATAAGCCAGTGTACACTGTAATATGTAAGACCACTTTCCTCTTTAAACAAGTCTATAAATTCAGCATCACATTTTCGATACACTGAAATTTGTGTACTTTGATGAAGTGAATTCCATTACTAAAGCCTGGAATCTAAGAGTTCAGCTTAAGCTTTAGATAAATTTAGTTTATCTAAATCATTTAGTTCACCTTAACGTATTAAATGTGGTCTATTTTTATTTACTTTAGTTTGGATTCCACATCAGACTATACCATTTTACTTCTTGTTTTATAAGAATATCCCTTCAGTTTCGTTAAACAGAAATAACAGTCATTCACATGATCTTTTCGTTTATTACAATGAAATGTTGAAACCAAAATACGAATTGTTAAAGTTATTTAGTAAGGGCGTGGCCGTTCTCGATTGGAATT
The DNA here is from genome assembly GCA_949129095.1 of Volucella bombylans. Classification (NCBI taxonomy): domain Eukaryota; kingdom Metazoa; phylum Arthropoda; class Insecta; order Diptera; family Syrphidae; genus Volucella; species Volucella bombylans. The sequence continues at coordinate 197,713,749 of OX422140.1, read as the reverse complement.
TATTGAAATAAGCTAAATTGGCTACGATCTGTGTGACGATCTGTCACTTGGGCTTCGAAAGAGAGAAAAAGAAAATACCCTGGGAGGAAATTTGCAATGGCAGCAAATTGTTCGCAGAACCAAGTGGCTGCTCAGCTGAGGTGGGTTCAGGGAAAAAGATATTTCCAACTTCTAAGTAACCTTTAATGGTACAAACAATAAGTGGTATAATAAATGTTAGGCGCGCCATGCACTCTTTACCTTAAGTGGAAGTGCAAAACCCTATGCGGCAAACAAACCGTTGAAAAAAAAGACTATAAATTTATTTGTCACTTTATAAAAGAACGTTTTATTTGCTTAGGATTGGGAAAACAATAGATCATAAAAGCCGGTAGGCGGCAACCACAAATTGTACTTAATGCGGTGGTACTGAAGGTACCACTAAGATTTAACCGCTAGTTGGGGACCCGATACCAAATTACTACGGTCGGAAAGTCTGGTTATTTTTATTTGTTTTTTTTTTTATAAAAAGGGTTCGCTCGGGGTAACCTCCTATAATTGCTATGCTTCTGCCTGTCCCATCAGTCGTGATTTTGTCCGTGTTTCCTTCTCAATTTTGGTATCCTATCCTTTTGTCAAAGCCTCTCGTACTTGTTCCTTTTTTTTTACTTTTTAATAGGCAATAAGAAAGCCTCGTGTATTTACGAGTACTATTTTTTTTTAAATCTGCTCCTAAATTTTTGATGCTCAACCAAGAAGTGATGAACCCTATCCCATCGATATTAGCTCGAACCGTAGGTCTTACATATATACACATTCATACATCCATTCAGATGAGTGCAACGGGCCAATTTTTAGTGTTTGTGTGCCGCACTCCGCAAATTTGCTGAAGTGTGCCACCGTGGATTGGACCTCCGTTGCTTCCACTCTCTCTCACACACACACATTCGTGCTTCTCACTTATTTCCCAAATCTGGGGAAATTTCCTCCAAGATTGGGATTTCCCTTTGGATCGAGCTAATATTTCCCTTTACGATCATTCACAGTCCTTCCCAAAAGATAAAAAAGGAAAAAGGTAATTTGCCAACAATATATGACCTACTCGCATTTATGAATCCTAATCATTATCCTTTTCTGACAATGATCGGGTGACGTACAGTGAGGGCAAAATAAGGAACTAATCATGAGACGGGCACAGGAGAGGGAATTCTATATCTGGAGTGCTATCCAATGAAGAACTAAACAAAGACATCCCGGCGAATCCTCTTGTCAAGAATTAATTAAATGAGGGCTGCGCAACTAGGTGTCCATTCTTTACAACAACTTTTTGTGTTACAATTTTATTTTATTTTTTTTTTCTATTTAAGGTGGTGGGTCGCTTGTATGGCAAGGGGCTCTGTCTTCTTGGAACCACAGCTCGGATATTTCGATGTTATCGAGCTGTGACCACAGAAATTCGGTTAACATCGCCCTATACCGGAAAACATTGACCATCAAAACCAAAACGTATGAAAATTAACAAAAAAAACGTTTCAAAACTAACAATAGCCTGTTGAAAAAAACACTAGAAATAGCACTCCGATAACTGTAGTACGTATTGTAGCAACACTAAATGTCTATAAACAATTGTCGTGTTGAAAATATACAGATACGATTGCATAATATATACTCGTATATAAGGGTATAAGATGTAATAGAATTTACTTCATTATTTTTCTGTTAATATATATGACAAATACCGAAAAAAGTTCTATTGCACTAACGGCAAAAAGTCGTGTTGACCAGTATAATCTATTTCGTTCCTCTGTTTCGGGAGAAGAAAAAAAAATAAAAAGAACAATTAAATAGTATTTGTCAGATTTAGAATTTCAAGAAAAAAACTTAAAATAAAGAAATGTTCCTCATAATATCCTCAAATTGTCCCTCACCTTCGACATTGTTGCATAATTGAAAAATATCAGCCGGAGGAGCAGTTCCAGTCGGACTGCTGCAGATGAAATCGAAATCGATTAATGCTTAAATTTCACTGCATCCCTCTGATAGCACTATTCAACTGCAGTCTCATTTGACTGCAATTTATTTCCATTTTTCAAAGCTAAGCACTTTGTCATTTTAGATGTATAAATCATTCTTGTTAACTTATCTCTTATAGCTTGTTCTCTACTACCTTATATATTATATTCGTACAGATATATTTAAATCATACACCTATAAAAATTCCAGCAAGTGTAATCTTTTATGCAGATATGCGAATATTCTTATCTAATTGGAGAATTCGAAACCATGTTTGAATAATCGACAAACGATATTGGGTCCTTTTAACGTACATACATATGTTGTGTATGTACAAGTACCGATACTTGTATCAGAATAACAAATACTTTTAGACAGCCATTTGACTTTTGCTGCAGAATAATGAAAAAATGAAATTTCCAGATGCAATATACTCGTGTTCATACAACGTACCCGATGCAACTTAATAGACCGTGGACACTAGTTAGACGATGAATTGTCCCGAGTTACTAAATTATTCAGATATTGCAGGGACTGCACAGAAAAAATTTATGTATGTGGAAACCACTGTCATTGCCGCAAGGATTAAATATGTATGTAACATAAAATACAGTGAAGCATAGATTTTTCGTATGAATAATAAAAATCATATAATACAAAATGCATGGCTGCAGTGGACAGTTTGACCGTTGGGGAGAGAGCATTCGAAACCTTAATACCTTTCATTCATTATAGCTGAAATGGATTTCATTTTATATTGAAATTTATAGAATCTCCTACGTCCATATCGCACAGTTGTAGCTAAGGGCAAATATCTCCATTTTCTTTTCATTATGTATAATATTACTTTATATCGAACAAAGATGCATTTTTCAAATTCGATATTCCTCTTTTGGATTTAAAATAGCGTCCTTTGCCCTTAGTTAGATGCTCTTTCTTTTCAATTTCCTGTCTCTCCATCACATGTATGATTATAATCTTCCTATGATCTCCCCTCCTGAGACCCTCCTGAGACCACCACCTGACGGGAGGTGAATGAAGTAATTTCTTTTCCAAAAATTTGATAACAAACTCATTGGGCTATCAGAAGTGGACTGTGCGCCTGATGACTTATTTAGCATATTGTATTTTAGATTTTGACAATTTTGAGTAACTTTCGAGACAGAAGGGTAAAGACGAAATTGAAGAGAGAGAAGCGGATTATATTCACTATCAATGCACCCTGCAGAACAGTCTCAGTAGTCGACAGCACGAAGCTACTCCCACGTTGGCGTTCACTTAGTTTCCGGTAAGTAAAGCGCTTTTGGTCATAAAGATATAGTAATGGCCATAGATGCTTAGATTATATGTTGGTCTTGAGTTTCTAGTCAAGATGTTAAAATAGAGTTGATGGCGAATGGACTTCGAGTGTATGGAAATGGTATCAACTTCTGCGACTCCATTGTAAGCTTCAAATACAAAAACACTCAAAAGATATCTAGACTTTTAGTAATAAGTCATCCTTAACATACTTCAAAAAATTACCGAGCAATGGAAACTTTTCATTTTTGGCGGTGAAAGAACGTACTTATTTGCTTCGGTGGGGCTAGAGTGCGGGTAAAACTGCTCCTCAACTTTGTTAGTTGAGGTCCCTTTCCTTTTGCGTGTACCTCCTTAGATGCAGTCATCCTCTGCTGCGCCACCACCACGCCTGAATGGTTTCTTCTGTCGGATGTTCTTCGTCACCACCGTATAACAGTCTGCAGAAAAAACAAATTTCAGATTCTGAGCACCGACTGTGGTTCCGTATGAGAACCTTGCCGATTTATGTTCCGGTTTAGCGACTTTGGCATATTCATTTTTTGTTTTAGGAAAATTTCGAACTTCATTCTTCTGATAGCACCTCTCTAAGGCCTCTATCATGGACTTTTCACGGTCTTTCTTTTTCTCTTGATGAGTCTATGTTATTCCCTATTTCTTTCTCTCATTGTTTTCTGAAGGGCCGTCTCATGCCGTAGTATCTCTGTTGGGGCGTAGATTTTTATGAGGCTTATACGCTGTCAATTGTTGTCATATAGTCAACTTGTAGGTGGTGAATGTTGATTTGAAATTCGGGGGTCTTTTCCAAGATCTGAGGCACTGTAAAAATCTATCCTAGATCTGATAAGGGCCAATCAGTTGGTTGAGATAGGGCTGTAGGCGGTAGAGAAGATTTAATAAGCATGAAATCAATCAATCGTTATAGCGAAGGGATCCTACATACTGGCGTTTATAGGGCTATTGCCATCGACTTACCTTCATCATAAGTATGTTAGCCACAGACGGAAGAAGTTGCGTTTCAAGGTATGTGCGTGAATTAATATCGATCAGTTATTCTAGAGTTTTCTGAAGAAATGATTGTAGACTCATGGGGTCAGAGATCTCTTGAACAAATATTTACCAGCTTTGGGTACAAAGTCTTTTGATATTATGCCTTCTGGTCCTGCAGATTTATATGGTTTAAGACTATGTGGCGCTCTAAGCAAAACATTTTATTTGAAGAGAGCTATTAAATACTAAATTCATTGCTCAGTTCACATGTTTAGGTTAGTATTGCTAATCACTTGAGAGATGTCCACAATATCAGTGTCCAGAAGCTTATTAAGTAAAAATAATTAAGTAATACTTATAAAGTCTTCCGGGAGTCATCCGTCTTCAATTTGACAGTTCTAGGCTGGCTATATTATACTTAAAGAGTGCACGATATTTTTAAAGTAAGTGGCTCTGCTCAATATAAATTTAAAATCCATATAATCATAGCTAAAAAGCCTTGGTGTTGAGGTTGCATTGAAAATTGTGAGTCATATGTATGCCTGTACCAAGAAAATAATGGCTTCATGGTTAGAAATAAATAATCCAAGTCCATTTCTGCATAAAAGTTTTCGAACCAATTAGATATGACACAAAAGCTTGAGTCTAATTGTTTGGTTTTCCACAAACTCGTATGTATTTTCCCTTAATTGTTGTAACAAAAAGGAAAACCAAATAATTTAAAATAATTTCTCTAGTTTTGACAAAGCAGCACAATGATCTGAAGCTCAGATAGCATAAACTGCAATGACAATTTGTTGTCACCAATTTTGCAAAGCCCATACAAAATACACACAAAGCCAAAAATATAGGTTTCCGCTTTAAGTAACCCACAGTGATATTTTTTTGTAAATTGAAATACCCAAACCTCGGATTCGTATTGGTATGGCCACTTTACTCAATGTAAAATAACTCCAAAAACCTCAAATGTTTTTTTTGCTATGTGCTGCATACGTTTTAGGATACTTTCATTCTACTCCAGGAACTTAGATCTTTGTGACAAAGTTCGAAATACATCGCGAAGGTAAAAAAGTTAAAACAAACGTCGTGCTTACGAAGTATTATATGAATAGACAGAGAGCGCTCATGCATGAAAAAAAAAACAAAAAATATAAGTGCAAAAACGAGCTGACAATGTTATGTAGATACACTTAGATACGCTTCATTCCATTGTTTTTTTTTCATGTTGTTCATGCATAAATATATACTTGTACAATATGAATTTATGTATTTTCTAGAGTTTCAATTAGTTGTAGGAAACCATACAAGTTCTGCAACACCAATTTTTTTTTTTACTTTTGTTTTAAAGAATTGTGATGTACGAGTATGTATACGTATGTCTCCTTTTGTGTAGAAGGCAAAACATGTTAGAAAGTTTTTCTAACTGCAGTCTGGTATAAAAACAAAAGTAACACTCGTAATATAAAATAAATTTAACATGAACTTGAACATGATTCAAAAGGCCTCCATATTTCATATCTCCCTAATAACTTACTTGTTCCTACTTAATGCACTTCCGACCAGTGAAGAGTCTCTGCTAGGGACATAGCAGCTTTTCGCTCTTGTCGACCCCGGGAACGCTGTTTCTCATTGTACAGACAAAGTACTCTGGCATCCATGTCAGCTTGATCCTTAATATTGGGATTCGGTCTTACTTGTTGTCTCGAACTTGGAGTGGTGATATGAAGATCCTCTTTGCTTGAACATTGTTATCCAGTCAATCGATGTGGCTCAGCCAGTGTAGTTGACATGATTTGGCTTTTTAGACCGCATCTTGATATAACCCAGACATAACTCATATAACTTCGCATACGGAATCAAAAATTTGACTTTGTTGCTTAACTTCCAGCACTCGGATTCATACAGCAGAACTGGCAGAATAAATCTTTTATAGGGGATGCATTCCATGTGACGTGTCATCATAGGCGGTCCAAATATGTTTCTTTTTTTTGTTGACAATATGTACTGGCTTTGTTCTCCTTTATTTCAGGGCCAATTTGTAAGATTACCTTCTAGTACAATGAATTCAAGTAAGATCATCAAAGTCGAACGTCGAAAAATTGCAATCGCCAGAGACTTTGCCAATCGCGTTTCCCTCAAGCTCAATCAAAATCCGAGTCCGCATACGAAAACCATTAAATACCAATAGGAATGTTATCAAGGAGCCATGAGAGATGCTGCTCCTGATAATTCCATCCCATTGACCCAGTCGAGGGTAATAAAGTAGTTGGAGCACACAAATTATATTTTGAGCTATTTCAAGCAGATATAGATAACCAGGCTGGAAACATGTACCAGCTCATCTGTACAATATGATTAGAGAAAAGCATGCCTTAAGCATGAAATCTCAGCATAGTCTGTCCGAATCTCAAGAAAGGAGACCCTTTTTGTTGCGCAAACTATAGAGGAATAAGTCTGCTAAACAAATTATTTCTGGTATTATGCAAGCATTCATGAACAACCTGGTTGGCAAATACCAGTGCTTTTTCAAGCCAGGAATGGCTACCATCAATCAAATATTCACATTACGACAGATCTTGAAAAATACCCGGGAAAATCCGATCGACTCCATCTATTTGTCGATTTCAAAACTACATATGACAGGTGCATAGGGACAAGCTTTACAACTCCATATATAGTTTTGTCATCCCTGCCAAACTCGTCAAGTTTTAAACGATGGTTATGGAGAATTCTTGGTGCTCCAATCAAGGTCAATATAAGGTTTTAGACAATGCTAGCCATCGTCATGAGCACGATCTTTTTTAAGTCCGCGCACTCACTTCCGTACGTGCATGACACTGATGTGATTGGACGAACAGAGTGAGCTGTCAATGAAGCTTGCGTGAGTATTGAAGTGGAAGCGGGCTGACTGTAAACGAGGTCAAAGTTTAGTTTTTTAGTTTTAAATACATTTTATTTTCTTAATCACTAACTCTTACATACTAACAAAAAATGTTTAAATGCTAGCTTAAAATTACTTGACAATCTTATACTAACTTACTGGCCTCACACAGGCACAGAAGCAAACTAAGCTACTCTAAATTCTTCTATCTATGTCCTTCTACTTTATTTACATTTTATTTAGGAATACTTATTTTCTATACTTAAGGCTAAGGTTAACATACACAATACACACATACACACACATACACATTATACACAATAAAACACATATATTAGTATATATCTTTATATATATCAATATATGTAGATATTTCTTAAATGCTAACCTAAACATATATAAGCTGGCCATCGCTATTATAAAGCAAATATATTGGTCAGCTCTGCCTCATTAGTGAGGCTGGCCCGTAATTGATGGAAACGACGACAAAACATCTTCTCCATCATTCAACAACCAGAAATGCTGGTGCTGGCCGAACGTCATCCCTCTTATCGCGATTCTTCACCGCCCTACTGACCCTGAGACCGATTACACTGCCGTATGCGCCGGCTCTGCTGTAGTTGAGTCGCCTGTCCCCAGCTGTCCGAGCGACATGGAAGATTACCGGGACCGCAGATCTATCCTGGATCAACCCTATCTGATCAAGGTAGAGGAATTTTTCCGGTGGAACGAAGCCGTCACAGTGCACACTTTCGTGGTAAAGGTAATTGGGGTGGTAAGCCCCAGATATCAGGTTATTCGTCGAGGTCATTGCTCTTGCAATGTGCGTTCGAGTCAGCTTAATTACGAAGTTTTCCACTCATATTAGGTTCGCCCTTTTGTAAAGGACCTCATTAGGATAACATTTTTTGTACTCCGACTCTGGTGTTCTGTACAAGCGAAGGCAAGCCATTGAACCACACGGGACAGCCAAATACCAGCATGGGCCTGATAAGGGCCATGTAGCAGATTACCTTTACCCTCGCATCGAGTTGGCTGCTATAAAACAGTCTCTTTGTAAGGGCAAAAGCGCCTTATATCTGGGCAGAGCAGCATCTACATTTTTGTCAAAATACTGAAACTGATCTAGCCAGATCCCAAGGTATCTGACTACATTGCGACATGCAAGAGGCTGTCCATGTTGTCCAGTGATAGAGAACTTACGTCAAATTTTTCTGGTATCCCTAACGGCTCCGGACAACGGCGTATGGGGAAGTGCACCTTTCAATTCGCTTGTATAAATGTTGAATAGGATCGGCGAATTGACCGCGCCTTGCTGAAGACCATTTTTAATTTGAAATATTCCAACAGAAATCACATCACCATTCTTCACTATGAACAGTCTGTTGTGTAGCATATTATAAAGAATGTACAAGAGTGGTTTACTGATCCGCAGCCTAGGAAATAAAATAGCCGACGAACTGCCTAGAAACGATTCCAGTGGGTCTGAGCCGTTCTGTAACATTCCCATTTGAGCAATTAACTAGTAAAGAATAGGGGGAACAAAATGTATATATCTCATTGGGAAAACATCCCATCCCTTCCACAAAAAAATCAAAAGAATCCCTGTAACTCAAAAAGGGATACCATCAGAAGACTGGTAGGATTTCTAACCTTTGATATCACCTACTCAGAATAGGTCTTGTTCAGGAAACTGAATGTCGTCTTTGCATAAAGGGCGACGAAACTGCGGAACATATTTTATGTGAACGCTTGGCTATAAGTGCCTTAAGAAAACGATACTTCCTTCCCCTGTGTTAATTCTCAAAATCTCCACCAGAGAGATTCTCAATTTCATCAAATGACCTTTTAGATCGCGGTGCCCCCGCAATTGACAGATCAAATCCTTAACAAAAAAAGATCTGTTCAGTTAAATTCGAATGTGAATTTGGACTTAAGAAGATTACAATACAAAAAGAATTACGTAATATTTTATGATAATTCTTTCCGAATGCAACAATTTGACAGTGGATACTCGTGTCTTTTCATTTAAGAAGTTAAATAATCTTGTGAGTTTGATTTTTTTTTTCATGACACCCGATACGTGTTTATTTTAAAATGCACCTGCAAGTGTCCTTCCGTCCGATGATGAGCAGATAAATTTACGTAAAATGAAACAGAAAAAAAAAATAATAATCTCTGTGTAATTATAAAAATTTGTGGAGAAACTGCGATCCCAAAGTATTACTCTTTCAGAATGTTAAGTAATTTACGAGTATTTCTCAAATAAATGAATGATGCGTCACTATGTATTCCATCTTAATCGGCCAACACTGAAAATTCCGCGTTGCCTTAAGCTATTTCCCGAACTTCGATGAACATTTATTGAACGATTATAATAAACGTGTCACTGAAACGTATCTTTTCCATCAAAAAAATTTAACGTAGCACAGCATTACCCATACAAACTGACATAAAAAATCTACTTACGGTATGGACGGATACTATTATATGTACGAGTAAGTGGAATTATCGAGCCGATGCATCGACGGTAGGGATGTAGGGATTTTAAAAAAAAAAATAAAAAAAGAACAAACTACCAACTTCCATGGACTAAAGGCAGATATACATTTTCTGATTCATTGCCATTATAGGATGTCATGGACTCAAACCACTTAAAATATATCGTTTGCAATATTCATTCGAGCGTTCAAAAGAAGAGAAAAAAAATCAACAAAAAAATATCGCGTGCCACTTTTTTTCAAATGATGTGGTTAAATATTCAGTGCAGAAGCACAGCAATGCATGTACTGGTTATTATTTCAGTTTTTTTTATACCTTTGGCCATTCAACTAATAATTGAAAAAATTTTATCACGTATACGTTTATTATATTAAATGAATAATATTGCAGAAATCCGTAATTACAAGTAAATTTCGGGAAATTTCTGGTCCAGGTGGGTGGACCGTACTCGTATGTGTAAATCCTTAAAAGTAAATAAATTAAAGTAATTGATGTGCTGCCATCCGCAGTTTTTAAGCTTTAAAAATGAATCTATGAAACAAATTAAAAAACTTCAGTGAAATATTCATTGAGGGACTAACGCAACTGGAGCCAATCAATCACACCATGCATAGAATTGATCTCATTTTTTGTCCTTGTTCAGTTTTATTCAGAAATTGATGCTCTCTATATCATCGCAACTCCACAAGAAGAGTGGAGTTGCGATGATATACATCAAGAAATATACCACAATAGAGGTTTACTGTTCGTTAGCTGAGTCCCGAATGCCATTTGGAATCATAGGAAAGTCAGCTCGACACTATCTGGAGCATTCAACGACGCTTAATAAGAATCATAAGTAATAACAACACTTATTTCAGGCTTTTAGATGCCAACAGCATATTTAAGATGACGGTACTAATCGAGTATTACAATGACAACAGATTCCAACAAACTATACGTCACAATCAGAATACAAGAATACGATTCCAACAACTATTCGAAACTCCGGTAATCAACAACAACTACTGGCGAATATGACTAGCCGATCTGATGCTAACACTTTTTAACACATCCAAATATGTAATATTACGAAACTATTTCGATATATAACAACCTGCAGATGACATTCTTTTTGCAGGTAGCACGTATATCAAAGTAAATTGTTGTTAACTTTCTTAAATAACTAAGTAGTTGAAATAAATAATAACAATGATGATCGCAGGAAACAACACATCGAAAAGGAAGCGTCTTGTCAGGCGGATACTTTGGCTGTTGAACCTACCATTCACTGGAACTACAATCCTAAACTGTAGCGAGTTGCTTCATTATATATTCAATATATATTCGAATGATTGTACTGACCATGCATTTAGATTTTGTACTCATTTTTGACAACCACTATGTCCACTTGCATTCAATAGGGATTATCGCATATTAGCAGTAAGGCAAGGTAAAGTGTCGGCAACAGATTTAGAGATATACTTACGTGTCCTCATTGCTTATATTCAACACTGCTCAGAACTGAAACGGAGTTATGTCAATAGGAGAACTGGTACCTGACCATAGATTCTGATATGTCGACTAATAAGAAGGCAAACATTGAGCGATATTTCTAATGATGCTGCAAATACTTATCAGGCATTTAGGTAAGGTAAAATTAGAGTGGTCCTCAGTAGGGTGCACTCAGACTAGAATTGTGCTAAATCGTTTCTTTGTCGGAACGAACAATAGTTCCGTGGAACTATTTAGTTCCAACGACGTATTAGATATAAAGAGGTTCATGTCCGCGGATTTAAGTAGTTCCACAGACATGTTCGGATAGATGGAGTGATACATGTCCACAAAACTACGTAGTTGAAGTTGAACACACAGTTGAATGACAAATATACTATATGTGTGTGGAAATGTAGAAGCCGATCTACATGCATATTCGCTTTGCAGGAAAGCGTGGATTTATGCTATGGTGTAAGGAAGATTATCTCATCTTGATATTGATGATTTCTATGTATTAATAAAGTTTCCGGTATTCGTTTGAAATTAAATAATTAAATTAAATTAATCTAAAATAATAAAAAAAGTTTTGCTCCATTGCATACATAGTTCAAATATTTGAACATTTTGTAAATACATAGTAAAAAAATATTTTTTTTTTTTTTAAAACGTTATCTGCAATTCAAAACAATGACGACATTTGGAAGAACTTTTATGTACGGGTGCATTTGTAGTTACACAGCAGAGGCAGACATAAAATGTCCCATTTTCATTCTAGGTGGATTGGTAGTTACAGTTCCAGGACAGTTCCAATACTGCGAAAATACCAACACATACGACAACGTCAACGCTAAACTACATTCGCATGTGACTATGAACGAATGCAATATACGAAGAAGGTACACGCGGTACTGTCCTGTACAGTGTACAGTCAGCCGTGTGAATCAGAACAAAATAAAGATTTTGCGAAGTGAACTTCTTGTATGTGAACTGTCGGAGTATCGGACATGTCGGAACTATCGAACATGTTTAGGTGGAGAGTGTGGTTCATCTTTACACCTCCTACAGAAATCATTGCTAGGATTACTCAATCACTGCGCGCGTCTTTCAATAGCACAATGACCCAGTTGAGAAAGTGTAAATTGTTTGGCGGATGACCTTGGTGGCCTTACTGCATTTACAAACTACTATTCATGAGCAACGTAGTTCCCTGGCATCCATTTAAGTTTAGCGTCGAGTGTCATATCAAGATATTTGGCGTCGTTCGCGAAAGGAATTTGTACTGCGTTGATAAACACATGTAGATTGTCAGTTTTCTTGAGAGTGAAGTTCACATGGACAGACTTGTTTTCATTAAGCGCGATTCGCCAAGTCTTTGTCCAATTGTATTGACATTCTCTGGAAGCACCGGCAAAAACTTTAGCTTTTTCTTTATCTTCTTTCGCCCATTCATCCTGGTGACTTCTTATTGGTGCCACATGCCACATTTTCGAACACTTTTAACGGCTCTCCATATTTGTATCTTTTGTCGCTGTGAGGCTTTCTAGGTAGTTATTAATACCTTGGTTATTGAAATTCTTGATCGATTTTTTCAACAGGTTGCAGAGCCTATTAAAGGACGTTTTGTCTTGTTGAGCCCGAGTTTAGTGCCACTTTTACCGTGCTCTTAGTTTCTTCCTTATCATTTCCCTGGGTATCTTATGCCGATACTGGCAACTTTGTTCGATTCGCGTGGAGTGTTATTCCAAGCCGCTTGACTTCAACAAACCTTTCAACAAACCTTTCAAATTGATACTGCGTTCCAAGCAGTACTTTTAACTCAGTATTTTCGACAACCTCTATTCGAAAATCTTCCCAATAAGTTTTTTTGTTGGATAATATGGGTGGTCTTTGTTTCTTAACCAAGGATTCACACAATGAAAGGATAATTGGAGAATGATCGGAGGAGAGATCGAAGCTTTCTTCAACTTTGACGTAACTAGCGTTTACTCTTTTTCCGATAAAGTAGTCTATCAGATCGGGTGTTTTGCCGATATCCGAGGGCCAGTACGTCGGTCTGCCTGTTGAGTAAAATTGCCAACCACATTTCATGCCAGCCCTGTAGCGAGTTTTGCCTTTTTGTGAGATACATCTTGAGCCCCAAAAGGTCTGCTTCGCAGTAAGGTCGCCACCAATAATAAAGATTGGTCTAAGAGAGTTAAAAAGTTCAATGAATTCGTGTGTTTCTGGGGACTCTTTCGCGGCACTGCAATCTCGCGTCAGATGTTTTCCAGCGCATTTCACACAGCGAGGCTCCTTCTGGCAGTAGGGCCGGGGTATGGTTGAATCCCTGACAATGGGTACATTGGGGAATCAGCCTCGAGTTTTTTCGCGGAGGTTCAATTTGGACCTTATTGAATTTATAGAATACATCCTTTCTAGGCTTTCTTTTTAATTAACTAATTTACTTTAATTAACGGCGTCGATTATTTTTAGGCCTTTATTTTTAAGGTCAAATAAAATGTTTTCTTTAGGGCAAGAGGCGTGCAAGCCTCTAGCTACCACGCTATGGATCTTTCCGCTTTATTTCCGTACGTATTTTATACCATTGAATCTTCTCGGCATTTAGTTTTTGCGAAAGCGAGCGCTAAGGATCTGGATTAAGAACACTGATAGCCCATGTATCGATATTGCGGAATCTTAATCTCTAGTCGGTAGAACACAGTGATTTCAAGATTGCGTGCAACTTGTTATATATAGTCCGAGATTTATTGGCGAAGGGGGTCTTTGTTTGGGTTGCTTATTTCCTTTATTGACCTCAATAGTATTAGAGCTGGCTAGCGTCTCATTTTGTTCATGTTCCAGGCTAGGAATCAGCTTTGCGTTTCTTACCTGGTCTTTTTTAAAGTATAGAGTCTGCTTCTCGGACTAGCTCTTCTTCGTCCATGTGAAAACCCGAGCTTTCCGGGCGGTCAGGTCGCGGATCAGACTCGGTTTTAGATTGCGTCTTAATGGCATCTAATTCCTTTTTAAGTTCGGCGCAGAACAGTTCCATATTTTGTAGTCTGGCGCGGAGATAGAATTTTCGCATTCGACATTTAGCAGCTTATTCGGTGTAATACTATCTTCCAAAGCTACTGACTGTGCTTGGTCTTTGCTTCCCCACGATTTTTCGATTGGAGATCTCGTAACCCTTGACCTTTTTTTGAAGTGGTCCTGTTTTGTAATTGGGCCATTTTTTATACTGGGCCCCAACCTGGTCGATTCTGTCACGGGTCGTATAACACCTTAATCCGGCCCAGTGGATTTTAGTCGCTTCTTACGACAGGCATGCCTACTTCGGGTATATTCTAACCCCTAACCCAAACATGTGAAGAGGAATTCGCGTTATCTTTATTCGTTCGTACCTGGAATCAGTAGACTAAAGTAAACTTTTAAGTCAAATTTAATCAACTTGACTTGATGGTACCAACAACGAAACCCTTGAAATACCGTACACTTTGGCAAGTTCTCTTCGATGATAATAACTAAGTCGCCTTCTTTTATTTGTTCGACCTTCTCGAAAGATTTCGTTCTGATTGGGAAGGTGGGGAGGTACTCATGTACACATCTCTTTCAGACATCTGCTGCTGAACCTTCCGTCAGTCTCGTGACATGAGTTCCCGATCATGAGACTCAACAAGCCCCTTATTTCTAGTATTAATGCTTCACGGTACTCAGGTCACAAAGCAACGTAAGCAAGTGGACTTATGTAAGTTGACAACAGTTTCTGCTTCTACTAGGGCCGATTACAATGTTTCATCACTCGAGTGCTGATTTGCAATGATTTCCTTAATGATTCTCTTCACTATACCGATCAGAGCTGCCACCCTACTTTTAATCGATGGAAGCACTGGCCGCCAAGTTTCTTCTTGTCTGATCGGCTAATATCGTCCCGCATATATTTGGGTCGCTCTCAACTCTTCATCACGTATTTATCTCACATCTCTTAATCACAGACCTTTGCTTGCTTCTAGATTAATTTCTATAGGCCGAGTTTTCACTGGCTCAAAGAAGCTAGATGCGGTAAACCACTTGCTTTTTTTGTCCACTGTACCAAACCCTTTTAGTTGGTCAGGCCCTTTTAAAATCATCTTATTCAGTTAAACAACTTGTCTAGCTTGATAGGATTTAATACGATGAATATCGGCAAATACCTCGTAGTCGCTGCACTTTCTTGCATAGCTCTTTTGCACCAAACCGGATATCCTGTTGATTGATGTTATATAGGACTCAGGGATCAGATCGCATTTTGCTCTCTAAACAACACAAACGTTTGAGTGCATCTGATACCTGTTTGGCATTCTAAAGTTGTCATGTTGCTACAGAAGTCCACACTCAAAAGCTTCATCGACTCGCTTAGTTATGGTTACAAGGACATTTTTTGCACTTAAGTCATTAAGCGATGCCGTCCGCACCTGAGCTGTACCGCTGTCCTTTATAGCAAAATGTTGTTTCATCAATTTTCCAAATCCTCCTCGCATTCGCAGGTCTGAGACTCCAGCTCACACTCTCTGGCATCACTTAGATATCATCGCAATGTTGTCTTGTCTTTCCTTACTTCACTATTAAGTCCCATAAGAATGCCACAGTCCCTTGAGATAATGGTACCTCTCCCATAATTTCTTTGGTACTTATTGTGATGGAAAGGCAACCGACTTAACAGTTCTTCAGCCATTGAGCCGTAATTTTTGGGAACTCTTCTCTATTAGTAGACAGTGACGAAACCGCCAGCGATACAATATCTGATTCTTCTTCACGGCGAGTGGAATTAACTGTCCATCTAAGGCACAACGGTTTTGGCGTGCCTCCTTATCATTGCCATACAATACTATGGGATAAATTCTGAACAACGTTCCTATTTCCTTGTCATGCTGGTGAGAGTAACACACAGCGACATCATCCCCGACTATAGGATGTAACAACCGATGATGTTGGAGTGTACAACCGCAATGCTCATCAGATCACCGTCATGCTCATTTTCAAACGTAGTCTGAAATACCGTGATTCTTTTCTAAGCCATACTTATAGAATGGTCTGGCAAACGTTATTTTCTAGACATTATAACTTGAAAACATTCAAAACCAACGTATATCGAGACGTCGCTTTTTCTCCGCCCTAAATTTCCTTCGCCCACACTGTGAGCGTGCAAAAAAGTGCATCTCCTAGTGGTGGGGTGTTCTTCTTGCACAGAAACGGCCAAGGATTGCATTAATAACTATATTGTTGAGAATGAAGTTGCAGAGGAGTAACCAATTTATTATTGTTGGAAAGAAGTTACGATCAAAGGATTGCTGAACCTTTCTTCAATGTCAAGAAAAGCCACCATTACATGCTCCTTGAAAGAAAGTGATAGTTTTAATCTACCTTTTTGGTAGGTATATTGAGATCTGGACAACCTTCTGTGTTTAAGGCTACATTTAATGTGAATAAATTTATTTCAGGTTATTTCAAGGTGAAGAACGACAGACTGAATGGTCTGACATTTTTTGAAAGAACGTGAGACGTCCTAACATGCAATACGTACATTGAATATGAAAACTACATTTCCCTCAGTCCAGAAATTGGGTAGTGTAGTGATAGCTAACTTACTTACTTAAGGTGGTTATGTAATCCGGGGTGGACCTGGACCTCAACCAACAAGCGTCTCCAGCTAAATCCTCAATTTGGCTTTCCTTGATGTGCTTGAATAAAACCCTAGAAAATTCGTCAGCTTGGTATAGGTTTTCGTGTTCAGTAAATGATGATTTGAGAAAATGTACTCAAATCTATGCCCTTCCTTCTCTCCTTCTTTATTTTTCTTTGTGAACCTGAATGTACCCACTCAGAACTAAAACTCAAAGAAAGACTTTGATTCGGCTTTTCATAGCCTGTTTTTTTGGATATACATACTCGTATATCTGTTTGCTTCGTTTAGAATTATAGAATTAAGGAAATTCGAAAGAATTTAATTCTTCAGGGTTTTCATACTCGGCACAGGTAGAAGACGATACGGGTAAATCCTTTTTAACCCAATGGTAAATCTTTTTCTTCTTTTTTTGTGGCTTCTTATAAGTTTCTGCTAAAGTACATGGTACCGTCTTTGATAAGATAGACAAGGGAATGTCATCATCGGAAGAATATTTCTCACGAATATCACGGTTGTTAATTATTTCTTCTGAAGCTTGTAACTGAGAACCTTGTAAATTACTGACATAAACAAATTCTATGCCACCAGAATTTTCATCGGTTAGTTCCGCATAAGCATTTTTCGGTAGAAATATTGCAATTTCATTCACTTTTGCTGCCAATTCTTCATCATCTTCAAGAAAAGTAAGTGCTTCATTCAAGGAACACCCTCTGAAAAGAATTCATATATGTACGTATTTGCCTTACGTCCTACACCATACATAAGAGCTGATTTAAGTATTATAATCGAATGAACAATAATGTAGCAGAATACTTATAATGCAACCAGTATAATATTTAAAACCAAATCTACGTACAAAAAGATACCTACTTTGCAAAGCGAATACCGTATTTGGTCATGATGCAAATTGATTGAAAAAAGATACACTTTGTTTTACTAACTGCACTAGAAACTATCCTGCAGTGTAGATTGACTAAATCTGAATTCAAAACACCATTGCACACACAGCATGTACCCAACGGTTTATTTAAGTTTATACTTGTTTTGATCGGCTTACATGTAAGATACGAGACACATCTGGATGAAATGCATTTTTATTTAAATTCATTCATTAACATGTAGACAAAAAACGCTTAAGAATTAGCTTAGTTAAAATTATCTTATTGTAACTAACTGACCCCATGCCGACATTCTAAGTTAAACCTTGTGGTTAAACTATGTCCATCGACTGTATTTTATACTACATCCTTATTATTGTTTTTATATTTACATATTACAATTAAAATTAAGAAAATATTTTTTAGTGTCAACAAAATAGTAATTGGAGCAAATACAACACACTATCAATTGCGTCACGGCCACTCACTAAAAGATTTAATCATTTAAAGCGCATGTAATATTATAAAGCCTATGTAATATTCGCCTCCTCGCTGCTCAACTATCAGAGACCTTCTATCAATTATTCACCATACAAATGCGAATGGAGCCGCGGGTAAAATTGTGTCTAAGGGTATCGATGTTATATGTATGTACATTATCAACAATACTAAGTTTGGTATTCGTTTATTGCCAAACACATTCAAGTTCCTTCACGGTGCTAGTAAATGCTCCATTAACAACCATCTATATTCCTTATGGGGATAGTTATGGAAAAGATTAATGCCGCCACTTTTGACGTGGGAGTTTCTCACAATTTTTCTATAATGAGGCTAGAAAAGTCATATCACATCGCATCGACTTTTAACGGTTTTTCCGACATGGGTATTTACTGTTGATGTTAATGGAGCAGCGGACACTCTTTCGTATAAGTTTGAACAGACAGACCGGGTTTTTGCCGGGAAGCCGAAACAAGATGTTGCTCGTTACAGTTCGTCCTTATTTACGCTGGCATAAGCGACCTTAAAACCAGTAAAAAGTCAGCAGGTATTGATTTCAAATACTTGGTTTCCATTACTTCAGAAGTTTCACAATTTAATGGGCTGCCTTATTTAACAGCAGAAACTTGGTTGTTTTCATCTGAAGCCCGTATAAGTACATACCATTTTTAAACCCCTAACATCTTCTTTTTCTTTTTCTCTCCTGATAAAACGTTCTCATTTCTGTTCTTTACTTTTAGTTGTGAAGAAACTAATGTTCTTCCCCTTTTTTGTTTGATGAGCTCGCGGACATCTCTCGTTCCCCTTTGTAGGGCTGCTATGTATGTTAATTGCCAATTTTGTTTAAGTGCATTTGTTCCTCAGGATCTTTCTTCAAACTAGGCGTTTTATTGTGGGGGCCAAGTGAGACCCAGCATATAGAAGACAGCGATTCTGAAAGCTTACTGTAGGTAGTACTACTAGGCTTCTATATTTGCTGCTGGTTGCAAGGGTCTCTCGGTTAATGGATTCACGATCGTCAAAGCTTCTTGCGATCTTGTTTGTAGCCCTTTTATGTTGAATTTCTTTATTACTCGTATATTATGTCTTTTAATAGAAGCGCTCGATTTTTAAATGTACATAAAGCAAGTTGTGTGTGAGACATATGCGATCTGGAGACTAACATATCTTTATGAATATGGTGACGCACCAAATCTGTTCGGCCAGGCATGGTGTTGTGTATGCTTTGAATTTCAAAGGAGAGGTTGGTTATATATGAACTTCCAAGGCACATAGAAAACGAAAAAGGTAATAAATCATACCGTATTGTGTTTTGGTTGTTTTTGATGTAGGTCCATCCCCTAATTTGACAAAAATATAATTCTCTCCAGAATATGGATAATACGATATATAAGGTCAAATTTTAAATAAATAAAAAATCGCAACATTTTTATGAAATGTAGTAATATTAATCTTTTTGCCTAAAGAACAAACTCTAAGGTTAGCAATGGAATACAACATCTGTTAAATGCCCGCCTCAGCTCTGCCTACAAACAGTCATTCTTTTGATGATGTTTTTCATTACATTTCCGCATAATTTCGGCTGTATTTCGCGAATAACAGCTCCGATATTTTTTTTAGTGCATGCATCGTCGGTGAACCAATGACGTGAACTTTATCATTAACATAACCCCAAAGGAAAAAGTCTAATGGTGTAAATCGTACGATCTTGGTGGCCAATTGAAATGTCCATCTCGAGAAATCACACACGTTCAGGAAATTTTTCACGCAATTATTTCATTGTGGCGCTGTCCTGCTTAAAGTAAACGTTGTCCACGTCCATACCATAGCATCAATTTCAGGAAATATCACTCAATATCAATATCAGTCAATATTACTGAAACTTGTCGAAGTAAATTCAACTATCACTCGCTGTGGGTGGAGAGGTTTTTCCACTATTTCTATTGGATTTTCGGTATCAGTTGCGACAGTTTTGTTTGTTTACGTACCTGGACAAATGGAAATGATTTTGTTCATTAATTTCCACCAAAGTATTTTGCGTTGTCTGCTGGTTTTAACTCTTGTGTCAACTGGAACCTATAAATATGTAGCCCAAGATCTTTATGCAAAATGCTGCGCAAAGTGGTTGGGATAGGCCCAATTCCTGTGATCATCTTGAAATGAACACAACTGGGTTTTCAGTCACAATTTCAGCTAGACGACGATATTCTCAATTGTCCTTGCCGGACAAACACGAGCTAGGGTCTTCACACCACTAAACTGTCCAAGCCGTTCAAATTTATAGGTTAAATGAACTATAGCTGTACGAGAAGGCGCTTGATGATGGTTAAAAGCAGTATTTTCACAGTTTTTGTGGTGAATTTTCACTATTTCAACACATTTTGTGAGTGGGTATCCGGTCATATTTAATAACCTACTAGTTGAATGTTGACAGCTCAACAATGGCACTAAATTTAAAATGACACCTTTTGTTGTGTGACCCTCTATGACATATTCAACTTAACGGAGTTTCTATAGTTAAGCTTTTAACATAGACATTGTCTGACTTTTAAGAATGCATTACATTTTGAACTGTGCAATTAATTAAATATTTAACTAATCATCGGAACTACGCAATGAACTAGTTCTTTATCCATTCCGACAGAAAAGAACATCTTCGGGATACCGGGTGCTCTGATTTAAACGCGCACTATTTACAGCACCGATAATCAGAACGGCAATATATCACATCACAAAAATTGTAGGTCTAATTGCGTTATAGTACTTGAACGTCGGAACAACATCACCTAGTGGATCATTTTTTCCGGCGATAAAAAGTGAAGTTTCTACAGCATTTCAGTCTAAAGTGAAATGGCTAAGGGGCAATTGAACTTACATAGTCCGGGTCTCACTTTATTCCAAAGTTAAAGATTCTGTTATAAAATTACTCTGCGTCTGTGGCTGTCAAACTATGGTCTATGGTATGGTCTTATTTTAAGTAGATGCTATTTAAATTATTTGTAAAGAGTACTATACATTTGCGATCGTACAGAAAGCTATTCACACGGCACCCCTATGATGCTTACTATTATGGCTATGATGTGATTCAAATTCTACCAATAATGATGGGAAAACATAACGAAGCTTCCATAGGTCTGCACATCGTTTTGGACAGTGTCGTATATAAAAATGATTCGCTATAAGTACGATGGTGTGCAAATGAAAACTAAATGCACAGGCGGAGTAATTGGGGAATTTTGAGTTACAGGTAGTGTACAATATTCGAGGCTTTTTTATGTTGTGCATGGTTTCATTTGCAACTGCTCATTCTAGAGTCCGGAATTGTTTCCTTTATTTTTACTTTCATGAGGAACGCGCTAATACGCGTATAACTTGAATACTTAACTTCCGTCGCTAACCAATTGCTATGATGATGTTGGACATAGAGTTAGCGCAGGTAAGCTTAGATGGCTCGAAAACTTTCTAGTAACTGATAACGCATGACCTCAGCCTGGCCAAAGCAGCTGGTTCTTGGAGTTTATCAGATCATGGATTTTGTATGACTTGCTTTAAATTTTCTAATTAAAAACAAGACTTTTTTCAAGAGGAATGAGCTATTAAGTTGAAATCTTTTCAACTCTTTTAGAAAACTATTTCGATTTTTATTACTTCTATTGTAACAATGTTAATTTTCCACAATGGCTCTTAATTAAAATGTTCGCATATTTAAAACCATAAAGAATCTGTTAATTTGTATTTTGGTCTGTCTGAATATGATATTTTCACCTGTTATATATTTCAGTATCTATATGCAAAAAGTACACCCAAAATGTGATTAGAAAACAAAACGCGCACACTATTACTGTCAATTCGGAAACTTTTTTTTTCAAACAATTTCATACTAGAAACTGTCCACTATAAGCAGATGAATTATATCACAAGGACATTCCGATCCGAGCTCTTAAGAAAAGTCGTAACAAAGTTTATGGCCTTAAAATGCTAATGCACAAAAATCGTATCCCTTAAGCTTTACAGCACCGTCCTTGAAATATGATTTTAGTTTGAATTTTCTTCTTCAACTTACATCCGCATATAGTTTTAATGGATAAAAACCTTAAAACTTTCAAACGAAGTAAAACGTTTGTAATTAACAAACAAAACATAAATAAATAAATACATTTTCCTTATCCTTTCAGATTTTATACAAGGTGCACTGCAGAATGTCAGCCTGATTGTTGAACCGCCAGCCGTACGGAGGGGTCAGCATGCCACATTACGCTGCTTATATGACCTAAATGGTTTGCCGCTTTACTCGGTGAAATTTTACCGCGGCCAATTAGAGTTTTACAGGTACACACCTGGCGAAATTCCAAACACCAAAGTTTTTGCATTTCCCGGACTTGCTGTTATTGTGAGTATACGAGTATCTACAATTATTTTATATATGTGCATATGGTCGGCATAAAAAAAACAGGCTCCGACTGTATGTCCTTTTTTATTTAATGTTTTGTTCTGTTTTGCACATTTTGAATATTTACATGACCAGTACTTTAAATTTAATTTGCGTCTATGCTGTTTTTCTTTATTTTTCACTTTTTTTCGGTTTAAAACTTTTGAAATCCATACACCCCCAGCCAGGCGTAAATGGAAATTGGGGAATTCTCCATTTACCTGTGGGGGCTGACGTTGTTTTAGGTTCATTTTGTTTTTGTTTTCCATTTTCAGATTCCCATGTCAAATGCCAGTCAAGTTGTTATACGTAAGGTGGGGTTCGGTTTATCCGGAAACTTTTCCTGTGAAGTAACAGCGGATGCACCGCGTTTTTCTACAGCCACTGGACTGGCAAAACTTCAAGTAGTGGGTGAGTAGTATGTTTCTGACAAAATTCTTGATTTTGATATCCAACAAAATTGTGAATGTGACCGGTGTGATGGAAAATTACAAATCCAACGTAAAGTTATAATAGAATTGGACTTACTCGTATATACATGTACGAGTATAGTTTGACATTTTGACAGAATAACTATATCTAATAAGATTCGATTATTTTGTTTTTATTAGTTTTTTTTTCTTTGAAAAATCTCATCAGTATTATTCAATGATTACTGTGCTTGCTGTGACAATTTTTTTACTATAGTTATTCCATGATGTTCCAGAGACGGTCCAGCACGTACATCCCAAATCTTTGGGAAGTACATAACTTGTTCTTTCTGAAGTCTACCACAATTCTTTACATTCTACATTCTACGTCACCGCCAAATATTCGAAATTAATGGTTTTCCTATGTTAGCTTTCGTATCACCGGAACTTAACCTGCTACTGCAAAACTTCAAATACTCGTAACACAAGGTTAATTGTATTACTTATATTATATACTCGTAATGTAATGGGTGTTTTTTTTGCAGTGTCAGACTTTTTAATGGGGATTAAATGTCAAACCAGCTGTCACATTGACGTGGTGCATTTAATTTTCAGGAAAGATTGACGCCACAATAACAAGTTATAGCTTTCCATTGTGACGTTTTGTCTTATTCATGGATATTTTGTGTGCCTTCGTGTTGACAGCATGTACTATACTATGACTATATCTCTATGGATGCTGTCATATGCGGCCCAAAACTCGAGGGGGTTCTTGGCCTTCTTGGGTTTTTCACAGGATTTGCAATAATGTGCACATTTGGTCGAGTGTAGACTTACAGAGTCCAAAATCGCATTGATAGCGGCCCATCAGATTGTTGATATATAACATCAGACAGATAAGATCCTTTAGGCAATATTAAGAACACTGATGGCTCTATAATTGGTATAATTAGAAGGGTCTCCTTTGTTGTGGATCGGACATACGGAGCTACCGATTAAATTTTGGAAATGAGTTAGTGCAATTATTTTGCCAAGTCATTTCCCGGTGCCTAAATAGCTCGGCAGTTAGGTTACTCTACCCAGCAGCTTTTTTGTTCTTGAGCTTTGATATTGTTTTCCTCGCTTCATTTTGCTCGGGTGCACGGCTCTCTTGACTTTCACCATCCAACACTCGTTGCATAGACTTAGTCGTTAAACGTTAAATCTGCTCGCAGATTTTCTATGTTATTATACTCTTTGAGATATCCCTAGACGTATCTTTGCTGCAAGGAGGTGGTGGTCCGAGTCTATGTCCGCCTCTTGAAAAGTTCGGACCCCTATAAAACTGGAGTATTGTCTGGCGTCGATCGAAACATGATCAATTTGGCTCCTGATTAATGATATTTATGGTTACGAAGGTACTGAAATCGTGTGTTAGCTAAGTGATACAGCAAAGACAACTAGCCTTATCCGGTTTCATGGTGCTATTAAGGCTATTCTTCCTGATTGGGTAACCAAAAATGTTCTCCCTGCTAATCTTGGCTTTACATTTAATTAAGACGATTTTAAAATATGGCTTTAATAGATCTTGCTCGTAAGCCTTGCCGAGTAGCTCGCAGAAACATTATTTACTCGCGTTATTGTTTTGTGGGGGCGTGAGCTTATATCAGGCTGACGTTGGCGAATAGTACCTGGGTGCGTATTTTTATAAGGTGTTCGTTCAAGACTTCTTGCCTTATAACAAATCCGCATTGAAATAGACGTAGATGCAGTTTTTAATCCTTCCTTTGCCCATCCCAATGCACTTTCTAAATGGATGGCTGTGATATCTGCTTTTTAGCAGTTTCTTAAAGGATCGAACACTCCCTTACAGATTCAAACGTCATTGCCTGTTTTTAATTTTGCAGAGTTTACCCCATGCACATTTCTTAACCAGGAGATCTAGGCCCTTTTATGGATTGTTTCTCACAAACATTTGAGACATTTGGCACCTGTCAAAATGTTCTTGTGTTTAAAAAAACGTCCGAAAGAGTTTATGTACCAAATTTAAGTAGAAAAGAGCAGATAAAATTAAACACTTCAGTCTAATTGCATCATATACTCGTATATATCCTACATCACTCTAAAGTAAAATCTGGGTAAGTTCAATAGCTAAAACTTCCCTTTATGCGAAATCAAAATCCAACCAAGAAGATAACAGTACTTATGAATAAAAGAACACTGTACGAGATTTTCCGCGATCAACCGAAGAAAAATGTCGAGCGTAATGTCAAAGGATATTATTATACACCGGGGTAAAACTGGTTTTATAGAAGAGGGGTATGAAGTGTAAAGTAAGAAACGGGGTAAATATTCAACCGGTATTGAAGCGGTTGAACATCGGGGGAAAACCAATTTTAAGGATGGTTTGTACGATGCAAAAGCTGAACAAATTCTTGAATTACCTGATGCCTGGGCTGCAAAGTCTTGAACGGCAGCTGTGATGATAATTCACAAAGTAAATACAATTTTATATGTTGAAGAGCTAATTCAGTAATTGACTAATGCTTTCTATCAAGGAACTGTACATTATATCTTACCAATTTTAGGGTTTGACTGCAAACTTACTCTGTCCATTTGTCTTTAGAAGTTACATTCCAGATTTTTATGTGCCCACAACGAAGAAAGTACTCGAAAACTTGCATGACAGCAATACTCTACCAGGAATTAAAGATCTAACGAGGATTATCAAAAAAGCTATACCAGTAAATCGACCGAAATGCTCGAGCTATATAACTTACAAACATATGGAAGTGGTTCGAAAGCGAATGTATACGTTCTAGAAAAACTTCATTTGCATTTCTTAAACTACTTCGGGCGAAAAACTGCAATACGATCAAAGTTCTATATGCGGACGCAAATAAAAAATTAAAATAAATTTGTTACAACAAAAAGATTAATTTTGACGAACAAAATATAGCCTTGATAAATGTATCGAGATCATCGGCAGAATTTAGGAAAGCGGTTCAGTTTATTAATGGATAAATTAGCTTAATATCTATTGGACTACAAGCGGGGCAGTTAAGATATCATTGTTTCCGCTTGAAACATTTACTTACTTTATAAAGTTTATAAATATTTGAAGTAGAATTAATCTACTACCTGCTCGCAAATGTACATCGCCAAAAAAAGGTGATGAAACCAGCTATGTGCATCCCATCGTCAAGCTCAGCAAACAAATCGCCAAATTGAAATCATCCATTGCTGCCTAAGAAGAAGAAAGAAAAAAAATGTCAGCTGTATTTATCAACCCATGCCGTCTACGCCGCCTACGCTACCATTACAGCTAGCACTGCAGCTAAATTATCACCTGCCAAATTTTTCGGAGATGCTGTCTGCAGTACTGCTACTACCACATCAACCGCTGCTTCAGTTACTGCCACTGTCGGCATCTCTAAATTTAATAAATCCAATGTGCACAACAACAAGTAAGCACATATTTGCCAAGTATGTAAAATAAAAACTTCTCTACTATTGCCACGTTTACCAACGAACCATATTCATTCGCGCAGTCCCTGCCTGTTCACTTATTCGCCACAACCAGCCTGTTCTATCCTTTATGTCAAACGCCACAACAGTCAGTTATCCGAAAGTGTCAAGATTTTCCCGAATATGCCGGCCTGTTTATTGTCGCCTACAAAGAGGCTTCAACCGCCCACCGTTATACCGATCCCACTAAAAGCCTCTCAAGGGAGATGCCAAACGTATTTTTTTTTTATAAGGTTGATCGCGCAGCTAAGAGGTTGATACCCTTTTACTGTTCCCAGGGCACGGGCGGAAAGGTAGAAGGAGGAGAAAAGAAAATTGTTTCTTTTAGTGGTTTGAAACTCAGGTGTGTTTGGTTTCGATATTTGCTCTCCTGGGGGTGGGAGTCCGAATAGGACGGAGAGTTTTTTCTTCACTCAGAGTGATTTGAAGATTATAATTCACAGTATTTTTTTGTGCTTGAAACTCTACAACAGCCAAATCTACGTGTCAGTGTTATACCTTCACACGCAGAATTTTTCTGTCTGAGTTCCAATTACACAAATGAGAAACTTGAAAAACTTGTCAATGGGTAGGATTCGAACCTTGACCCACCGAGTGAGAAGCGATTGCTAGTACCACTACACCACGGCCAGCCCTTGGTTGAAGCTCTTCTTATTCACCCCAAAAGTGGTGGTGCAATAATCAACACACTAGAAGTTCATTAAGTCCGGACGGAAAATCTTATAAAAAGTCAATTGGCAAAGGCTAGAGCTTTTCCGCTCATACAAGAATCCAAAATAGATGACATAATAAATTATAGCATTATGATATCGAACCTGACAGTTTTCTTGGACGTCTCAGCTACGTCTCATTTGTGTAGTCCCACTTTGCTCTATGAACCGACACACACTTTCACCTTTACCTGAAGTATCTACGGTCCCTGATTTTAATAGCTGGTTAAAGAATGTAACCACTTACGTAATGCTTGCCACGGAAACTCCTCTAGAAGTAGCAGGAGTAAAAAGAGATAGAAAGCCGTAAACATTATCTCCTCCATCACAGAACACCAAGAACAAAAATCTGCACCGCTTGTGCAGAGGATCATCATCTTTATCAGTGCTCTACATTTATAAATTGGAATGTCACTGGTTGAAGAGAGAGTTGCTAATTTAACTATCAGATGAGAGACGTTCGTACAACAAAGGATTTGTTGTTCCCATCTCAGACGTTGAATTTAAGACTATTTCAGAAACACTATTGCCAATTAAGTCGAATTCCTATCGAAAATTATATCGACGCTATGCCTCAGATTCTAATAAGCATTTAGCGTATGAGTTTAATGAGACTGATAAATATTTTAAATTTCAATGGGGATTTTCCGCCCATAATACAACGCTCGGATTCTGGATCCTGGTTGGTTCAAACGCGAACAATCATTCCGATGTAGTTGTCAGCTTTAAACCATTATCTTGGTTTGGAAGATTTGCATAGGGAAGTATAAGAGTATTTTTCGATAGAAAGTTTCGTACAGAAAGAGGTACAGTTGAGCCAGTTGTATGTGAAAATGATAGAAGAGCGTAAGTTATTCTAAAAGAAAAAAACTAAGAAGGTGGGCAATTAGTATGAAACTGGACATTTATGGTAAAACGAAAATGCTTTGGTAGTAGCAAAAGCAGTTAAATTTATTCATAGTCAGTCCGGTTTCGAGATAAGAGATTTTGCATGCCGTAAATAAATCGTTGGATGAGACAACACTGGATTTAACAAATGTTTGCTAAATGAATTTGACAAACGAAAATTTCTCGGATATACTAGTATCAATATGCTGATACGTTTTGCTTCATTTTGAAATTCGGGAGAATGCCTAAAGCCGTTTTAGAGGACCAAGTGCGTCCATCAGAAAGTCAGATGTTAAGCATTACCATGTCTACTTGTATGTGGGTGGAGTAGATGCGTAAAATGTTTACTTACTTTATAAAGTTTATTAATATTTGTGTAATAAAATGAATCTACTACCAGGCTACCAAGGCGTATACTGAACTCTCCGTCATGGCTTTGATTATTTACTAAATTCTTCTTTGTTCAGTGTCCCCATTTTAGAAGCGCGTGCCAAGTAAAGAGTAACAAATTTGTAAGTAGATCTTCCACAATAACATACTTTATGATATTCATTTATATCTTAGGATATTAAAACCTTCATATGAAATACAACAATAAATCAAATACGATTTAATAAATCCTCAGCACGGCCACAACCATTTTAAAACTTTTCTCAATGCGCCTAAAATTAGCTTTGCCCCTTGTTTGTGCAACACCAATGATAGTGGATGAATTCATGGATTCGCCATTTCCCATCACAGAAGTAGAAATCGTGATTAAGAACTCAAATTTAAATAAAGCACCAGGAAATAGCCTTGGAATTTTTTAAAAATTGTTCTCATGAATTCTTATCAGCTCCCATAAATAAATTCAATAGAATATTTGCATTCGCTGATATACAATTTTTCCTTGACACAAAGCAGAACATTTCGAAGAGGCAACAAATTACAGAAGTATACCGTTCTTTGCAGTTTACTCTTTAATATAATTATGGATTGGGTAATAAGTAAGAAGATCTTATGGGAGTTTGAAGCTGGTTTTCGCAGGACCTATTCAACCATAGATCAAATATTCTCGCTGATAAATATTGCAGAAATATATAAAATGAAGCGCCTTTTTCGTGGATCCCACGAGAAATGCTTTCCTATAAATTATATAATAATGGAATCTCGTCTTAGGTGATAAAAGTCTTAAGAGCTACTAGTATATATAAAAATAATAAAGCATGTGTTTGTGATGGTAAAAATTTATCGGAGGACTTTTAAGCTTCGATGGGTGTCAAAAAAGGTTGTATCATAAGCTCACTACTGTTTATTTTATACAATAAACAAGCAACAATAGCCCGGTTGATACACAAACTTCACAACAACTCAACTTTCTTAGCTAAACTCAAATTATTGAGAGATGAAATAAAAGAGATAGCTACTAGCTGTGATTCCACTTCTACTAAATATGGCGATTTAACTGTAAAACATAACAAAAATCAACAAACTGATGGAGTCTTTATTTAAGGAAATAGAAGAACTAAAATAAACCAAGAAAAAGAAAGATGACCAAATTGAAAGCATACAAATACATATCAACACTATAGAACAATAATTGCTTAAAAACAATATAGAAATTAAAAACATTCCACCAACGGCCAACGATAATCTCGTTGAAATTATTAAAGTATCCCTGACGCTTACAGAACGAAAGCGAGAGTTCCTGTGAAATCAACAATTATAGCATCATTCTCTTCGACAATCCGCAAAAATCAATTTTTAAAACAAGCCCGTACCACTCATTTTATCAAATGCATATATGCCCGATGCCATTGTTTATACCAATAATCAGCTGACAAAGGGGAACAAACACCTTATGTGGATGGCGAAGCAGAAGCCGAAGCTGGAGAATTGGCGTTATGTGTGGGAGAGCGCGGGAAGAGTACTAGAAAGGCAAAATGAGAACAGTCAAGCGATTTTGATAGTGATAAAGCTAATTATGTAAGTAAAATCACACACGCAAAATAATTATTGAATTTGGTGGGTGTGTAAATAGAAAATGAAAAAAAAAAAAAAAAAAAAAAAAAAAAACAGTTTTTAAAAAAAAATGGATAACACAAACAGAAACGTTAACTTGTTGATAAATGTAGATTGTAAGGTGATGCATGATTTTAACGGCTTTAGCAATAAAAAATTAATTTTTATTGTTTATGCTTAAATATTAGATCAATGC
Source organism: Volucella bombylans (assembly GCA_949129095.1). Lineage (NCBI taxonomy): Eukaryota > Metazoa > Arthropoda > Insecta > Diptera > Syrphidae > Volucella > Volucella bombylans. Next base: position 197,683,448 of record OX422140.1, on the reverse strand, counting down.
GAAAGAATTGGAATATTACATTCCGCTTTTATATAAGTGAATTACTGGGAGTTTTAAAAAATATTGACCTATTGTAAATCAACAATAAGAAAAAAGAAAATTGTTTGTATTCAATAGAAGGGTTTACTCCCGAGTTTCCTAACAGGAGGAAAATGCAAGGTGGTGGCATTGGCATGTTTATCAAAAATGAATTTTGAATTTATAAGGAGAAACCAAAAATTCGAATGATGTAATCTTAATGGGTGATATGAATATCAACATTCGAAATTCCCACTTGAACTACGTTAAGGATTATAATGAAATGCTAGCGGATCACGGATTAATAATTAATATAATCACAGAAAATATGAGAGATGACCCTAACACAGGCTCATCGACATTGATTGATCATCCCCTAGAATCAGACATTCTCGGTAGACAACTTGGAGAATGTAAAAGACGGGATGAGCTCTTCCGAAAGTGGAAGAATAAAAGATTGTGCAAAACTTATGAAACCGAGTATAAAAGGTTCCGCAATAAATTAAAAAAAAATAACAATGCAGAAAAGTAACTTCTATGTGAGCAAGTTCAACGAAGCACGAGGTGACCTTGGTAAGAATTGGAGATTTATAAACGAAATCATAGGAAGCGAAAATGAAACATGGATGATGACAATGTTAAAAATTCACCGGCGGATAAATGCTTATCGACACTTTCAAATAAATATGCGGAAAACTTTGCGGATCAAACTATACGTATTATTCATCACTGCAGTGCCATAACAACTAGTCACTGCAGCTCCACAATACCTAATACCATTTATATTCAAGAAACAAACGCAGCAGGCAGGCGTACGTATTCATTCCTGCAGTTTTATTAATATTTATTCCAGCATGTATTTTGTTCCTTTCAATGTCTCTGGCAAGTACTTGGTGACAAGTAAAACGTCTTAAACTTAGGTTTTTCTGTTCCTGGTATTTCGTTTTGTAATTCAGAGAGTTTTCGTGTGGTTACTTTTATTATTTGGGGCCCAGTTGTATGTTTTATGCCGATATATAGCGTATTTCTAATATCGATCCTATGAATACATCTGGCAAGGACTTAGCGACAACTAAAACGGCTTGGAGTTATATATTTGTAATCAGGGAGTTGATCTAAGTTCTGATATACAGTTACGGACTCTTAGACTATAACAAGAACTCAGCCGATGATACAAATGCAGAATAATGCTTGTCCAAGTGCACCGGCTAATCCGACAAAAGAATTTGTCGAAAGTTATAAATATCTGGAAGTAGAGTCGTAAGTGTACACAAACGGGTACAAATTAAATTTTTAATCGGTGTACAATTTTGTAGGTATTTGATCTTTATCGAAGTCAGTTGTACTTTCACTGCTGTCATATTTGGTGTATCCAGAAAAGACAAAAGAAAAAAAGGTAAGTGCGTCCAAAAAAATGAAGTCTGTAGCAACCCCATAACACAAACAACACATTTTAACACATAAGTGAAGTGAAGGCAATCAAATTGATATAATTAAATAGTACAAGTATCTTGGAGTGGTGATAACACAGAACTTAAACATCGCCAAGCAATTGAAGAAAAAGCTAATAGAAGTTAAACGGGCTTTACGAGTATATGCAGTATTAAAATTAAACACATTTCTCATACGTCGAAGCTAAAAGTCTTCTGAACTACAGCGTCTTCCATCCTGTTATACGCATCACAAATTCAGGGATATTGCTCCTCTGAAACTTTTGTAAAATTCCTAAGTTATTTTCTTAGGCGGGTTCTTAAAGTCCCAAGTAGCTGAGCCAACTACCTGCATGCTGAAACTTTGTCCTTGAAAACTCTTAAGCTCCGTTTGGACTATATCGTCAAGATTATTGGGAAGAGCCTGGAGAGAATACCGAAGTTAGAGCTCTCGCAAATGCTACAAAATAATCTAACATGTGTATAAGAATTTGAATCATTGGGGTCGTGTTGTGACTATAACAACAGGCATCTTTAAGACACAAGGTACTCACCCTGCTGAAGGAAACTGGCAACAAAATTTATGACAAATTTATAAAAGAAGCACAGTCATCAAAATACAGTGCTTAATATAGTAAAATGGACCACTACCTACAAGAGAGGACGTCAGTTTTGAACAAATATTCAACATTAGACAGACAAGATAAGCACTATCTTTAAAGTAAGAGGCGAGCTACTGAAACTTAATTTTATTCCACACCGCCCAGAGCTCTCAATTTTACATAGTTTGTGCAATATCAGGGAGCGTGAATATGTGTTACATTTAATTGCTAAATACACAATACTTAATGAATTTCGGATCAAATTTTTTGAATGTCGGACACTTGACCTGGAGGAATCATTTCATATCTTGAATGGTGGAAGGGGTTGGTACTTACTTTTTAATTTCACAGTAAACGCACTTCGCTACAGAAACTGCATAATTGAAGAAAGTTTCTAAGAAACGAAGACCTAATATTACAAACATTGTTTAGTTCAAATACAAAAATACGTAAGATAAAATTATTAAATTGCCTTGCTTTGAATGTCTATCTGGTAGACGGCTTATAGGCCAAATAATATAGATTTAGAAATTTATTTAAAATTTTTTGTAAATTGAATTTTTGAAATAAAATAATCCTTTGCAAGCTGTAGATAATTCAAAAAGATTAAAAATGCTAATTATCTAATCTCTTCATAAACTAAATTCATGCTATGCCAAAATATATTAAACTAAGCTGCATAGCTGGTGGTACAATAGTTGGATTGGATTGCCACAAACGCTCTTTAAATAACTTTTTGCCAATATACATATTTTACAATACTCAGATTGGCAACATAACTTTTGCAATGGTCGCCCAATAGATTTTTATGGCAATTTCTGTGCCACCGGACACATTTTTTCGTTTATCGTTGAGACCAATTAAAGTCACACTTTTGACTCCCATTGCTCTAAACCTGGTTAGTGGCTACTAGTTTTGTGAGAATTTATCACACAGATGATGACGATAGCATTGTTGTCATCAAACCGAAGGTCTACGTGCGTTGTCTGTGTCAATCTAAGCAGCAAGCACGATGTCTTAATAAACGCAACGTTTCTTCTAATCTTCCACATAACACTCTCTAATCGTCACATAAACTTTTTGTCAACTTTCACGCTCGTAGATTGTTATCCGTACAATGGCAGAGGAAGGATCTGCCGTCCCCCTCCACTCCATTCGCCATTTAATAGTCTTACTTTCAATTGAAAGAACTTGTCAAGATACCACACATATCCGTACATGGAAGTAAGCAATGTTGATTTTCGGCACAAAACGACAAAGCCATCCGTCACTCGTACGGCTCATAGTAACACCAACAACGGCAGCAATAGAAACAACAACAAGGGTACTTGAATTTGCGATAACAACGAACCAGAGAGTGAGTCTCATTCTATTCCACACCCGGAATCATCTTCGTTTTATGGATTCTAACTTTACTGCTAGTTGATGCTATAAGGAGCGTTAAATTACTCATAAAATAGTATTTCGGCGTAGTGACATATGCTGTTGCCTTTCACGCTTCCTTGTTTTCCATTCAAGGATTCTTGCTCCATAGGGTGTTATTTGTATGAATTGCTATGTATATTCGTATGCATGCTCCCATCACACATGATCCTGAATCGAAAATGCGTAGATGTAGGGAATATACGTGAGCAATTGTGTGCAAGAGGCGTCCTTTGAAGGATGTTAGAAAACTTGAACAGCTCACAAGCAATTATAGTCAGAGACAACTTTCAGAAGACAGCTGGGGAGCAATTATAATGTCAAAGTAAGCGTAAACAGGCTTCATATAAAATATGGGCGGTGGCTGCTGAGGAATTAAAGCTAAAATTCCTTCCAGAAAGGGGTTAAATATCTGATAATGGGCGAATAGAAGACGTTTATCTTTTAATACGGCAACCACGAGTATTTTGTTGAACGCAGAATAACAGAAGAAATATTGCCTCCACGTAGCCTTAAGCTGGATTTCCACTTCGATGACTCCATTCTTTTTATCTGGTTTCCATCTGTATCTATGTAGAGATAGAGATACGAGTATGTATGTGTACCTTTTTTAGATTACGGAATTAAAGGTTATTTTAGCATGATTCCCAGAAGAAACTTCAAAAATATGCATATCCTTCATGCCGTCAGTCATGGTGCAGCTCTTGAGATTCCTTAAGTAACCTAACGTTGGTTATTAACCCAGAATTGTATCCTCCCTGGGATATGTTAATATGTTTTATCTGTGTTATGTGATTGTTTATAACTGGGGTATTAAGGTCAACATTACAGCTACATCAGTACTGCTACACCAAACTGCATGAGCTGACATACTTTACTCGTCAAACATTTTAGACTGTATAGTGCACACCCTTTTTAAGACATTTCTGTCAAAAAGAGAAATCATTTTCCTTGATGTACTTTGGTCATGCGGAATAAAACTGGGCTTCAATCGTTTGAAATACTTATTAATCGAGTGAAACGAAGACTGTATCTGAGCTACATACATCTTTATTATTCATCAACCTAATAAAATTAATGTTTCAAAATTAAATACCTAGCATTGCAATAAAATTAATTCCCAGCAGGCGAAAGACATTACATTCACCATCTTAAATACTTTAAAATCCAGGAATGTTAACTTGAAATATAAATTAGAATTATGTTTCGAAATTTGGAAGCGGATTAAGCTTGCTACAAAACAACCATCGTTAGCTGATAAATTAAATAGGTAATGAAACGTAATGTTTTCGATCCGTAAAGTGGAGCAGCCTTCACATCACCAAACTTAAGTACCTTTTGGACCCATTTAGTGCGAATAGCTGCCATTTATTCGAGATTCATGTTTTTTACTTTCAACCAACCATCATTCAGCACTGCTCAGGCATTCTCTTCTACTAGTAATCTTTAAAAATAAAACATATGTTACTTATAAAAAATACCAAAAAGTATGTGAATAATTCGGAATTAGTAGCTTTAAAGTGGCCCTGCCAATGTCGGAGAAAATGTTGCGCATTATCATGGATGCAGTTTACATGTCATTATCGTAGCCTCTGCACACATACATATGTATGTATGTCGCAATCCATATGATAAGTTTTTTTTTTTTTTCAGAGAACTTAACACTCAAGAGGGTATGACTACTCTTAAAATGGATAGAGAGAGAGACAAAGATATTTCGACTCAGTGGTTATTTCGCTCCATGGGTGGTATCCAACATTTAATGGGGAGATTAAATTATTAGTGTAAATTGACTTGATGTTGTATTTAGGCAACCATTCACCTCACGAGATTTCAGTTGCCTGAAAAAATGTCTTTTGGTTACGGCTGGTATTGAACCCCGAACCGTCCGAATGGGAAGTCAATACACTACCACTTGAGCCACGGACACCTTAAGTTCCTATGGTTAGGTTAGGTTAGGTAAGAGTGGCTGTTGGTAATACCAACCCACTTAGGCCTATTGGCCCATTGTGATGCCACGTGGATCTATGATCTTCTTACTACTGGAAACAGTTTGAGCTTTTAATAAAGCGTAGGAGACTGTTAACGTCTATTTTTTCTAGATCGTTTAGGTCGTTGTAGAAGAAAGCTCCTAGGTGAAGCTTTCTTCTCTGAGAGAGAGCTGGGCATGTGCAGAGTAAGTGGGGGATTGTCTCCTCCTCTTCCTCGTCCATGCAGCTTCTACAGAAATCGTTAGTAAAAGCGCCAAGCCTTCTTGCGTGCTTGCCTATGAGGCAGTGTCCGGTAATGACACCTATTATGGCGCTGAGATGTTTCCTATCTAAAAGGATCAGACACTTAGATCGACTCAGATCCAGCCTTGGCCAGATCTGTTTGGTCGCTAGACATGTTTGTCCAGCAGTCCACCTAAGGTCCGTTCTTTTATTGGCATCTAGCTTTAGTGTTAGTTTGCACGTAGCGATTGGTATACCTATACTACCTTTGTTCCAATTTTGGCGAGTTCATCGGCTCTGCAGTTCCCTGGAATGTCTCTGTGGCCCGGCACCCAACAGAGGTGAATGTTGAACTACTCTGCCATGTCAATGAGAGATGATCGGCATTCAAAGGCCGTTTTAGAATATAATGAGACCGAGTCCAAGGGCTTGATGGCGGCCTGACTATCCGAAAATATGCGGATATCCTTTGCAGATATCACGTTTTTCTTCAGTCAGGACAGAACTTCTTTCATCGCCAAAATTTCCATCTGGAACACGCTATAGTGATTTGGAAGGCGGAAAGAGAGGCTTAGATTTAGCTTATCTGAGAAAACACCGCCACCAACTCCGCTATCGGTTTTAGATCCATCTGTGTAGAGATGGATTGACTTGTCCTCCATGAAAGCATCCTCCTCCCAGAATGATCTAGAGGGGAAGCTTAAATGGAAGTTTTTGTCAAACCAAAGTTCAGGTATGGTGTAATCGATGTTCTCTGTGAGGATTCCTAATGTATTAAGAATATTGGCGTGGCCAAATGAATTATTTGTCCACTGTTTAGTCGCTTTAAGGCGAATAGCTGCAGTCGCAGCTACTTGCTTGCTAAAAATGTCGAGGGGTGTCAAGTGAAGCAGAATATCTAATGCCGCAGAGGGGGTAGACCGCAAGGCTCCGCTTGTGCATAGACATGCTGTTCTTTGGACTCTGCTTAGTTTAATGCGGTTGACTGCATTTTCCAAGGCCGTCCACCAGACAACCACCCCGTAAGTAAGTATCGGTCTTATGACCGAGATGTATAGCCAGTGGGTTATGCGAGGTTGAAGGCCCCATTTGTTCCCAATGGCTTTCTTGCAAGAGAATAAAGCTATTGTAGCTTTATTGACTCTTTATTAAATGTTAGGTTTCCAGTTTAGTTTCCTATCAAAAATGAGACCCAGATATTTTGATGTATCGGAGAAATCTAAACTGGTACCGTTTATTGAAGGGGGGTCTATGATTGGAATTTTACATTTCCTAGAAAAGAGGACAAGATCAGTTTTATGGGGGTTTATTCCCAATCCACAGCGATCTGCCCAGCGGGTTAATCTGTTGAGATTTACTTGGAGGAGTTCTTTAATGGTATTTAGATGTTTTCCTGAGACGGCTATGGCAACGTCATCCGCATAGGCAATCACTCTGCTACCACCCGCTTCCAGGTACATCAGTAGTTCGTTAACTACTAAGTTCCAGAGAAGGGGAGAGAGGACACTGCCTTGCGGCGTACCTCTACTGACATATCTTTTAGCAGAAGTCTCACCCAGTTTGGAGTTGATTATCCTGCTTGTTAGCATTAGACTAATCAGCTCCCCAAGTGAGCCGTCTACCAGCAGAGTTGACAGCGCAGTCGTGATTGCGGATGTGTTGACGTTGTTAAAGGCGCCCTCTATGTCTAGGAAAGCAACCATTGTGTACTCCTTATATTGTAGGGATCGTTCGATGTGGCTAGTCAGAGAGTGCAAAGCCGTTTCCACCGACTTTCCTTTACAGTAGGCATGTTGAGCCGTAGACAGAAGTCTTGGATCAACTTTAGCTCGAATATGGATATCAATCAGTCGTTCTAAAGTTTTCAGAAGGAATGATGACAGACTTATAGGTCTGAGGTCCTTTGGGACCACATGAGAACATTTTCCAGCTTTGGGAATGAATACTACATTGACTTCTCTCCATAACAGTGGAATGTGGATAAGTTCTACACAGCTCCTCATAATATTTTCCAACACTGGTAGAATAATATCTGAGGATCTCTGTAGCTCGGCAGGTATAATACCGTCCGGACCAGCAGACTTGTATGGTTTGAAGCTATGCAGCGCCCAGAGCACTTTGTCTCTCGTAATCAGACTATGAATTTTGGTCACGGTTGCAGTAGGCTTGTTTGGGCTGCTACTGGCCGCGAGTTGGGAGCTACCTGGAAAGTGGGTGTCCAGAAGCAGGTTGAGTGATTCATCACTTGAGGTTGTCCAAGAGCCATCGGTTTTTTTCACACAGCTGGGCATCATAGGATTTGTGGAGAGGATTTTTCTTAGCCGCGAAGCCTCAGAGGTTTCTGTGATTTTGTCGCAGAATGACCTCCAGGATTGTCGCTTTGCCTTCCTCAGTTCTTTTTTGTATAATTTGAGGGATTCTTTATATGAGTCCCAGTCGGTCACTTTTCTTGTGCTTTTTGCTGCGTTGAAAAGTTTTCTGCAGGTGTTTCTGAGCAGTCCTAGTGCCGATGTCCACCAATGTGGCTTTTTCTTGCCTCTTGGTTGAATAAGAGGGCAGGAAGCGGCCATAGCCTTATTGAGAGTCAGAGTAAATTCCCTGACTTTCATGTCGAGCTCATTGGTGTCACGCGGGGGACTTGATAGTTTAGAGGATATCGTTTCCGACAGTATTCCTCTATATTTTGTCCAATCAGTTTTCCGGTAGTTCCGGAAAGCTGGTTGGCTGGGAGGAGCATCACTCAGACTGAATTGGATGTATCTATGGTCTGAAAAGGAGTGTTCAGACGATACCATCCAGTTTGTTAGCCTTTGGGTGATGCTGTCGGAGACAAGAGTAATATCTAATACTTCTTGTCGGTTTTTTGTTATGAAAGTGGGCTCATTGCCAATATTGCAAATTAAGAGGTTAGTACTTAAAATATAGTCTAAAAGTGACTCAACTCTACCATTGATGTCGGTACTGCCCCATACCGTATGATGTGCGTTAGCGTCGCATCCGATTATGAGGCCAGTTTTTTGCCTTCCCGCTTCCAGTACCACCCTTTCTAGGTTATCACCAGGGAGAGGGCCCACTTGGTCGTGGCCAAGGTAAGCCGATGCCAGCCAGTAAGAGCCTTTGGCAGTCTCTAATCTGGCAACGGTTAGGTCGGGGTCACTGAGGTTGGGAAGTAGAAATACATTAAGGCTACGTTTCACTAATATACAAGTTTTAATCTTACCTTTGTCTCTTGTATAGAGTGGAACGTATGAGGGTGTCCTAAGTCCACGAACCACGCCTTCTGCAATCCGTGGTTCCTGGATTAGAATTATGTCTTCTGCGCTTTTGGAAAGACGCAGAATGAGTGCGGCCGAAGCCTTTTTTGAGTGGTGGAGATTAATCTGGAGAAACCGTATCATTGCTATAGTCTTCCAGAGTCGCCTCCACCACGGAGTTGTTGAGGTCCTCCGATTCTGAAGATGTGCCCAAGAGCTCATCTTCTATCTCTGATCGTGTAGAACCTCTAATTGCTTCGTCATCGGTTTCCATTTCCGACAATGTGTCAGAAGAGGAGACCGACGGCTTGGTAGTCACCTCGGACAGATTGGAGTCGTCGCTATCCAATTCTGGAACGGATATCGACGCTCCAAGATCCAAGGTTGTGATATCAGGTGTTAAAGGAGGAGGAGGTTGCTTATCAGCATCCAGCTCATCCTTTTTGTACACCCTTAAGTGAATGGACTCGAATCCGAACCGAATCATGCCTTTCGTCTGCGCCAGAGGATTAAGGGATTCCTTATTGATCAGAATTAACGCGCATCTATAAGAACCCCTTAGTTCCTCTAGTTTCGCGATTTTCCAGTCATGAGTCGGAAGAGTCGGGTTACTGAGCCGGATGATTTCCAGGATACTTTCTGGAGAGGAGGGTTCGGCTGGAATCCAGGTACGAGTTCGAGGTCTACTAGGAATGTCTTCCTTAGATACGACCTCGAGTTTTGCACCTGGCCAAACCTCTCCTAAACCATCGATGGCCTTGGTGAAGAGATCGAGAGATCTCTGGTTGATCCGTGGCCTGCCACAAACTTGCTGCTGCTAGGGGCGGAGGAAGTGATAGGACCATGGCTTGCCACAGTCTTAACACTCCCTGAAGGAGTTTTGGTAGCCGCGACAAGTCCGTGGCCTGCCACAAACTTGCTGCTGCTAGGGGTGGAGGAGGTGATAGGACCATGGCCTGCCAGAGTCTTAACACTTCCTGAATTCTTATTATTTGGCTTATTCCTTTTGCCTTTAGAGGATGGCGCACCATGGCCTGCCACAGTTTTGCCTCCTCTCGGCAATGCAGGAGCCTTGCCGGTAGTCGGTGTAGTCACCGTTCCACCGCCCGGTAATGAATGAGTACCGGCCTCGGTTTTTGTTTTCTGGTTATTTTCCATTGATAGTCCCACGAGTAGCGGAGAAAGGGATGTCCATCTATACAGAAATCCGCCTATACCACCAGCTGATTTTTAACGTAAACCACCTGTCATGGAGGCTTATGTGTACGGGATGCTAACCTAAAACTTCTTACTGCTCTTAGGGTCGCAGCACCCAGTAATTATTGCAACTCTACATTGGGTCCACCAAAGGAAGACCCTTCTCGCGATTTTGGGTTTAAACCACAGCCACCATGACGCTCCCACAAGGGGACCTACCTCTTCAAGTCAGGCCCAGACCGTGATCCGGGGAGCTACTGACTCCCATGGTACCGTGTTTTAAGTCCTGGTAGGGACTACCGGTGGTCCAGCCGCCAACAAGACCTATGACCGGCAACTTGTGACTGATCAAATCGTAGCAAATTTCGGTAGCGTCATCTGAAGATGTTTAAAATAAGACCAGTTCTTTGCTCTGCCCCCGCTTTTTATTAGACAATAAAAAAGGTATTTAATCTACAAGTATAAACTGTATGTCTTCTGTCTAAAACTATGCAACAAAACTGAATTTTATAAAATTTGAGTTGAAGTGAATTGAAATTCATAGTACTTGCTGACTGTCTTCATGTTCAGAAATCCAGCAGAGACCCGTACTATAATGTGGGTAAAGAGCCTCAAACATCTCGCAACAGTAGCGAATGAGTTTGGATATAATATCAGTATTGAAAATTTATTTTATGGCTTCGTAACCGTGAATTAAACATTGTAGTATTATTTCATAGTATTCCCATCATTCAGAGAGCCTGATTGAGCTGTATGTAATTAATTTTTCCACAGTCCGTATTAGATCCATCTGCATATGCTGGTATCCTACTACCATACCAGTGGGTAGGTTAGTGTAAAGGCTTTTCTATACTGCAACTATTATAGATTGATCCGTTTTGCCCTTTTCTTCCAATAGTTTAAAATTTCCACGAATTGGATTAGCCGATTCTGCAAGATCGCCTTCGGTTCCTCTTCATGGAGAAAATATTTGTTGCTCGTCATCGTGGCAATTCCAGGCAGTGAGTGATTAATTTTTTTTTTTGTTATTTTTTTTATTTTATTCAGTTTCTTAAAGTGCTAGTAGCTTTACAAATATTTATTTATTTAAGTATTTCAAATGCTTTCTAACCTTTTTCAAAGTGATTAAATAGGCATTCTTCTGTAGCACTTGAGTGACTAGAAGCGAATTATCCTTCTATTAAATTTTATTGATTAATTTCATGTGAGGTAAATTCAACAAAAATTAAATGAAAACTAATATGTAACATAGGTTATAATAGAAAATAAATCAAAAATATAAAAATCTAATTAAAAAAAATAAGAATACATTAAAGATATAGATTGCAAATTAAAAATCTGTGTTAAAATGTGTTTTGACCGCTGAACTATCCAGACCAAAAAGTCATTTTTTTACTTCTATTAAAAAAAATGTGGGTTGCACAATTGATCTTAATACGATCGGCAATTTATTAAAAGGCCTGGGTGCTGTCGCAGTATAAAATTGCGAAAAGTGGGTTTTCATAGATAGAAGAGTATTTACAAATAACATATCATTTGCTCTTAATGCGTACACATTTGAGCTTCTGAGTGTAGTGCTGTAGCCACTTCGCATGAAAAAAAAACTTTTAAAGATGTAAAGATGCTTTATCGGTAGAACATGTAGTCTGAAAAAGAGAGGCCAACTATTGGCTAATCTATTTGCGTTAGATACAATTCTAATGAGGTGTTGCTGGGCAATGTTTAATGTTTCCATGGTGGTATTGTAAATTCCACCGCAACTTGCAATACCATATTGTAACTTGGAATGTGCAACTCCATAATAAAACATTAATAAAATTTTCTTTGAACAGTGTGGTCTTAGAAGATAAATTTTACGAGTAACAGATAACATATATTTTTTTAACTCGTCCATGTTCACTTTCCAATTCAGGTTCTTATCTATTAACACCCCTAGATACTTATAATATTCAACACCTTCTATTTTAAAACAATTTGAACTACACATTGAATCCTCGTAAAAGTTTTTTTGTCACATTTATGGACAGATAAGGACAATTTCGTGCAAGAAGTGGCATGAAAGGAATCATCACAATCAAGTGGACAAGGATCTTTTAAATTACAAATCATGCTTTTTCGTGCCTTGCGAACCACTATCGTAGAATATTTTAATCCATATGTAGCTTTAATGTTGAATTAAATAAGTTGTCATTTGTATATGTAAAAGAGATACCGTCAACAAAAGCTTTAATACAACTATTAAAACTTTGATGAAATAAAAAGTTTATATATATTAAAAATAAGATTGGTCCCAAGACCGGTCCTTGAGGGACGCCAATGGTACTTTTTAACTCATTACTGAGAATTCCATCAAGTTTTACTCTCTGAATTCTACCTGACAAGTAAGAAGAAAGCCAATTTTATATCCTCAGTCCAGCTTTGTACAACTTATCTAAAAGTATACCATGATTGACCATATCAAATGCTTTTGTCATATCTATGAAAACAACTATATTAGTCTTTTCATTATTAAAACTATCACGGATTTCACTACATAATTTAAGTACGGCATCTTCAGTGCAAGCCAAATTGTTCATTACTAAAAAATTTGTTTTTTTTTTTAAAATGACACTATACATACTTTTCGTACATTTCTCAAATAGTTTACAGAACGTTGGGTTCTGTTCCTCTTTTTAAAAAAGGTAACCATTTTAGGGCTTCGCTAAAATACCTCAAAGACGGGACATTTGAAGGCCCAAAGGAGTTTTGACGTTTTTAATGTTGGGGATTTTGGAAACCGATACGATCTCTGGCCTTTGTAAGAGTCTTTCAGCATTTTAAGCAGCAGTGGGTAATCCATCTTTAATTATGTTTTTGGCTCGTCTATTGTGCTCTTCATGTCCCGAGTTCTCTCAACCTCCGGTATGGATCCAAGGGTTTTGATTAGGGGAACAGCATTTCGTCATTTGGAGAAGAGCGCCTTGGAGGGGGCTAGCTGACACGACTAAGCATTTGATTCCTTTTTTGAGGGAGGCGTTTTTGTAGCAGCAGGAAGCCCGTGGCCTGCCATAAACTTGCAGATGCTAGGATTGGAGCAGGTGGTAGGACCATGGCTTGTCCCTTCTTGAGGCCTTAGATTTTGGCTCACTGCGTTCACCTTTCAAACGTCAACAAAAGTTGACTTCGAAGGGGTTAAGGCGTTTACCCACCTCAAATTAAACATCACCGATTGACACCCAAGTGGAGATTCGGCGAAAACTTACCCTAAGAAACCGCTGTCACTTCGGTTTGGTGAAACAAATTGTTTCAAAACTTTTAATTCGGAACGCGAAATATAATACATACTGTACAAAACATTAATGCTGCCATTTCTACTCTATGGCGCCGAGTGCTGGACATTTCAGCAGATGTTGAACACTTTCGAGGGAAAAATTGTTCATCTAATATGTGATCCCATATCCGAGGAGAACGAATAGAGGAGAAGACTCAACCGCGAACTCTATGATCTGTATCAAGATGCCGACGTAATCCAAAAAGCTAAAACACGTTAACTACACTGGCAGGGCCACATCGAGGGAATGGACATAAATGCTACAGCAAAGAGGGTTCTTGAGTCATCGCCCCCAAGTTCGAGGAGCAAAGTGTTATTTTATGTACAATAGTTTAATTGATTTTTGTTTAAGAACTTGAAGGTTTTTGTTAAATTTTCCGTAGATTTTTTCCAACTATATAGCCTCTGCAATTTTCCGGTTATGCTTCACACCAACTGCCTTAAGGCTTTACATATCTGGCAGTCATTCTGTTTTTCATATTCACAAAGGATTGCCAATTTTAACATAGTGAAATAAATTTTGAATGATTAACCCAAAATATATCTATGTATATACATTTTTATGAAAATATTTGTTTTTCCGTTCTAAAGGGTTTTCCAATAAGGAAAATAAATAAAACGCAAACCATTTGAGATATTTCAAAAACTTTATTATCGGCTTGAAGTACAATCAAAACATTTATGAATGGAACTCGACTTCGTTCATATGGCCACCGCGGGCACGTTTGCAGCGGTCGATTCGTTGGACCCAATTTTCAACGACTCGGCCACACATTTCGGCCGAAACGGCCGCTATTTCGCGTTCAATGTTGGCTCTGAGCTCTTCCAAAGTCGTTGGCGTGTTGGCATAAACCAATGACTTAACGTAGCCCGACAAAAAATAGTCAAGCGGCGTTAAATCGCACGAACGAGGCGGCCAATCGACTGGCCCATTTCCTGAGATAACAAGCTCACCATACTTACTCTTCAATAAATCGATTGTAGCGTGTGCTGTGTGGCTTGTGGCATCATAATGTTGAAACCACATGTCGTCCAAGTCTATATCTTCCAATTCGGGTCAAAAATAATCGCTGATAATGGCGCGATAACGCTGACCATTCACTGTAACGTGACGATCGTTATCGTCGACGAAAAAATATGGCCCAACAACGCCGCCGGCATGTAAACCGCACCAAACAGTTATTTTTTGTGGATGAAGTGGTGATTCATGAAGCACATGTGGATATTTTCGACACTTCGACCACAACCCGTTGTCTCACTGACACGGCAACATCACACAACGAATATGTAGACTCAAATTTTTGCACTTAACTTGTTATAGCCTGTCTACTAGGGCGAGAATTACGACCGAAAATTATAGTTAACGCTCTTAACGTTGCAGTCACCGAATCCGAATTTCGGTAGAACATTTTTATAATTTGCAGACGTTGCTTGTTCGTGTATTTTACCATGATGAAAATGTTGAGTTTACTGAATAAATTTACAGTGACAGTTTGATGATTAGTGAAAGAGTGCGTTCACAAATTAGATTCAAAATTGTCAAGTCCCTACTGGAAAACCCTATATATTTATTTTTAACCGCTTCGTTGCCTTAAAGCATTCTTGATGGGTTAAAGGGTTGGAGGAATGGTATAGACCTTTAACCATTGATTCGATATATCTGTCTGGCTTCGTTAGAATACAATGAAAAGTCATCACTTACTTATAATATGTTGTATGTTTTTCCAGTCAATGATCTATTAGTCCCATTGGAAATTGTACAATACATTTGATTATATTCACTAACTCTAGAGACTGTGGTTACTTTAGTGTTAAAAAAAATTTTCGTCAAGAAATGCTGTTTAAATTTCACTATTCATTTTCAATAAGTTGAGAAAATTAGCTAAACGCTTTTTGTTTTAGAGTGATGTCCGAAGTGATGTCTGTCGTATATGGAAAATCCGCATCCGAGTAAGCGCTATTTATTTTCATAATAGGAATCACCATAGTATACTTGTAGATCACAGTTTTTCATACTCCTTATGGCCAGCCCATCCCATCGCACTTCCTGGATGGAGGTGATATCTGTATGATAGCAGTCAAGGGTCTCTGCTAATTGTTCGACTGCTCGTGGCCTGGTCTGAACACTCCTCTTTCAAATCCGAAGGTCGTTTTCTTTTAAACTAGGGTCGTCAACAGTGTCCATTTTTATCCGAGGCAATTAGTTGGTTCGTCACATATTTGAAACTCTTCCGCACAGGGTTGTGAGCTACTGGCCGGGCATGCCCTTGCCTAGCCTGCATGCATAAGCAGGCTATTGATTATTGCGCTGCTAGACCAATCCAAGTTATAGGACAGATGTGTTTTACGTGAACTCGTGTCAGCGAAGTCTTAATTTAACGGGATGGGAGCAAAGATACGTCTTGCCATCGCTTGCATGCATGAGTACCAATTCGGAAATGGGTTGGAAGTATAAGTTCCAGCCTTGGTATGAGTTGAGGCCGATCTAAAACCTCGTGTTGATCTGAGGGTCACAGCACCCGGTACTTATTACAACTCTGCATCGGATCTTAACCAACTGGAGGAGCATTCCTGGGATTTTAGGTTTAAGCCACAGCCACTATGACGCTCTCACAGGGGGCCTACCTCAACAAATTAGGCCCGGACTGAGATCCGGGGGTCTCCTGACTCCCATGATTTATGTCCTGATATGGGCAGTCGGTGGTTCTGCCGCCATCAGGACCTATGACCGGCAGCTTGTAACTGGTCAAATCGTTGCAGTATTCATAGGCGTTAAGTTCAAAAAACCGTTACGATAACACCAGTAATTAAATCTGCCCCCGCCTTTTATTAGACAACGTCATTGATGGAAGAAGACTCAATTATTGGGCAGGAGCCCTTCAAGTTATAGGACACTCAGTAGTTTCCCGATCAATCGGCATGCAGGTCATCATGAGAGGGAGACGTTTTACCTAATTTCTCGAGTCATTGCAGTAGATAGCCGCTTTTAAAGTTCGGTGGGACAGCTTTACAATTCCGTTTGACTGTGGTTGGTACGCAGTTGTCATCGAGTGGTTTGTTCCCATTCATTTGCTCCGTTCTGAGAGATGCTTTCCACGGTCTTCCAAAGCGATTTATAACGGTTAAAGGTAGCGGTAGCCGTTTGGTGGGAATGGTCCTAGTATGTCGAGGTTAATACTGGCGAAACTTTGGTCAGGCGTTGGATAGCTTTGGAGTTCGGTTTTTGAATGCAGGTTAACATTAGTCCGGTTAACCTGGTTCACGTGTCTTCGCAATGTTGAAGCAATGTTGATGAATATTTGACCAGACGAAACGTTTAGATATGAGGCGCGTAGATGCGGGGTGACCTGGGTGCAAGAGACTATATGTAGCATTAAAGAATAACTTTCTGAGGCTTTTGGTAATGAGGAGACGGACTCGGTTATGTGTAGATAGGTTTGTGAATTCTCTGATAAAGGATAAATAATTTGTTTGAAACAGTAACGATTTCTCTAGGCGTTGTTAAAACGAAGATGAGTGGCTTGTGGTCCATTTGGATGTGAAATGTTCGACCTTTTAATTTGTTTCGAAAATAGTGCACTGCTGGTAAGTTCCCGGTCGTATGTTGAGTAGTGTAACGGAATTTGTTTTTGGAAAAATACCCGATCTATGACAAAGAAGTTTTGTTGTTTTTTCTGCTAAGTACCTTGTGATATCGCCAGCATGGAAATTTGAGCACGTGCGGCATGTGGAATGCATCGCGGATAAAAATTAATGGTCGCAATAAAACTCTTTACCTGTTTAACGATTTCAAGACGCTTGACTCGCTTAATGTGTTCGATTCGGGAAGGAAGCCGGGCTTTCCTATGTTTAGAGAGGAGATGGCCGAGGAATTTCAGTACCGATTGTCCAAAGTCGCATTTAGCGACGTTTAAGTCCAAATTAGATCCGACAGCTTCTCGAAAACCTCCATCAAATGTTGGCGACGTTCGATGTTCCTTATGTTATGTTATGTTCCATGTTTTTTGATACGACGAAAATGTCATGAATGTACGGGAATACGTATTCGAAACTTTGTACTACATTTCACAGCTCGGTTTTCATGTGCGTGACCGCGTACAAGCCAAATGGAGTGATAATCGCGGCTTTGGGAATATCGTTTGACTTGGTACCTGGTGGAAACGTTTTTGTAAGCCGATCATTAAAAAAAGACTTACCTCGCGGAATTTGCGAAGTCGTTTAGGTAGGGGAAGCGGGTAGCAATCTGTTAACGTGATTGCGTTGAGGCGACTTTAGCCTCCGCAAGGCCGCCATGAACCGTCCAGTTCCTGCACTATGTTTAGCGGGTCTGACCAATTTGACTTCGAACGTCGACTTATATCGGCGCACATGAGTAGTGCGCTCGGGCGAAAAAAGGCGGGACATTCGTCTCTATATAGTGTAAAACCTTCGTCGATACACCGGGCGCGCGGTGCAAAGCGCTTGATTTTTAGAAGCGCCGTGATAATGTAGGCGAATGGGTCATTTCGGTCGAAGGGCTTTGAAGATGGTATATGACTGGAGATGGCTGAGAGAATTATAAATTGCACCATTAAATCATTGTAAGAAGTCTTTGGTGTTCTCTGTTGTATACGGAAGTAGCTTGGGGAGTTAACGCGTTCAGATGGCGAAGTTCTATGTTCTCCAGAGCTGGATAGGCGATTTGTGTCTTTTCTGTGGCGAATCCCTGTACCATGATGGCCATGGCTTATGCGGAAGGAGGAAGGCAAAAAGCTCACAGATCGAGGAGAACTGGTTCGTTCAGCGCTCCTTTTCAGCCTTGAACCATCTCATAGTACAGTATGCTTGGCTTCTTGTTACCAAGGGACTGTTGGCGAATCAATTAGTTAACTGAGTTCGAATGTATTCCATGGTAGGTTTCGTATTCATAGTATGATTCCCTGATGTGTCCTTCTGGAATATCCCCCTTGATATTCCATTTTAAAGCTTACCAACGTCGTGTCAAAATATTTCTTTTTCTGTCTGCTCCTTAAGCGTTGACAATATTCCAAATTTCGTGTTCAATTACCAGTTTTATTGCCGTTGATTGGTCGCTTATTTTTGATACCCTTACTATATTACCTAGGAGTTCAACTATTAAGATGATGGTAACGTTCCTATATTTTTCCGTTTCGTAATAATATTTGTATTTTATAGGCTTTCGCTTCCGCTACTTCGCCACTTGGTTTCAGTTGGCCCACCGATGGTCTTCGAACCTGGGACTTCGGGTAGCCTCATAAAGTTTGAATTTGTTTAGGTGTTAAAATGTATGTGTGTTGTTTTCCATATCTAGTAGCCATTCACGACAACCAGCGGCGAAATATTCTACTAGCCGTTCATCACTAACCAACATTTTAAAATCGTCACGATTGCATAATTTCCATTAATTTAATACAAATCAACAGCTCATAAACCCCATACAAATGGTTAAATGACAAAGTCGATGAAAATCCCATTTTGTGAAGACAACATGAAAATGAGAGCGAAAATAAATTTGCCACAACTTTAAGAACCTAAAGTGATGTAAATGTTTCAATTATAAGTCCATTACGAATAAATTTATATTATCCATGCATAACACCCCTCTATATACATTGATCACACTCTAAGGCAGTGAAACACTAACACCAGAGCCGCCTTATCACCCCAAACAATTGTCTCTAATGTACACTCCAGCCAGATTCTAGTACAACCATGCGAAGCTCTGTAAAAGGAACCCTCTAGAATTCTGCCAAACAAAAACTACATTGCCACCTCCCTCTTCCGTGGGAAGGAAAAAAAAGGCTCACAAGATGCCTCCTTGTTTTTGATCTTCAAACTGGAATATCCCCTGAGCATTATGCTAATTCAATCCAATTTGAAGAGAGTAAAAAAAGTGAGGGAAAAACAAAAAAAGGAAATGAGCAAAAAAACAAGGAAGGAGAGTGGAAAAACGGAACAAAAAAAAACGAAGAAAGATTGTGTCAATAAATCTGACAAAAACAAATTTCCCTCGTTCACTTTTTACTTACCCCGGGTGTTATTTTCACCATCCTTTTCCGGTTTCCTATCGCACGCGTCCAACAGTTCATCGTAGTTTGAAAGAAACACTTTCCTTTTTACCAACCGACGGCGACGGATCCCAATCGTCACGGCAGAGCAGGGCCTCTCCCAGTGGGTTGTAATGGTGTATGCGACAGTCGTTCTCACTCGCACTACTCCGTGCTGTTATTTTGCCCTTCAACCTTTTCGCATAACATTAACCCTGCTGCTGGGGGAATCCCTATCTAATAAAAATATATCCAAGACAAACCAAGCCAAGCCAAGATGTTCTGTCTCTTCCTGCAGTTTGTCGTTTGTGTTTAGTTTATCCATTTCTTATTCAGTTGGTTCTACTTTATTTTTGCTGTTTTGCTCTGACAATGATATCATCTGATTTTGTATCTTTCTTAGATAGTTCCCTTGCAAGGGTTTATCTTACAGATCCGACAGTTGGTAATAGCTGAATCTATTCGTATTTCGGTTCCAAAGTGGTGGAGGTAAATCTAAAGTCAAGAGGGTGTTTCCCTCAATTGCATTATGGTTGTAGTATTTCGGGATACCTAGGATATCAGATACATCTCATCATATCTGTTGAGAAAAACGGATATTCATCTACCTACTCATATACATGTATCTTAAAATAGCCCATCTCACCAAACAAAGTTTTGCGAATAGCTTAATACTTTAAAATTGAAACCATGTTTTGTTGTTCAAGTTAAGGAACTCTAACATTGTAAGTGCTTTTTTATCCGACCAACAAATTAGTCAAATAATAAGTTCTGAAAACCGAAAGGAAACTCAACCCACTGGAAGAATAGGCAGCCACGAAATTTGAAATTAATTTCAATTCAGTAGAAACAAGAGCACAGTTTTGAAGTTCGCAACTTGTTGGTACAGGACTAAGGGTTCGTTTTCCTTTATTTAAATAAGGTCAAGAAGGTACAAATACTCGTATTGCCTTACCCAGATTTAATAAAACTCCATGCCAGGAGGAAGATTGATAATCAATATCAAGCCTTGTATGCCAATACGCTTCAAGATTCATCTATAAATCCATGCGTTCATGGAAAGTCTCACTTCAAAGAATTAAGGAATTGATTAGATACTAAGGTATTTTGAAAATTGTGAGGGATAGGCACCTACACACTCATATTTCTTTGAAGCGACTAAAATAAATGAAATGAATCAAATTAAATGAAAACTTTCAACGTAAATGCTTCGTAGGATACGGATATATAAATGTGTTTTATGGTAATATTAATTCAAAGACTGAGATCTGAAGGTAACCCCATGTCTAGACAAACAAAATTTTCGTTCAAGTATACATATACTCGTACGTTTATTAATAGACACAGAACTGCAGAATGACCAGAGTCCTCAGTTGCTTCAATCAGAACAGGGAAAAGTGACTGTATATTGAAAAGCTTTTCCGAGATTTTTATGCTGACTTACCCAATATTAGCAAATTTTTCAATACTATTCCAAATATGTTTACAACCAAATTTGAGTGTTGTGCTGCGTAGAATAGCGAATTTCTTGAAATTTCAAACCGAGTAGTCTACTTCCATTGCTTAAAAGTCTGAGGAAACTCTTGAAGTAATTGTGTACTCGTGTACAATTACAAAAAACTATATCCTCAGCTTTTGATTCTCATCCTGACTACTCGTAAACCCACGCAAAATTATGGAATTAACATTGCCTCGTAACAGCTGTAGGTTTATGTTAAATTTAATAATTTTGTTGGATATACGAGTATCTTGTTCAGTAACGGAAACATACAACGTCTTCCACCGACTGCCACACAATGCTTTTTTGGGAGGGTTAGCTATTTATGTATTTAACCCAAATGACAATACCGACGGTTTTCAGTTTTCTTCTTTGAACTTCGTCTGAAACTTGAGCTTCACTTGGTTTTTCGGGCCAGATTTTCTCACTACCCGATGACTTTCCTCATCTTCCTCGCTGCTAATCTTTCTCGATGCTTATCGCACATAGTTCAACTCTGTAATGTGAAGGTTAGATGCAGAATTGTCTCGTAAGACAAAACTTTCATTTAAGCTGAATTTCTTTTCCGAAAGAACAATAAAGTGTTGTCAACATTTTAGCCACCCCAAGCAAGCTCGATAGCTTCGAATTGATTTTGAAGGGACTTATCCACTGGGCTATTGGCAAGAGTACTATGACAATCGTGAGCCATTTCTATGCATGGGCCTCAGAATAGCGCAGTTCATACAAAAATCGCAGATAGTCGGATCTACGATAGTTAAAGAATTTTCTTGTATGAGCTAATATTGGAACTACAATACAAGCTCGTTAACACAGCAAGGTCTGTCATCGATATAACTTTTGCAGCAGCTGCCTGATGATAGGTAATAACTGGCGTGTTAATCATCATTATATGCATAGCGATCATAATGCTGTAGTGTATACCTCCGGCGCCGGTTCAGCAATCCACATTAATCGGACAGCACTCAAACTGTCTAATTGAAATATTAGTACTCCGACCCTGTTCTTCTTCTAAGTTTTATGGTTAGTTAGAACCGTAGGCTAGTTTGTAACTCAGGTATCGCAGGTAGTGATCAGAGCATTTGATGGGAATATGTATACGAAAGAGAAAGGGAAAACATCACCGCCGAACGGTGATATGTATGTCACCGGACAAGATTAACTTTCCAGGGTTGTCGGACTCGGAATGCCGATGACCGATGACCGATGATCTAAATCCCTCGTCACATTACGAGAGTACTCCCATACCTTGTGTATTGTATGATCACACTCGACGAATTGTTCAAAAAAAAGTGCGCGAAAAAAAATCAGCGGGATTAAAGCCTTGAAAACTTTTTTTTATGATAAACGCGTGTCTTACTTCACTTGGATACACCAACGGCTTTTGCTATTGCCAAAGGGAAATGTAAACCCAAACGATCCTTAGTTTTATTGTCCTAATTGTTTACTTGAAACGGTTGGAAAAAATCTAAAGCGACCATTTACAAGAGACTCTTGTTAGCATTTGAAACCGCAGTAAATCTGTCAGAACACCAGGTCAGTTTTCGTAAGTCACGGTGAACAGCGTACGCAATTAAAGCGATAATAATTAGGGCATCAAGAAATACTGATCCATTATAACCCCGGACATCAAAATTGCATTTAATTCGGCGAATTTTATCTGATTGAAATACCAGACTATCTTCGTAAAACGGTAACGAGCTATTTCTCGGATAGAATAATCCTTCAAAATTTGGCCCCCTACTATGGAAGTTTTTGTTACATGTGATATAATCTAAACCTACAGATTTGATGTGAAGCGTCGGCTATCGGATTTACTGATGACATTGTCGTTATGGTAGCAGCAAAAATAACGAAGCATTTGCAACTATACGTCGGCGGTTGACTACATAAATCCGATTTGCAACAGGCCGAAAAATAAAATTGAATCGGTGGTTATTATGAGTGGGAAAATTTGTAAAAATAACGGTTAGAGTTGGGGGGCATGAATTTGTTTCTCAAGTATCTCAAAGTTGTTATTAGCGGTGTTTTTTTTTGCACTGGTAAACCTGCTACAAAAACTTACGTGGAAAATATTTACAACAATAACATAGCGATGTAGGCCAAGTCAACTCTTAAACGGACTTGGAGATTTTTTTGTGACGATTGTCAAAATGCGTTCAAAGATACTCGTACATAATATCTAGTCGTATACATTTTAAACATCACGTATAGCAAATATGCAAGAAATCATCAAAAACTCTAAGTGGCCCAAACACAGATTTGAAGACCCCTTCTTGCTGGAGCTGTGAGTTATATGCTCGTATACACAACGGAAATATCGTCAATTACTGCAGCTAATCCAAACGACGTTGTTGATAATGAAGGTTTTTTCATTACTGGCTTTGGTCTGTATCAATTAAGTGACGTCAACAAAAGCATTGACAGACAACTCGACCTTGTCTTCTCCACTGACACAGATAACTGCGTCATTTTAGAAAGTAGACATCTTCTCTCTAAGTTGGATAGTTACGACCCACCCCATTCTCTTACGTTGTCATATGACAATGATCTTATTCCCGGTTGCTATGAGCATTCTTACAGTTTTAATTTTCATAGGGCAAATTACTCAAAATTGACCTGTTCAGTTTAAACTTTCTCTACGATAATCAGAACCTTACGGTTAACAATGCTCTCATATCCTTTTATACAAAATTTTCAAAAGCATCCCTAACCTTCACCACCTCTGTATAGTAAAAACCTCTTCAATTTTTCATTGTAAATCTATTGTTTCCCGAAACCAACACGGATTTCTCAAAGGTAGATCTACAACCATCAACCTGACGGAATTCATGTAAGCATCATAAGAATCTGGAAATGAGGTGATCGCTACAGATTTTAGCAAAGCCTTTTATAGAATTTCTCATGATATAACCATTCTATAATTAAAGGCTCTTGGTTTCCATTTATAATATTGGTTCAATCCTATATAACAGAACGACATTACTATGTTCTATTTGGGTCCATGGTTTCTGACCCAATTAAAGACTCCTCTGGTGTCCATCAAGGTAGCCACCTTGGTCCTTTTAAATTTTCGTGACTATTAACGATGTTGAGTGTATCATTGAAAATTCATACATACGCAGATGATATAAAAATAAAAAATAATGCAAGATGCAATGTAAGATCTCGACAGATTTTGAACTTGGTGTCAGAAGAATTCCCCTTTCTATCTTTGCTATCTGAACTTCAGTCTACTTGTTCCCTTAGTGAATGAGTTGTGTGATTTAAGTGGTATCTGTGATAAGGAACACACTGATAACATCATAAAAATGCGCATACCTTTATCAAGTGCTGGTTTAAGGGGTTTTCCAATCCTTATGTTACTAAATCTATCCACATAAACTCGGTTAGGCCCTTTATTGAATAGTTGAATAGAATACGTCATAGAATATTAGGTGGTAATATTAATTGTCCTGCTTTACTTCAACTTATCTCTTTAAACACCAACCCACGTAATCTTAGGTCTGGGCCACTTCTCCAGCTCAACCTTCACAGAACGAATTACGGATACCTTGAGCCAATATCTAGAAAGCTTGGTGAAGTTAACAATATGCCTCTCTTCGACCACCATCTCAACAAACTGTCACCCTTTGTAGTTTTAAGTTTCGCTAGTAATAAGCTTAACCCTTTATCGACACATGTTGCACTTCTGCAACATACCATCTATATGTTGTTATGTGTGTTATGTTTTCAACAGATTGCAGATCACCGCAGAATCTGCAAATATCAGTATCTTACAATTTGAGTCTGTTTTCGTGTTTCCGCAGGAGACAGTGTCCTTTTAGAATTACTATTATTGGTCCAAGCTTATCCCTGTTTAATTTTATTAACTCCCTAGACCTTTTGAAGTCAGAAAGTGGTCAGAGAGCCTTGACTACTTTGTGTCCTTCAAGACTTGACTATCTAAGGTTGGCAGTATTTATGATTTTTTCCTCGATAGTGCCCCTTACTATGCAAGGAGGTGGTTTGGTGTTGGCAACCTCACTATTATCGAGTAAACCTCCACTTCTTCCGGATGAGCTTCGCTTGTTCATTTCCCTTTATACCGCAGTGACCTGGCACCCAGCGCAGTCTCACCCGATTCTAAATGCATAATGCCTTAAGCACTGTGCGTCAGCCCCTAACTATATCACAATTAATGTCGGTCGATTCCATTGCCTTAAGTCCGGCCTGGCTATCTGTAGTAGATTATACATAGTTGATGTAAACGATACATTAGTCGTGTATAAGAGAAAGTAAACAAAAAAAAAATGTCAAGGAAATGAAAATGGAAATGAAGAATTAGAGTAAAGAATAAATGAAAGTTAGTCTAAGTTCAGCATTTAATCAATAAAGTACACTAATCAATAAAGTACGCGTATTTTTTCTTTTATTGAGATCTACAGGTTATGGGCCCAGATCTCTCTTGAATTATGTCGAATGTAATGGAATTAGTGTTTGCAAAAATAAAACCATTTGATGGTCGAAATTTCGATTCGTGGAAATATAGGGTGGAGAACTTTCTCGAAGCTCAGAATGTTCTCGACGTTTTGTCACATACGAAACCAGAGGTCACGGCAAGTATAGATGGTGGGCTTGCGGTATCTAAAGATGTCGAAAAATGGGAAGAAAGAAACGCTATGGCTAAAAACCTAATTATATGCTTAGTTGATGATAATCATCTGGAGTATATAAAAGGCAAATCGACAGCAAAAGAAATGTGGAACGCCCTCATCTCCACCTTCTCAGGAACAAATATGGCAAAGCAGAATATGCTACGCACACGCTTGGATAGGGTAAAGTATGAGTTGGGAAGTGACATGACAAAGCATTTCACTAAATTCGATGAGTGCACAAGAGAGTTAATTGCAGCGGGTGCTAAGTTAGATTCTAACGAAATTATTTATTATCTATTTAAATCTTTCCCGGAAAACTTTCAGCCACTCATAACGGCACTCGAAAACATGCCGGATGACACTTTAACCTTGGAGTATGCGAAGTCACGCTTATTGAATGAGGAGATGCCACAACAGGTTAACAAAGAGGCAGTCGATAATGATGTTGGAGGGGAAGCAGCTTTTTCTGCACGATTTGCAGGAGAATGTTTTAAATGTAAGAGAAGTGGCCACAAAAGTTTTAATTGTCCCCAAAGAGTTCCGAATTCAAATTCTAGAAAGAAAGCTACGTCTTCTAGAAACCCTAGGGATAGCAGTGCTGTTGCGTTCATGGTGGCGAATGCGAATGCTGGACGAAATATTTGGTTGTTAGACTCAGGAAGCACACGGCATGCAACTAATGATCTGGATGCTTTGACAGATGTTGAGAAGCTTAAAAATCACATGGTAATAAGTACCGCTGAACAGGGTGGTGCATTGAAGGCAACGCACAGGGGCGTGTTGAAGGGCTATGCATATGTGAATAGGTCGAAGGTTGCTATTGAGGTTAAGGAGGTGTTGTATGCAAAAGAGCTTCGGGTGAATCTTCTTTCGATCAAGGCACTTCAAGAGAAAGGTCTCGATATTTATTTCATTCGTGGTCATGATGCCGTAATAAAATTCAATGGACGAACTGTTGCTACAGGTGTTTTGTCGAATGGTTTGTATGAATTGAAGCTATATCCCACGAAAAATCAACTCAACGTGTGCAAGGTAGATGATGTATGGCATCGCAGGCTGGGTCACATGAACGACACGTACCTAGAACAAATGAAAAATAAGAACATGGTAACTGGCTTGGAATATGGAAAGGAGATGGTTTCATGCTACCCATGTGCTGCGGGGAAACAAACAGAGAATCCCTTTTCAGGGCAAAGGCTAAAAACTACAAAAATTCTCGAAAGAATCCATACGGATGTGTGTGGTCCAATCACACCAAGTACATATGAAGGTCATAGGTACTTCGTGACTTTTGTTGACGATTATAGTCACTTTGCTCAAGTTTTTTTAATTCGACAAAAATCTAATGTTTTCCAATGTTTTAAGAAATTCGAAAACCATGTAACAGCAAAATTTGAGAAAAAAATCGTTTACTTGAGGTGTGACCAAGGTACTGAATATATGTCGAATGAACAGAAGCGTTTTTACAGTGAGAAGGGTATTCAATTGCAACCTACTGTTGGTTATTGCCCAAGACAGAATGGTGTTGCAGAACGCTTTAACCGAAGCGTAGTAGAAAGAGCAAGAACTATGATGATGGATTCTGGTGTTAAGAAAGAAATGTGGGGTGAAGCGGTTCTCACCGCAAATTATCTGCTTAATAGGAGTCCAACAAGGTGTGTTGTGGACAAAACACCGGCCGAGTTGTGGTTTGGTGTTAAACCAGATCTTAAGAAGTTGCGAATTTTCGGATGTCAAGCATTTGCACATGTGCCAAAGGAAAAGAGAGGCAAATTCGATGCTAAATGTAAGGCGATGATAATGGTTGGTTACGGAGTCAATGGTTACAGGCTGTGGGATTCGGGTGCAAGAAAAATTGTTGTTGCTAGAAACGTTAGGTTCGATGAGACATACTTTCCGGCGAGGGCCCTTAACAATGATGAATCAAAGGCGATTTGTGTTACTAAAAGGGTAACGTCAGTTCAAGAAGGGGATCCTGTAAAGCAAGAAAAATGTAACAGAGAATCTGACGATGCAGGTTATGGCGATGCTGGTGAGGACAACACAGGTGGTGGTGTTACAGCTGGTGACAAGGACGACTTTGATGAGACAATAGTACAGGATAGTGAAGAGTCAACAGATTCTAATTTTGAATCCGCTTCTGAAGATGCACCGCAATTGGCGCTCCGGCAGCACAATAATTTGGCGAGTCAAAGGCAAAGCTGTCGTGAGCGCAGACCTCCAGGCAAGTTAGCATATAAAAATGATTTTGAACAAATATCCAGTTTAATTTTTCAGTGGAGCCAAAGTCGTTTAAAGAAATCGATCTGAGACCTGATCGGAAATATTGGAATGCCGCTGTTATTGAAGAATTGTGTTCTTTGGAGAAGAACGAAACATTTGAGCTGGTAGCAAGAAAACCTGATATGAAAATAATCAGTTGTAGATGGGTTTTTAAACTAAAAACTGATAAAGACGGTAAACCTCATACATACAGAGCACGATTAGTAGCAAGGGGCTGCAATCAAGAGTATGGCATTGATTACGAACAAACCTACGCTCCCGTGGCAAAGTTGGCAGCAATTCGTACTGTGCTGTCGGTGGCATTATACAAAGGATATTCGATTTGTCAAATGGATGTACGAACAGCGTTTTTAAATGGAGAATTGCAAGAGACCGTGTACATGGAACCACCAGAAGGTATGAAGGTCCAAAAGGGAATGATATGCAAATTGAGGAAATCACTGTATGGTCTAAAACAGTCTCCTCTCTGCTGGTATAAGAAGTTCCATGAAGTAGCAATACAAATTGGTTTTTTGAGAGCGCAACATGAATACTGTGTATATGTGAGACGGTGTAATGGTCATATTAACTACTTAGTCTTATATGTTGATGACTTATTGCTTGTAAGTAGTAACGAAGAAGAGAATAATGAAGTAAAGAGCATGTTGGCAAGAGAATTTGAGATGACAGAATCAAAAGAGCTGGAGCAATTTCTTGGTATAGGAATTAAATACAATGCCGAAGAGTCGTGGTTGGGCATGTCACAAAATAAATCTATTAAAGATTTACTCATATATATGAATATGAAAGATTGTAACGGAGTGTCTACTCCAATAGATCAATCAACTAGATTAAAGAGAGTCGAGGATGATGCTAAGAAAATAGTCGAACCGTATAGAGAGCTCATTGGGAAGGTCATGTATATGATGCTTTGCAGCAGACCAGATTTGTGTTTTGCCATATCTCAACTGAGTCGTTTCCAAGACTGTCCAGGTGTCGAGCATTGGAAGTGCTTAAAGAGATTGGTGCGATATCTCAAGGCTACTATGAATTACGAACTGTTATATAAAAATAATCCTGACGCAAAACCTCTGGTAGGATTCGTTGATGCAGATTATGCTTCAGATGAAACTGATCGGAAATCAACCAGTGGTTTTCTATTCAAAGCTTTTGGAAATGTAGTAAGTTGGACGTCAAAGAAGCAACAAGTTGTTGCTTGTTCTACAACTGAAGCAGAATATGTGGCTTTGGCTTTAGCTGTACAAGAAGGTGTTTGGCTTCGTGGATTGTTAACTGATTTGCACATTGATGTCGATATTATAGAAATGTTTGAGGATAACCAGAGTTGTATAAAAATGGCATATAACATGGAAAACAAACGTGTAAAGCATATTGATGTTAAACATCATTTCATACGCCAGAAAATAGAACAAAATGAAGTAACGTTGCACTATGTTAATACGAAGGATCAAGAAGCTGACGTTCTTACAAAGCCTTTGGCAAAACCACAATTCCAATACATCATTAAAAAATTGGGACTAATGAATCGAGAAGGGGTGTAGTAGATTATACATAGTTGATGTAAACGATACATTAGTCGTGTATAAGAGAAAGTAAACAAAAAAAGAAATGTCAAGGAAATGAAAATGGAAATGAAGAATTAGAGTAAAGAATAAATGAAAGTTAGTCTAAGTTCAGCATTTAATCAATAAAGTACACTAATCAATAAAGTACGCGTATTTTTTCTTTTATTGAGATCTACACTATCGATGTAGATAGCGATATCTCTTCCAGATACCGATCTCATCTGCAATAGCTTATCCGCCCTAGCCACATCATATTTACCATATTATTTTGCATATCTTAAAACTTCAATATTTAGGCATTTTTCTATTCAGCAACAAGATACTCGTAGATTAATGTATATTTAACTCCTCTTTCTCTTACTTCTTACTTTTCATCTTCGTTGACTTTCTTTTCTTTTTTTTTTCTTTCTTTTCTTTTTTTTTTGTAATCATATAATCGTTTATACAAATTATATTTTTTTAAACAAAAATGTTGACCTTGCTTATTTCAGTCATGAATTGTTTTTATTTTTGAAATATTATATATCTTGTTAATTTAAATATCTAATGTAAAGAAATTAAGTTCTTATATTAACTATCAAGTCTATGTACTATGGTTTAGCAATTGATACCGAAGCGTTGCACTCTCATGAACTTATGATACTTGCACTTTAATTGGAACACTTCAATCTGTTTCGCAATACCTCAAGAAGTATGGAAGGTCAATGAATTTTGTCTGGACTCTTCCCCCTTTAAATGTGATAGTCCACGATCGCTTCGAAAAATGGTAGGCACGTCCACTGTAGGCGTAATTTTTGATTGTGGAGGGATGCTAATGATGTTCATATGTGGTTGCTGATAATGACTGATGCATTTCTGCAAACACGCGAAAATGTATGAACCACTAAGATGATTAAAAGGATTATCGCGAAAGCGATTGTCCTGTAACTGATGAATGCTTGTGATGCTTGTGACTTCAGATTGAAGTCACTAAATTTGCTTTCTATTGTTGATACGAGTATGTAGTTCGTGCATTATCTCAAGGGATAGTAGTTTGTGGTATCCTTTTTCTATAGGGTTTTCCAATAAGGACTTGACAACTTTTTTTCAATAAAACGCAAACCATTTGAGATATTTTAAAAACTTTATTATCGGCTTGAAGTACAATCAAAACATTTATGAATGGAACTCGACTTCGTTCATATGGCCACCGCGGGCACGTTTGCAGCGGTCGATTCTTTGGACCCAATTTTCAACGTTGTTGGTATAAACCAATGACTTAACGTAGCCCCACAGAAAATAGTCAAGCGGCGTTAAATCGCACGAACGAGGCGGCCAATCGACTGGTCCATGTCTTGAGATAACACGCTCACCATACTTACTCTTAAACAAATCGATTGTAGCGTGTGCTGTGTGGCTTGTGTGGTTTCAACCATCCTGTTGAAACCACATGTCGTCCAAGTCCATATCTTCCAATTCGAGCCAAAAATAATCGGTGATCATGGCGCGATAACGCTGACCATTCACAGTAACGTGACGATCGTTATCGTCGACGAAAAAATATGACCCAATAACGCCGCCGGCATGCAAACCGCACCAAACAGTTATTTTTTGTGGATGAAGTGGTGACTCATGAAGCACGTGTGCATTTTCACCCGACCAATAATGCATATTTTGCTTATTGACGAACCCATTGAGCCAAAAATGAGCTTTGTCACTGAAGATGATTTTGCGATGAAATTCATCATCTTGGTGCATCTTCTCCAGAACCCAATCGGAGAACGTACGTCGCTTCAAATGGTCCATCGGCTTCAATTCTTGAGTCAGCTTGATCTTGTATGGGTGCAAACCAAGATCCTTAGGCAAAATACGCCGTAATGTGGTCTGAGCGATGCCCAATTCTTGAGAACGCCGTGGAATTGATTAATTTGGATCGTTTGCTACGGACGCCTGAACGACAGCGATATTTTCAACACTTCGACCAACCCGTTGTCGCACTGACACGGCAACATCACACAACGAATATGTAGACTCAAATTTTTGCACTAAACTTATTATAGCCTGTCTACTAGGGCGAGAATTACCACCGAAAGTTGGAGTTAGCGCTCTTAAAGTTGCAGTCACCGACTCCGAATTTCGGTAGAAAATTTTTATAATTTTCATACGTTGCTCGTTCGTGTACTTTACCATGATGAAAATGTTGAGCTTACTGAATAAATTGACAGTGACAGTTTGATGATTAGTGAAAGAATGCGTTCACAAATTAAATTCAACTTGTCAAGTCCCTATTGGAAAACCCTTTATTAGGGATTGTTATAGAATTGCTGGGAGGATGGCGTGAGTAGATACTTCTACTGCCGTGTATATCCTGTTATTAAAGATTAGTTTTATCATATTTGACCATAAAGGTACCGCTAAGATTCCGTTGTATTGATTCGACTTGAAGGGTTATGTTGATGTTGTTCAATAGTAATATTCCAAGTGATGTCTGCTCGATGGTCGGGATGTGGTGACTGCTCACAATATTGTGTGTAGCTAATTTACCTTTTGACAAATTTGGAATGCGCGTGAAGTTTACAAGGTCTATTAATTATTAATTTTTTGTTACAAATTGAAATGGAATTAGTTTATTCAAGTCCAAAAACTTGTTCTTCATTTGTTACAATTTCGTGATAGTGCGTTTCTATTGTTAAATAATTTCTTTTAATTGCTTTGATTAACAATTTTTCATAATCTAAAGAGTTTGTTATGGGAATGTTTACAATGTTTTTTATGATTTTAATCTCGGCAAAATTTAGAGTTTCTTCAATTGTAGTAAGAGCAATGTTTATTTAATACGTTTATTGCTAATCTTCCTTTTATAAAATGAATGAATTTGAATTTATAATTCCTGGTTTTGCCTCATGGATGGCTACATTAATGTTTTCTAGTTCCACTTTTACAATTTTTAACTTATACTGGATTTCAGATACAATTATCCTATTGGCATTTTTGTTATCTTTTAACATTTTTTCGATTTCATTTGTGATTTTTGTAAGATTATTTATTCTTTCATTGTGTAGCTTGTTGATTAGAATTTGAGTATATTGGTATTAACAAGGATATTGTTAATTTTGCTTTTTATTGTTACGTAGTCATCGTTGTCCAAATTGCCTGTAATAAAATTGAGGGGTCCTTTGACATTGTGTTGCTTTATTTTGTGAATTAGGTTTTATAAGTATTATATTGGTAGATATTCATGGAACAAGTCTGGAGACAAGGGATCGGTTTTAGTTAAGCTCAGTTGTCGGAGCTACGATACGTTGGTTAAACACATCTCATACTCTTCGATGTCAATTTTGTGAATTAGTTTTAAGTTCCTGGTCTGTATTTTGACTTGTCCGGTATGCAAAGATACAAACTGTAAATTTGAGAAATTCATCTGCTGTTGTTGTATGGATCATTTGTATGAAATGAGATATAAAGGAATGTTAATTTCTAATGAATTTTTTATGTATGGTTCTTCCTGATTCTGTTAAGATTAATCCATTTTTGTTTTCTTTAACTACTTCCCTTTTGTATTTAAAGGTTAGTTTGGACCCTAATATTTTATTGCATCTAACGGTAATGATGTCTCCTAGGTTGTAGTTCTTAATTGGCTTTCGTTTCTTATTGTGGTAGTCGATGTCTGTTTTTTTGTTTTCGTTAATCATGGTTATGTTTTGTTGGCGGGTTTTCTCGTAATCTTCGGTAGTTATTTTAGGAGATCGACCAAGAAAAATTTCAGTCGGCTTTTTCCCAGCTGTAGAGTGGACTGTAAAATTGTAGTCAATTTTTGTTCTATCGAGTAGTTCGTCAGTTCAGAAATAGTGGAAAGAAACCTCTCAATCCGTCCGTTTGCGTCACTTTGTACGGTGGGGTCTTGTAAATGCGTATTCCCATCTCGTCTTCCATTATGGACGTTGGTTGCCGCACGTTGGTTATGGCTCTTGATTGGATAATTTTAGTTTTAGCAAATTTTGCGGTTAGCACTGAGTACTTTTCTGTTGAAAAGATGTCGAGGTGTATTGTATGGCCTTGATAATATAGAATAAGAGTTGGTTCGAGTATTGGTTTATTTGTGTGACGATCGTATTTACATTCTTTGCATGTTTTTTATTCGTCTTTTAATCTTCGCTGCCATTTTGGGAAAGTAAAAGTTTTCAAGTAGTTCTTTTTGATTTTCTGTTGGATTACGATGCGCTCTGCGATGAATTTTTAAATTTTCTCTTCTAGTTCGTTTTCATCAGCAACATCTTCAACCATTGATAGAGTGAATCTTGCAAAATGAAGTGGGTAAATGTTCTGTATTTGACCCATTATATCTTCTTTTGTGAATAGACCATTTATAGTACCGGGGTTAAGAAATTTTTTGAATATATTGATGATGACTATGTCAGTGTAACTGGGATGAATGGAAATATGCCTGTGGTAAGTTGGTAGTGGGATAAGGAATTGATGGCTAATTTTATCTCCAATTTTAAGGATGAGTTGATTATGAAAACTATTAATGGGAACCTCTATCGCAGGAATCAAATTATGCGAAGAACTATCGTTGCTGTGTTCTGTCATTGTCATTGAATTCAACTCTGCCGTTTGTGGGAGTCGTGATAAAGCATTCGACGTCCTTGGTTTCTATTTTAATTCGTAATTACACTCTTCCAGGATAGCCTTCCATCGCTTCATCTTGTGGTTTGTGCTTTTGTTATTTAAGTCGTATGTTAGCAGTTGCTGGTCCGTGAAGATTTTTACCTTTTTTGATTTGTATAGGAAATTTGAATTGAGAGCCCAAATGATGGCAAGCATCATGATGGCAGCGCCTATGGCATTTTTATCTTTGGAAGAGATGACGATGTCATCGATATACACATAACAACGTTTTGTTATGTATTCTCTTACAATATGGGGAGTTTTTGAAACCGAAGGGCAGACGTGTAAATTCAAATTTCCCGTATTTAACTTCGAAGGCGGTTTTCTCGATATCAGATTTCATGAGTAAGGTCTGATGCAATCCGCTTTTTAAGTCGATTATTGTAAACCAACTGTTGTCACCGAGGTTGGCGAAAACTTCGTTGATCTCAGGAATAAGTAAATAATCTGTCTGCGACAGTAACAGAATTTAATTTCCTGTAGTCGATCACAAGACGAAATTTTTTCTCCATGGATGCATCCATTTTTTTGGGGACGATCCAGATCGGTGAGTTGTTCGGCGACTTAGACGGCCTGATGATACCATCTTCACATACTCGTAGTTTGCTTATTTGTTTTTCGACCTCTTCCTTGAGTGCTTTTGGGTAGGGGTATGATTTGGAATAAATCGGTTCGCAGTCTGTGATACGTATTTCTCCATTAAGCGTTGTTGTGTAAGTCAATTTTTCATCCGGATCGAAAAGAGGTTAGGATATTTATTTATAATGTTAAGAAGGTTATGTTATTGATAGTCTCTGTAACATAGTGCTTAAGAGGTATAATTGTATATGAATGAATGGTCATGTAATTTTCTTTGGTATGGATGACAGCATTCAGATTTTTCAATGTGTCACTACCTATGATGCCGTCAAACGAGATAAGACTGGGAAGGGTTCGAATAGCTGAACAAAGCACTGGTGTGTAATTGTTATATTTTCTCCTATTGAATTTACATAGAAGCTTTTTTCGTTCGGAAGAGGATTTCGAATATGACGGGGTTGCACTTAATCCCTATTGGAGCCTGTATCTATTAGGAATCTAAGTATCTGTCCGCTCCTCGCAACGTGCTAAAAGTACGGAAGCGAAGAGCTTTTTAGTCTTAATAAATGTATGTCGTCTATATGTTCTGGTAGGTCAGGGTTAGAGTTTTCATTTGTGGATGTATGTGATTGATTTTGGTCTTATTGGCTGGTTTTGTTTTTCTCCAACTTATTTTCGTTCTGTTTGGATTCCTCAATAAACTCGTTGTAATTCACGTGGCTGATAAATTTACTGCGACTGTTGGCGTTTCTGGGGAATAAGGTCTACTTTGGTAGTTAACCTTTGGCGATATCATGGAGTAATCGATGTCGGTTTTGAGGAGAGTGGTCGTTGGTTCCTTTATATTTGGGCTGGAACTGTGGTTCTCTATAAACTTGAAATATCTGAGGATTGCGGGGATTCACGTCTAGATTGTTGTTAAGAGTTGAATGATTTTCGAGGAGGAACCGACGGTGATGTTGGAAGTTTTTTCGGATAGTGGTCTGGGACTCATATTCTCATATTCATGAGCCAAGTTTGCTAAGTATGAGGAATAAGTGGTAGTAGACAATTTGATAAAATCTGGTTACGAAATTGCGACCTTGTACCAGAGTTGTCACCTGATCTTCGAGAGTGCGCAAGTCCTTCTCGTGTCCGTAGTGGAGGGTTAAGCACTTAGAAACCTTTTCCCAATTTAACAGAGGATTGTAAGACTCCAAGACTATGTCCGCGTGTTCTGTTATTTTGTTTCTAATGACTGATAAAATACCATAATATTTGGGAATACCTTTGAGATGCTCGTAGATCTTGAGTATCTATTCGACCCTCTTTTTCCACTAGTTAAACTCCTCAGGCTATCTAGAAAATACTCGGTGGCTTTTAACCGCATCCGGTATTTTATCCATATCGGATAAATTTAGGTTATTAGTCACGTTGATTGGTTGTTCAACGTCATTGTTAATGTCCGATGCTTGATTCATTATTGAATTAAAAATATGTCATTATTTGTAAAAATAACGTTTCTATTACAAGTCGTGTTATCAGATGGGTCATTTCTATTTGGTTAGAATTCTGGTTGGCTTGAGGAGAAGGATTTCCTTCGAAGTTTTCGGAGGAAACCCTAGGCGAACTGGTCTGACTAAATTATTTAGGCTTGACATATTGAAAACGAATTGAGTTATAATATGATTAAACATAAAAATTTATACATATTTGTGAGGGAAAGAATCAGACGACGAACATAACTGACCACACTCACACAGACGCAAAACATTGAAACATACCAGACACACAAAACACACGAAGTCGAGAGCTCTCTCGAACATCGCTGATCAGAGAATTGTGAAGTCTATTTTTAAAGAGAATTGTGAAGTCTATTTTATTTTAATAAAGTGAATTAGTGAAGTGGATTTGGTCTTTCATTCGAACCCGGGATCCTACATTTGTTTATTTCAAGTTTTGTGTTTGATAATTTATGAAGAGGAATTTTAAATTTTTAATTATTTATTTATGTTTATAAATTACAATATTTTGTTGCGGGGAAAAAACAATGGCTTACATACTCGTACATAGATTAAGCGTTGTTGAAAGTTGCAGGATTATTAATATAACTGCTCTTATTTACATAAGAATATCCATGGATGTTTTGGGACTGCTCCATGACAGACAAGGTGGCTGTCAGTATGGGTCTGATTCCTTTTCAGTACTGTGTTTTATAGGACTTACTCGGGAGCTTCTTTAATTTTCTTCCTTTGCACTTCACTATTGTCTTTGGTTGTTTGGTAATCCACCTTTCTGCACAGTTTCACTTCACTGTTTTTTGTGGTGGCTTGTCCACCTTTTTGCACAATTGACGAACCTTACTTCTGTTTATGGTGGCTAGGTTGTCCACCTTTTCGTTAAGAGTTAATCACGAGAATTTTTTTTTTCTCGCACTTTCACTATTTTTGTTAGGCACACTTGTGGGTTACTTGTCTAAGGCAACAGCGTCACGATCATAGTCACTGCTCGTGCGCCAGTTAAATAAATAAAAGCTGTATTATTTAAAAATATATTTTTTAGAGGCAGCTTGCCTATCATTTATTAAATTTGAATCGATTACGACTAAAGACTACCTAACTATCCCCATGCATTTATAATTCTAAAATTGCTGATTTAGCAATTGCAATCGAAGTGTTGCACTCTCATGACCTTATGATGTTTGCACTTTAATCCCGTGCCTGTAAACTCCGGGAAACTGGATTAAGGAATTATAAGGAACCGTATGCTCTTTGGCGGACTCGTGATCCATATTTGCACATATTACACAACCATACAGAACGATCGGAAGGTTAAAGGCATTTACAAATTTTAATTTTGTAGGTTAGGACTCAGTGGGGGGAACAACTTTGTGCTTCTTCCTGCGTTTATAATAATTGCCCTTGTTTTTGTTGGACTATGACTACTTTTCATACTTGTTGACTAATGACTACTTATGAGTTTCAGTTAATTCCCGATTTAAATTGTCAAGCGATTTGTGTTTGTTTACTTTCGGAAAGATTGTATATATATGGACATCGTCGGCGTATATATGGTAATTGTAAATATAAAAACATTGAGGGATACCGTTCAGGAAACGAGTAGCGGTCTCAAAACTGAGCCCTGAGGTACACCTGAGGCAAGTTGAGTATCCGCTCTTATAAAATACACAAGGAAACCTGTTGTAAAGATATGAAGGCAACAATTTACATAAGGAGCTATCAAACAGAAATTGGTATTTCCGTCTTTTTAAGTAACAGCGCATGATTAATGCCATCAAATGATTTCGAAAAATCTAAGAAAACAATTAATTCCACCATGCCATTGTCGCAACCAGCACATAAATCTTCGCTAATATTTAAAAAAAAATATTCTTATATGGGCACAAAGTGTAAAACTATTTAGTTCGTTTGACGAGGACATCGATATGATCACCTATGATAACCTCATTAAATAATTCGATACCTACTTTGTCCCGAAAACAAATATTTCAATAGGGAAAAATTTAAACTCGCTAATGAATCCTTGGAGGATTTTGTGACATCTGTTAAAATCCTAAATGGAAATTGTTAAATCAAAACTCTACAGGATGCTCTAGTAAAATAGATTTGTATATGCCGTTTACATAAAACCTTTAGTTAGGCTCCTTAGTAAAGGACACATCGAATTGGATAATGCATTTGAAGTTTCCAAATTACTTGAAATCCCAAGCGCAGAAACCAAACAATAAGAATCAGCAAACGCAAATTTTGGTGGTGCATTGCACACCACCACAAACAATAGAAACGAAAACAAACATTAACAAAAGACTTCAAACGAAAAAGCATAATACATAGAAAAACAGCAATAGCGAAGCAGAAACTAGCGAAAGATGTGTTCAGCATCATCGGTGTCAATGTCCCGCTGTGGGAGTTATATGCAGAAAATGTAAGAAGCACAGATGTATAAGCCAACCAGAAAAGCAAATACAATTGAATTACAAGAAGTCGATGAAGAGTGTGAAAAACGAAATCATATGAAGATCTGTATATCGGTACAGTGTATGCAGATCTTGCTAAAAGAAGATAATAATATTTGGTATTGTAGTGTAGCAATAGTTTAATTTTGGTGAGGGCGAATGCCCCCATTTATTCGGCTTAATACAAGCTATAACTTAAAAAATAAACTTAAACTAAAACTTAAAACTAAGGTTGGTTGGAGTGGTGAAGGAGAACAGATTTGAGGTAGGAAGTGGTGCGGTGAAAGTCAAAGACGGTAGGGTTTGAGTTGATTTGACGTAGCATACGGGAGATTGGTTCGTTCGCGCCATAGGAGGTGTGGTGGGTTGGTAGATAGAAGAGTCGAGGGGTACGTAGATTACGAGGGTTAGTGTTGAGGAAAATGGAGTTGTGAAGGGACGCGCATTCAACGTGACCTGAAAGGAGTCGATGAATGAAGAGAAAGTCTGCTACATCTCTGCGATCTTCGAGGGTGTTTAAGTTGATAAGCAGGGCATACCTCGAAGAGCAAATCGAAGAAAACGACGCTGAATGCTTTCAATTCTCGAGATATGAACACGATGATATGGGGACCATACTTGACTGGTGTACTCTAGGAGGGGGCGAACAGGTAATATAGAGGGACCTGGTCACGTATGGGTTGGTGAACCGTTTTACAAAACCTAGTGCAGAGTTGGCTTTGAGGATTATCTCATCCATATGTAAACGGAAGTTGAGCTCGCTGTCACACAAAATGCCGAGGTCGCGAAGAGACTGTACGGAGGAGATAGGTTGGTTATGGAGAAGATAGAGTCGGGGAGGAGATTGGTTCCGCTTATGTGAGAAGGTGATGGATTGGCATTGGCGATGTTAAGTTCCAACGAATTTTTGAGGCACCAGATCGAGAAACTATCAAGATCTTGTTGAAGGAGGAAAGAGTCATGGGGAGAGGAAATGGTTTTGAAAAATTTGGTATCGTCGGCGTAAAGGGAGACAGACGAGTGTTTGATGATCATATCGAGATCATTTATGGTTAATATAAAAAGAAGGGGACTGAGATGGCTGCCTTGTGGAACTCCAGAGGTGGCCAAAACTGGAGCGCACTGGGCTGACCTAAAACGAACACTGTAAAAACGGTTTTCGCGGTAAGAGGATATCCATTTTAACAATATGGGTTCAAAGCCGAGGGCAGACAATTTAAAGATAATTAACCGATGAGAGATTTTATCGAAGGCTTTGCTAAAATCGGTTGCAACTACATCGACTTCATTGCCATTCTCTAGGGCAGAGAGGGCAAAGGATACGAATTCAACGAGATTTGTGGTGGTTGACCTACCCTTTAAGAAGCCATGTTGTCTAGGGGAAATAAGTGATTTGCATTGGAAGCTTAGAGCTTCATACAAAATACTTTCGAAGAGTTTGGGTATATGGGAGAGTTGAGCGATGGGACGATAGTTGGTTATTTCATTCTTTGATCCTTTCTTGTGGATCGGGGTTATGAAGGAGGTTTTCCAAACCTGAGGAAATTCTCCTTGTGAAAGGGATAGACGGAAGAGATTAGAAAGGGCAAGGGAGAGAGAGGGAGGCCATCTGGGCCGGGTGTGAATTCGTCATTGAGTTGGTGTAATTTATATTCGATATAAGACGGGTCCACAATATGAGAAAGAAGTGGGCCTTTGGAGAAGTTCAGTAGGTAACTAAAATAGGATGGATCTGGTACAAAGGAGTCGTTGGTGAAGGATTGTTTAAAAAATGTGGCAAATAGGTTGGCAATGGTGAGTGGATCGGTTGATGACCTGTTGTTGAAAGAGAGAGAAGGAGGGTAACCATTCATCTTTCTTTTGTAGTTAACAAATTGGTAAAAGGACTTAGGGTGGTTTATAAGGTTGATTTGCGCATTGTTAAGGTAGCGCTGGTAAAGTTCGGTGAAATGTAGATAATCACCAATATAGTTGGAATAGTCAGTAAAGGATCTGGTACGCAGGAAAACGGCCCATAACTTATTTCTCTGATTTCATAAGGAACGAAGCTTGCGATTATACCAGGGAGGACTTGTAGCTGAGGAAGATTAAAGTCACCGAAAATAAGGATATCATCAATAGGGTCTGACAGGTCAATTAAATGATCGATCGCATCAATAACAAATTGGTAAGTTTCGATAGGTTGGGCTGGTAGGATGTAGCAACATATAACGTAAAGGGACTTGAGAGGCAGTGATATTTTTATTGCGACAAAGTCGGCTTTAGAGGATGAAGAAATTGTAATGGGAGAAGAGTTAAGGCTGTTGTCCATCGCCAGTAGGACGCCTCGACAGGGGGAATCTTTATTTGTGCGGGTAGGATCGTCGTCGCGGAAAACATTAAAAGTAGGAGGGAACAATTCCTGGTTCTTTATGTCGGGAATCAAATTGGTTTCGGTCAAGGCGTAAATATCAAAGGGAAGAGCATGCGATTGACGTAGGACAGCATTGGTTTTAGAGCGAAGACCTCTTACATTCTGGTAGTAAAATGTAAGAGGGATGTTGTGGGGTGGAGGTGTGAGGCAGGATGGTTTAAGCGCTGGTAAGGGAGGCACGTTATGGACGAAAAAATTTGTCGTGGTCGGCTCGGCTTCGTTGTAGGTGTGATACTCGTTTAGAGTGAACATAGTTGCCGAATGCAGCAAGGTCGTCTGCTACTTTCTGAGGGGACATGTTAAATATCTCGTGGTACCTGACATAAAGGTTCCTGAGACTTATAGGGTCGGTAGGGAGGCCTTCCTGCTGGATGGAAACCATGACGCTGGTTTTGGTTTTCCCTTCGTAGCAGACCGAGTCAGATTTGTCATGTAAATAGGCAAGAAAGAGACGAATGTTTTCATATATCTTTCGTTCTCTGAGCCTAGAGAGAGCATATCGACTTTCTGTAGTGCCATTGGTTTGCTGTGTTAGTTTAACAGTGGGGGGAAAAAGGGGATCAAGAATAGGAGCATTGGAGGAGGGAGATAGAGATAAATGATTGGATATGGAGTTGGACGAGGGATGAGATGTGGGGTTTAAGGTATGGGAGATAATGAAGTTAGGGTACTTAACTCCAGTTTTAAGGTCGAAGTTGGGAATTGGGTTGCTAGCTGGGTTTGGTGGCGTAGAAGGTTGAGAAGGAATAATATGGGTGGTTGGAGTTAAGTTGAAAGAGACGCGTTGGCGAGGGGACTTCGGTGGAACGGGGGGAATTGGGGGATTAGAAGATTGGTGTGTAAGGGCTTTGTGTCGGATAAGTGAGGAGGGAGGATTAAAATTGGGGAATAAGTTTGTTTTGAAGCTCAAGTTGGGGTCGAGATTAGAGCTTCGTTTTTTGGAAGCATATTTTTTATTTGGAAGGGAGTTTTTTTTAAGTTTATTGTTAACACTACCATTATTTTTAACACTTTCATTACTCTCGAGATGTGCGTTTTCTCGTTCTTCAGAGCATTTAGTAATTCGTATCTTCCCAGGTTTAGTTGTCTTACCAGGAGGAGTAGGGAACAACCACGAATATTTGGTTGGGATGTTGACTTTGAAGCTGCAGGAACTGTTGGAGTCAACGGGGGAAATCATCTGGCACTCGCTAATGGTGATAGCGTAACTTCGGTAAAAGAAATTCCGCACCCAAAAAACATCAGCGTGTTGAGGGGCCCCTTCAACGAAGAATGCCGTATGGTTTCCCTGTTTCAGCTTTTAGTGGGCCAATACTGGGCGGCAAACTAATATAATTTCAATAGACAATTTTAAATAACTTGGTTTCAAAACAAGTACTTTGCGGGCATCGAACATAAATGTGTTAGTAGAGAAAGTAGTGAGGTTCATTCCCTTTTATATCAGTAAAAAAGTATATTCAATACCATTTCATGTAATTGATTTGAATTGTCAAATTTGGTTGTCAAATAGTATATGGTTATAGTACCATATAATCTTGTGAAACAAAAAAACTTTCTATATAGTGAGATAAGTAACATAAATTAATTTTCTGACGTGTTTCGAGGAATTGGCAGTCTTAATGTCAAATGAAGCTTTAGTTTAAGTTCGGAAGTTTTTCTGGCGATCGAAAATATTTAACACGATTTAAATTGCGTGTATTATTGAAACAGGATCTAGATCGGTTAATTAAACTAAATATTATTATGCCAGTAGATGAACTAACGTAATGTGTCAATCCGATAGTTGTTTAATAGTTACTAAGCCCAATGGTGAGTTAAGATTTTGCCTGGATCCCAAACAATTAAATGAAGAATTTACAGGCCCCATTTTCGATTTCCCACAAGCCATAGAATCCAAGCTATTGCATGCAAAATATTTTTCTTCCCTTGACGCGAATTCGGGGTGCTGGGCGTTTCCTTTATCAGACCTCTGGAACAGAGGTTAGGGTTTTCCATTTGACATAAAGCCTGACATGTTTAATATTACAAAATGTTTTTAAATGTAAAAGTGAGGTCGGACTGAAATTTAATAAAAATAAGTTACAATTTTGTGCATCAGAAACAAGATTCTTTGATCACACAATTTCTGAAAAAGGCAAATAGCAAAATTCAAGCCATATCTAAGATGCCAACTCCAAAGTCAGGGACAGAATTGAAGAGATTGTTGGGTATGGTTAATTACCATTGAAACAACCCACTTAAGAAAACTATTAAAAAATGAAACCTTCGAATTCTGGACAGAAAACCACGCAAGAGAATTTCAAAATCTTAAAAATTTATTCTCAATAGCACCTATCTTAGCCTATTATAATATTAGCTAGCCAGTAGTTTTTTCAATCGATACCTCAAAAGATGATATGGACGCAGTCATTTGTCAAAATAATAAGCTCATTGCCTATGAACCCGCCACATCTACAGAAGCCCAAAAGACATAAGCACATAAGCACAAAAATAATTTCTGGCAATTTTTTTTGATTGCCTGAAGTTCCATCAATGTGTGTATGGATAGAAGGGTACGGTAGAGATCACAAGCTCCTTACGAGTCTTATAGATAAACCCCTAATGTTGTCTTTTAATAGTTGATTACTACTAGACGTATATTGAGATTGTGGCACTTAACCATAACATATATTCTCAGCAAATTATAAGAGGTTTTAAAACGATATTTGCCCATCATGAGATACCCGAAAAGCTCATCACATATTATGGACCTCCATTTAACGCATAAACATTTTCGAACTTTACAATAAATGGGGCATTGAATATTAGACATTCATCCCGTATCTTCCACGTTCCAATGGTCTAGCGGAAAGATCTATTAAAGCTATAAAATCACTACTGACGAAATGTGCCGAAATG
This sequence comes from Volucella bombylans, assembly GCA_949129095.1. NCBI lineage: Eukaryota > Metazoa > Arthropoda > Insecta > Diptera > Syrphidae > Volucella > Volucella bombylans. The sequence continues at coordinate 197,639,480 of OX422140.1, read as the reverse complement.
AGATCTGATCCATACATAGCTTTATTGCAATATAGTTGCACTCCTAAAGCCAGTTTGCATTCACTGTCTGAGCTCTTAATTTCGCGCAGATTGCGGACAAAATTGCCAATTACAAAAAAGATTCTATATCCAGTCAAAGTCAAAGTCAAAGTCAATAAAAGGCAACATTATATGAATTTGCGAAAGAATAATTATAAAATGAAACAAAATTATGATTGAAACATAAAAGATCTACATATTTCCTGTTGGTTGGAAAGAAAAGGTATACAATAAAAAGGATCTCAAATCACGTTGGGTGCCGGCTACTATTTTTAGCAAATATAAAGAGCCGCGATCGTTTGTTTTGAAAGATGCATTTGAAAATATACTCGTAGTAGAAGTAGAGAATATAGGACATCCAGAAATAAATCACAAAGCCACGGTTGGTACCCCTCATACGAGTGCGGATTTGAAGAAGAAATTCAAACAGTAACGTTGGTGTAAGCGATGCTTCTTCTATCAGACCACAATCGGGTAGATTAGTTAGGTCTCCTGAAAGATTTTCACCAGGTTATTCGTAAAAAATGAAATCGTATTTCCATGCTACTTTATTTTATTTCATCATACTTTTGTTACTGAATTAATTGAATTATAATCATAATTCAAAAATAACTAATTAATGATTAAATAAAAATGAAAGGATGTTGTGAACATATGTACCTATATACATAGTATACAAGTACATATGTGCATTACCACTAACACTTACATATGCAGATAATATGCATTAGTCAAAGTAGCACAGACTATTATAATATTAAGTCAGTCATTCTAATAAATCATAATAAAGTTATATGATGTGATAACTTCTATATCTAGCTAGGACTTCCTTTTTAAATAGCGGCAGCTCCTCTTAAATTGCTAGTCTGGCATACAATTTCTCTGATGAATTACTTTGATCTTTGTTAAATTTGCCATCGACCTGCTACATATGTATGTATCTTTGAGAAAATCGATCCCTTCTAATCAAGTTAACAACGTAGACGTTTACATCACATGGCCACCAATCCATTCCTAATCCGGGTAAACGAGCTGCTCCGAGTGATTATAATTTCTCGCTAAAAATAATTGTATTATGGGATCCTGAGAAAAATATTTTAATTAGCCTCATTAGCTATCATCCAGTAACATGCGAACTATCGTTAGAACTCATTGATATTGAAAATTCGCAAAATAAATTATTGAACTCGTGCGGTATTGTCAGTCATTGTGTATATCTCCTCATTGAACTTATGTTTTATTCGCCATTACCATCTTCGTAGCTATCAATACTTTCACCATTGGAAACGATGGATAAAATTCAATTGAGTTTAGTGGAGACGGCAGAAACAAACAATCTACTGGCACCGGCATACATAAGAATACCCACAATGGTCGAGTGCAAAATTCAATAATTCATGAAATATCCACTTTCGGAAAGAACGGAAAAAGAATCCGTATCCAAGTCATCCTCATGACGTCCCAAAAGTCACTTTTGAAGTTCATTCACGTTTCCATCGGCGGCAATATGGATGGCGGAACCAGATTATAACAACAATATCAGTCTAATTTATTTGCCCAGGGACACTGGATCGCATGGTTAGTCCTGGTTGTCGTTGTTGTTGGTCCTTGCGGTGTCGACCGAATTCAAGAAAAGAAAATCACCTGTTATAACTCAATAAAAAGTGAATTTCAAATGTCTTTCAATAGCTTCATTTCCATTTTGTATCCGCTTCCCGAGTAAAGTTTTCTCTTTCATTTCTATTTGTCTCCTGTCCGCGCGCGCGGATACGGATACGATGGCGAAGCCAATGTGGCAAGGTGGCAATGTGGCAATGGTCTTGTCATTTGTGATGGTGAATATCCTTTTGGTGGCATCTTGGAAGATAGCGAGGAGAACCTTTTTGCTTTAGCGAACTAATTCTTAATTATGTTACAACGAATGATGGCTAAAAACGGAAATTTCATTTTAAGATTTTCCGACAAGGATGTGATAGGATAGACGGTGCTGGGTGCTGGGTGGTACCGCTGCCGAGCGTCATCAGTAGTGGGTGTACGCCATTGGGTTTGCCAGTATCTTCCTTTTTCTACGCTTCTTCTTCGTAATTAAATGCAAATTAGGACCAGAATGGTATGGTGTACGTAGGTACTTAGTTGAGAGCGGATTTACGTATTCTGATACTGAAAAGGTATTTCGAAAATCAGTCGTTGATGAAGGACTTTCGCTATAGATAATGCTGAACAGGGCAGGAAGAGTAGCCAAAGAGCAAAGAAAAAACAAAATAAAAAAACCAAGCAAAGGAGGATTATGGGCAGAATGTCTTTAAGACTAGTACTATCACCGCGAAGTTTATAATTAGTTAAGGTTCTTTTCAGAAATGGTCGCCTTGTCAATAAGCAATACTTTTGTCGATGTTTAACTTGGATTCAAAAGGCTTTTGATATTTTTTGATATTCTTTGCAAGGATGTTTTATTTTCTTCTTTATTTAGTTTCTGTTTGTAATACCTTGGGGCGGAGGAGAAAAAATTAACGAGGCCTTTTGTCTTTATTGGTAGAAGGATTAACTTATTATTTATTTATTTGTTTATTTTTTTAAGAAACGGTTCTATAGGGAGTATCAAAAGTTCCGCATAGAATATAGGTTTCAAAAGGTCGACTGAAAAGTGCATTTTGTGAACGTTTAGCTAATTAGTGGACATATGAAACTCGATAAGAAGCCTCATGTCTTTTTTAAAAATACCTTTTTTGAAACGCAACGTTCTACAGTCACTTGTCTGCCGATTTAATATTGGGCTGTGTTTTCACTTTAGGAAGTGTATAGGATATTGCAAATATGTACATGTGTGTCAGCTCGTTCAGAATCCATAAACACACGTTTACTGTCCCTTTCCAATTTCTTAAAGATTAAAGGTTTGTGCTAAGCATTAAATTAAAGGCAGTGGTGAACTTTATAACCTGTTGTGAGATTTTGTGAAACGAGTAAATGATTTTTGCGTGTCCTTGGGAAAACCATTGGTGAGTCCTCACCGAATTTTTCGTGAGAAAGTCTAAAGAAAACTAACCGAAACTTGCGTTAATTTTATATAATAAATTCTCCACAGTGTCTGCTTCATTCTCGCAACAAATATCGCAGAAGGTGTTGCCACTCATATCAAACATATGTACGTAGGTTCTAAGCAAACACATTGTACCTTACCTGAAAAAGAGATGCAAGTTTACCTAGTAGCGAATGGTCTGAGTTTGCCATCCTCCACGATAATGACAATGGTGCGTCTTAGATAGATTTTGGCTCCATTCTCAATCATCCAACCTCATTGCTTTCCCGGTTTAGATTCTGCCTGAAGACATTCCCGAGAATACTTTGTATTCTCTCAGCAAAAGTGTCATTTTCGGCGGCATGTCTGTAATACCGATAATCGAAACTACATTCTGAGTTATGCAGACCACCAATTTATTTTCAAATGAAAAACAGTTTTTAGAACACAGAGGACACATAGAGGACGATGATTTGTACTGCCGAATCTTGAATTGAGTGAGCTGTGCTATGGAAGGTGCATATGCTGTCGAGATGAAATGTTTTTTTTTTTTTGAATCTGAATGAAAGCTTTAGCCCTGTGTTTTGCGATAGTTTGGTTCGTTGTAGATATGAATGGTGATGCCTTGCAACATTCCGTGCGTCATATCAGCCAGGTTTATCTTTCTCGTGAGAAAAATAGCCTCAGTTTCGAGAAAATTTACTGAAACCGCATTTCTAGCTAATAAATCGTTATTCTAGCCCGCTATAATATATTGAACGCACTCAGCGTTCGAAGTTGATGTCTATTAGCATTTTCTAAGCCATAAACCTACAAATCTATTATGCCGCCTTGTATGGTCGAGTTGCAGATGTCATTCAAAGGTACGTTGTCGAAGTTATCGCTAATCGTAATTAGAAAGCTCTACGTGTGCTTTTTCCTCTCGAGTGCGCATTTTATTTGCCACTACTGTGCAATATCAAAAAATGCTCATTTTTCGCATTGGCATGTTTAATGTCTAAGACAGCAGCCATTTCCATAAGCGAAAGGAAAGTCAGACTAATAGGTCTGAAATCTATAGTGCGTGAGTTTACAACTTTATCGATTTTCAGCTAAAAATCTAGGGTCACTGTTCCTCTGTCGCTCATTATGCGTAGCATTGCCAGACTACTGATGAAGATTATTTTCAAAGTTGTCAGCAGCAGGTATATATATACCTTCTTACAGCAAAATGATATATGAAAGCTCATGTCTGGGCTATATGGTGCAAGATGTAAGATGATGTAAGACTTCCCACTCTAGTAATTGCTAGGCTAATTCAAAAGAGTAAATTTTGTGAAAATATTGCTGTACAGGCGCTCTAAATCAACCATGTTTCCGAAGGATTAGGTTAGCTAATAAGGGATGTGCAAGTCCCTAAGGGACAAGCGTACAGGGATGCCTATTGGTCTATTCTGATTCCTTGTTGATGTTGTTATTATATAATTATTATTATTTATTTTTGTCTGCTTTTAGAGTAGTTACAATATATTGTAAAATGTTTGTGTGGGTACAAATGATAGAACTTATTCTTTCCAATACAAATCGCTTTATTCAATACAGTTACAATTCACAATTTAATCGTTTATCTCAATACAATCCAATTCCTCAACCGCTTATACGTTTCTTATAATTTACTTAAACACACTTCAAATTCAACTGACTTGCATACTTTGGGGATGCTGGCATTTATACTCGAATGTCATACTTCGAGAACAATCCTCACCATCCAGCGTCACATACAATTTCCATTTTGCTAGAAAATTCGATTCCTCTCTCCATTCGCCAATGGTTAAGTGTTTGCTATTCAAGTATCGAAATCTTCTGCTATGTAAACCTAGATGACGCTGCTCATATTTAAATGGTTATCACAATATTTTGGAGGCCCAAATACAAAATACATAAATTTACTATTTTTTAATTATTATAATTTAATTTAGGTTCATGGGCAGGTATCAATTATCACAGCTTTTTGCATTGCATCAATGATGTTTTATCTCAGTCCTAGTAATTTCAACACTAATGATTATAGGGATTATTTTAACTTCCTACAAATTCCAGTTAAGTTTATATTTCACTGCAAATGGAGCGTGTCTGCTTCGTTTTTCGGTATAAGTTCGAATCATGTTTCTGTTTGCTGGAATCGCAACATCGATGAAAATACCGCTCTGCTCTTACTTATCGATTGTGGTGATGTCCGGATGGTTATGGAGCCTTGTATGCTCAACATGAATTGTCCGGTTCTAGTAAAACTTGATGTTCTAATTTTCAACTACCATGGAGGTTACGTATGCATAATAAGGTGTTTTTCGACCAGGAGTTTATGTTTTTCAAGTATCTTCTTATGAAGAATCTTAGCGACGTTGTTATACCTTTTTATTTATTCACTCTAATCTAGGCCCATGCAATCTGATATCACGTGATCTATTGTCTCGGGTTGGCTTCTGTATCTATGAGACATATCATCTTTTACGTTCTGATCTTCCATGACATGTTTTTGATAATTTTTTGTTGGGATTACTCGGTCTTGGATTGGAACAATAAACGCTTCAGTCTCGGCATACAGTTTTCCTTTTAACAGCCATCTATGTGACATTATTTTATCAACATTATCGCTGTTAAGTGCCCTGTAATATTGGCCATGTATCGGTTTTATTGCACAGTTGTTCTCGCTGTCTTACTGTCTATTGGTTGTCTCTCGAAACTCCCATTTAAATTCAGAGGTTTTAAGTTTTTGTCTGCTTCGGTTATTTTCTTTAATCAGAGCACTACTTTCCGATTTGAGACGAAAGTAAAATAATTACGTAAGGATTGTTTGTAAATCTAGTGGGTATCTTCCGCCGTGACCATTCACTGATGCATGATTTGGGATGATGAAGCTTATAAGATCTTAGCACAGTCATTATTTTCCATTGCATTGCTTGGAGTTTAGTGGCTGACCAGTTAATAACCCCGAAAGAGTAACTTAATATAGGTATTGCAAATGTATTTAGAGTAGCTTTATTGTAAACTTTCCGCTCAGATTTGCTTTCACTATTCTGTGTATACGCGATTTGAACTCTCTTACTAGTGTATTTTTTACGGTATATTTTTTTATCACATTATTTCTAGCTATTTTAAAATAAATTTCATTTTCCTCCATTTCTTTAATATTTATTATTTCTGTATCTTGTGTCCTTGTCACTTTGCCTCTGGTTATGTATATCGACTTACATTTTTCTAGCTACATTTTTTTTCCTGCACCCCTTTTGTTCTTCGCATAGAGTATGAGTTGTATATAAGAAAGTTGATTTTGTACAAGGTTGGTAAGCAAGTAATTGGACGTACATTTGCAGTGCTACCATCGAATCTATTGCCTTTTGGTTAAGAAGTTTGGGAACTTGGTTTGATTCTGAATGCATTGCTTTAGAAGTATTATATATAAGCTTTTCATGCGCAGCCGGGAAACCAAAAATTTGAAAGCATGTCTAATCCTGGTGATTTCCAGTTTTGTGCTTTAGGAATTATCAGTTTGACTTGTTCAGATGATAAATATTCCACTGACATACCTTCCAAGAGGTTGTTTTTGTGTTTTTCATCTCTTATCCATTTTGCATCCCTATTATGGTTTAATTGACCATATCGCTGACCAGTACCTCTCAGTGTCTTCTTTGTTGGGTAGTTTATCTTCATTAGGATTCATCTTCATTCTTAGAGTTCGTTTGAAACTTATTATTATTATTGTTATTATTATTAACTTCCTGATAGTTAAGTTCTTGCATTCACCTCGGAAATCGAAAATAAAAATTTTGTTAAAGTGCTTTAAAGTGTGTACAATGTTTTTAGATAGTTTTTAAGGAGATGGCTGTGTGTGTGTGTGTGTCCATATGTGTTCATTTTTTAGGCTACGATAACTTTCGAGTGTTATCAATTTAATTTGATTTTTTTCAGATGATGGGTCTTCATGGGGAATTTTGACCAAAATATTAAAAAAAACAAACATATACAAGGTTAGGTTAGGTAAGAGTGGCTGTTGGGAATACCAACCCACTTAGGCCTATTGGTCCATTGTGATGCCACGTGGATCTATGATCTTCTTACTACTGGAACCAGTTTGAGCTTATAATAAAGCGTAGGAGACTGTTAACGTCTATTTTTTCTAGATCGTTTAGGTCGTTGTAGAAGAAAGCTCCTAGATGAAGCTGGGCATGTGCAGAGTAGGTGGGGGATTGTCTCCTCCTCTTCCTCGTCCATGCAGCTTCTACAGAAATCATTAGTAAAAGCGCCAAGCCTTCTTGTGTGCCTGCCTTTGAGGCAGTGTCCAGTAATGACACCTATTATGGCGCTGAGATGTTTCCTATCTAAAAGGATCAGACACTTAGATCGACTCAGATCCAGCCTTGGCCAGATCTGTTTGGTCGCTAGACATGTTTGTCCAGCAGTCCACCTAAGGTCTGTTCTTTTATTGGCATCTAGCTTTAGTGTTAGTTTGGTAGCGATTGGTATATCTATACTACCTTTGTCCGGTAGGATAGGTAGAGTGGTTCCAATTTTGGCGAGTTCATTGGCTCTGCAGTTCCTTGGAATGTCTCTATGGCCCGGCATTCAACAAAGGTTTATGTTGAACTACTCTGCCATGTCAATGAGAGATGATCGGCATTCAAAGGCCGTTTTAGAATATAATGAGACCGAGTCCAAGGACTTGATGGCGGCCTGACTATCCGAAAATATGCGGATATCCTTTGCAGATATCACGTTTTTCTTCAGTCAGGATAGAACTTCTTTCATCGCCAAAATTTCCATCTGGAACACGCTATAGTGATTTGGAAGGCGGAAAGAGAGGCTTAGATTTAGCTTATCTGAGAAAACACCGCCACCAACTCCGCTATCGGTTTTAGATCCATCTGTGTAGAGATGGATTGACTTGTCCTCCATGAAAGCATCCTCCTCCCAGAATGATCTAGAGGGGAAGCTTAAATGGAAGTTTTTGTCAAACCAAAGTTCAGGTATGGTGTAATCGATGTTCTCTGTGAGGATTCCTAATGTATTAAGAATATTGGCGTGGCCAAATGAATTATTTGTCCACTGTTTAGTCGCTTTAAGGCGAATAGCTGCAGTCGCAACTACTTGCCTGCTAAAAATGTCGAGGGGTGTCGAGTGAAGCAGAATATCTAATGCCGCAGAGGGGGTAGATCGCAAGGCTCCGCTTGTGCATAGACATGCTGTTCTTTGGACTCTGCTTAGTTTAATGCGGTTGACTGCATTTTCCAAGGCCGTCCACCAGACAACCACCCCGTAAGTAAGTATCGGTCTTATGACCGAGATGTATAGCCAGTGGGTTATGCGAGGTTGAAGGCCCCTTTGTTCCCAATGGCTTTCTTGCAAGAGAATAAAGCTATTGTAGCTTTATTGACTCTTTCTTGAATGTTAGGTTTCCAGTTTAGTTTCCTATCAAAAATGAGACCCAGATATTTGCTGCATCGGAGAAGACTAAACTGGTACCGTTTATTGAAGGGGGGTCTGTGATTGGAATTTTATATTTCCTAGAAAAGAGGACAAGATCAGTTTTATGGGGGTTTATTCCCAATCCACATCGATCTGCCCAGCGGGTTAATCTGTTGAGATTTACTTGGAGGAGTTCTTTAATGGTATTTAAATGTTTTCCTGAGACGGCTATGGCAATTTCATCCGCATAGGCAATCACTCAGCTACCACCCGCTTCCAGGTATATCAGTAGTTCGTTAACTACTAAGTTCCAGAGAAGGGGAGAGAGGACACCACCTTGCGGCGTACCTCTACTGACATATCTTTTAGCAGAAGTCTCACCCAGTTTGGAGTTGATTATCCTGCTTTTTAGCATTAGACTGATCAGCTCCCCAAGTGAGCCGTCTACCTGCAGAGTTGACAGCGCAGTCGTGATTGCGGATGTGTTAACGTTGTTAAAGGCGCCCTCTATGTCTAGGAAAGCAACCATTGTGTACTCCTTATATTGTAGAGATCGTTCGATTTGGCTAGTCAGAGAGTGCAAAGCCGTTACCACCGACTTTCCTTTACAGTAGGCATGTTGAGCCGTAGACAGAAGTCTTGGATCAACTTTAGCTCGAATATGGATATCAATCAGTCGTTCTAAAGTTTTCAGAAGGAATGGTGATAGACTTATAGGTCTGAGGTCCTTTGGGACTACATGAGAACATTTTCCAGCTTTGGGAATGAATACTACATTGACTTCTCTCCATAACAGTGGAATGTGGATAAGTTCTACACAGCTCTTCATAATATTTTCCAACACTGGTAGAATAATATCTGAGGACCTCTGTAGCTCGGCAGGTATAATACCGTCCGGACCAGCAGACTTGTATGGTTTGAAGCCATGCAGCGCCCAGAGCAGTTTGTCTCTCGTAATCAGACCATGAATTTTGGTCACGGTTGCAGTAGGCCTGTTTGGGCTGCTACTGGCCGCGAGTTGGGAGCTACTCGTACCTGGAAAGTGGGTGTCCAGAAGCAGGTTGAGTGATTCATCACTTGAGGTTGTCCAAGAGCCATCGGTTTTTTTCAAACAGCTAGGCATCATAGGATTTGTGGAGAGGATTTTTCTTAGCCGCGATGCCTCAGAGGTTTCTGTAATTTTGTCGCAGAATGACCTCCAGGATTGTCGCTTTGCCTTCCTCAGTTCTTTTTTGTATAATTTGAGGGATTCTTTATATGAGTCCCAGTCGGTCACTTTTCTTGTGCTTTTTGCTGCGTTGAAAATTTTTCTGCAGGCGTTTCTGAGCAGTCCCAGTGCCCATGTCCACCAATGTGGCTTTTTCTTGCCTCTTGCTTGAATAAGAGCGCAGGAAGCGTCCATAGCCTGATTGAGAGCCAGAGTGAATTCCCTGACTTTCATGTCAAGCTCATTGGTGTCACGCGGGGGACTTGATAGTTCAGAGGATAACGTTTTTGACAGTATTCCTCTGTATTTTGACCAATCAGTTTTCCGGTAATTCCGGAAAGCTGGTTGGCGCGGGGGAGCATCACTCAGACTGAATTGGATGTATCTATGGTCTGAAAAGGAGTGTTCAGACGATACCATCCAGTTTGTTAGCCTTTGGGTGATGCTGTCGGAGACAAGAGTAATATCTAACACTTCTTGTCGGTTTCTTGTTATGAAAGTGGGCTCATTGCCAATATTGCAAATTAAGAGGTTAGTACTTAAAATATAGTCTACAAGTGACTCACCTCTATCATTGATGTCGGTACTGCCTCATACCGTATGATGTGCGTTAGCGTCGCATCCGATTATGAGGCCAGATTTTTGCCTTCTAGCTTCCAGTACCACCCTTTCTAGGTTATTACCAGGGAGAGGGCCCACTTGGTCGTGGCCAAGGTAAGCCGATGCCACCCAGTAGGAGCCTTTGGCAGTCTCTAGTCTGGCAACGGTTAGGTCGGGGTCACTGAGGTTGGGAAGTAGAAATACATTAAGGCTACGTTTCACTAATATACAAGTTCTAATCTTACCTTTGCATCTTGTACAGAGCGGAGCGTATGTGGGTGTCGTAAGTCCACGAACCACGCCTTCTGCAATCCATGGTTCCTGGATTAGGATTATGTCTTCTGCGTTTTTAGAAAGACGCAGAATGAGTGCGGCCGAAGCCTTTTTTGAGTGGTGGAGATTAATCTGGAGAAACCGCATCATTACTACAGTCTTCCAGAGTCGCCTCCACCACGGTGTTATTGAGGTCCTCCGATTCGGAAGATAGTCACCTCGGACAGATCGGAGTCGTCGCTATCCAATTCTGGAAAGGATATCGACGCTCCAAGATCCGAGGTTGTGATGTCAGGTATTAAAGGAGGAGGAAGTTGCTTATCAGCATCCAGCTCATCCTTTTTGTACACCCTTAAATGAATGGACTCGAATCCGAATCATGCCTTTCATCTGCGCCAGAGGATTAAGGGATTCCTTATTGATCACAATTAACGCGCATCTATAAGAACCCCTTAGTTCCTCCAGTTTCGCGACTTTGCAGTCATGAGTCGGAAGAGTCGGGTTACTGAGCCGGATGATTCCCAGAATATTTTCTGGAGAGGAGGGTTCGGTTGGAATCCAGGTACGAGTTCGAGTTCTACTAGGAATGTCTTCCTTAGACACGACCTCGAGTTTTGCACCTGGCCAAATCCCTCCTAACCCATCGATGGCCTTGGTGAAGAGATCGAGAGATCTCTGGTTTGAACAAGCGATGAGCTTGACATGGCCTTGTTACCAGCCAGCGTCGCTTGTGATAGGAGGTGGTCCGTGGTTTTCCCGCATGATGGCCAAGAAGTTGCTCGACAGCTTCAGCTTGACCAGTTCCGGTGTGATGGAACCGTCGGTATCGCTCCTGTCGATCACCGCGATCACCAATGCGTCCTTTAGGACTTCGTTGTAGGACCTCAGAGATCTGCTGTTGGATGGCCCAGGGGTTGTAGAACTATGTGTTTTGGGCCTCTTGGAAACCGATACGGTTTCCTCCAACGATCTCTGGCGCTTAGAGGAGTCTTTTGACGTTTTGGGAGCAGTGGAATCAGTGGGTAATCCGTCTTTTAGGATGTTTTTAGCCCACTCAACCTTGCTCTTTATTTCCGCACTTCTCTCAACCTCCGGAATGGATCCGAAGGTTTTGATGATGCGTGAAGAATGTCGTCGTCTTATATAGAGCGTCTTAGATGGAGCTTGCCGATGCGGCTGAGCTCCAGATTCCTCCTTGGAGGGAGGAGTTTTGGTAGCATCAACAAGTCCGTGGCCTGCCACAAACTTGCTGCTGCTAGGGGCGGAGGAAGTGATAGGATCATGGCTTGCCACAGTCTTAACACTCCCTGAAGGAGTTTTGGTAGCAGCGACAAGTCCGTGGCCTGCCACAAACTTGCTGCTGCTAGGGGTGGACGAAGTGATAGGACCATGGCTTGCCACAGTCTTAACATTTCCTGAATTCTTATTTTTTGGCTCGTTCCACTTGCCTTTAGAGGATGGCGCACTATGCCCTGCCACAGTTTTGCCTACTCTCGGCAATGTAGGAGCCTTGCCGGTAGTCGGTGTAGTCACCGTTCCACCGCCCGGTTTTGAAGGAGTACCGGCCTCGGTTTTTGTTTTTTTGGTTTTTCCATGAAGGATCACACGAGTAGCGGAGAAAGGGGTGTCCATCTGTACAGAGATCCGCTGTATACAGATAAGGCTAGCTAATCCGGAGGTCGCCAGGTATCCGGATACTCCGTTCGCGACTGTGCTATTTTTGGAGATACTGTACCCTCAGCCAGGTTGATCTTCAGCACGGGTCGTATGACACCTTGATCCAGCCCAGGGGAAGGAGGGAGTGTTTTGGGAGTTGTGACGGGGGGGTGGAGCATCCTTTGGTTTCAGGACTCGTCTGGAGAATTTCTTCTCGAGATTCATTGACCCTACTCAGCCTCTACAACTCGACAAGTTCGATGCTCGCGGTAGAAGAAATATATACAAAATACAATACATTTTTTTTTAAATAGAAGACATTGGAAATTTTTGCAATTATAATCAAAATGTTAGTAGTTAATAGCATACATTTAATGAAAATTTGAAAAAAGCGGATGGGAATTGTCTGAATTATTTAAGAACTAGCAACAATTTTAGAACCGTCAATGCAGTACTAACTACGATTTCGTAAATACTCTCTTTACGGATCTGATCGGTCAAACCTGGGTGATTGGTTTTGGTGCTACAAAAATAAGTTTGTGCAAGATGTTTTGAGTAATCGGGGGATGAATGCATTTCCATGCTTTTTCAAGTTATTAAAAAAAGTCCTTTAACTTTTTTCCAAGTCTTTCCAGCTCAGGGGAAAGTAGAGGTAAACCAAATTGCCACATGCTGTTTAGCTTTACCAAAACCTCTCAAGCTTAACCAGTCAGGCTTAACCTGTTTTTTGACTATTTTTGGACTAACTTTTACTAAATTCTAATAGGTTTGGAAATATCAAAAACCATTGGTTAATACTGAAAGTTCTCTTAATCAGAAAGCTCTTATCGGGACCCATCAATTGCACCCATTTTGGCTAGTTACGGTGAATCCTACTTAGTTTGTGTTGGCTGAACACTAGCCTGAGCTTTATTCAAATCTAATGCAATCTTTCAGTTTTGCTTTACTGACACCCTCAAGTTCTCCAGAAAGTGTGTACTCCAGGAGTTTGACACGACGTATTTGGAGTTTAGGGTAGTCAGACAGTAATTGTGTGATAGCCTTTTGTTATGCCTGAATAATGAACATACACTTGAAGAACTGGTATTATGATCATAGACCAGGATTTTTTCGATGTACCGGTGTATTTGATATTCCATTGCGAAAATTGTTGTTTTTTTATTTTGCAACTTTTACTTTTTCCCTTTATTATTATTAAATAAAATAAATTCAATTCACTTTATAAAAAATACAAAATTAGTTACAATACTTTATTAATTCTTATCACTACGGTTTTAAAACTTCTGAGTTCTAATTCCAACTTTGAATTATTTATTTTGTTGCGCCTCTATTTCTAAACTTTTAAAAAGCAGATTTTACAAAATTTCGTTAAATGAAAACTTAAACCTAGACGCTAGGTCAACAAGTCCCACGGTACATTTTCCAATGTTGGATTTTGGCGGTATCTTGTTGCAGTTTTGCACCTGCACATGCATACCACTCTATTTCGTCTTCACTCTTACAGCTTCTGCAATAACCTTGAGAAGAGGCTCCTATTCTGCTGGATATCCTGCCTATAGGATAATTAGGATACCTGTAGGTATACGGATGTCTTCCTTGTTTCGGAGAAGAGTACGTGTCTAGGTTTGGCCAAAGATAGCCAAGATAACACTGTCACTTCTGAAGATCCATGCTTTGTTGGATCATTATATAGCTATAAGTTCCATTTTGCGTTGCAGGGGTATATTTATGTCTGAGAGTGCGTTAGTGCTGTGTAGAGAGGCACCCCCCTTTCACTTTTGTGTGTCCAAGAACTCAGCAGATATTGAATTGGTAAATGGTCTTAGTCCCCAACGTTTACCAAGGATTCGTTGGCATATATAAAATGCTCCTTATGTCTTTTTAGTTCTTCCTTCGATTTTTCGCTTGCAACTGAGTCTAGGTATTTAGCTTCGGATGAAAGTTGTATCCTAATACCGTTGATTCTGAGAAAATGAAACTTTTCTTGTTAGGAACACTAATTCGGTTTCTGATGCATTTATCCCTAAACCCGTTTGATTTGTTCATTTTGCGAATGTGTTCAAGGCTGAATCCATTAGTTCTTTGATCGTTGGAAAATAGTTTCCTCCCACCAGAATGATTATGTCGTCTTCGTAGTCTACTGCCTTTTAAACCCTTCTGTTCGAAACCTTTAATTATGTCGCTTACAACAAGAAGCCACAGAAAGGGAGAGATCATACCTTCTTATTTAGTTCCTCTTTCACCCGTTTTCCTGACTGTGTTTCTCCCAAATTCTGAATTGATAACTCTGCTTTCTATTAATCCATTTTGCTGTCATTGTTTCTGCATGGAGCTTATCCAAGGCCATCCATATAAATCCGGCGTTTAGATTATTAAGTGCTAATTTGATATCTATGAAGGCGGCCATAGTGTACTTTTTGTAGTGCATATTCTTTTCTATGGTAGGTACAACCTCTCTTGCCATCTCTACTGATATTCTTTTATGGTGAGCGTGTTGAGAACTTTATAGGTTGTGTTTGTTGAGTTTTCGTCTCATGTATTGATTTAGAATTTTCTCCAGTGTTTTTAATAGAAACGAGGAGAGACTTATAGGTTCGCAATCCTCCTGCTTTGGGAATGAAAATCACTTTTACTTCTTTCAGCGGTTTGGAAAGACAATTTTATGCCAACGTATGTTTGTTGTGAGCGATGCTAAAATGAAAGAAAGAAAATTTCTTTCGTAATAAACTAAATATTTATTTAAGTTAAGGTCTAAATTATACGAGTGCTAGAGATCGATCAATTGTTCTATGTATTGTATGTGGGTATATATGTTCTTGTGTGGTAATTCAAATATATACATAAAAGCAACACCCAATGATGTATGGAAGAGAGTGTTGTAGCACAGCCGAGATTACTTCCTCTATTCATGCCAATTTATAGAGTGAGATCGCCCTGGTCAGCCTATTCTCTGTGATCAGACTAGAGATTATGGGTTCATTGGAAGTTTATGTTGTGCCAGTTAATACCTGTTCACCAACATCCTCACAGATCGAGAAGTGAGTTTCCTTAAAAAGCAATAGTCATTCAGGGCTGTTTTCTGTTCAGACTCCACTGGAGTCCTTCAGATATCCCGGTGCTTTTGCATCTTTGGATAAGACTTTCCTTAACTTAGCAGGTTCGTTGGTGCTTTCTATCATGATTTGATTTAGTTCAATCGTTCTCACTTCTAGTGTGTTTGGCTTCTCTATCAAGTTTTCTGTGTCTTTTTTGCTTAGCTGTCCATCAAGGGCTTTGTAGGGCTTGCGATGGCTAGAGGTGGGTTTGGAGTTACATGGTTTACGGCAGAGTCAATAGAAAGACCACCAGGAAGGTACAAACATGTGGGTGGTTCCATGTTTATGTTTGTGACACACATCTCAAATACAAAAGAAAAATATCTGGTTTAATTCAAGTCTTTAATGCTCAACGGCTTACTGCATACAATCAGCAGCCACTCTTTAGGGCTGTGCTTATTAGATCGATATTATTAGTTGTCCCCATCGTAAGTGTAGTCACTAATTGTATTTTAAGGTGATCTTCTGAAGTAGGTTCATCTCTGTTAAACCAATTTTATTTGTACTTCCTTTGTCTGATCTCAACAATCTTTTAAAAATCACTTTTATCTATGGGAAGTTGTAAAGTTCCAAAAAAATTATGTATTTGTCGCCCTTAAATGAAAATGCACTCAAACTAATCAAATGCAAAACTGCATCAAGTCCGAATCCACCTATTTGGAATTCCGCCGCCATATGGAAGAGTATCTTCTATGAATTTCAAATCTTTTCCCATACTTGCCAGGGTGTATGATTATATTCGTGTTCGTTTCTACTCGTACATCTTAGAACTTTATCTTCAAATTTGTTTTCCTTTTTTTATGCGGAACATGATGTATTTTTTGTACTATGACGAATATCGATGCGAAAAAATTGTAATCAAAAAACTTTATGCAAAATCGTGCTATGCGGAAGGAAACTTTTGCATTGCAAAAGATACATTAGCAAAATTACTTCCGATACGCTCCCGATATATTGATCCAGTTTCTGTTTGAAATATGTAACATACATATATACTTGTATAAAGGAGTACAGACGTACATATGCATATATGTCCTTGCCCCTATTCCTTTTGCACTTTTTCTGTATCCAACTCTGGTTTATGCGCGATGTCTAACTTGGAAGCATCAACTATTTTTATCTAATATTTTTGTATTTCCATTTTCTTTTTGTTGCAGAGTATCCCGAGAAACGTCCGATGCTTTTTACTGAACACAATCGATACGAGCCAGGCGATGTTTTGCGGGCAAATTGTAGTACACCTCCATCGAGACCAAGAGCTGAGCTGAAATTTACAATAAACAACATGGTGGTAAGTGTGGCGGATATTTAAATTTCTTTTTTTTGTACTTTGAAATAAACTTTTAGAACTGGCACTTGCCGATATACATATACGAGTATGTTATATTGCAGATTTTAATCAAAATTCATCTAAATATCCACTTCAACTGGTAAAGTTGGAACACGTTATTTCGAAAGAGACAGATTTAAGGCGAAAATTACACTATTTCTGACAGGACATTTAGAAATATATGGTTTTCCAATAAGGACTTGACAACTTTTTTTTTAAATAAAACGCAAACGATTTGAGATATTTCAAAAACTTTATTATCGGCTTGAAATACAATCAAAACATTTATGAATGGAACTCGACTACGTTCATATGGCCACCGCGGGCACGTTTGCAGCGGTCGATTCATTGGACCCAATTTTCAACGACTCAGCCACACATTTCGGCCGAAACGGCCGCTATTTCGCGTTCAAAGTTGGCTCTGAGCTCTTCCAGCGTCGTCGGCGTGTTGGCATAAACCAATGACTTAACGTAGCCTCACAAAAAATAGTCAAGCTGCGTTAAATCGCACGAACGATTTAATCGATTGGCCCATTTCTTGAAATAACACGCTCACTATACTTACTCTTCAATAAATCGATTGTAGCGTGTGCTGTGTGGATTGTGGCATCATCCTATTGAAACAACATGTCGTCCAAGTCCATATCTTCCAATTCGGGCCAAAAATAATCGGTGATCATGGCGCGATGACGCTGACCATTCACAGTAACGTGACGATCGTTATCGTCGACGAAAAAATATGGCCCAATAACGCCGCCGGCATGCAAACCGCACCAAACAGTTATTTTTTGTGGATGAAGTGGTGATTCATGAAGCACATGTGGATTTTCACCCGACCAATAACGCATATTTTTCTTATTGACGCATCCATTGAGCTAAAAATGAGCTCGTCACTGAAGATGATTTTGCGATGAAATTCATCATCTTGGTGCATCTTCTGCAGAACCCAATCGGAGAACGTACGTCGCTTCAAATGGTCCATTGGCTTCAATTTTTGAGTCAGCATCAAAGCTGTATGTGGTCTGAGCGATGCCCAATTCTTGAGAACGCCGTGAAATTGACTGATTTGGATCGATTGCTACGGACGCCTGAACAACCCGTTGTCTCACTGACACGGCAACATTACACGACGAATATGTAGACTCAAATTTTTGCACTAAACTTGTTATTGCCTGTCTACTAGGGCGAGAATTACGACCGAAAATTGGAGTTAACGCTCTTAAAGTTACAGTCACCGTCTCCGAATTTCGGTAGAAAATTTCTATAATTTGCAGACGTTGCTCGTTCGTGTACTCGTACTTTACCATGAGTTGAGTTTACTGAATAAATTGACAGTGACAGTTTGATGATTAGTGAAAGAGTGCGTTCACAAATTAAATTCAAAGTTGTCAAGTCGCTATTGGAAAATCCTTTATGTGTTCGTTGATAGTGGTAGTGCTTGAATGCTTAATGTTTCCAGTTGTGGTAGCTGTTTTAGTTGTCCTAATTGCTGAGGCAATCACAAAACATTGTATGTCAAAAATGCAGTGTGTAATTTTTGTTGTTCCTCCACCGATTCGTATTACCTCTCATAGTAGCCGTATTCTTCTCTCTAGATCTACCAGGACTGGTACTTTCATTCTTCCTTGCCCTAAATATGTAGAAAGTAGGCCTCTGTTTTTTGTTCATGATGTTAAGCATTGGAACTTGTTGCCATACGAAATCAGACGTATGGTAGGGCCAAAATATTTTGAGTATTCTCTATTTACCCATTTTAAGCACCTATGAGGCAAACAGGAGCACAAACAATCAACAAAACGATAATTAGATAAATTTATACTGGTGCTTTGTTCGCGTTGGTATAGTGAATAATTGATAAACAATTTTTGACGGTTAAATATTAAAAATATCACATTGGCTTTAGAATATTGCATAGGCATTTAACGGGTGGCCCTGGTGCAATTGGTAGTGTATTGGATTTACAGTCGTTTATAGATATACGTGAAGTACAAACGTGTTTTGGCTTTTGTTTGAAAAGTGAGAAAACAGAATTTTTACGAGGGCTGCAATTAGCTCAGTGTTTGTTTGCCCGGTTGAGGGAACCTGCTATTCAATTGGTGAGATCAGTACAGTGTAATATACCGACTCGGACTTAAGGCGATGGATAGTCCGTCGTTTCCTAGACTCGGGCCCTATTTGGATCTCCTGTCCGAAAGACATTCTTTTTTTCACGCAATTAAATTCACGTAAGATGAGTGGTTGCCTAGAATACAACAACAAATTCAATTAGTCAACTACCCTAACATTGACCGATTTTGAACTGTAAACGCAGATTTAACAGCTCTTTGAAGGATTATCGGCATAAATTGAATTCTAGGCTAGGGGGCCATCAATATTTACTAATTTTCGTAATTTTTGCAAAAAAACTTTATTGTTTATATTTAAAAAAAGCGGCGGTCAATGTTATATTACATTGTTCCTAACATTGACCGCATAGTGTTCCTAACATTGACCACCCGTCAAATAATAGAAACACAATAGTTAAATTTTCATTTCTATTGAAATTAAATAACTTTAGTAATAGCAAAAACACAGTTAATTAAATAGTTCATTTTAGTAAAATAAAATAAATACAAAGGCAGGTAGTTCTTAATTATATATCAGTTCATAGCCTTTTGTTTAACATTAAGGTTATTTATTTAAAAAAAACAAAGCAAATTAAAACGAAAATTCTATTTTCAAGTTTTTATCACACTAAAAATAAAATAAATAAATAAATAAATAAAACCTAGAGTAAAAAAAATTGCATTTTTGAGCTAATTGTTGAGCTTTGAACTCAGCAAGATTTGGTGGAAAAGGTTTTCGATTGACGAATCATCGTCAGAGTAGGATCCCACAAATTCAATTTGGAGTTCTTGAAGTGAACCAGTTTGCTCGTTGGGAACATCTTCGTCGTCTGCTTTGAGATGTTGAGAGGTGGGAGCTATGTTGTCATCCACAGTCACTGCTCCTTCACAAACGTTCGCCGCTTGGGAGTTTACCGGTGCCTCATAACCATTTATATCTTCGAGCATAAATCCAAGCCCTGGCTGAGTTTTGACTTTTGTACGACGTTTTCGTGCTGCTGATTCTCCAGACCCAAAACGGAGTTCTTTTAAAACTGCTACAATAGTACAACAGACTCCAATATATTTGACGGTAGTACTTCATTGTTGTTCATTTCGGAGGTTGTTTGGCCCAGTAAACATGAAATGACTTCGTTTGGATTGAACGGCACTATACCACGGAGATCGATTCTCTTCGTTCACGCTTTCCATTACTAATCTGCGTAAAAGAGCAGGGAACGCATTTTTAGAAAGCGTTTGAACCTTGTGGGCGCGCTTGTCTTTCCATTCGTCCAAAATTCGACGCCAAACTTTTTTAAGTGGACCAAAGAAAGCGACATCCAGCGGCTGGCAAATATGTGTGGAATTAGGTAATAAACAAGCAAAGCGAATGCTATTTTCCTGAGCCGCTGAAACAAAGGCTGGGGAAAAGTACCTTGCCAAATTGTCACTTAAAATTACTACAGGGACGCTCAATCTCCTTGTGTTCGGAATAAAATGGTTTAAGAACCAATCTTTAAAAATTGTCCCGTCAAACCAGCCTGACTTGCTCCGATTGTATTTTGTTTTCGGAGGACCACCTAACATCCAAGACTCCTGTAAATGTTCCGCTTTATAAACAACGTATGGTCGAATAGGCTCGCCTCTCGCAGATCCGCAAAACTTTATGGAAATATTAGAGTTCGTCGAGTCTTTTATATTTTCGGGGTACCGTAATCCTCTCTTAAATACGCATTTTTTAGAGCATGGATAGTCGGAAAGATTCGTCTCAGCATAATTAAAAATGTTTTCGGGGGGTATATACTCATTGCTTAGGGTCAGTGTTGTTTTTAAGTTATTGAAAAAGTTATCCACATCTTGACGACAGACCTTGGCTTTGGATGGCTTTAAATTTTGGGTAGCTCGGACACAAGATCGTTTTTGTGCCTTGTAAAGAATCCCCTCAACCATTTTCTACCTGGGAGATTATTCTTTTGAAAAGAACGGACCTTACGATTACAGGAATCGAGATAATTTTTTGTGAGGCAAAATGAGCAAAATCTCTCAAAATGCCATCTGCGGGTGAATAGGGCAACAATTTTCTGAAGAGAACAGTCGGTTTGTTCGATTTATGTAGCCACTGGAATCGGTGGAAAAACTTTCCTGATTTCGGTCAATGTTAGGGGCGCGGTCAATGTTAGGGTAGTTGACCGATATAACGGCCGTGAAGGACCAGCCTCAAATGGTCGTTGTAGCCAAATGTCGCTATAACTGAAGGTCAGAAAAAAAGACTAATTCTTTATTAGTACGAGTAGATGCGTATGTACATACATACATATATATGTACATACATTGTTTTTATAGTTTAATTATTTAGACAGAATTAAAAAAGAAAACATATAATATAATAAATGTAATGAAGAAAAGCACAACTTATAAAAGTATGCGTACGTGCACTGGTTTGCATCTAAGGCATTTCTTTGAAGAAATCCGTAATCTTTCGCTGCTTTGGCTTCTTTTTTTCAGCAAAAACTTTTTCTAGACGCTTCTCAGTTTTTATAAGCCACGAAACTTCGAAGTCGTTTTAACCTTCACCAAATAGAGCAAATCGTTTTAAGACTGCAATAGCAGCTAAAGCAGCTGTAACTGTTGGAATTCGTTCTGCCAATTCCAGATCGTCAAACTCCTCCTCCTTAGCAGATAAGACTTCATGCATGCTTACTTCTGAAGCTGAGGTTGAAGCTACGCTTTCAACAATCTCTTGATCTGTAGGATCAGTGGCCGTCAAAACATGGTTATCTACATTAATGTAAGTTTTCCATTTGCAGGAGTTTTTCTCGTTCGTCCAAATTTAAGTGAGTTGTGCCAAAGGCAAACTATCTATCATCGGTATCCTCAACATATGCAAGTAAAGGTGAAATGTTACAGAACTTTGCATGTGCGAAACATTTTCTTATAGTCTATGGGTGTACGCTGTTGTTACTCGTATCATTTCTATTGCGTCTGTGTTATTCTCGAGATGATTTATCATTTTTAATACCAATATTTTTCGGTAATTCAATTTGAGACACTTTAAAATTCTCTGGTCGATGGGTTGAAGAACGGATGTTTTCTTCGGTGGTAAAAATTTAAATTTATTGTTTGTCAAATTGTCAATACGTGGATGGGCAGGACAATTATCAATAAACAAAGAATTTTTTTTATTTTCGCGTTGTAGCATTTCCATGTTTTCAAAGTCTTTTCAAAAACTAGAGAAGTCATCCACGCCTTTTTGTTGGCTTCGTGATTAATTGGTAAGTATTTACCGTTCTTAAAGCATCGAGGTTCTTTGGCTTGCCGACGATAAGTAGCATCCGCTTCACTCCATCCAGCTCCATCTAGCAACTAATACCGTGATCCGTTCTTTTGACAACTTATCACCCACACATTTTTCGCCGTTCAACTTTAATGTACTTTCAAGGTGTTAATTTATAGAATAACCTTGTCTCATCCGCATTATAAATTTCAGAATTTGTATATCCTTCCCCTAATTTTAGAAAAGGTTTTTTTTAACCATTCACTGCAGTCACTTTGAGAAACACTTGCTGTTTCACCATAAATTTCGTTATGACGTTATCGAAATTGAAAGATCCAACTTTCAGAACATTTGAAATCTTTTTTCCCTAGAAGAATGCCAAATTGAGTAACCTTTTCTCTAAAATGCGACTACTCAAGGGGATATTTTTAGTTCGTTGCGATTTAAACCATATAAGAAGCGAGTGTTCAATATCTTCATGTTCGAATTTACAATTCCTTTTTATTTTTAAAGAATTCGATTCAAAAACTTGTTGTATTCTTTCTCGATTTTTCTAAATCGTAGAAGGAAAGGAATGCGACACACTCGTATTGAATTCTTTCCATAAATCGGCGTTTTACTCAAAATTCTGCAATCGGCAAATTATTGCCGACTTCAACAGACAATGTGCGTCTAACCGATGGAAGGGCCATAATGCAGTGGATGTCCCCAGAACGTTAGAAAACTAAAGGAAAACAAATGCATTAATAACAAAGGAAGGATTGAATACACGAATGAATAAATAATTTAAATAATTTGAATAAGCAGCTTAAATTATTTAAATCAAACGAATTTAATTTGTTCTGCAAGATTTAAAGTAACATTCGAAACAACTATTACACAGCTTACAATTTGAAGCTATTTTTTCTTTTTCAGTTTGCAATAACTGAAAAAAAAAATAAAGAAGGAAGACATGCAAACGAAACAAACGGTAGGTAATTTGTTTTTATTGCTAGGTTTCAGCTTTTGGACAGACGACTAGATGATTTTTTTATTTCGTCGCTACATCCGGAGGAGAACATTCAAATTCTTGCAAAAAACGGACGCTATGTCCGGAATCGTCGTTATATCCGAAGTCGCTATATCAGGATGAATTTGTATGGAAAATATGGTGTGAAATCAAGGGACTCGGAATTTGCGCGTGTTGCTTGGACTCGGTCACTACCGTTGCTGTATTACGTTGTTATACAGTGCGCGCAATGGCCGAGTGTATGTAACAACCAATGGATAGCGGGCTGTGAGTATGAATTTTGTTGGTGTGCTGTTTCCTATTGTTGCAAGGGCATAACACCGCCAACACCCTGGACTTGTTTTTAACTTCCCACACTGATAAGTACACCATTGATCTCCGCTCCGGTGCTCTCCCGTCTAGGCTCGTCGGACCATTGTGTCATATCAGCTAGTTTCTCGTACACCGATCACACAGTTAGAGAAAAAAATCCTAAAAGAAGCGTATGACAATACGAGAAAGCCAACTGGGGCGGTCTTAATAGCTTCTTTAGGTATTTTAATTGGTCATCATGTTTCCTCGATAACGACGTCGATGCTGCTGCTGATATTATCACAGACACCATTCTCTTTGGAATGAGATGGTTTATCCCTCATCGGATGAAGAGTATCAAACGATAGGCAAGGGGCTATAAGGGTTAGAGAAAAGTTTTTTCGGTCCTTCAAGGCTAACCCGACCGAGGTAAACCGAAAAAAGTTAAAACGTCTTTCTTAAGCGCGTGAAATTTCAGTACGACCAAAAGTTGAGGCAAAAAATACTACAATGTCCCAAAGGTAGTAAAATCTTTCGGTCGTTTGTCAAAAACATCAGAAAATCTGCCTCATCCTCCATCCCAACGCTCATTCACAATGACATTCCAGCTGTCAGCTCTTTAGACAGGGTCAGTCTGCTTGCTGCACACTTTGCGGCATGTTCCACACTCCCAGATTGTGCTTTGTATCCGCCTACACTTGAGTGCGTCGAATCTTCAATGAGACGAATCTACTTTCGCACTCGTGTAGTAGCAAGAGTACTTAAAGATCTCAGCATACATAAATCCGCTATTCCAGATGGTATATCTCCCCTTCTCCTGAAGAGGTGTTCTTCCGCGCTGGCAAAACTACTGGGTAAGCTTTTTCATCAATCCTACTCTTTAGGACTCTTCCCGAGCAGATGAAAACCAGCATTTGTTCAACCCATCCCTTAAAAAGGCGAATCATCTTCTCTCTCCTCCTACAGACCCTACCCTTGCACTTACGTCCCAAGGTCATGGAAACGCTGATAAATCGTCAGCTCATGAAGTATCTCGAAACACGAAAACTTCTCAATGACCGGCAATTTGGTTTTCGTAGCAACAGGTCCACTGCCCATATTGCGCTAGTAGATGTCCTCCATTTGAAAATACGTTTTCTGGTGAATATTGATGACATAAGGTTTCCTAAAAATCTTTTTTGTCGACTTGGAACACTGATATTTCAGAAGCACCCTCGCATAACTGACACAACCCAGCGACGATCATTGAAACCGATCGATGATTGTTTTTTTTTCCGTTTCTTTGTTTTTCTTCGTTTCGATTCTTTCGCTAGCTGGGCGACTGCATCTCTCTTGTTCTGAACTATGTGTGTAGTACATCCATATATATGTACATATTTATCTGTACCGCAGATGTAGTAGTAGTTCAAACTCTGGAAACATCTTAATTTTGAAATGTTTTTTAATTGTATCTCCGGCTCTTTTCAGCCGAACACAAGCATATCGTAGGTCCTACGTTGAAAAATAGGCTATCAATCAATCATTTCAGTAGTGTTTTTAAGATGCTCGGACAAACAGACAAACGGAAAAAAATTCGAAAAAAAAATTTATTTGGGTAGAGACGCATCTACGAGTATACGACGTAACCCAAGTGGTTTTTTGAAAATATCATCAATTTACCGACACGTCTTATATAGTAGAGATTTCATATAAATTCATTACAATTTTTTGTGCTTTAAATCTACATACATACATGAGTAAGAAATCAAATATACATATCAATGTGCGTGACTTTTTTTATTTAGTGCGCTTCCAGTGTAAAACTAAACATCAGTTCATGGCTTAGAAAAACAAATTACAATTTTGGAAAAGAAGGGTAGTCAAAACGATGCAGCTATACAATTCAAATGGAAAAAATAAGAGACAAGAATAAAAAATTTAAAATAAAGATGTAAGGGAAAGAGATCCTATTTTAAACCAGGAATATGCATTCCATATCAGAAGATTCAATACCCAGAAGCCAATGCTTTACAAATTTTCCAAACACTCCAGAAATTGTAATTGCTCTGATCGATTTTGATGGTTTATTAAAAAGATGGCTGGATGACACTAAATAAAAATGATGGTAAGTTGTGGTGCGAGCAAGGGGGACAGATACAAATTGTATAGTTCTTATGTAAATTATAATCAGAAATTAGTCAGCTATCCAACACTTCCGTGACACCTTTTGGAAAGATTATTATTAATGATTTCCATGCGTCGTTGTCTTTTATTCGGATCTTGTTTTTTTTTTCG
Organism: Volucella bombylans; assembly: GCA_949129095.1. Lineage (NCBI taxonomy): Eukaryota > Metazoa > Arthropoda > Insecta > Diptera > Syrphidae > Volucella > Volucella bombylans. Next base: position 197,613,890 of record OX422140.1, on the reverse strand, counting down.
CAAAGATTACAGTATTTGCAACGATTATCCTACAGAAATGTAAAATGTAAAACAAATTGTGGAGTACTGAACCTTGTCCTCTTTAGATGACAGCATATACTTTATTTTATTCATTTTCGTTTTGAATTGATAACCCTTACAATCCCTGTTCTACTGAATGGAGCGAAGGCATCGTCAATCCAAAAAAAAATATTGCTGAAAATGCCCTTGGCTGCTTCAAGGAAAAAGTTCTTCGAGTAATAACCGGTGCCATTTGGAGAAGAAGACACAAAAAGGATCTATCTGAATGGGCTACACTGGCATTAACCCATTCAAAAGGGTAAGAATTTATCGCGTAGATGGACAGAACATGTTGAACGTACGAACACCAACACTTTGGTTTGGAAAATTTTCCCATCCATCCGCAATGAACAAACCCTTCTGTTTAAGTGAAGCTTGAACTGAATTAAAATAGGAATGTACTTCAAACCACTTTGTGTACTCAAATAGAGGTGATTAGGATGGGCATGTTAAATTTGTATCTTTTGTTCGAGCGTTGCTGGTTCAAAAGGTAGACCGCAAGGTTATACAAAAAATAAAATTTCGATTTTCCTTATCTTAGATTTAAAATTTTATTTGACTGATCAATAAGAGCACAAAGAGTGGACTTTGTCGCATACAAGATGGGTGTTGTCAACACAGTAAACGAAATTAGCACAATGAACTGTTGACAAAGCAGTATAGAAAAGTAGAACAATGGTGCAATAGTACAACAGCTAGGCCCACGAAATTATTCAAATAATTTCTGAGAATTTCTTTTGCGAAAGCTTACACAGTTTATGGATCACTCTCTTGATGAATCCACTCCGAGTTTTAGCTCTCCTTACGAGATTATATGGTACAGTGAAAAATGCACCTATTCACCCTAGGCGCCGTTGTAGAAACAGACAATTTTCATCCCTAATAAAAACCATGTCGGCGGTCCGTAAGTTTTTCTGAGTCTCCTTCCACTTCGAGCGAAGATAAAGTGTGGCAGGTATTCTTGTGGTCAGCGCTGCAAAAATGGCACTGTTGGATAGTTTGCCAGCGTTAAAGTCGAATAATTCTAGTATCAATGTAATAAGGATCTGGGATCGCTATTAACGATTCACCTACTCGTATCAAGAAATTAGCTGTAATCAAAGGTTGAATGTAGTTTGGATCCGCAGATAATGGAGTTAGAGGACACGAGTCTAAGCAGCCCTCTATTTGTGCGAGTACAGCACTTACTATAGTTCTTCAAATGTTAAGTTATTTGTTTTCAAAATTCTTTTTGGATTATGCTTTCAAGATTTGATCTCGGCTTCTCATATGCCGCCTTGAGGTAAGGTGAGCCCGGTGGTATAAATTTTCATTCAATTCCTTCTTTGCGGTAAAAATTTTCAGTTTTCTTCCTATGCCGTGGATATTGAATTACTCGAAATAACCTCCTTACTTTTCCTATTACATTATTAAGTCACTGAAGTGAAAATATTCATTCATCCGTACATTTAGAGTCAACATTTCAATCGTATTGGCGCAAATAAGGCTTGAGGTTCTGCATAAGGTAATCGCCGATGTTTTACTTCAAATAGCAAACTTATAACCCTTTCCTTCGATGGAAGTAGCATGCTGGTAATATCTTGCTCGTCGATATACAGATTCAGTGATCGATATTTGTTCGGTTGCGATTTCATTTAAGAGCTTCGAATTCAGTCTTAAAATGTTCTGTTTTAATATGACGGCAGTTAATTTAAAAATCATTCAATTCAGAATGTAGATCGATGAAATTTGCGGGTTTTAAAGATAAATCTTAGACAATATGCTAAAATGCGAATAACTGGAAATTTTGTTTGTTAACTAGTTATTTGGATTGAGGGGTTGTCCTCTGTATGGTACGGAATATTTGTATTTCATACGCGGAGCTCGCTGTTGAATAGTTCAATGTCTTCTTCAGTGATGTTCACATTACATTGGGATCAAACCAAACGGTGAATCAGAAACTGGGGTCCGTATCAACCAAAGAAGTACGTAAATCAGATGGGATTGGATTAGTAGCAACGTGTTATAAAATGGGCCACCCTATTTGTAGAATGTCAACCTGGCGATAACTATATTTGTAACTGTTTCAACAATAGGATACTTGTCGATGTTCACCTAGTTTTCTGTCACCAAACTTATAAGTACGTGTGCTGACCAGCAGAAAAACTAGCAGCACTATAAACGCAAAAAATCCCGCAACAAAACAAATAAGATCTTATCCGGGGTATTCCGATATATTCTGAGCTCAGGTCGGAAGGATTTCCGAGACTAATTCAGGGTCCTAGTAAAGAGATGGTGGCGTATGAACCCTTAATGTACCAATGGCAAAGCTCACATCCCCGAATGGGTTACTGGCTTTCCACCCTCTCACTGACCCCTGGTCGTGGGAGTATTTATAATGGAACCAGCCCTCCAGGTTCGGGGTTGTGCCGCCGGGGTAACTTCCCGGCCATGAGGAAATTACGAAGCAATATCAAGCCTCGGATATGGACAGATGTATAGCGATTGTTATCGAAGGCAAAATTAGCACCAATTTAGATTCAGACTCGTTGTCAGAGGCAGACTTAGGCAAGAAGTCTAGAGTTTCCGGTATCTCAAAGAGCGCCTAGTAACAATTCATATTAATCCTAAATTTTCCGATATTAGCCTTATAGCTTTAGCACGCCTTCACAGAGACGAAAGATGACGACACCAAAGATAGCTTTTCTGAGCGCTAGGATAAGACTTACGAGCAGAGTCCTAGCTATTACATGCGATAACGGATTCGCGCTAATTCACCTTGGCTAAACATTGTCGTAGCTACTCGTAGCATACGGTTCCGGCATATAAAAAAAATAAGTTCCAAGGTATCTGAATATGTTTCGACAAGCAAGTGGCTATCCTTGTTGTCCCACGATCGAAAACTTTCGCCAATTATTTCCAGTATCTATAGAGGCCCCAGATAAAGGCGTTCTAAAAGAAAGGTTTCCAACTTTTGAAAGTTGATCTTCAGCTAATCTTCAACTTTCAGTCATCGATATGTCGTTTTATTTAACCGATATCACATTGCAAAAGGCTATTAATGTTCTCGACTTTTAAGCATAACCTGCACGAGATTACGTGGTCTGCGTACGCTATGTCATAGCATAGCATATCGCACATTGTTGCATACCGTTTTTAATGTCAAATATTCCATCGTCATTCTTCACGATTAACTTTCTGGTTGTGTGTTAATTATCATGCCCCCCTTGAAAACTAAATTATGGATTGTTATTCTGAGCTGTCTTCCAGTTTCAGTTTATATGCATTTTTATTTTTATCACTCAAATTACTCTTTTATGTTAGACAAAAAAAATGCTTAAAAATTAGCTTAAATTACTTACAAATAATCTTATTCTAACTTACTGGCCCCATGCGGGCACTCTAAGTTAAACCTAACACTTAAGCTATGTCTTCGAAGTATCTTACAGTCGAATCTTAATTATATTTTTACATTTATTAATACTAAAACTAAGAAAATAAATTTTAAGCAATAACTTAGTAAATGGATATTTTTTTTAAATTTTTTATAAAACTTAAAACTAAAAGCCTAAAGACTACCTAAAAATAAATCTTAATTTACTTAACCTACTTACATCTAATACACACACACATCTATATATATACGTAATACATATATACTTAATATGTAAATATATACATACATATATATTTTGTTTTTTTTTTTCATTAATTTTTTTTGTTTTTATATATTTTTTTTCCTAAAAACTAACTTAATCCTACCTAAAACTTTGCCTGGCCTTTCATATTTTGCTGCTTCAGATACAGATTTTTGCATCCTTGTGTAGGGATTATTTGTATGCTCTACCGCAAGTCAACTGTCTAAGTTATTTTAACTCCAAGTCCTAACCACTTTGCCCGTGACCACTGGAGATTGACGGCCGTCATATAACATATACTTAAGTTTGCATAATCATAAGTCCTGGAAAAGATTCATTCCAGATTACTTCTCCTCTGACAACTTTTTATCCCTTTCTTCAAATTTAAATTAACATTTCAGCACAACCACCCACGAGTTGAGTAAACATGTTATTTCAAAATAATATAAATTAACAAATATCTCTACCTCTAGCCCTGCTTCTTCATTCTAAAGGTACTCGAATTTTGCATGAACAGCGGTTTAAACTATAGACTTGAATTGAAAAACAAATATAGTCTTTGAAAGTTTGAAAACGTCTTTTAACCGAACTTCATCTGCATTCATCCATTCATTTCCCCGGACGTTATCAAGCTTACATTTTTAATTGGATTACGTTTTCGTATCTATGTCTTTGTCTACTGTCTAATCATTCTTAGTCATCAGTATGCCTATCTCATTTGTCAGTTTTACCATTCCCTGGTTTTGAACTATTTATTTGCAGCTACCGTACGTAACCCATCGTCAATAGTCGTTGTTAACTTTGTGTATCTCTTCAACTACAACCGTCTATCCACCAAACTGGCATCACAGAACTACCAAAAGGAGCATATTATGACGGAATCTATTAAGTACATCCATTACCATGAAAACAAAATAAAAAAAAAGAGTCCTCGACAAAGTTGTACAAACTACAAAATCAAAACCTATTTACTCTACGGCTAAGTTCTTGTAGAATGCAATAGTGTGCAGTACAAGTCTTCAAGCTGCACGTCCTGGACAACCCTTGCAACCTTTCCAAAAAAAAAAAAAACATGAGGAGTGAAAAATGTTGCTCAAAAAAAGGGTTTAATCCTTATCTAGTTACTTGCAAACGGTGTAGTAGTGTAAGTTTTGTATGAAATCTACATGTGAGCATGCATACAAAAGAGGCTAAAGCCCTTTAGGTGTTGGGACTTGGGACTTACTACCAAGGAAAAAATTAAAAAAGAAAAATGAGCATGAATACATTTTGGGGTTGGGAGGAGTTTTTCATCGCAACATCGTCATCTGATCCAGGAGAAGGAGTTAAAAAAAATAGAAAGTACACACTCAGTCCAGTGGGCCCAATGATAGTGCTTTCTAGTGCTAAAAGTAGTGAGAAGAAGATCTCTTTAGCGACCATCATCCAAAGGACGTGATGGGTATTCGTAAGTGTGATAAAAACACCACCCAGAATGACGTTCTAAAAGGGAATACAACAAAATTGAAAACATACCTTTTCGGTGTTTTGGAAACGTTAGACTTAACTGTGAAGATAAATTTGAGAGATTTTTTGTTTCTGTGTCCGTTTTGAATCAAGAGTAAGGCACAGCTTTGCTGACTTATACAAATGGAGGCGCTTTTTTATAATTGTTGATAACTCTCCAGAGAGTTGACACTTTTTTAGGGTTTCATGATTCCGTTTAACTTTATGGAGAAACTATTCCCTTAGGCTCACCCAAATAAGCTATATATATCGTACATATATATTTCATTGAGGGTGATATTTGCCATCTAAAGTGGAAACACATATGATCTTTTATCCTTTGATAAGTGCATATATAATATAATTGAGTACCACCAAATATTATGTATTACAAACGGTATTATATGCCATGTGATGCCAAGCTAACTCCGAAGAGGATCTTTATTTGTTACCTACTGATATTTCGCCGTATCTTCGTTGCGTTTGTGCATGATGATCGGCTTATTTTTATCGTTTCGCAGAGTTCTTATCTCTAAGCTCAAATACAATCTACATATGTTTCTGTACTTTTCGTCTTATTTTCAATATTCATCGACAATCGTCTTAAAACCAAAGCTGAGGGGTAAACTGTTTGATTTGACCTAACTTGAAACTTGTTACCTAGGTAAGAAAACTTCAATAAACAGTTTACTCGAAGTAAGTTTTCAGTAAGATATGGCAATCATCTCCAGTTTACTATGACAGTGAGCGTATTTAGGTCCATGTATTCGTCAGTTGTGAAAGAATAGGTTTATTTTTCGCGATGGAAATTGAGGCACCAATGGGCCAACATCGATAGTATGGACGAATCACCGGCTAAACCCATCCCACCAAAATAGATAGACTACCGACATAAGGGATTAATACCTGAGAGTCAGCTTATAAATTAGGCTTTCTATCTACACTATGAAATCTTTTTACATAACATATGATAATTCTTTGATAGTACTAAAAAAATGGTTCTAGTATTTCGTAGTAACACCTTTCACCCTAACAACGTCGTAAACCCTATTTATCATGAGGCGTACACTTCTTCAATGATAGTCTTGAGATCCTGTACGGTTTTTGTCTTTTGGCTTGTATCTTCTTTCCTATAAGAGCCCAGATGTTGTCGATGGGGTTTCGTTTCAAATTGGGGATTCCATTCCTAAATTTAAATGTAAAATCATAAGACCTCCAAATTACCATTAAAATTACTCACAGATTTTGCTCGATGGAAAGGAGCCGAATCATCTTGAATAATTGGTTTCTGTGTTTTCGCTTTCGACAGTGCCCTCCATCATAATTAAAGATCCAACTCCAATTGCAGTAATGCCTCCTACGTGAGCTATGCATTCTTCGCTGTAGCGTTTCCTTTTTCTACGGCACACTGTCTGCTTCCAATCTGGTACGATTATGTTAAATTTGGGCTCATCCGAGAATAAAATGCTTGACCAATCCTGAACACTATAGCTTTGTCTTTCCTTAGCCCAGCTACGGCGCGTTTTCTTCATTTTGCTGGTCAGCAATGACTGCCCTTCAGTCAGGTACCAATTTTTCTCTATATTTGTTAGAGAATCATTTTACAAACTCTCATTGCATCCAATTTGTCGGGCTATTTCACTAAATTACGTATTCAGCTCAAATAAAGCCGCGATAACTGTCTTATTTTCTTCACTCAATTGAACCCCTTTCGACATCGTGACAAAAACTTTAAACTTTCTTAAGACTTAAACCTTTAGCCATGATGAATTCCGATACATACTCGGATGTGCTATACTACGCCTTGAAGCAATAAAAAATAATTGAGCGGGGTTTACAGTTTATGCTAAACAAATTAGAAAATCATCCCTCGGACTGCACTTCATAAAATTGAAATTTCCATTTTCACAGGCGATATAACTGGTTTGAAACTTTTAATACTCTTGTTCACAACAATCCCTACTTGAGCAAATTGTCAAAATTTCATCATTTTTCCACGACGAATCCCTTAAAAAATTGAAGAAACAGTTTGAGAACCAACCGGTAACCGCTCAGGATCACTAAGTAGTCAGCTATGTAACTCAGATAAGGAAAACAAACATTTGTCCAGTTTACGGAATTTAAATCGTTATGTCGATGAAATCAAAATTGGACTCCAACACGGCACATCGTCGGAGTGAAGAATCACCTGTCGATCGCTTGCCAACACTACGTGAGTGTAACATTTTTATCCAAAAGAGATGTCAAATACTAGAAAGTAGTAATATATATTGAATAAAATTGTAACACTAACTGTAATAAGGGTAACGTAAATAGCATACGTTATAACAACTACATCCCCCAAACTCGAGTGCTTATTTTGCTTAAGATCTGGCCATTTCACCAATAAATGTTTCAAATTATTAAAGCCTATTAGGAAATCAAAGTGATTAAACAGTGCAAATATTAAAAATGTACCGTCAGGTCGTATTGCACCCAGAGGATCGCCACTTCTAATTGATTCTTTGGAGAGACAACCCTAATGACGATATAAAAACGTAACAACTCCCCAGAGTTACCTATGGCCCTGCTCCTGCCGCATACTTATTAACAAAGACTTTACAAAGATTGTCGATAGATGAAGGTCATGGTTTCCTAATGCTGCTAGGTCAATTACTCAAGATTTTTATGTCGATGACATGTTAACCGGTGGATTAACATTAGAAGAAACTTTAAACCTAAAGAAAGAATTAAAGAGGAGGTTGTACACTGCGAAAATGATGCCCCAATGATGACAAAATTTTAAAGGATGCAGAGGCAGCTAATATGGAAGCACATTTTAGAATTGCTGATTTCAATGCTATTAAGACCCTGGGAACATATTGGGATCCTTCATCAGACAAATTTCTTTACGACTCCTCTAAAATCGAAAACAAATATATTACCAAAAGAACTGTGATGTCAGGAATATCGAAAATCTACGTTCTCTTGTGGCTAATAAATCCAGTAGTAGTACTTGCCAGATTTTTTTGCATTAGCTTTGTCGACAAGGTTTTAACTGAGATGAAAGCTTACCATTGGAGTAAGTACCACAGCCGTTGGTTACGTTTCCGAGAAGAGTAAACGTATATAGGGAGATTTCAATTTGAATGCAGGGCCTTCTTTACTAATACAAATACATAACTCCATGCTTTCTTTGATAGTTCCGGATATGCGTATTGTGGAGACTGTAAAATTAATATTGATGTTAATACATTAAGAATTCTTTATTGACTGACTGGACTTTGTTTGCTACAGAATAGTAAACATATAAAGTATATATGGAGTACATAAGTACATATTATTGCAATGTTAGAACAGGTTGCTTATGCACCTTTCAAAATTATTCCCTCAAAATTAAAGTTCCATAAAGATTCGACTAATTAATTCAAAAATTAAGCTTCCCAATTTGCGTTATATCTATATGAATGCTAGTTTTCTAACAAATGTATAATGTTTACATTTCTTTAAATTCTTTGTAAAGGTATTAGCGACCATATCCGAAGATAAAATATATTTTACATCAATAAGTTGATGTATGCTGTGGGACCTCCTACTAAGCGGCTAAAACCCATTTCTTCCAAAAAATTTCTTAAATGTATAATGCCTTTTGCAGCAGAGTGGTGCTTAGTCCGACGGTTTGTTGCTTCTTACTCTCCCAGTTAATAGCGACTCCAGCCAAAAAAAAAAAATAACGCAAAACCAGTGAATGACTTCCTATCATGGATACTGCCCGCCCATTCAAAATCGGAAAAACCATAAAGACATGTTTTGTCCGGGAAAAAAGTCAATTTTAAGTTTATTGTTGATTTAAGATGCATCCAAATATGTTTATATTAAAATGCGACAGAGTACAGAGAGTGCATGTATCTGGCCTCGTGCATACAGCCAAATACATTAATTGATATTGCTTTGGGTCATCTTTATAACACTTTCTACAATCATCACATTTGGTAAATCTCCATCCAGCAACTGTTGTATGAACTGCTTTTGAGAAATTTTGATGTTTATTTCTTCCCTTAAAATCTCAATACCAAGTAAATGCTCTGCTTGTCCTTTATCGACAACATCAAATTACAAACTAATGAAATGTTTTACCTCATTGGGTAGATTCTGATCAGAACTTTCCAAGAAGTATATCGTCCACGTAGATAACAGCTACGACCTGTCTATTTTCCTTCAGAAGATTTATGCGCGCATCTGGATTAAATTTGTAGATACCCATATTTCGGAAAGGATGATCTAACTCACGATTATTCCACTCATATCCGATTGCTTTAGCCCATACAGCGCCTTTTTTAACTTACATATCTTGTTCGCATTTTCTTGGTCAACAAAACAGTTGGATTGAACCATAATACTTCTTCCAGCAATTCTCCATTCGGGTATGCCGACGCCACATCCAGCTGATGAATAATCAAATTGTAGATCGCAGACAATGCTATATTAAGTCGTATTGACGAGTATCGAACCACAGGCGAAAAAGTGTTTTTATATTCCAAACCATAAAATTGATTACATGTTCGTGCAACTAAACGTGCTTTATACTTTGAAATATTGCCGTTCTTATCCCTTTTAATGTTGAATATCCATTTGGCACTTATAGGGCGCCGATTGGGAGGTAAATCTGTAAGCTTTGAAGTTTGGTTCCTCATCAAAGAGTTAAACCCTTTTGGCATAGCTTCTCTCCACGTCTGAACATCTATACTACTAAGGGGCTCTTTCTCACTCCTAAATAAATCGATGTATTTTTTCCTATAGTTCGTAGCCTTAGTTCTCTTCGAGAACTTGTTGTTCCACCAATATTCTCATCGGTTTGCATCTCTTTGTTATATAAATCTTCATGGCCTGGTTCTCCTTCGGCATCACAAAAATCTGCTAAATCGTCTTCGCAGTTTAGTATATCTTTCTTTACAAATATGTCGTTGAAAATAAAATATTCTTTTCACTTTTGCAGTCATTATCTGGTGCCCTGGAAAAAAATGTGGTGTTGTCAATCAATGGTGTTGTAAATCAAGCTGTCTGATTGAACTAGAAACCGAACATGTCTAGATGCGTACATTTTCTTTTCTTTTGGGTTGTATAATCTATACGCTCTGGATTCGTATGAGTAGGCTACCATAAAGCACTCAATATACTTTGCTGCGAACTTTGATTTGCTTGGCTCTTTATTTAAAATAAAAGATTTAGTACCAAAAATTCGAAAACGATTTACATAAGGAGTCATATTTTTCAAAATTGTTGTTGGTGATCGATTTATTAAATACACCGCAGTATTTATAGCTACAGCCCAAATAAATTCTGGCAAATCTGATTCCAGAAGCATACACAGCGCCATCTCAATCAAAGTCCTATTAAATCGTTCGGCTAGTCCGTTTTGTTGGGGAGTGTAAGACACATTTAGCTCTCTTTTAATTTCCTCATTTCTCAAAAATAAATCGAAATCTTTATTAATATACTCACAGCCATTATTTGTCCGCAAAGTTCCAATTTTCTTATTAATTTGTTGTTCCACTAGCGCATTGAAAGTTCGAAACGTTTGAAATGCATCACTTTTATGTTTCAAGAAATATGCAAATACTTTTCAACTAAAATCATCAATAAACTTCACAAAATATTCTTTTATCAAGGTTCTTAGCAAAGGCTTCGCACTAATTTTGCCATTTATACATACTGCACATTCAAAAATTTGTCCATCTGATTTTAATTTCATTCCACGTACTACTCGTATACTATTCTTTTCTAATATTTGTAAACGTTTTATGTTTAGATGTCCATTGCGGCTGTACCATTGTGCCAAATTTAATCTTTCCTTTTTCATTACATTAAGCTGATTTACTTCAGGTATGTAAATAGAGAGATCACCAGCTATTGCCGCTCGAATAACACTTTTACCACATTTATTTATTATTGCTGGGAACTGCTTAATAAAATCGATCTTGTAATTATACTCTGCAGTTTTGTCGATCGACAAAAAAAAACTAGTTTTCTGGATAAGTATATAAAACACATCTTTCAAGAGCAACATACTCGTATGTGTTTTTGTAGGTATATATTAGCATCGCCAATACCATCGGAGTATATGTCTTTACTTATGCAAAAACGCATGTTTTTCGCAGTACATATGAGAAATACTGCACACAATTATCCTTAAATATACAAGGACTATTACCAAACAAAAATGAAATATGTAGAGCTATTAGTCAAAGATTGTAAACCGGATCTGTTGATGCTTACAGAGGCACATGTTACTGATGATATATAGAGTTTTCCAATAAGGACTTAACAACTTTTTTTTAAATAAAACGCAAACCATTTTAAATATTTCAAAAGCTTTATTATTGGCTTGAAGTGCAATCAAAACATTTATGAATGGAACTCGACTTCGTTCATATGGCCACCGCGGGCACGTTTGCAGCGGTCGATTCGTTGGACCCAATTTTCAACGACATTGTTGGTATAAACCAATGAGTTAACGTAGCCCCACAGAAAATAGTCAAGGGGCGTTAAATTGCACGAACGAGGCGGCCAATCGACTGGCCCATGTCTTGAGATAACACGCTCACCATACTTACTCTTCAATAAATCGATTGTAGCGTATGCTGTGTGGCTTGTGGCACTATCCTGTTGAAACCACATGTCGTCCAAGTCCATATCTTCCAATTCGGGCCAAAAATATTCGGTGATCATGTCGCGAAAACGCTGACCATTCTCAGTAACGTGACGATCGTTATCGTCGACGAAAAAATATGGCCCAATAAGCCGCCCGCATGCAAACCGCAACAAACAGTTATTTTTTGTAGATGAAGTGGTGATTCATGAAGCACATGTTGATTTTCACCCGACCTTATTGACGAACCTGCTTATTGACGAACCCATTGAGCCAAAAATGAGCTTCGTCACTGAAAATGATTTTGCGATGAAATTCATCGTCTTGGTGCATCTTCTCCAGAACCCAATCGGAGAACGTATCATTGGCCCTAATTATGACCTGTTCAATCGCGTCTTGGTGCACGACTTCTGCATTCGAAATGAAATGGGGAACTGGCGATCCGAAGGCTTTGGTTTCACCCAGTTCAACGACGAAAATATGGCCATTAATGTCATTGCCAGAGAGGGTGACCTACCCCCGTTCATTTCGAAGGAAGAACTCCATGAGATCTTCGACACAATCAGGGCTAAGAAATCAGTGGGGACCGATGGTATTCCGAACATCGTGCTTCGACATCTTCCTCTAGAAGCGGTAGACATTTACACCACCCTGTTTAATAATGCAATGAATAATGCACATTATCCAGCGCATTGGAAAACGGCGGTGGTTCAACCTATCCCCAAAAAGGGAAAGGATATATCCAATCCGGCGAATCTCCGGTCGATAAGTCTCCTTCCGAATATCAGTAAGGTTTTTGAAAAGGTAATCAATAGAGCTCTATCTAGGTGGGTTGAGGACAAACATATAGTTCCGGATAATCAATTCGGTTTTAAGGCCGGACATGATATCTCACATGCCGCGTCTAAACTGGTGTCCGATATCCAATGGAATAACGGCAAAAAACAATGCACTGGTGCCTGCCTTGTTGACTTGGAGAAGGCCTTCGACACCGTATGGTTAGAGGGTCTTTTCTATAAGCTGACTCGGTTGGGATCAGTAAACCACTCTTGTACATTCTTTATAATATGCTAACCAACAGACAGTTCATCGTGAAGAATGGTGATGTGACTTCTGTTGGAATATTTCAAATTAAAAATGGTCTTCAGAAAGGCGCGGTCAATTCGCCGATCCTTTTCAACATTTTTACAAGCGACTTGATAGGTTCACTTCCCCATACTATTGCGTACGCAGACGATTTGGTAGCGTACAGAAAAGGTCCAAAAATCGAGGTCATTAATACTCTCTTGCAGCGTGATTTCGATAAGATAAGACGATTTTGCGATGACTGGAAGTTGAAAATCAACTTTCAGAAGTCGGAAACCATTCTCTTTAGGACGCCGTTGTCTGGAGCCTCTAGGGATACCAGAAAAAATTGGCGAAAGTTCTCTATCGTTGGAAAACACGGACAACCTCTTGCCTGTCGAAATGTAGTCAGATACCTTGGAATCTGGCTAGATCAGTTTCTGTATTTTGGCAAAAATGTAGATGCTGCTCTGGCCAGAGCTAAAGGTGCTTTTGCCCTTACAAAGATACTGCTTTATAGCAGCCAACTCGATGCGAGGGTAAAGGTAATCTGCTACATGGCCCTTATCAGGCCCATGCTGGTATTTGGTTGTCCCGTGTGGTTCAATGTACGAGCAAGCTTAATGGAAAAGATTCGGGTGTTTGAGAGGGCTTGTCTTAGGGCTTGTCTTCGCTTGTATAGAACACCAGAGTCGGAGTACAAGAAATTTTATCCTAACGAGGTGCTTTACAATAGGGCGAACCTAATACGAGTGGACAACTTCGTAATTAAGCTGACTCGAAGGCACATTGCAAGAGCAATGACCTCGACGAATAACCTGATATCTGGGGCTTACTACCCCAATTACCTTTACCACGAGAGTGTGCGCTCTGACGGCTTCGTTCCACCGGAAGCATTCCTCTACCTAGATCAGAAAGGGTTGATCCAGGATAGATCAGCGGTGCCGTTAATCTTCCATGTCGCTCAGACAGCTGGGGACAGGCGACTCAACTACAACAGAGACTTCGCACACGGCAGTTTGGATCGCCTCAGGTTCAGTAAGGCAGTGGGGAATCGGGATAAGAGGGATGTCGTTCGGCAGCACCAGCATTTCTGGTGGTTGAATGATGGGGAAGATGTTTCGTCGTCGTTTCCGTCAATTACGGACCAGCCTCACTAATGAGGCAGAGCTGACCAATCTATTTGCTCAGTAAATAGCGATGGCCAGCTTACATAGGTTTAGGTTAGCATTTAAGAAACATATACATATATCAGTGTATACAAAGGTGTATACTGATATATGTATATGATTGTGTATTACGTCTATGTGTGTTTATATGTGTATTGTACATTTAGGTTAGGTAGGCTAAGGTTAAGTTTAAGTTAGATATTAAGTTTTTATAAAATCGAAAAAAATGTCCATATGCTAAGTTTTTGTAAACAAATTTTTTCTTAGCCTTAAGTATAGAAAATAAGTATTTATAAATAAAATGTAAATGCAGTCGAAAGACATAGATATAAGTATTCAGAGTAGCTTAGAGTGCCTGTGTGGGGCCAGTAAGTTAGTATAAGATTGTTAAGTAATTGTAAGCTAGCATTTAAGCATTTTTTGTTAGAATGTAAGAGTGTGTTAAGAAAATAAATGCATTAAAACTGAAACTGAACTGAACCAATCGGAGAATGTACGTCGCTTCAAATGGTCTATCGGCTTCAATTCTTGTATGGCTCGATCTTGTATGGGTGCAAACCAAGATCCTTACGTAAAATATGCCATAATGTGGTCTGAGCGGTGCCCAATTCTTGACAACGCCGTGGAATTGATTGCTTTGGATCGTTTGCTACGGACGCCTGAACGGCAGCGATATTTTCGACACTTCGACCAACCCGTTGTCGCACTGACACGACAACATCACACAACGAATATGTAGACTCAAATTTTTGCACTAAACTTGTTATTGCCTGTCTACTAGGGCGAGAATTACGACCGAAAATTAACGCTCTTAAAGTTGCAGTCACTGACTCCGAATTTCGGTAGAAAGTTTTTATAATTTGCAGATGTTGCACGTTCGTGTACTTTACCATGAAAAAAATTGTTGAGTTTACTGAATAAATTGACAGTGACAGTTTGATGAATAGTGAAAGAGTGCGTTCACAAATTAAATTCAAAATTGTCAAGTCCCTATTGGAAAACCCTTTAGTAAAATCAGAAATAAAATTATCAAATTACGAACATGCTTCTTGTCCATCACATTCAAGACATACTGGTGGTGTTCTTATACATATTTGTATATAAAAAGAGCGATGTAATTTCAAGAGCGATGATGTGGTGAAGATAAGTTTTCATTTGTGTTAGTACAATATACAGATCCCGCAGTAGCACAGTCTCAGAATTTTTGTTAAGTTTTTTTCAAATTGGTGTGATCTGTCCCTAGAAAATGAAAGTAATATAATTGTAGTCGGTTGTATTAATATAGATCTCTTGGCAAGAAATAGTAATAGCGAAAGGTTCATAAATCTTGGTCGATCATGATTTTACGCAACTAGTAGATCAACCCACTAGAATAACCACGAATTCGGTAACTTTAATCATGTAATGACAAATATACGTTTTAGACAAAATATTATTATTATTATTTCGAGGGATCTTTACAAATGAATTTGTAAAGTCCGGAATTTTCACGCCGGGGTACTATGCCCATGTGGCGCTAGTCAACAGCACGCGGTGTACCGAGTTCCCATGTGGTCCTCCATCTAGGTACTTACCGCGTCCACACTGCTTGATTTCGGTGATCTAGTGGGAACCGATGCTTTTAATGTGGCGAGGCCGTTGACGAGACAAAATATATTAGTTAAAATTGACGAAAAGCATTCAATTTCTGACCATGAGACATTTAAAATATTAATAACTGTAAGTGAACCCAAATATAATGATGTATATTTAATAAAAATTATCAAGCATGCCAAAGAAAAATCTGACATTCTTTTAAATAAAGCAAATTTCACAGAGCTTTATTTTATCGAAGATGTGGACAATCTTGTGTCTCAATTTCATGAGAAGATTAATAAGAGTGGTAAGAATCTCACCACAACGACAACTGTGAGATACAGAGATGATGATGTGAAATGGTTTGGTTCCAATTTAAGACGCCTAAAACGTGAAAAAAATCAACTATATAAAAGTGCGGCTTTCGGGAACACGAGTGAAAACTGGGAAAGATATAGACTAATCCATAATTTATATAAGTCGGAAATTAAAAAGGCAAAAGACAAACACATTCCTTCACAAATCACAATAAGAAGACACAAGTTTGGCGAACACCTAAAAATTTAGTTATAAAAAACAATAAAGTCAAAGATATATCAAGCGTGCAATTCGGGAACATGTTTTTTAGTGAGAAAGGCTAAGTTGGAAATAAATTAAATATATATTTTGTGGAGAGTGTCTGTGAAGTTAATGCTTCAATCCCATATGTTCAATTTATTTTACCAGATCTACATATGAGTACTAGATTGAGATTCGAATTCTGTGATATAAGAACAATCTGTGATATAATTAGAAAGTCCAATAATAAGAGAGATTCTGCTGGTATTACTAGAGACGTTATTTATCAATCTATTGAAATTATAGGTCCAGCATTATTGAAAATAATAAACCAATCTCTAAGTTCTGGTATATTTCCAAATGTATGTAAAGAAACAATAGTAGTACCAGTAGAAAAAGTGAATAACACCATAAAATGTGAGGAGTTTCGTCCAGTAAATATCCTTCCTACCTGATAAAATCTGATAGAAAAGTTTGTAGCTAACTAGTTGACTAACTAATTTGAGAAAAATGAAAATACTTATTAAAGAACAGTCTGGATTTAGAGACTGACATTCATGTGAAACTGCACTTAATTATATAGTATGGGAATGGAAAAAACAGATGGACGACGGAAACTCGGTTATAGCTGTTTTTCTGGATTTGCAACGCGCTTTTGAGTAAATAGACCGATCAATCCTACTGGAAAAACCAACGGTATATGGTGTGATCGGGGAGGAAATGGATGGGTCAAGTCTTATTTAACAGGGAGAGCACAACGGACGAAAGTTAATGATCATCTCTCTTGCGCAATGAAATCTGATTTAGTAGTATCTCAAGTATCTGTATTGGGAGTAATAATTTTTTTATTATATATATATGATATAAAAATGTGCTTAATATAAGTAAAGTTGTTTTGTTCGCGGACGACATGTTATTTTATATTTGTGGTAAAAATGTTGAACTTATGTGTGAGCCATTAGACAAAGATTTAAAATCTATTAATAACTGGCTAAAAATGAACAAGCTAAGTCTAAATGTATAAAAGACTAAGTGTATGAAATTTCGCGTAAATAGTGCAACTAATGTAAATATTAACGACGAAGGAATTGAGTGTGTGAAAAGCAATAAATATCTTGGTGTAATAATTGACGAAAAACTTAATTTTGAAGATCATGTTAACATGACATTACGTATGTAGTAAAATTAAAAAAAAAAAATAAGTTTCTTAAAACGAATTAGAAACTCATTGTCATTCGAAACAGCGATAATAATTTATAATACAATAGTATTGTCCCATTCCAATTACTAGGCAAGAATTTTGTACATGTTTTGCACAACAAGGAAACTAAAAATCGACCCTAGAAACTATTAAACAAAGCGATGCGGACAATTCTAAGGCTTAGCATTTTATACTTCAAGCATGCATATGGTTGAATGTTTAAAATGGATGAATATCAAACAAAGATTGACACATAATGCAATGGTATTCATATTTAGAATGAAGAACGGATTGTTACTAGAATATATGACAAAAAGCGTAGTGCAAGTTTCTGATGTCCAGCCGTATAACTTGAAAAGTAACGAAAACGTAAGAAAATCAAGATGTGTGTAGATTGACAAGTATACAGCAATAAATGTTTTTGTCGAGGAATAATATTTTTTAACAACTTGCCAATTAATATAAAAAACGAAACAAGATTACTAGGGTTTAAAAGAAAAATTTGTAAATTTATAAAAGACACCACGTAAGAAACTTAATTTTTAACTTTTTTGCGTTTGATTTATGTAAACTAAAAAAAACTTAAAAATTGTTAATTGTTCAGATATTTAAAAGTTATTTTTAACTAATAAAATTATCAATCTATCTATCAAATATCTAACTCTGATTATCAGCATCAATTTCACATGCAATGTTCGACGTACCAAACACTGCAGACGATTTTATTTTATTTGTGGAGTTAGAATTGTTCGTACATGATGTAGCGAAATGCCCTTTTATACCTCATTTACAGCACTTCTTATTGCTCAGTTTTTTATTATTTTGATGATTTCATCCGTTTTTAGACATATATATCTTTTAGCTTCTTCAACTAACTTATTTTTCATTGCGAATGCATTTGGCAAAGCAACTCTAGACTCCATCGCAATTACAAAATGTTCATAGCTCCTCGGAAGACTAGATAATACAATAATAATCGCTAACAGTTCATCTTGTAATTTAATATCTATCATATTTCCTGTAACTTTTCAAAAAGATCAAAAAATCTATTAATGTGTTCGGACATAGAGGAGTTTTCGTGCGTTTTTAAATTTAAAAGCTGCTTAAATACTGTGACCTTGCGTGCAGGTCCTGCGTTATAGTGGACTGTAAACAGCTTTTCCCAAGCCTCGCGAGAACTCTTTAAATTTTTTTTGTAAAAGTAATATCAGTGATATTGTAAAACTTGATCTTGCTGCTCTAAAGGTGTTTAAAATTCCAATATTAGTTAAAACAATATCCAAACAAGAAAATACCTCAAGTTTCACCTTCTCGCTACGATTTATGTATGAACTTCTCTATTCTGAAGCTCATGTATTAAAATCTCTAACGATTATGATAGGAGTTTTGCCAATAGCGTCGGCGACAAGTCTATCCAAGATCATTTCAAAGCTTTTGATAATAGCACTCGATGGGATACAACAGCTATATATGTTATGTACATATGTATGTAGCTCTTATCTTAGCCCGTATGAAGTAATCCTCAGCGGTTATTACTGAATGGAATCGTACCACTTGTTTGAAGCTAGATTTCTGTATTGCTGGCAGATAATCGCTATATCAGTTTTGAATTCATACACCTTTTGTTCCAGAAGGTCATAAGCCGCTTCGCTATAATTGAGATTTGATAGCGGTGTGTTCGTATTTATTCGAATACTATATAGTTTCGAATGCGTTATTATATTCTGGACATCACCTGGGCTTGCAAAGTAAACAATTTGGCCTAGCTTTGCAGTGAAAGATAGGGGTATGGAGATTGTATTGCATGACGTACTTGACAATGTTGCCTTGACAATTATTACCTTCGTCTTAAAGTAAGTTTCTTAATTTGACACGAAGACACATATTAATAAAAATCGGCACTGTAGTTCTAAGCAAATACAATATTAGCTCAAAAATTCAAATAAATGAATTAGAGACACATTTGTAACCACTTTTGCTTCTCCTATAGTGCTTCGTTGTTGCTGACAACCGAAAGGATGGTTTATCTACTAATCTTTTGCGAAAAATATAGCGCAGATAGTATCGGCAATTACTATAGCTCAAATACAGCTTGTTCAACTCCCCTTTGACGATAAAAGCATCTGTGATCTATCATTTATGTAGAGTGCGATATTTTGCACCTTCGACTATGGTGATTCATGATGCAATGTCTAGTTACTAAGACTGTAAAATATAATTCAAGGCGTGGCAAGCTTGATTCAAGTCGAAAGTCAGCAGATTCCTCACCTAGAACGATCCCGTATAAAGACGATCCATAGCGAAATTCTGCTTGCTTGATATTGAGAATTGAATCGAGGTAATTTTTAATCTTGCTCGGGATTATCTTCGTTATTATTTTTGTTACAGCTGAAAGAACTCATAACAGTGACAGTTTCAGAAGTACATCAAATCGCCCTCCATTAGACATTCACGACAATCTTTCCATTCCATTCTTCGAGGAAATAATCATTTACTCAAACGTTTAGTATGATAGGTTATGGGATACTACCAAGTAATCCTCTTTTCTTATTACTGGATGTTGTTTTGGAGTAGCCTCTCCCGGTAAGCTCTTTAATATGTATAATAGTAGCAAATTAGCTCGAGTTTGTATGCAATGCTTTTCTCTTTTGCTGAGGCTATTACCATTTGAAATATAACGAATTGTCCAAGTACAAATTCCTTTTAGAAACATATGTTATTTTGACACTGACAGCTCTTTCCCGCTCGAAATCTTATTTCAAAACTTATTTAAAAATTGAATACTGTGTTGCCGAAATAGTGCGTTTAATGAAAATAAGTTTTGGCCGAAATGAAGCATCCACCGCACCTGCTGCAAGCAAGTTTGTGCAAAAATTTCGTGAGACTGGCCTGCTTGGCAACACTCATGGACTCCGTGGTCGTACGGTACGTACCGACTAGAATGTGGCGGCTGTAGACGAGAGTGTTCGACTCAATCCAGGAATACCGACTGGCCAAAGATCTAAATAAATCAATATTTCGCGCACAAACCTGATGAGAATTTTCCCCAAAGATCTCGGATTATTTCCTTACAAAGTCTTATTGACTAAACAATTGAATGTAAACGACCATCCGCTTTTATTCTGCCGAGGTGCATTTTCATGTCGGCGGTTTCATTGACTTCGGCGATCTTTGCTTTCAACACGATGGAGTGCCATGCCAACCATCAAACAATCGATATTTTGTGCGGTAAGTTTGGTAATCGTGTTATCAGTCATCTTGGCAATATTAAACCTTCCGCCCCGGAACTGCGATTTGACCCCGAAGACCGATATTATGTAGGTAATAGAAAAACAACTTACGCCATTAAAGTGGATATCGTCCGAGTCATTCGTGAGATAGAGGCAGAAATGGTCAACAAGATCTTGGAAAATTGGGCTGACAGGATACACTACTGCGGAGCCAGCTGAGGCAGCCACATAAATTAAGTCGTATTCCATAACTAATAGGAATACTCGCCCTTTCTAGTAAAGTCATAAAATAACGAAAATAATAATTATTTATTATTGATTTTTGTTTATTCTAATTTATTTTTAAAGAGAAATTTGTATTTGGATCACCCTGTACTTTCAAGTTCCGTATTCAAGTTTCTGATGACAGCTATTGCTATGATGACGCGGTTTCTATTATTAAGCGTCATAGAAAGCGTAGCTTAACAATAAGATATCTAAACCCCAGAAAGGCAATTATAAATCGTTGGCTGACCGCAAAATGATCTCTCTGATCTGACATCGATTGTTTATTGACTGTGTGTGGCGTGGCTCAAGTGGTAGTGGACTGGCTTCCAAATCGGAAGGTTCGGTTCTCGAATCCTAGACCCGACCGAAAGACATATTCATTTTTTCAGTTAACGAAAACCAGAAATCAACAACAAGCCAACCTCCAATAAGAATTTTGTCTCCCCATTAAGTGTTGAAAGCCATCCATCGCCATGGAGCGAAATAACCACTGACCCCAAAAATCTTTCTTTCTCCCTCTGTCTCATTTTCCTAAAAAACTTAAAATGTTCAGGCATTTTAAGTATAATAGAACCCACTTGAGTGTTAAGTTCCCTAAAAAAAAATAAAAAAATATATGTGTATAAGTAGCGCGGCTGATTTTGTGGCGGGAATTACTGCTGAAACAGCTGCAGTAGGCATTGCAAATATCGATAGATTACTCGCATTATAGCCATGTACATCCAGCATATGTTTAACCGTAGAGATACGTTTGGTGTTTACCTGGAAAACAGTTTAAGGTATGAAGTGTGGACTGTGGGGGTTTTTGTCATTCTGAAGACAGTTGAGCGTCTCCAAAATCTCGCAACATTAAATCGTCGTAAGTTCGTTTTCAATAAACTCTCGTAATCGCAATACAAGTGGCAACAAATTAACAAGTAAAATCCAAGGAATCCAGAAGTAAATTGGTTTTTACGGAATTTCTTTGAGTTTAAGTCGAATATCAAAAAATAACATATCTCTACATCTCTCTCTCCATTTCCATGACTCCGTCACCATCTGGAGACTATGCTTTCAACTTTTGCTAAGCAAGCAAAGCAAGGATTTCAATGCTATTACGAGTACTGCTGGTGCAACAGGAAAATATAAAATCACTATAACTAAAAGAGTAAACAAGGAAGCTCTCACGATCTTCTAAAAGGGATAAACATTCCCCTAGCACTTCAAGGCATATTCGTGTAAGACCAGGATAAAGTTGCTTCTGTTAGGTTAGCTGTTCCCTTCCTATTGGGTTAGATTGTGGATTTCTCTTTTTTTCATCCTTTTTCTGAGTTTTGTTTCGAAAATACTTTTCTCTGGCCTTTTTTCTGCTCATGAAGCACTATTTTTTGGATGGGACACATTCATCCGCCTCACTCGTCACTTTTGAGATAACCTCGCACACACTGCCATGGCAAATTGTAAGGTCAAATGTTGTTGCAATCTAGGAAGGTAGCAGCCAAAGGGTACTCGTACACCCATGAGTTGAAAGCCGTAAAATTGTAAATTGTCTAAAGGACCATCTCGCCAACTATTTTTTGTGGGCTTTGGTTTCAGCTCTAAGTTTTTACAATGCTCTAACGCTGTAGTACTGATATACTCGTGGGTCTGATTTTTTTCGTTTTTTAGCTTTCGAGTACCTCGACGGCCGACTAAAGGGAATGATAGTGGTTGTATAAAGTACGACAAAGCTTAGGCATTTGTTTGCAAAATGTGTGCTGGTGAAAGTAGCCATAAATCCAATTGCTAAAAAAGCAACAGCACGATGTAATGGAGAATGTTACCAAGGTGTTGGTGATAGCAAATGCTCTTTACATTTGCATATATGGTGGTTGAAACCTGCCATGTTCTCGGGTAGGTTTAAGTGATGAGATTTAAAGTTGATTTGAAGGTGCATACTGGCAATAGCGGTTTTGGAATTTTAGGACATTTCGGGAGAAATTTCAAATAATTGCTACTACTTCTATTGTTGACTAATTAAAAGATAAGCCCAGGGTAACGTGAGATACAATATCATGTAAGCACTGAGATTGCAGGTCACTTCATTCCAGTCCTGTTGGAGAAACAATTTTGTAAGGATCACTACATCTGAGGTTACCCTAAATTTCTCAGTAACTGAGAAATGCCTACAATTCATCAAAAGTTTCAATCAGAGGTTTTGATTGATCCTGTAACATACCTTATATTACAATATACTCGTAATTAGAACGATCAGGAAGATATGCTGGACAATAACAGTTATGAGGGAATTTATTAAGAACGTCTTGAAAAGTGCGAACAAAGATAATATAGAAGGACGCTGTAAAGTATGGGTTGGTGAATTGTTTGGAATACCATTTTACAAAACCTAGTGCAGAGTTAAGGATTATCCCATCCATATGTAAACTGATCTTGAGCTCCCTATCACACAAAATGCCGAACTGGCTAAGAGATTGAACGTAGGAGATAGGTTGGCTGTGGAGAAGGTAGAGTCGGGGATGAAATTGGAGCCGCTTATGTGAAAAGGTGATGGATTGGCATTTGGGGATATTAAGTTCCAAACAATTTTTGTGGCACCAGATCGAAAAACTTTCAAGGCCTTGTTGAAGGAGGAAGGAGTCATGGGGAGAGGAAATGGTTTTGAAAAATTTGGTATCGTCGGTGTAAAGGGAGACAGACGAGTGTCTGATCCTATCGAGATAATTTTTGGTTAATATAAAAAGAAGGGGAACTCCAGATGTGGTCAAAAATTAAGCCGAGTGGGCTGCCGTAAAACAAATACTGTAAAAACGGTTTTCGAGATAAGACCAACGGACAGTATGGTTTCAAAGCGAGGGCAGACAATTTGAAGAGTATTAATCGATGAGAAATTTTATCGAAGGCCTTGCTGAAATCGGTTGCAACCACATCGTCTTCGTTACCATTCTCTAGGGCAGAGAGGGTAAAGGATACGAATTCAACGAGATATGGGGTGGTTGACCTACCCTTCAAGAAGCCATGTTGTCTAGTGGAAATAAGTGATTTACATTGGAAGCTTGGAGGTTTATATAAAATACTTTCGAAGAGTTTGAGTATATGAGAGAGTTTAGCGATTGGGCGATAGTTTGTTATTTCGTTCTTCAATCCTTTCTTGTGGATTGGGGTTATGAAGGAGGTTTTCCAAGCCTGAGGAAATTCTGATTATGAAAGGGATAGACGAAAGAGATTAGAAAGGACGAGCGAAAGAGAGGAAGAACATTTTTTAAGAAATATGGCAGGGAAACCATCTGGGCAGAGAGTGAATTCGGCATTAAGTTAGTGTAACTTATATTCGATATAAGGCGGGTCCAAGGTGTGAGAGAGAAGTGGGCAATTGGAAAAGTTCAGTAGGTAATTAAAATACGATGGATCTAGTACAATACAAAGGAGTTGTTGGTTAAGGATAGTTTAAAAAAGGTGGCAAATGGGTTGGCAAAGATGAGTGGATCTGTTGATGACTTGCTGTTGAAAGAGAGGGAAGGAGGGTAACCATCGGACTTTCTTTTGTAGTTAACAAATTGGAAAAAGGACTTAGGGTCGTTTATAAGGTTGACTTGCGCATTGTTATGGTAGCGATGGTAAAGGGAATTGCAAAGTTCGATGAAATGAAGATTAGCACCAGGATAGTTGGAATAGTCGGAAAAGGATCTGGTACGAAGGAAAACAGCCCATAACTTGTTTCTCTTATTTCGTAAGGAACGAAGCTTGCGATTATACCAGGGAGGTCTAGTAGATGATGTTAAAACAGTATGCTGGAAATATTTCAAAGACAAGGAAGTGCGCTGTCGTTTGTATTCGTACCTCTATATGAGTCCACAACTTGCACTAATGTGTTATAGATAAAGAAGAAAAACTGAGACACGGCTAGTGAGTAATTGTATTAGACACATCGAATGAGTGAATAAGAACACAACATCCAAGTGTCTTCGAATTTCAGTCCATTGGTTTAAGACGCTCAGAAAGACTGAACTTTCATGTTTAAGGTCATGCTATCGTAGATACCGTACTACAATACATTTTATCTTGCGATTTGAAAGCAGCAGTCAGAAAACCAATCGAATAAGTATATGCAGATTATAAAACAAATACCAATAAACGTTGGCGCCGTCAACCATATTAGGGGCATATATACTACGGAGAAACCCATCAAAAGACAGATCGTTTTGTTTCTAGAAGTAGTTGGTCGACTTTTTTAATGTCTTTTTTTTTGTCAAGGCGGTGGTGGAAAAGCTACTAACGACGAGTAAAAACGCTAAAAGCCACCTTAACTCCTTTCGTCTTGACACTATCCACTCCGGAACCGCTTTCGTATTACTTCAGAGTGGTCTCGTTTTTCTTCCACTTTGGAATGTGACTTCTATGAAGGAACAAATTTAGCTCCAGGGCTGATCGCTTGTCAGCATTTTTTCGACCATATATTCTGGGCTGATTACGCCGGTGCTGCTTTCCAGCTTCCGTCGTTGTTCTTCACACTTCATGCAAATGAAAAAAAAGTGTGATTTGCATCGTCTGCTGGAGAGTCCCTCTACTGGCAGGCTGGAGTGTGTCTTACCGATCTTGTGAAAAAAAGCGTGGAAATATCCGTGCCCTGTGAGAAATTGGGTGATGTAGTAGTTTACTTCGCGGTGTTTCTATTTTTATTTAGCCACATTCTTGATCAGTTTCGCAGTCACAGTCATATGGAAGAATGGCGTGTAGCATTTACATTAGTAGCCTTTGTGTGCTGGACTCAGGGCCCTCTACGTTTGCCATCAGTCTGCTTAGTGAGATTGCGGCCTCCGACGGCCGTTCCGATACAGACTTTTTCTGCTGCTAAAAGGTGAGTATTGATAGTGAGTCCCAAGTACTTCACTGCTTTCTTGCTTCGGTACTTCGGGCCTGCTTGGAAATAAACAATACTCGGGATTGGTCTGCTTTTTCAGAAGGACTATCTAGATTTTAGCTAAGCTTAAACCAACTTCCCCCACCTATGAGTTCAAATGTGTCATAACGTGCTCCAACTTCCAACGTCCAAAGGATTTTGGTTTTGTAGAGTTTTCACCACTAAACTCAAGTTTTCTTTGCTGAAAGTTGGAATTACATGTCGTTGGGCCAGGCGTGACTACTACGCGCCCCATCTTTTCTTCACTTAGGGCAGGACTGACAGCCCGAGCTCCTAGTTTTTCCATGACGACCTTATAGCATACTTCCCAAGGGTCAAAATTTACGTATCGTCAAAGGTCCTCCCGCTTCTGTTTATTGATCGTATTTATGGGCCTCTTGAGCTCGGATCTTTTGGTTCTGAATTCGAATAGTATGTGACTGGTGACTATGTGTCTCAGCTGCAGGCATCTCCTTCGAAGTGCGGCTATCTCATCCGTCCTCCGTTTTGCGGCCATATTTCTGTTTCATACAAACAAGGTGATTTTGATAGTAGACTTTTTTATGACCCCTTGTCCCTTCATGTCTGCGCCGCTACAGGTTGCCTGCTAATGTCCATATTAAAAGCATCTAAAACATCGTAAGACCTCCACTCTTCTTGGATTCGACATTGAATCCATCCAATTTTGATGCGAGGGGATGTCAGCATCTTGAGCATTAACGTTTACTAATGCTAACTTCGCGAGCTTCGGTTCTTTGCTGCAGTTCCAATATCGGGTCGCTGACCCTCTTTCTTATTACTTCTTGAACTCCTTCCTCTGTAGTTTATTCGTCCAAGTCCCTAATCTCAAGTGAAGATTTTGGTTCAAGTCAGTGGACCGTGCGTCGCCCTATCCCCACAAATTTATTTTAGAGATTTCCCAAAAGACTCCTTAAACCCCCCACTTGGATTGCCACTCTCGTCAATTGCGATGTTGATATCTAATTGCAGTTGAAGTGCACTTCGATCCACAAACTTAAGGTTCCACTTATTTTGTCAAGTGATTCTTCTAGTGCCGCAACGCCATTTTTGTTATCTATGCTGATATGGTTTTGTTTGTTGCAAGCTCCCTTGATATATCTCCGCATTTCTGTGTCTCGCGTATGAGAATATCCTGTTGCTTATTTTCTTCTTCCACTGATGGCCGCCGATTTGTTGTAGGTGTCTTCTAGTTTTCACTTTTACAGTGTATTCCAACAGCAGATTCTAACTTGCGGAGCTACTAAAAATCAGTTTTCGATCCTTATAGCTACTTCTATTTCCAGTCTGGCGTTAGATTTCATCAGACTAGTTTCGATTTGATTATTTATTTCAACATCACTCTGCACAGATGAATAAGTTTGACAGAAAAGTTCAGACTAGACTAGATCTTACACAGTTCTTTCTGATAAATGCTACAGTATGATACTTTACATCGATTAAAAGACGCGACTCGACTAGGGCATTGGCAGGCATGCTATAATATACGCATCAATATGGTGTGAGTTGTTAATTTGTTGTTGTTGAACTAGATTGTGTCAGAATGAGGCATTAGCACCCTGCTAGTTCGGTCCTCTTTTCATCTTGGAATCTATACATCGTGGTACTGGTTTAAGTCAAGTAGGGATATCTGTTGTGCTAGATTCATTGGGTTTCTCTTGGGTCGTTCATAATTTGTGTTTCACTAAGCGTGAGTCTCTGTTTAGCGAATGCGTCACATATAGGCAGCAAAGCAATACATAATAATTTAGAGACATTTTTAACTCCCTGAAGGATGTGTTTTACATAGGCAAGCGTCGTGAGCTGTGTTTTAATCTGACGCACTATAGGCTTCTAAATTGGATTCACCATAAAATAGGTGAGCTAGCAAGTTGTTTACATTGTGCTTCTCTTGAGGAATGAAAAAACACGTTATATGCTAGTGCCACAAGTACTTGATTAGAGACTTTATTCCGATACCGCAGTGTGTGCAATTGTGTATACCACCTGTGAGGTCGTCTTCTACTGCTTCGTCCTTTGGGTCCTTCTTGGTTGGAGTCGAAAATTGTCCTGACTGTAACGCTGGTATCCTTGCGCTTAAGGTTACCTAGCCATCTAAGCTGAGTTATCCGAGCTTTTCTGACTTGTTTAAGCTCTTTTCTGACATTGAAGGTCTCGATTTTGTCATTACCGACCTTGACGGAACAGCATGTGTTCTCCCTAGTCTAATGAGATTGACAGGGATGCCAAAGCGGGACATGATTCAGTATAGTTCGTCTCTATAGATGCGGTCATATGCGGCTTTGAAATCGATGTAGAGGTAGGTGGTACTCATTGATTTCGAACCCTTTGATATCTCCCGTAATGTGAAAATTTTGTGTGTAGTTGACTTTCCTGGCCTAAAACCACACTGATAGTAATCAGTCAGACAATCGAAGGATTTTAGGTATTTTATATACGATGTTAAGGATACATACTCGCATGACGTATTCCTGTAGTTGGCACAGATAGGGGGATCACCTTCTCTATAATCGGACGGACAAACAATGCCGAGGTTTAATTCGCTGGGCATACTTCGGAGATGAGTTGGTGTATGCTCCGTGTCCAAGAATCAGCTGCTGTACTATATGAAACAGCTCGACAGTTAAGCCATCGGGTCCAGCAGCTTTGTCAGACATAAGCTTGGAAATAGCAGTCCTGAATTCATCTTGGTTGGGTGTACGCAAATGTTGCTTGTCTTCGTCCAAGTTGAATTGTTCATTCTAAAACAGTTTGTAGAAATAATCATTTTAGATTCTCAGCACTGACTGTAGTTCTACTGTAAGGTTTCCATCTCTATCCTTGCAGATTGATATTTGGGCTTTACAGCTTGGTCATGTTCGTATTATTGGTTAGCAAAATTTCTGAACTTCATTTTTCTAGTAAGTAGCATCTGTCTAAAGCTTCTTCGGAGAAGCCTATGTTTTCCCGTCTTTTCTGTGTGCTCTGTACATCGTTTTTTTTTTTCCAGATTTGCATTGGTTATTGAAACGGGTTGAAACCCAGTTGTATTGATGCCGCTGGTCTTCTACGTTCGATGCTGGCTGCATCAGACTCCTTGACGGGTTAAGGTAAAACTTGATCGGAAAAGACCCTGGCGGTTTCTCGTGATTATAGCCGTTAGACTTTGAATTTCCTCACAGTGGTTCGGTGGATATATGTTAGCTGCTCGGAACGTTCGAACATAAAAAATACTAAAGGAGTGCTTTGTGTCGATCGCAATATGATCAATTTCGTTGACCGTTTGGTGATCAGGAGTCAGCGAGGTCTATTTATGGGTATTAACGTGTGGAAACCGTGTATTGGCTGCATTTACATTACAATAAACTTGTGTCCGTTTCCGGAGGTGATGACATGGTTGCTGTACTTTCTCACTGTATTATCGAAGATGCTAGTTAAGCATGACATTGAAATCGAGAAGGACAATCCTTACGTCGGTTTTATCGAGAAGCTCGTAGAAAAAGTCTTTGGCCTTTCCCTCTTTTAGGCGTGGAACGTTTATAAAAATTTGTTCAGCATGTCTTGACTGTGACTGCTGTAATATTTTCCATAGTAGATATCATATAGCACTATAAAAAGCAAAAGCAAATCCTCGAACTAAGGAAAAATTATTAATTTCAATATGTTGGAAAATAATCTGCTCTACGAGTTCTGGGAAAAAAAAAAGTTTCTTCTTGTAGAGATACTGCGACATACGATATTTCTGGCTTCCCTAAAGAAGCACATTTTTAGTTGCACCCCTTCATTGCCTTCGAAAAAAAAAATAGTAAAGAGACTTAAATCGTGGGTCTCTACGTATTTGGTGCATGAAGTCAGTAGTAAAATCAAACTAAGGATTAGATGCCATAGATATCCAAATAATCAAAACTTACGAAAAAAATATAAAAGATTGTTTCTTGAACTTAAAATAGAGATAGAAAAATCTCGAGATATTATACTTATAACCGCGCCCATTTTGATGCTTCTAAGGGAAACTTAAGAAAAAAAAAATGCCAAATTGCAAATATATCGTAGTTTCTGACAAACTCCATATTGCAGATGCATTTAACCGCTATTATATTAATATAGCGTGTTTTGAATGATGTCCTGCCCATCCGCTTTGTAACAATGGTTGTTTGCCTTTCGGTAGCTGTGCTGAACCTTGGCAGAGAAGCAGTTGTGTATATGAGCCAATTACTTCTTTGAAGGCCTTAAGAGCCATACGTGGTCTTACAAAAATCAAATCTTCTCCTAAAAAGAATTGTAGACTTGATTGTGGATATTTTATCACATATTTTGTTTTTGAAGGTGTATTTCCAGACGAGGTAAGGTTGCTGATGTTGTACCATTATTGAAAAAAGATTCTAGTGTTGAAATGTGTAACAATAGGCCCGTCTGTCTTCTCTTTTAAGTAAAATCCCTAAAAACTTATAAAAAATCTGAATGTAAGTTCTTTTACACAAAACTGAATTATTTTGTAATATCTACCCTGGCCTTAGCAAAGGGAAATCTTCTGAAGATGCCCTTCAACAGCTTTGTTCCCAAATTATGTCAAACATCGACAGAAAAAGTACACTGCCGATTAATTTATTGATATCACCAAGGCATTGTCAATCACATTATTTTGTTATGGAAACTGGAAAAAGCTGAGTTCGTGGATTTTTTCTGTTTTGGCTTATTATCTAAAGAAAACAGATCACAAAGAGTGAAAATAGATAAAGTAAAAAGTATAATGAGTTTTCTCAATTTGGGTGTTCTGCAAGGCTCTGTTTTATGACCAATCTTATTTCTAATTTACATAAATTCCCTTTTTTACCTCAATATTGAAAGTGCACCAACTGCCTTCACTGATGAAGTAGGCTTTTCTTATGGCCCTATTAGTTCTTTGGATCTGCAGTCTGCCTTAATTTGGGATCTTCATTTACTACGAATCTGGTTTAATGAACATAAGGTGGTTAATAGTTCCAAAACTGAAGTGATATCTTGCAGTTTGTCTTCTACGCAAAAACTAGAACACCATATTAATTTTCACTCACCGAAATGAAAAAGATACAAGCTATTGAATTGTGCCTGCGCTGTTGAGAGGTAAACTCACTTTCTGCAGGAATCTGAACTGTTATAATAAGTGCTTTGTAATTGAGAGAGTAAACGAATTTAAATACCTAGGCCTAACTCTAAATTCTAGAAAGGGTTTCTCGAATCACGCAGAATCTTGGAGGAAGTATTTTCTCAGGACGCTTCGTCATTATTATTATTTGCGAAGTATTTGTTCAACAATACTGTCAAAAGTAATCTATTACGGAATCTTTCGTTCCAAACTTCATAGAGTAACCTGTTGAGGGTGTGTATATGAATAAAATTAAATGTTCTACAATAAATATCCTAGTTTCCTTTTTTTTAACTAAAAATCCTTCCAGTCTGCCATTTATATTGTTTCAAGGTATTACAAAGAATTGTTATGCAATCAGGAAGCTGTAATTTTCAATTGGTATCCATTCTTCATTTACGCAGTAACTTCTTTAATAAAATATCACTACCCAATTCCCCCGCTACTGCAATTTCGTAATTTGTATTCTGAATCGACTTTTCAATAAGCTTTCATAACCAATACGGACGCCAGCAATACCGGTAGGGCTTACTAAGCAAATAAAACTGTAGCTGCTGTACTCGTATATTAGTTATACCAGCCTAGAATCAATTCTTTTTGATATTTTGGTCCAGTTTTATCTTTGTTTCTTGCTGTTGTAGTGTAGTGGATTAAAACACTACTTTTTCTTAAAAATATTTTTTTTATTGCCTTTTAAAATACTGGGTGGCCAAATAAAAACGATAAGAAAAACAATTAAATAAAACAACAACGGTGTGAGATATAAAATAGATTCTGGCTTCATTCTGAAGCAACATTCATGCCATTATGTGTGGAATAGCACATCAAGTGGTCGGTCCAATATCAGTGGCGTTATTCCGGCGATAGCGTGTCGAATGTTGGCTTTGAGCTCGTCCAAAATGATTGGCTTGTATGTGTAGACTAAGGACTTGACGTAGCCCAGTGAAAATAATCGAGTGGTGTCAAATCGCATGATCGTGGGGGCGAATTGATGAACGCTCGCCGTGAGATGACCCAGTCAAATTTTTCCTTCACAACTTTCAGCTTTGCGCTGCTTGTATGAGACTACTGACGGTAATGGTGTCTACTTCCTCATTTCGAAAGAAATAAGGTCCACAATCAATCTTTGTGGATGCGTTTATGGTCGACTAAACACTTATGGCAACTTGTTGACATAGCCGCTGATGATGTTTTGGTCAAAATCCGGTTCCCCGGTCAACATTTCCAGTGCCCAATTAGCGAACTCACGGCGTTGATATGGTCGTCCGGTTTAAATTCTTGGGTTAGCGCAATCTTAGACGGATGTAGGTCCAAATTCAACCGCAAAATAAGCCAGGTTGTCTCGCCGACGATGTCCAATTCAGCTGATCGGTGCCGAATCGACATTTCTGGGTCTTCTTGGATACTGGCCGCTACGACGGCTATGTTTTCCTCATTGCGCACCAATCTCTGTCTGGTTGGATTACGATCCAAAAGAGTGTACTCACGCTAAAACTTTTCCACTAGGCGACGAATTTCCTGCACACTGAAGCCATGATGACGACCGACATCACGACGAAATTCACGTTACGTATTTGCAACTGAGCCGGAATTTCGATAATATTTTTTAATAATTTCCCCACGTTCGGCAAGCGTAAAACGATGCATACAAATATTGCCACACAAACGAATAACAACGCTGTGTATATTCTTCAGAAATGTGCACAAGGGTTGGCAAACAACTCCTCCAATAACAGCTGATATGAAAGTGCAGTAAAATTACCTGTAATTTCTTCGCACGGCATAATCAATTTTGATAAAATGAAGTTTTCAACATTCACACAAACTCTGACTCCACATTTGATTATTTACACCGTATAGAGTGAAATCTAGATTAACAAAAGCGTAGGTTTACTACTCGTATTACCATTCCCGGATGCAAACTATTAATATCTGCAAATATACTTCATTGGGAATTCAAATGTTGAAATGGATCTTCATTGTTCAATTGATTCCAGTACACGAAGAGTAATATTTGAACAACTACAAAATCTATTGTATTTCATGACAAAAACTAATTGGTTCTATCGTTTCAAACAGTTCTTTATCGTATGTCATCAGACAATCATAAAATTGTGATTCGAGATGAAAAAAACAGCTGCTGGGGAACATGTGAGAAGATTTAGTGCACCGACAATTAAAGATGTAGCAATAGTAATTTTTGGAGTTATAACAAATGGAAAATATATTTTGGTTATGTATGCTTTTTGGCAGTCGAGGATCTCCGTTAGTGTTGCAGTTGCACGGGGTCTGTAAGGCTCCGAACATTCCACGTTCAAATCCGAAGATAATTTTACTTTAATCCTTTGCCAGGGTAGCTTAAGTAGTCAATTCGTTATTATTCGAGGCTGAATTACGGAACTCCAACCAGGCGGACTTCGGATTCGTTAGCTGACACGAGTTCTAACCTAATACCGAGGGTCGGGAAAAATTAGATAACTTCAGAGTTCTGAACCAAGTACACTAATTTAGAAGAATACTTTGACAATTGTTATAACTGTAGACACTTCAGTGTATAAGTAATCACCAGTGTCACCAGTGTTGCCATCAAAGTCATTTTCTATATTCAAGTGAAAAATACAATAAAGAATCGTTCGATCTGAAAATTTTAATTTTCGCTTTAACTAAACATTTTCATACATGTATGTATGTATAACTGCTACGTGCACCGAAAATAAACTTTCTGTGATGTTCTTCAAACCATTTAGCAGCAATCCCGCTAATTAAAAGAACATCCACATTATCTATTGGTCATAGAAAACGATATATGCTGATTACCCATTAATAGCAATGGTATCCAGAGAATGTGGTTACTCCAGATAAATGTTCCTTGAAATTGCTTCACACATGTTCCATAGTTTTTCTCTTTCTCTACATCCAATTACGTATTCTAGGAAATGCCAAATATCCCTCCAAAAACGAATTTTTCGAAAATATAATCACAACCCATCTACAGCTTGTGCGTAGATTTATCGATGATTATTCGTTTCAGCTACGTATGCATGCCTATCATGTATCTAAAGCCGAATAATTTGTTCTATGAAAATTCGTTAAGGAACTCTAAGTGAAAATTGGAATGAAAGATATGTACGTATGTTCGTAAATCAGTTTGAATGTATGTGACACACCAACCGCCATTGAAACGCATTTATCTTAACTTCAGGCAAAAGGCAATTGTGCTGTTTTGGGAAAGTGTTCATTAAGACGGCAAATGGAGAATGGGAAACGCACATAACTAGGTTCAGTTTGTTTACTTTAAAAGTAAGTACAATTGTGTAAGGATAATATCTTTGTAGAGTTAACTTAAACATGAAGAAATAAAAACATACATTTGTATAAACACATACATTTGTATATGTGAAAATTTAAGAAGTAGCAATAAATATATTTGTAAATATAATGATTCCAATTGTCGTTTGAGAGATTTTTTTCAGTTGATAAGGAAAAATGTTATTCCTTGGAAATTTCTTTGTGTATTAAGATCATGAGCTCTTGAGTTATTGCGAAACAGAAACCATAATTTCCCATTTTTTCTATGTATGTATCATTATGTATTACTTATTCAGATAGCTATGCATTCAAAAGTGGTACTTAACCTTCAATCAATAAAACTCTCCATTTAGTGTCTTTGGCCAACTGAGTCTAATTATGCTTTTGACTTGTGCGTGCAACCAAGGCAAGGTCTTTCTTTCATTATGTCATAGCTCTTGGTAGCAGACAAATACTCTTTGAGCCGAAGCGTTGGTATTCATTCACTCTACATTTCCTGAAAACTTCAGGTGACTGAGATTTTGGGATTAAGTCGGTCTCGCTGTACAGCCCATAGAGTTTGCTGTTATAATTTCTCTTCCAAAGTCCATCAACAAAATTGCGAACCATAATCACTCGAGGAATTTTGGATTTTAAACGACAAGTATAGCTTCATTATATACTGCATCATTGAAATAGACCGTAATGAAGGAAGTCTTATACTAGGTCTATACTAAGTGTTACTTAACAAAGCCTTAGTATCTTCTTAGGCCATAGAGACATTATCAGATTTAATAGTGGAGCCGAGATAGAAAAATACCCTAACTATTGCAACGTTCTTCCTGATTCATCGATGTTATACGGAGTGCACAAGTGCACAGCTTTGGGCAAGTATGTTCATACGTATAAGAAGTCAATGATCTCCTTGTCCAGGTACGTTGTTTGACATTAAAGGTCTTGATAACATTGCTTTCAACCCTAAGGGAGCGTTCTCCATCGTCACTCTCCCCTATCTGACTGGCAGCGATGCCAAAACAAAAGACAAGACTCTGCAAAGCCTGTCTGTATAGATAATGTCTTCTACGGTCTGACACTAATAAAGATGTGGTGAGTATCTACAGGACTAACTGTAGCTCTTCTTTTAAATTTTCTTCTTTTTTCGACCAGTTTCTTCTTGTTTCGATACTTGTTAGTTTTACACGATGTTCTTAACTTTTTGTTAAATCTCCGAACATTGTTCCTAGGCAAGCTTCTTTTCACGTTCTCGATCGTTCACTTCTCATGCTCTTTCTTATTTTCTGAAGAATCCGATGCCTTCTTTACTCCTTCGCGCGTTGAGTGTAGGAGCCGCTCATGTTCTTCTATATAGCGCCACTTTACGGAGGAATTACTTGGCTGCATGTCCTTGCCTGCACTCTTCATCTAATTAGGAGTTTCATGGAGCTGATCAGGTTACACTTGACATATCAACTGCGGCATTTTTGGGGTTTCCTGTAATCGATGCTGCTGATCCTCAGCACTAAATGAAAATTGTCAAGGCACTGACAAGAAGTTAAGGAAGGTCACAAAAGGAGTCGGATTTATGGAGCCATTAGCCCACCTGGCAGATAGGAGAACTGCCATTGACCCATTAAGTATTCATATCCTTCCTATTTCAGCACCCTGACTAGTCCCGAGACAGTTATATACGAGTATGTACCTCAGCTCCAAATATGATGAAGATACTCATTTAAGAAGTCTTGCCTTGTTCACGCACCCATTGACTCAGTGAAGCGAATTCATCCACGATGCGTACGTCCTCTTTCGCAGGTTCGTTCACTTTTGACGGATATAAGAGTGCCGCTGTTCCACACCCTTAAGTTTGGCAAGTCAAGCCCAATTGGATGTAACCCATGTGCGTCATACTTGTAGTTTCAACATTGGGCATCACTTAACTATTTTAAAACAAACAATTTCCAGGTAATATGAAGTGAACTTCATTCTATGGTCAAAAGATACTCAGTTACCATATGCGGCTTTAGCTTCTTTAACTGTTAGCTTAATCTGCTGCTGAAATGCTAGTATTTTAAGGCAATAAATTCCTTTTGTCATCCACGGAGCAAAATGATAGGCTCATGGTGCCCGAAATTGAGTCCCCCTATATAAATAAAAATAAGCTCTAAGACCTCTTTGTAGTCATTTCGAGGAAAGTTATTTTCCAGCTTTCACATTGCAAACAACAGGATCTCTAGCCTTACTTCTGCCAGCGCATTGACAGCCTTTGCGTCCATTGACCACATACAAAATTGTCGCTTATCAATTGTTTTTCAATGTGTTTTGAATCTTTTAAGGGGTTACATATGTACGTTTCTTCGCTCAAAAAAATCGATTTTTTTTCTATATTCTTTTGCAATTCAAATGCCACAAGAACTTTCCAAAACTTCCAATAATTAAGAATGTTATGACCGTTAGACGTCGGACCGGGCGGAGCGCTTATTAGGGACATGAGCAGCTGCGTGCCTGCTCTGCCTTCCTACCTTCTCTAATGACGGGTCAGTGCCCTCGCAAATATTTATACCTGCCTAGCAATAGATTTAAACCTTGTATAAGAATATTAGAATTCAGAATATTCCAGAAGGCACTACTCGAGCACATTTTCAGTTTTGCTTTCGAAGCCACGCAGGCAAGACACACTGCAGATTTTGCATTTCGTTTGCGTTTTTCTCGAAAAACAATTGCTCACGGGGCATTTAAATTTGTTTGTTTAATTTTTAATAATTCAACTAACCAATAACTATTTAAATGCTCAATTGACACATTAACAGAAGTTTATTTATTTAAAAACGTCACTTGCGCTTGCTTAGAAAAAAGAAAAGCAATTTTTGTATACAACAGACACATGAAAAAAAAATGTACAAGAGACAGTATACTTTAAGGACACGGCGGCATGTGTTAATGTTGTTGTAAAAAAAAGGGTAATATTTTTAGATGCAAATGAACACCAAAAACAGGGTGCTCAAAAAATGCACACTTTTAAAAATATGGACAACCCCATTGGGCATATATAGCTGGTAGTCCAGTCATCGGGCATGGCTTCATCCACCCATACCTGATTGATAATTTGGTGCATGCACCCTACCAAAATATTACCTCCATGTTTGAAAACCTCTACTGGCCGACCATCACAAATTTTTGATCACTATAATCGTCCCGATAGGCTAACTACTTACTTATTTACTTCATAATCTTAATTGAATTGAATATTGCGGCTGTACCCAAGTCAGTAAGTCAAAACCAATCAACCGATTGCTAACATTGGGATAAAGAGCTAACTATCTCTCGTATTTTGTTAAAATACGGCTTAAAGCTAAATGATCATCGCGTACGTCGAACTTTCGTTGATTTGTTTCTATTGCAGATGGAAGAATATCTGGATTTTCACCAAAAAATCATCCTCAGCAATGAGGAACATTTTTGTTAAAATGGTTTTGTTAGAAATCACAATTGCCGTATTTCGTCGAGCGGAGAGTAGCCATTATATATGAAAAATTTTACTGTTTGGTGAGCTTTTCATTCCCAAGGTGCCATTTAACCGTCCTTCTTTCGAGATGATGCCGGCGTGCGGATCGGTTACAGTCAATAAAAACTAACCAATTTTATATTAACTAATTTTTGTAAATTGGAACTGAAAGGCTTGGAGGGTACATATGTGGTTTGAGTAGTACTATCCCAGGGCACGGTACATCAAATACCGCAATGGACTTATTGAACACGAAATTTGATGATTTTACAGAAATGACCTTGACAATTGACCACCCCGCATACCAATAAAGCTCTGGTTAATGTTAATAAGCCAGGAACTTAAGACTTGGAGGCGAATGTCGTCAGAATTATGCGATCAAGTCCTGGAAGACTGGGTTTAGCGCATCCACTAATGCAAGCGGTAAGATGGCAGCTGTTTGAATGATGTGGTTTTCAATCCAAACTTAAAATTTTATTAATGGCCTAACCACATGACTTCTTTTATTTAAAAACAAATTGGGGTGTATCTAATAAAAACCCTGAATATTTTATAATCGATATGAGTTACCTTTACTACGAGTATACCGATAATTAATCTTCTTTAGACAAAAAAAGACCCATTTCAATAATTCAGGACATGAGGGTAAGTTAACATCATAGTGATATATGGTACTTGTATACGAATTTGCTTAGTTTAAAACTTCGCTCTCTGCCTTTATTCATATCACTATCACCAAACTCATTACCCTTAATCACTCGAGTGTACTTTAGAAACGCCACTGGCTAACACTTTGTCACCGTCAGTTTAAAGAAAAATCATCAATTATCCCAAAAACTCCGACTGCTGTAGAAAAGTCAGTATCTAGGAATCTAAAAAAAAAACACACCCAAGCATCCTTACGATTATTTATCTCACGGAAAGGACTTTTGAAAGTTTCTCTCAAAATTGAGATTTAATCGTCTAGGCCTTGCACGTATGGGTGCGGCATACCGTACGAAATGAAATTAGCTGTGATGATAAATTGTCAAAGTGCTCTCACATTTGTTACGAAGACATTTTGCAAATTACAAATTAGTAGTTTCCCGCAATCAGGAAAATTGCGACAAATGACTAACCTACAGATAGATATACAGATACCTATACATACTTATATTCCTACATGCCTACGATAGTGCGCCTAAGTAGTAATTATCTCTGCCTTTTAGACCATGAAAATCCTTGATGCCACGTTCAGAATGTACGCTGAACACCCCATACTGCCTTCAGTAAGTAATTTGAAGTGGTGAGCAGGATACTGCTCCGGATATGGATGATGCGGATACGAATAGGTGGTGATGGTGCGAGTAGTTTTCCAAATTGGTAAGTTCAAATGCTAGGATTAGTCAAGCAATTCTGAGGTTTACCGTAAGGAATTCAATCCATGCTGCTTAGCAGTGTTTATATGTGGAACTGAAGATGGAGCTAAAGCTAGAGCATCAGAGGAGTGATCTAACATCGATTCACTTACATAAGTGGTGTTAAAATGGAAGGAAGATGTAGGTGTTACACAACGCACATGCTCCGGCCTACGAGAATATATGTGTGCAAAGGCATCTATTTCAAATCCTGTATCGGGTTTTCTACAAATGAATTTCGGAAATGACTTGCGTATTTCCATTTGCTGCAGCTTACGAATAGATCCCTCGATTTGAAGTAACTACTACTAGTGGCACTCCATATGTCGGAAGCTGTTGCTAAAGGGGTATAAGTTATAGTTGTTTAACTTGAACAGAGGCAACCTTGTCTGTTTGTACCTGTACATGTAATCGAACTTCAAATCGCCTTAGGGGAAGATGGCTATGGTTATATTTAATCCTGATAATTAATTCTGTCAGCAAACTTTCTCTGGACGGTCGGCATTTAATTCAGGTTCAGGTATTTAAATATTGAACTACCTGCTTAGATGTTAGTAATTTGTGAAACACTTGCTACAGTGGTTGGCTTTGGATATTTAGTACAAAGGATAAGGAGGGGATTAATAGCACTCGAGTGGCTTGAGCCAATAAGTTACTCATTTTTAAACAACGAAGTACGTATGAAAACAATAAACACGATCTGAAACTGAGGAGTAAGAGTCTAAGAATAAATTTGTTTTCAAAGTTCAACGAGTGTCTACGAATGGCGAAATTAGGAGCATTTACTGAGTCCCGATTATACATACTTGAAGACACACATACATATATTTGACATTTAAACTACGAGTACATTAGCTGCTTTTAAATTGCGAATTGTTTCGATTCGCTGTTCCATTCTAAGTATTCTTTTAAAAGTTGTTTTACAAAAATCACAGCTACTTTGCTTTTTCTACCTAAAACAAATAGTGCGGTCCATGAGAATGCCGATGTTATTATACATACAATAAATACATACTTGTAGGCTTTTATAGTTAACCCAGTCATCTTTCGGGTCTTTGTGGTATTTAGATTGTTGTGTATACATGTGGATAACGGATATATTCGAGCAGAATTGTAGTTGATTTTTCTTAAATTTCTATTGATTCTCAGTTTCATGTGGGGTATGTCGTCAATTTTATACATGTCAATTAGGTCTAAATGAACGAGAACCAGAATCAAGTTTTATTTCATAGAAACAAAAGCTTTAACAGCAACAAGAAAGTCATCCATTTCGAGTTTGAGAAATAAGTGTTGGAATAGAAAACACCAAGGTCTAGATGAATGCAGAAAACCATTAATTAAAACGGAAAACTGTATTATGCCTACATCAAAGGAAGTGGCCGTGGTGTAGTGGTAGTAGCAAACGCTTCTCACTCGGAGGGTCCAGGTTCGTCCCATGGCAAGTCAGTTTTTCATTGTGTAATTGGAACTCAGACAGAAAAATTCTGCTTGTGAAGGCATAACACTGACACGTAGATATGGCTGTTGTAGAGTTTCAAGCACAGAAAAGAAAAATACTATGATATACCTCGAATCACTCTGAGTGAAGAAAAACTCGAATGCTCTAACTAATATTTTCTTTGCAAACTATTCGATAGTCAGAAATATAATTAGCAGTGAAGAGAATACACATGTCTCGTGTATTTTAAGGTAAATTACATACATAAGTAAGCCTTAACATTGCTGAATGCCTAAACAGCTTGGATACGCTTGCCTTCGCTTGTCATCAATCCATCATACATCCCTTGGTATGAGTTGTGGCCGGTCTAAAACCTCTTGCTGATCTTAGGATTACATCATCCAGCTACTGTAACGCTCTCACAAGGGAGCCTATCTCAACAAGTCAGGCCGGGACCGAAGTCCGGGGGCTCTTAGACTCCCACAATACCATGATTTAAGTCCTGGTATGGACTACCGGTGGTCCTGCCATCAACAGGACCTATGACCGGCAGCTTTTAACTGGTCAAATTGTAACAACTTTCAGAGGCGTTATGTTTAGAAAACCGTTACGATAAGACCAGGGGCTACCCTGAAGATTTTAACATTCTGTGCACTTAAATAACACTCAGGCTTAACAACCTGAAATAGTGAACTTGTATCACTTGTAAATGTGGAGTCGCCTTCATCGGATTTCGATAGGATAAAGCCTTCCAAAACACGGTTTAAGTTTTTTTACATGAGCTCTTTAATTGCTACCATCAGCGATATTAACCTAAGGAATGAAAAATGGCAAACGGTTGTACCCATTTCGGGACCAGGTAAGATCGCTTGCCTGCCCAGTAGTTATACGCCTGTAAGCTTACTCAGTTCGCTAAGCAAGTATTTTGAAAAGATAATTAAGATGAAATTAGCAACCCATCTAACTGGTAACAATGTATTTTTTGCGGAACAAATTTGTTTTAGACCGCACCATTCCACAGTACACCGCATTGCTAATCACATAATAAATAATTTTGTAATTGGAAAAAGTACTCGTATGTCTAAGTTTCCCAAAGTCCCGGTACCGGTACTGGTACTGGTACTTGTACTTGAAAATTTACAGCTCTGGTTGTAATTAAAAGAATATGTAACACCACTGACAGCCTTTCCAGAACGTTATTATCGATAGTCATCACATCGGGGTTGTTAAAGACTTGGCCAAATCCAAAATCAGACGCAGAGTTACTCTTAGCAGTCACTATTTCCTTGGTCTTAGGAGTCAATTGAGTTACAGAACCTTCTACTGTAAGACCAAACTGGCAAACATGACTGAAAAGGGACCTCAACCAATTTGGAGTGAGACCCTGGAGGTGGTTGGCGCCAAAGATCCCCAGATAGCAGGGGATACTGGGACTCAGGAGTGGAATGACACCTAAGTAAGTACTTGTAAGTAAGAAAGCAATTTCTTCGCTCTATTTGATTTTCCCCCAGATGTCGTTGGTCGTTAATTTCAATAGTTTTGTTTGAATTTAGCCTGGTATCCTGATCAGATTTGTAGAATGGAAAAATGATAAGGAACAATCTTACCATATGTGTTAAATAGTTCCTTCTGAGTTAATTGCCATTTAACAGTCAGCTTAAATTGCCATTCCAAATTCTCCGACTACAAGTGTACAAATATGTTTTCTGGCTGTTTTATACTAGTGTGAATATGTCAATCTTCGGACATAGTTCTGTGATAACGTTTCTAAATTACAATAATTCGTTCACCTACGGATATATAACTGGTGTTTTATAAAAAGCCCTTATTTATGATTTAGCAACAATAAGTGTCATACTTGTACTTCTTATGCAACAAGGTAAATGCCAAAGAAGCCTGTGACATATTTTATATAAGCATCCTAGAGCCCCCACAAGTTGTACAGCTTTTCGAGGTCTATTTGTGCACCTAATATTTTACCCAAAGATTTAAATTTCTATCGTTGTTTCTGACTTGTCTCTAATGAGCAATTTTGAGTCATCTACATCGAAAGTATAATATTTTCTAAGATACGGATTCTTGAGGACTAGATTGATGCCTGTTAATATTAAGGGCGAGTTATACGGCGAGATATCCATATATCCATAAGCGATATATACGGCTTAGAATCACGATATTTCAGAGTACGTCCGAAGATGGTCTTGAGGGTGGCAATTTCGGTGGAGCTCTAGGGGTGAAAATAGCGATACCACAAGGTGAGACAGGAGACGTTACGCCGGTGTTTGAGGGTATCTAATGACTTTGTCGTATTGGCATCACATATGAGTTTTATCGCACTATTTTGGATCCTATCTAGCAAGTGCAAAAAGGTCTTAGGGGCAGCTGACTAGGTGTGGGCATTGTACTCCAATTTTGGGAGGATAAACGCCTTATATATTGTGGCCAGGTCAGAGAAGGTGAAATATTTCTTACATCGCTTAAGGAAACCTAGACATTTCATAGCATTTTTGGCGACATCGAACATGTGGACATTTTAACGTAATTTGTCATTGACACACATACCGATAATGGAAAGTTTTTCGGTTTCAACGAAGCAAGTGCCATTCATGGATAATGGATGGATATCTAAATTTTGCTTTAATGACAGCATACAACAGTGTGTTTTGGAAGCATAAAATTCCACTCTGTTGATAGTTCCCCACTTGGTTATGCTGCTAATATCGGAATATAATAAGCTTAACATAAGCTGCCTTTCCCGTTCTGCAGCTGAAGAGACGTTAGTTCGGAAACGAACATGAAAAGCAGAGAGCACTGTCGTCAGCAAATTAATACATTAGATTAGAAGTAGCAGACAAGAAATCATTTCTGAACTAAAAAGAGTGTCGGAGACAAATCGGAGCCCTTGGGCACACCAGCATTTCTGTTGTGAATATTAGACTTGAAACCATCCAAGACAATTTGAATTGAACATTCCGACAGGTAATTTCTAATCCATTGAAGAAGAGAGTCACCGATCCCAAATGCACGCCTTAGAAATATTAAGTGCAACTTCCTTGCTTTCGCCAGATGATGATGTACGCTTTGGGCTCACTTTTCTGTGAGACATGCCATCAAATCAACAGTGGTCCTGTTGCTACGAAAACCGTACTGCCGGTCAATCAGAAGTTTTCGTGTTTCGAGATATTTCATGAGCTGACGGTTTATCAGCGTTTCCATGACCTTGGAAAGAAAGGACGTAAGTGCAATGATTCTGTAGGAGGAGGGAAAAGAAGATTCGCGTTTTTTTGTGACGGAGTGGACAAATGCTGATTTCCATCTGCTCGGAAAGAGTCCTAAAGAGTAGGATTGATGAAAAAGCTTACGCAGGGGTTATTCCAGTGTAGAAGAACACCTCTTAAGAAGAAGGGAAGATATACC
This sequence comes from Volucella bombylans, assembly GCA_949129095.1. Lineage (NCBI taxonomy): Eukaryota > Metazoa > Arthropoda > Insecta > Diptera > Syrphidae > Volucella > Volucella bombylans. The sequence goes on along the minus strand of OX422140.1, from coordinate 197,569,998 downwards.
ATCTGGACTAGGGGATTTATGTATGTTGATATCTTTAAGTACTCTTGCTACTACACGAGTGGGAAAGTGGATTCGTCACATTGAATTTTCGACGCTCTCAAGTGTAAGCGGACACAAAGCACAATCTGGAAGTGTTGAGCTGGTCTTATCTAAAGAGCAGACAGCTGGAATGTCATTGTATCTGAGCGATGGGATGAAGGATGTGGCAAAATTTCAAATATTTTTGAGGAACGACCAACAATTTTTACTACCTTTCGGACATTGTAGTATTTTTAACCTCAGCATTTATTGGTAATGGAATTTCACACGCTTAAGAAAGCCGTTGCACTCTCGTTTGAATTTTTTTCGGTTTTCCTCTGTTAAGTTGGTCTTGTAAGACCGAGAAAACCTTTCTCTAACCCTGACAGCCTCTTTACAGCTCGAGTCGTACCACGCCTTTTCTATTGGTTTGATAGTCTTCAGCCAATGAAGGATAAAACATCTCACTTCAAACAGAATAGTGTCTGTGAACATATTAGTAGCGGCATCCACGGTGTCATCGAGGAAACATAACGACCAGTTAAAATTCCTAAAGAAGGTGTTAAGTCCGCTCCAATCGGCTTTCTCGTATTGCCGTACGATTCTTTTAGGAATCGTTTCTCTAACTGTGTGGTCAGTATACTATTAGCTGATATGACACAATGGTCCGACGAGCCTAGAGTGGAGAGCATATCAGGGTAAGAAGTTAAAAACAAGTTCAATGTGTTATCGGTATGACTATTAACGTCTGGTATTCGCGTGGGCTCATTTATAAACTATATCAGCGTAGATCTGAACACACCATCTTCGAGTGTTTGCCCAGAATATCGAAGCCACCCAGAATTGTGTATATTGAAATTGCCCGTAATAACGATTTCAGTATGAGTATACAGGGAAACAATTCTTAGAATGGAGTCAGAGAGCACATCAAACTCGTTAAAGATAGAATTGCTGTCCAGTTTGGGGCTTCTGTAAATAAAGCAGTAGTGGATAATTTGCTTACGGATTTTAATCACATGAAATTGTATTCCGAATTCGAACCAGGACTACATTGTGGTGGAGTTTGGTAAGCTATTTCACTATGCACATAAATGGCCAGACCGCGATGGGAAAAGATAAATGGCACTAGTTCGTAGACAGGTAGCTTCAGATCTGAGTGATCTGAGAGGTGAGGGTGTTTCACTAAGTACCCAGACAGCTGGTCTGTATTTACAGACGTACATTATTTATTTATTTATTATTATTATGTACTTCTAACATAGTAAGAATACACTTTTAAGTCTGTGAGAGATAAACAATTGGTATTGATTAATTAGAATTAATTTTAAGTAATTAAGTTAAAGATACATTTGTCAAAATTGAATTGAATAGAGTGAAGAGAATTAAAATTCAGATGATTAGTAATTACATTAATATTTAGATTTTATAATTTCTGTATACATATTATTTATTTAAGATTTTTACTTAAACATATGAAGTTTGTAAGTTGTATTTGCTTGAAAAATATTTGCTAAAAATCTAGTTGCTAAAAATCTAGTTGATTTGAAAAGAAAAGCTTTACGAGTACCTCGCCGTTAAATCGACGTGCATCATTCAGTTCTCTCAGATTATGAATTTCAAAGGCGAATAGCAGCAACGAAAAATTGTCTTTCGGGTGTTAGGCAAGAGAAATACGGGAGAATCAAACAGGCAGATCTGATGGAAGCCGAAAACTGGATTTTATTATAAAGGTATGTCGGGTGCCTTGTTTATATAATTCTAAACAGAATACCAAGAGTACGTAACTTGACCTAGTTCTGAAACAACATCCCCAACAAGTGTTTTGCCAAGTGTTGGATGTGGTCGAACCTTCTGAGACTGTAGACATAACGGAGAGTGCTGTTGAATGCTACTCGAAGCTTCCTTTTGCTCTC